>OU343035.1:15533680-16133680 GCA_910593735.2 Ectemnius lituratus | reverse complement strand
AACGATGGAGCAAATTGTATCTTTCATATACGTGGGTCATGGGTCACTGTTTCGTTAACTGTAATAATCGTGATCGAATATACGCGTTCGAGTATTGCCAAGGACGCGCGTTTTACGTCATTCAGACAGGCGTTCTCTTCCGAGTCTATGTACTGATAGCATACCGCAATCTCAACGGTATACTGCAGGAATGATCTAAGTTTAAGTAAAATCGTAACCCCTTGACAAAAATAAGTTGTAGATTATTCATGAATTATCATACTTGGATGATTCTAGTTCTCTAGCTATCTAATTGAGACTTAGACGGCAAGTCTGATGGTGCAATGTGCCTCTACTTAGGAAGAATGAAACGCCGAGTGGCGTCGTTTAGAAGGATAAAAGCGGCTTCTATTTATAGTTGACAATTTATCGTATTCTGTTTTTGTGTACGAAGACCGATCGCATTTTCCTTAGGATCGCAGTTCATAGTCCGCAAACAAGTGAGCTAAGAAAAGTCACACATTCAACAATGATGGAATGCTTTTTTATGGTTTTTCTCGTACGAGTTTACAGCTGATAAAGTGACATGAGCGAGAGGATGAAGTCACGGGATGTTTGACGTAATGAATGATCCCATGGCGGGGAAAAGCGCGTATTTCGAGCAGTGGTTCGATCCAGAGATTTGTCATTGTTCCTTGATCAGCTGAACGCGCAGGATGGGGAGGGGCCTGCCCATCCCTAGCATTGTGGGTCTGAAAGAGTTCTGACCGATTGTCCCCGAGGACAATTCATAGTACACACCCGAGTTTGAACGCAACGAGAGCACGAGGTCGCTCGCCTATACATGTGGCAACAAAAAGCTTTCGGCATCTATTGAAAAGACTCTAAACTTCACTAAAACCAATCCCTATCGAACAAAAACTCTAAAAACTGCTTTATAAGAATTTCCGAAGGATATTAAATTTATTATCTAGTCTCGCACAAGTTTATTAAGAATTTAAGAAATATATTACTGTTCCGAGATTATACTTTGCAGAAGCAATGTGGTTGAAAGTCTCGGGCGTAACTCGTGCAAGTTATTCCTATCCTAAGTTAGCTGCCCACCCGCTAGTGTGTCCGAGCAGGGCTGGCTGTATCTACTCGCCGCTAAATAAGGAGTTAAGTGACTTCATTTACTGGGCAATGAACATCGCAAGCCCGTGAGGAGGCACGTGAAAATGCTGAAGGAACTGGCGAGAGCAAGAGCACGTTAGGCGTTCATATCGTACGTGAAGTGATCATGCTGATTGCACTTGCAATTCGATCCCTAATTAACATACCTTAATTAACATACATGGTGCTTTTGATGGCAAACTGTTAATTTCAGAGCGAGTGAAAGACGCTGCTATCTAATAACAACCGGGTGCAAGGTAAGAGAAACTAGGCAGGAAAAGGCAGAAGTGGAGTGTTGTCGCCAACACAGCAAATATGCCGGTGACCTTGAGTCGATTCCGGCGTATCTAGGATAAGCGCATAGGTAAATTCACACGCTCGCATGCGTTGTATGATTCATCCAGGCTCTCCTACACTCGCTCCTAACTAACTAAACGGAGCTCGCTAGACTCATGCAACTTGCGTAATTAATTCAGTAGAAATTATAGACCTTTTATTGCACACACCGCTCGAGACTATCGAGATAAGCCATTAAAGCAAAATAAGAATTAAAGAAACGTTCGTCTATGCGGAAAGGGTGCTTTTTCCAAATCGCATTCATACATGACAACTGGACCCTGCATTTTGCCCGATGTTTAGAAACTATTGTTTCTTTCTATTTAGAATTTTTCGGTAGCACAACTTTCTACGAGATTTTATGACACTGGAAAAAACAACGAACGAAATAATTGACGAGTTTGTCTTGGCCTTTCAAGCATGAACGATGGTTGACCGCGTTCCTTTCTTTCCCTATGATTTTTTGTTGCTTCGTGCTACGAACAAAATGCTGACATGTAGTTAGCTGGAAGGGTTATAATTTTAGGACAACTGTGTGAATTTAATTGCAAGTCCGTTTCGTATAATTGAATCGACTGAAGTTATGATGCATATCAATGAAATAATAATATACGATGTGATGAAGGCTAAGAGTATAAAAAGTAGCGTGAAAAGTTGCTTGGTGTGTATGATTTTTATGGCAGTTAGTTGAAATGTAGTTCGTAGTCCGTGGATTAGTTAGTGAATGGACACAAGCAACAGGTGGGCGTTTCTATTTCATGAGAGCACCCTCGTTTTAGCGCAAGACCATGCCACCCACCCCACTTTCACACCCTCTACACCCTTTTCTCCATGCTCTCTACCTCTTTCGCTGGGAATTCCCCCACACTTGTTGCGTCACTTGACCTGGCAAGATGCATGAATGGACTACTTTTCAGTTCACGGTATGTTTTATTTTTGAAGGAACTCCTAGAATTCTTACATTATCATTTGGTATCTTTTATTCGCGCACAGTGTTTGTAAAATTATCTCTTGAGTTTTCATAACGGCGCTGTAGTTTAACGTGAAAATAACAATGGTTTCTCCGTGCATTTTGCAAAATGCTAAGTTGTTAAATTCTATGTTAAGAAGTCATTAACAGGCGTTTAATATTCATACTCCATTGTACTCGTATTGCTAATGATGACTGGCGTAAGGTGACACGGGTCGATTGGGCCCGTTAAATAGGAATTTCACCTATTAACATTAGAAGCCTCCAGCTTCCTTTGGAAGAAATTCTTTTTCTTGTACGTAGCCGCCTTTGGTTTGCAAAATCTAGCTTCTTCCAAGCATCCTTGAGGACACTCAAAGGACTATTGTATTATGACAAGAATAACAGTGCTATTGTTCGGTTAAAAAATCGTTAAAGACGGAAGTTGACAAGGCCGCTTCGATTACTTTGTGTTCAAGGAAAGTTCTTTGGAGATTATGTGCAATTTTAGGTAATTTCTACAATTACAGGTTTGGTATTCAAAAAGTCCATGTACATTTATTCTTTTTTAGAAATTCAAAGTCTGAGATAAGCTTGGAACATTAAAGTTTTTATCACGCGTTGTCATAAACTTCTCTCAGGTATATTTATTTTTAGTATATCGATTGTTCTATTAATGCGTGGAGGTGCTGCTGAAGAAACTACTGATAAGCAGGCTGTAATGCAACCCGTAAAACTAGCGATAGTATGCCCTGAAATGCTAGACCTTCGAGCTAGTTGTGATTCCGGTCCGATCAGTAATCAGCTACTTATACCGAAGAGGGCTGAACTTATTTTAATCGAGCGCATACAAATGCGATCGATTGGAATTTAGTTGCGGTAGCCCGGATGGCAGAGCGTAGGAGAAAAAAAAAAGTCCACACGTGTCAGCGCTCGGGTTAACCGCAGGTTGTGAATATTCATAAGTTTGCTTTCGGTTATCGGGCGTTTTCGATGTGTAAACAATTGGAAACGGCCAGTGAGTAGAAGAAGAGGGGATAACGAGAAAGAGTAGAATGTAAAGAGTATTCCTGACTGGAATTTCGTAATAGCGAGTGGCATCTTGCTCATTCGCTGTCGATGAGAATAACGTGTGTCAAGTGCAACTGACCGGATAATTGGCAGTCGCGAGCGTGCGAGCGAGCGCTTCGTAATATCGTCGAAAAACAAAAGCAAATGAAGAGCCTGTTAGTGACACAACCAGGACAGTAAATCGGCGAGAATCTGGCCGCCGCTTGATTCCACCGTTCCCTCCATCCAACGCAACTGCCGCATGAAATTACAAAAAAAGCGCGCGAATAGTCATAATTAATTACAATTCGCTAGTACCTGAATACGACTGTCATCGTTTACCGCGTGAATTACTCTTTCCGATGTAATATTGAAATCCGATTTACGGATTACGCGTGTTCGATTGGGATATAACTTGTTGCTAGATGAGAATCAGGATAGGCGAGTATGCTGATCCGTCGTTTTCTCAGTACCTGTTTCGTATAGGATCGACAGTCAGGTTTGCGGATGTAGAAGTGTTAGACGGGTTTATTCAGTTCTTACGTGGATTTAGAGTTATCTATGTATCATCTTCCTGTCTGCTGTTTCCCGGTGCTTTTAAGCTTGTCGGGTAGGATGTGATCGAGAGATAGTGATGATCCCTACCGTTCATGTAGACATGATGCTGCCTCCAGAGTTGCTGGTACTGGGTCCAGCGGGAGCTGGTGCTATCCTCGTGTATAGGTGGCAAGGGCGCGTGCACTTGATGGGCATGTGAGGTGGGTGGCAAGGGTGGCGGTGGTGGTTGCTGTGGTTGTTGCTGATGCGCCGGTGCTACCACGATGTGCGGATGAGGCGGCTGCACCGGCTGCTGCTGTTGCTGCTGCTGCTGCTGTTGATGTTGCGGCTGCTGTTGCTGCTGATGGTGCGCCTGGTGGAGCACGCCTGGTACCGGCGGTGGCGCCAATTGCTGATACTCCATAGCGCAGCTCATTCGATTGTTTCACGCGTGCATTTAAAGTCCCCTACAAATACCGGGCGTCGGTTTTCTTGCCAAGGCAAAGCACAGGCCCAAGTTCACCACTGAACTTAGGGCGACACACGTACCACCAACACCAAACAAGTCCCAAAATCCACTAACTTCCCGTCGCTCTTATTCAAATTCAATAGAGACCAATGTCTATACATTTACAATTAAATTACGTCGTAATCAATTCTCCAATATCGAGAGAATCTCACTTTAGATGTCAGTTCCCGGGAACTTATCAAATACTAAAAGTCTGCTTATTTGCCTCTGTTCCACTAGCTCTAAAGCGCTACTTGGAGCAACTTGGCGCAGTTCGAAGCACGAGTTTATCAGTCCGTGCGTCGCGCGCGCCACGTGATTGGGGAATAATCAGTACGGCAGAATAGGTGCGGGCCACTGATTATATTAGAGTCCGGTCCCCTTTAGCGGGGCGATGGAGTAACGTTCGCACCAGACCTTCCCGGATGATTTCGCACAATCGGTGGAAATATCCAGCGACCAGTTCCGGCCGAACAGTCCGCACCATAGAAACACCAATTCGGCAGAGTGGCACGTACGGTATGTATTTTGTGTATGTATGTGTATATATGGGCGCGCACGAGAGGGTGGCACACCAGTAGATAAGAGCCTCGAGATCCTTGGAGGAGCAGGATCGAGGCGGGTGGCACTGGGCCGCCAGTACCTATCGCGAGCGCCGTGCGATCCGAAGTGTCCTGTCGTCAGGATCCCGCGAGGCAAGGACGCCGTCGTCACGCGGCGGCAAGTCGAGACAGATAGGGGGAGCAGAGTGAGTGACTGAGTGAGAGAGTGTGAGTGGTGTGTGAGTGAGCGAGTGAGGGAGAGAGAGAGAGAGAGAGAGAGAGAGAGTGACAGGCAGAAGAGAGAGGCAGTGGTAGAAGGAAGGAGAGGCAAAGAGAGACAGAAAGAGAGAGAGAGAGTGAGCCGGGCCGGCGCGCACGCGGAAGCACAGCAACACTGTACCGTCGTCGTGTGTCGACTGTCAAAATCGCCGCTCGTCGCCGTCTATCCGTCGCCGCGCTGTGCCCATTGGGCTGTCGCTGTTGCCGGAAGCGGCGCTCCTATTGGCTAAGTTCGCGACGCGGCACCCTTGGTGGGGAGAGGGAGAGAGAGAGAGTGAGAGAGAGAGAGATTGAGTGAGTGAGAGAGAGAGAGACGAATGGAGCGAGTGGGAGAAGGAGGGAAAGAGGTTTTGCTCGGCTCCTCTCCTGGAGGCGAGATCCGATCGCGAGAGACAGCACGAGGAAGGGCAGATAGGGTGATCGAGATCGGGGGTGGGAGGCGTAGGGACACTTTGATCCGCAGGGTGAGACGTGGTCGACAGGCAGACACGATCTTGTAGAAGCCGATCGCAGTTATTCGAGAAAAAGAGAGCTGGGAAATAAGGAGGGACGGAAAAAGGGGGAGAACGATATTCGTGCGGATCTCGAGTGTACGCGGTTCCGAGAGACACTGAGTATCCGCAAGCGCCACACCGATCCGCTACGCTACTCTGTCTCCTTCACTCTTTTACCGTCGAGTCTCACGCTCGCTCGCTCGCTCGCTCCTCTCTCTCTCTCTTTCTCATACGCACACTCGCTCTGCCCTCCCGCGGAGATCGCCGTCGCGTGGCTGACTATACACGCTCCCTCTCTACTGCGAAATTCGTCTCGCTCTTGCATGGCTTCACCGTTACTGGCGGTCTCTCTCGCCTTCTTCCAACATCCGTTTTTTCCCGCCCCCACTCCCCACCAGAAGCATCCCCTTCTTCACTGGAGACTGCATACATGTGCACCGAGCGAGCGCACTGTACTCCCTCTTGCTTTCCCTTTCTATTAGCCCTCTCTCACTCTCTCGCGCAGTCTCATCCTGGTCTTCTTATTCCACTTGCTCGCTTCAGTTGATTCTTCTCTTTCTCTCTTCTCTCTCTCTCTCTCTCTCTCTCTCTCTCTCTCTCTCTCTCTCTCTCTCTCTCTCTCTCTCTCTCTCTCTCTCTCTCTCTCTCTCTCTCTCTCTCTCTCTCTCTCTCTCTCTCTCTCTCTCTCTCTCTCTCTCTCTCTCTCTCTCTCTCTCTTGATCGCTCCTGTCTTGCCTTGCCTTTCCACTAATTGTAAGTAGTCTCGAGTGCGTTTGTCCAGACAAACAGTTACTACTGATGGACGACTGATACCTTACTTCTATGCTTGGTCCACTGATTCTATTCTTACGATCGATGGTCGATATAAGTAGGTCTTTCGTATTAGTGATAGACCTTGATTTGGCTCAAGTTTTTGCCTCCACTTCGCCGCGGTAGGCGCTGTCCGATCCGATTCCACTGGATTTCGCTAATCTCGAAAAGGCTTCCGCGTTACTCGCGCTAGCGAAACCCTTGCACGGCTCGCCGGCTCTTCACAATCAAACTTCTCGTGCGTCAGAACTTCACGTTCGATTATTGACGTAGTTCTCGAGCAAACAAATAAATGTAATGTTTCCTTAATTTTTGACTTTTTAAAACCAGTGCAATATCACTTCGTTCGTTCATCATATTCAAAGGCGTCCTATTCTACTTCGAGTCGATTGCGAAGGCATAAATCACTCGAGTTTTCCATACAATAGACAAGAGCATACCTCACCAGAGTAGTCCAATTGTAAAGTTTGTGAGTTGACATTATGCTCATTGTACGATGATGGTAGGGAATGAGAGCAGAGTACGGACCCAAAAAGTCCCGTCAAACGGCATCGAATTAGAACGAGAGACGAAAAGCTGGGCGCGTGTAATAGACGGACCTGGTTGTCCCGGTTTCCGTCGTCGGCGACCCACTTCCTGGTGCGTGCAGGCTGATTGCCGTAAAATTAACGGTAACGGCCGCGCGAGCATGCTCGCCCAGGTAAAATCGAAAGTGGCGAAATGCTCTGGCAGACACAGTCGAGCGAGCGACGCCAAGAGGAGGAGGGAGAGGACCGCTCCGCGAGAGATGGTATCCGGTGGGGAGGAAACACATCGGGAATGAGAGAGAGTTAGTTCCTTCTTCAGCGAAGACACCGTCTTCCACTCTACCAGCAAGGAGAAATCGTCGGATCACTTTTGCACGGCGACCACCGAAGCCTGCCAGCCACGGCTCTCAAGAATCCGTTTGTTTACTGTTAAATAACGTACACGCTTTCAAAGATAGAATAATGTCGCACGAGCGTTATGACATCTACTAAGCTAAGCCATCGAAAAAACCGGAACACTAATCATATTACAATGTTAGAGCCATAGTATGCTCGGGCATTGATCTTCGGATCATGACTCGAGTGATTCGCTAGAAAGAGAGAAGGTCTTCCATTCGCATCGCAGAAATAGATTTTCCAAGTAGAAGATAATAAACGAATTTTTATCATCACTTTATCAAACTGAGTGCTCAAAGAGGTCTTACTGATAATTACGTTTGTCCCTTATTGTTGACGATATCTAAAAGATCGATATGTAGGAAGTTCACTTGTTTGCCACCGATTTTCGTTCATTGACGAGGTGAACTTGAACTTGGGCAGCAACGTCCTTGTTTTCTCTTTTCGCATATGACCTAAACGTCACTACGACGTTTTGAAAGTGTTTTGGAGTTATACTTTAAACTGCTATAAAAAGTGAAACTTCATTATGAAACTGCGTGCTGAGAGATTGAATATAGTATTGGGGAATGCTGTTCTCCGGTTGAATCTTGGCTCGACAAAGTCTTCTCCGGAGAGTGCTTTCGTCAGTCGAGCGGGAAGATCAAGCAGAGAAAGGGAAACGCATGTGGTGCAAGAGGCCTGAAGATTCACAGAGAGGTGTGCAGGAGGGCAAAGCATTAATTCTAGTGCAAGTAGCATAAAGCCCTGCATCGTCGGCGAACCGGTCTCCTGCACCGTCAATGTGTTGGCTCTCGTGCGAACGCGGAAACCACCAACCAACGAGAGAAGAGGGCCGAACGAGTCACGGAAGGATTCCTTTCTCCTCTTATTTATTTATCCCTCTATAAGAAAGCCCACCTTATGATCCACCAAGCACATCGTCCAAGACCTACGAAACATTGGAGTAGAAACGTTTTGGCTTCAAATCTTCATTCGATTCTGTTTGCCTGACGTTTCCGTAGATCAGGAGAGTTCGATGCGGGCGAGAGACGCCTCAGTTTCCCGGCTAAAGGTTAACCCGTGCCAGACGAAACGAGAACCGAGACAACCTGTTGATTCCGGCCCCTTTCACTCCGGACTGAGCTGCTTCGAGCGGTTAGGAAGAGCTGGCAGACCAACCGATTCCTTTAACACCGCATAGTTTTCGGTTATAGTTCCTTTCCAACGGAGAAATTAATCCCAATTTTATTATGAATTACTGAAGAAAAACAGCCAGCAATTTCCAATAATCATTATCTCAGCAGGAGTATCGAGATTGAGTTTAATACTTTAAAAGAGAAAAGAGAAAGACGATATCAATTCATTCGACTCTACAGTTGGCTATTCATTGAACATCTAATCCTGATCGTGTCAGGAGTATTTAATTTCAATCGGAACAGTCCACGTGTTACTCTCAAAATGACGGTTTGGTGGGAGTAAAAACGGGCGTGAATCCGGGCCGCGCTCTTGAGCGGCATCCAAGATCTTTTCCTCGTGTCAGGGCCAATTAAATGGTTTGGGCAGCGAAAAAGTGGTGTTACCGCTGGGAAGCAGAAAGAAGGAGAATCCATGGCCGATTTCTTTGGTGGGCCAGCTTCTAACGCGAAATAGAAGAAGGAGGTGGTGGTGGCGAGGCCGTCTAACGGGAGTTCAGCCGAAAGAAAGCGGTCCCATTTCGGGTAACGTGTTCGTTCCGCTTTTCGTGGTGGGTTTAGTGCCTCATGAAAACTCACACTAGCCGTCGCTCTAACGGCTAACTCTTCTCTCCCAACATTCTTCCGAACTCGCACTCATGCTCTGCGCACAAGCGACCGGTGAGAAAAGTTGTTGCAAGGAGGAGAAAAAAATTCGAAAGGAAAAAGAGGCCGCCATGAGGAATCAATTCCGGATTCGTGGCAGAGGAACAACGGGCTACATTTCACTAACGGGTGAAAGTGAGCCCACCGCCACCGCCGAAAGTTTTCTCGCCTGGCCCGGGTCATGAATGTGCCAGCCAGCCAGCCAGCCAGCCAGCCAGACTGCTTCTCTCTCCGACAAGACATCAAATCTTATCGAATCATCGCCTCTTTCTCTTGTTTTTAGCCCCTCGCGGTGAGCCCGTGACTTCCTGGCCACAAAAATATCAGAGAAACTCACCTCTGATGGATTACTGTTGGCACGTTCGTAAGATGGTTTTTTTCAAGTTGCGTTGTAAATACTAAAGCTTGCAAAAATGAAACTAATTCTTCAAACCTTTTAGAGGAAAAGTAGAAATTATATGTTAGTTATCGGTATGATAAACTGAAGCTGGAGATGCTCGTTTTTCCAGAGTTGCTACTAGTTTTCCAAACTGGTAATCATTTCATCGATAATGATTACGTGCCTGGAAGCATGTAGCGTCAGGCTCGCCACGAAATTACAGTTGGTGCCTAACACGTTCGAGGCCTACGCGACCCGTGAATTTCAGGAAAATGCGTTTCTCGCATAATCGCATAGCTAATAGTGTACTAATTCCGGCTATAATTAAGTGTCATTAGATAACAAAGAAGTTCTCGGAAGAAAGTTATACTGATAGTCAGTAAACATTCTAGGGAATGAAGGAAAATTCTTAAATATAGTCATACGCGAGCTAGTAATCAGCGATATACGATATACAATGTTGAATTATTTTAATGTATAATCAAGGAAAAGACGAAAAACTCATTGACTCCTTGCTTGATTGAGTTCTTCAACGAGTCAAAGGCGACGTGTCAAAGTTGGGAATTTTTTCTGATAATGAACAGCTGCCAAACAGATGTCAGCGAGCATGGGAAATGTTTACGAACATTAACGTTCTATCATGGCTTGACTTTAAGTCGAGACTCTCTATGTGGCTGTCAACCTACGACAACAACATTGAGAAACTTGAAGTTGCAACTTTCAAGCAAAATTACGCAAGGTTGCAACACAAAAACTGAGAAAAATAGACCTGCGAAGGCGTGATCCGATTTAATGTCAGGCTGCAAAACACTTTATATAATAACAATTATACAACGTTTAATGATCGGGAAACCAGATCGGCGAAGGCGGGGCCGAAGGGAATGAAAATGTCGTTATAAAGCGCGCACATGAACCCACTATCTATTCAGTTTATCGAAATTACCAGCACTAAGAATCAATTAGAGCAGTGCAAATGAAATGCTAACGAGCGAAAAAAAAATTTAGTTACGTATATTATGGTCCATTTAAAAATATTAAATTACGCAAACGAATCAAGTAAGCAATTATTTATGTGATTCCATATCTTATAGGTGACCATTCGTTTTCTACATCATATCGTTCTAGATAATGTTTCTCATTGAATTTTGCCCATCCTCTTTAATCATCATTGGAATTTCATATTTCTATGTCAAACAACCTCTAGCACGTACCTGCTCTACTTTGCCCTACCGTTATACCGAAAAAATCCAAAGGGACTTAAGCCTGACACACTTAACATCCGGATATCAAAGTAATCCTGACAAGTTTTAGAATTCTTCAATTCAGCATAACGTGGAATCACCATACCATACGATAAACAGGCACGATTATATGCGAAGCGCGTAACGCCTGGTGGTGGGCCGATGTTTCTCAGCGACCGACTTTCGATAATCAACTGTATGAATAGTCATAAGCGGTGCACCTATGTAATTACTGTTGGATTCCCCGTAACATTTAAATACACCTTGTCATTTGTTTCACAGCGCACCCTCGCTTGTGAAAAAAAAATCTGCTTGCGTTCTGCTGATACGAATCGGAGATGGTTAAGCGAGACGAGTAGCTGAGTTACGATCGACGAGGTCACCAGCTGGATTCTATCAAATCCTGTCGTGGCTTAGAGACGAGAATCGCGAAAAATCACCGAGCCACTTGTTAAAGCGCGATCATTGTTATTAGCCAGGCATATCTTGAAGTGCGAGGTGGCGGCGTGTCAAGCATCTCTGATTGCGCGTGCAAATTAATTGCTCGTTTCCAATGTAAACGCGCACGTGACGAGCAAGCCGAAGTGTCTTCCTCGGCGGTGATCATCGGCAAACAAAACATTATTGTGTACGCCAAACGTATGAACATCAACCTGACTATAAACATTACAGAAATTACTCTTTAGTCAGGATGAAAATAACGATAATAACAAATGAAATTTGCCATTTGTTTTTATTAGCAACCTAACGAAGACTGGCATAAATATTTGCAAAAGGAAAGAAGGTAAGAGAATATTTTATTTCAAAAAGCTAACAATTGGATTGAACGCGGGTGCATTAATCCATCGCGAAGGACGCAGCGCGAGGCATTTTTCGAGTTTCGCGAGTTTTTTTGATAGGAGACGCGGGCGCGTCCGTCTCGTTCCGCCTCGGCCGGATTATGTCCCGCGCGGAAACTTGAGCCCGCGAGCTGACCGCATGGGATTATCCTTCCATACCGTCGAGCACGCCAGCCCGTAACACACCATTGCCACATCTCGAGAGATAAAACGTAAGATCGTGGCGATCTCGGCCCGACGCCGACGACACGCCGCGCCGCCTCCAGGGATACCAGCGCGGTAAGATGCGCTTCTACTACGACAATCCGAACAATACGCATCGCTTTCAATCTATATTTGACTCATTAAAAACCCCGTACTAAATATAAACATTTCCAGCAGACCTTTTTGCAAAGGTCCATTATCATTTTTAATAAAATGCTTGCATCCTTTGCTTCGGAAATTAGCCCTGTCCTTGCGAGTTTTCGGCCATTGTCTCGACCGTATTCACTCCCCTAGACAGGTAACATCCCCGTACTATATTGGGGGAGAGCAGCGGACGTATTATTCATCGTTAAGGTCCATTGAAGTATATGTCAGTTGCATGCTCCTCTACAAACACAATCTATTTCGGACGCGCGTGGGGCGCAGGTATATTGTTCGTGCATTAACTTGAACGGCTGAGTAAATCCATTCGATGCAGAATTCACTCCCTAATAGTTTTCTGCTCGAATGGCGACTTAATACTACTCACTAACCGTTCCTGAATTCAGTTGCAATGGACAAAGTAAATTGTACTCATTATACATATGATTTTTTGCAACAACTAGAGCGCATTGCGATGCTACGCATATGTGTATTGCGAGTGCATTAGCAGCACGAACGCGACAAGCCTGACATAATTCGCTACTAATTATACTGTGATAGAGGAAATGCCGAACAGTTTGATATACGAGTTCTCAGGGTGCCACAGTCGGCGAGCTCGTACTAGACGACTGGACCTCCAACGAAAGGTATGCATTTTGTATCTTATATCGCATTTATACCGCACTATTTTTCCCATCGAGCCCGGAACTTCAAACGAGTCCCGTATTAAGCCGTATAAGAGAATGCAGGCCCGAAAGCGGTATAGATCACAAAGAAATCACGTACCAATTACATCTAGTGATAAACTGTTATGCGTTTTTAGCCAGGCCTACGTAATTATAGTGTTAGAAGTGGCAGTTGCCGTTTTTTTCTCCTTATATATTTCCGATAATTTGCGGTCGGTGTTCTCTTAGAACTTAACGCGCGATTAGCGCGGTATTTTTCACGTACAAGAGTATTCTCTAGCCGTGTATTTTCTAGAGCGATTCTGGACTGTTAATTTGGCGTGCGAATTCCCGAGAATATGTCCGATCGATGGGGGCAGTTTTGTAATGTCGAAATAAAATGGGAACTTTCGTAATCCGGCTCTAGCACATATTAAATCCACACCCATGTACCATCGCAGATAATTGATGGTCTCAGCGGTTATCGCTAATGAAACCCATTGAATAAATGCACATAGGTAATGAGTGTGGCAGTGCTCGCGGCAAACATACGCACTAACGCAGGAAGGAACGGAATCTTGATCAACAATTTAGATGTCGGATGTCGGAGTTGAGCAATGTACCGTGATTGCCGTGGAGACCGATGATTAAAGTATAGCCCACCACAACTCTGTTTGCAGTGTGCACCGTGCATTCGTTGAATAGTAAAAATCATACAATCCTGCAATACTTTTACCAGTCAAACACTATTAGGGGTAAAGATTCTAATAACTACAGTCGCAAAGTCATGCAAAATAATCAAATATACGAGGATAGTCCTCAAGATTTTCAAACCAACTAATTTTAATATTAAGCGAGTAAAATACAACTTCTACGAGTCTATTTTATTTTTAAAGCTTCTATAAGAAGGTAGCACAAAATGAAAGGGTAGCGAATTAAAACACCCATGCAAATGAAAGAGGTCTCACTAAAGGCCCAAGTTTTTCAGTGGAGTCAGTGAAACTCAAAAAGCCACAACTGTCCATCCTTTCTGGGGCGGATGCAAGAGAAGAAAAAAAGATGAGTTGTCGATGTTCACTTACCCTTTAGGGAGGATGTTATCATGGGGTCACCTGAAAACGATACAAGTACAATATTGCATGAATGTCATGTATGAGAGTGAGAAAAAGAGAGATAGAAGAGAGAAAGATAGGGAAAAGAGAAACACACAGATCAGGAGACAGAGATAGTAAAAAAAAGCGGAGAAATCATAAGTTCCTACGCATAACTAATCGCATCAAGAAATATAACAGACAAAGCCGACTACTATGAAGGACTAGTAGAGAAATTCTCTAAAATAGTAGTAATCAATTTAGTATAATTGGAATGATTCGTAAAAAATTTGATAAACTCGTCGATCTATATTCATGAGCGAAGGCATTAATATTTCCGGGCGTTCAGAATATAGGATGGTATATTTTCCAAAGTATAAGAGAGAAAGTGGGAGTTAAAATTGCGTTAAGCCGGTGCGGTGCGTGCAGGTCCGTGCCCGTGGGCGTGTGGGCCCGACGACGACAATGGAGGGATGGGTAGAAGCCTTGAGGGCTGAAGATCAGGGCCCAGGGTCAGGGATCAGCACCGGCCCCGGGATCACGCAGAAAAGAACGGGAAAACGTTTCTGCCGGGCGCGAGATATCCTATCTGCTGCGCATAATGCGCAAGTGGGAGGCTGTGCGCTTAGGAGAGTCCTCTTTGTGGCAGAGTTCTTCTTTGTCCGTGGTACCCGCCAGCCCCTCCGCCCTTCTGCCCTTTATTGAGCTTTGTTTTACTTCGCCTCCACCTCCGTAGAATGCGATTCGCTCCGGCTTGCCGCCGCGCCGCACCGCGCACAGAACACTCCCAGCATCCCAACCGCACTCTTGTATTATGCAATCCAGCAATAAAGATTTTCTCGGGGCCCAGCCAGAGCGTACTGGAAAATCCCCAATACGATTCGTCTCCAGTTTGAAACGATCTTAGTGCTACACGCTTCTCAAGGGATACTCAATGATATTTATCGAAAGTGCGGTGAAGTTCTCTTGTAGGAAGAGGATATGTATAACTTGGACCTTCTTATTGACAAAGAATCCATGGCATCGTTGCATGTGCTTTATATCTTTCTGGTAGCAAACTTTAAGGGGCCGCTCTTCTACATTTCAAGTGGAAGGACTTCCCAGACATGATTTCCCTTCAGAGGGAGAATAACGTCTCCCGTCTCGTGCCTTTGTAATCTGGCTGAAGGCGCGCCGTTACTTATTCTCCTGTGAGCCGCTCTCGCTTCGTATTACAGAGCTTCGCTTAACATAAACGCGTTATCAATAAATCTTTCCCTCTGTCTCCTCGAGTTTTCCATCCAACGGAACTCACTCGACGGTGCGGCAGGCTCTGCTGGAATGTACGGCGCGTTATTAGCGGCACATTCCCGTTTCATCTTGTTACTTATCTCCTATTCATTGCAAAACGTGCCGAGTGACACGACGGACACTCACTGGAGTTATATATTGTCCCAGAATTTCAATAACTTTATCAGCCACGATCGCACCTTGGAGCTTGTAGCAATTATGAACAAAGTTTCGAAATACTAGACTCGGCCAAACTGGCCTCGACTTAGCTTGAAGTTTCCAGCGTGTAGTGTGTGTTGTTGATTTTATAAGTTTGAAATGGGAAGTAGACGAGCGTGGGTTGCACCGGTCTTCCGGTGGGCCTTCTTGCCTGGTGACTCACCGACTTCTTCCTTCTTCCTCGAATCCTACATCACTTTCCGCGCGGTGGCCACGAATCTTTGCAGAATCTTCGCGATCTTCTCTCCAAGATTAAGTGAAACCGCCAGCACGACTACTGATGTGCTAGCACATCAATTATGTTTTAGTATACCATATGCTGTAATGAGTTACGATATTTGGAAAGAGAAGTATCTTGTCTGTTTTATTAATACTTCCTAATATCCTTCTTAATTCAGTTGGATGGTATAATTTTTCTTTGCATAAATACAGTTTTAATTACTCAAAGCAACCACCATATTCTCGTAAGGTAAGTCCAAAGTGTTCGTTGGGCAGGAATGCTCGTGCATCGGAAATAATCTTATCACTCGCCACGGAAGATCTATGCTCTCGAGATACCGTGTGAAAGTGGAAAATAAAGAACCTACGAGAGAAGGAGAGGACAAGCAGTTGGAAGTTCCGATAAATCGACATTTGCCAACCTCGCGGGTTAAGTGCGAATCCACATGCCCCGAACCAAACCGCCCGATCGATGTCTCGATCGAGGCGCGTGCACATTATCCTTAAGACCGAGTCATATATACATAGTATACGTACGTGTCCACATGTGAGTAAACTTTCACCGCGAACAGGGTCATTGAACCCTTCACAGAGTACACGTACACCACGTGTGCGTGCAGGTTGTGCACGGAGTTTACCTGCCGGCGAGGTACGCGGTGCCATAGAACACGCTGATTTCCAGAAGAATTGTAGCCAGAAGGAAATTCTCTTTTCACTCTCTCTTTCTCTCTGTGTATATCCGGAGTATTCAGCTTTGATACTCTACCGCGAAGAAATTGGCTATTGGTCGCTCGATGCATTTGGCAATTAAGTCTGTAGAGATTTTCCTCCGGAGCATTCAACCTGTTCGTACACAGACGCCCATGAATTCAGGACTAATTATGCCAGTGATTGCAAGAAGATATGATGGAAGCTCGGCCAAGTTGATCTGGCAAGCGGCTCGCAGATTGGCGGATATCGGCTGGCGGGATCTTGATAGGCTCGCTGGTACAGGAATCCACGTGCTTGCAAAGGACACGTAGACACGATCGCAATCCACGGTGAAAACGGCCGGGCGATAAAAGAAGCCGCTTATCTCCGACAGCCTCTATCAGCGACGTGTTCCAGAAACAAACCGGCGATACCAGGCACCTTGCTCGTAAACTATGTTCTATTGCACTTTTTTCATTGTAGTACCACCCGATAATTCTATCTCGTACGAGGCAGCTCGTGCGAGTTAGCATCGTCGCCCCGCAAATCCTGCCTGTACTTTCCCAAAGTTCTGTCGCAGCTAACATAAATAATATTAGCGGAATAGAACGCGCCCGTCGGACACTTGACTACCAGTCAATTTACTAGAATTCTGAAATTAATTAGGATAATAAAGAAATTCGAGCTAATACCTGGTCTCTTTAACCAGCAATCGTAATTGCCGGCAACGTGACCGGTTTGCAAAATGTCATTCAACATGAATTTTGTACGTCGCTTTTGAGGATTATGGAAAACTAAGTTTACCGGTTCCCTTAATATCACGGGCGAATTATAGTATGCGCAAATACTGATTAAATATGCGAAAAAATCTATTATGGTAATAAGAAATTTTGCATGGACATACATTTTTGGTTGGACAACGGTTGTATTCTCGACGATTTAAGGGTCGAAACCCGGCGTCGAAATAGCGGACAAGCGCTCGTCTGTGAAATTGATTGATTTTTCGCTATGGAAGCAGGCAAGGCCCGATAACCTCCTTGTTCTTATGGCATTCTTCGAAATGAAAGGATGCACCGGGAAGGACGATCGTCTTTCTCTTTTCCCTTCACCTGGCCTTGTCAAGCAGGACTTTAATGAAAGGAGTGAATTCGTCTTCTTCCATCTATTTCGCACTCTCAATGTCCGTATTAATTTCGATTTATCCACTTCATCAAAAACCAGTTTCTCATCTATCTATCCGGCAAAGTAAGCAATCTCGACATAGTCGTGTCATTTACGATGGGGTTGAATCTTGTCGAGAAGGGGGGAAGAAGTTCTCGGAATGGAGCGTGGCTGCCACTGGGAGAAGCAGGATGTTGGTTCGCCTTCACAGGTCCGAGAGTCCTTGATAAAAAGGCGGAGGAAAAGCGATAGGCAACGGGAGGCGTAACGAAGTGGGGCCGGCGTTGGCTTGCTCGGAGGCTAAGAAAAAAGCGGGGGGCGGAGGTGCCGTCGATGGGGAAGGACGCGGAGGAAACCGATTAGTCGGCGACTCGCATCCTGCCGCTTAGAGACAAACGGCAAGCGCTGCATTATCCGCCGCAACGAAACGGAACGCCTTCGGCAGCCTTCTGCGTGGTGTCCTTCGAGCGAAACCCGCGGATTATAGCCGATAATGAGCTTAAGGCACGTCGAAGTGCGAAAGTATATATATATATGCGCGGGAGAAAATCGCGGCTGGCACGAATTCGAATCAAGAGTAAGGGAAATTTTCGGCCAGAAGATATCAAATATACTCGAGACAAACTTTGATCGATGGTAATACTGTGGAATTATCTTTTCCAATGGCATCTCACCGAATAAACTTTGACAGGTTGACAAGCAATCGATAGCGAAAGCTTCACAGCGTGGGACTGTTTTATATGTAAATGTGCGGCAAAACGTCTCTCAAGAAAGCGTCGTATTGGCGTTCGAAGGAAATGTAGTCGCTCACTTGACTTGTATTCATAACGTTCGCCAGCGACGACATATAATTTCATACTTCCGAATTTATACATGAACAGACGAGACAGCGTCTCAACTGGAAAAGAGTCTCCTATTGTTTTCTGAATTTACGATGTTACCACCCTGCAAGTTCCTAGTCCGTGTAAATAAGTCGTTCGTTACGGGGCATAGAATGCGAGTGGAGTTGCACATTGCGAGAGAATGGGCAAACGGTGATTTGAATAAGCGAGGAACATATAAGTGGTTAGCGCGGGCGGAAGGGTAATCGTAGCTGGGAAATAGTGTGGATTCATGGAAATGCCCAGCGATTAGATAAGGTTTTCGTGTAGCGCCGTTTCGCTTGATAGACGTTGCTGTTTATTTCGGACTGGCGATCGCTCGCGCAATTTCCATGGGGAGACAATAAAACTTACGACTCCTTGTTCAGTGTAGAGGGCGGTGTTGCATTCGCCGTTTAGACAGAATACATTTAGCGAATGTACATTTACGAAGGCGCCAATTCCAGTGGACATTCCCTAACACTGTCACCACGAGAAACTGTTTGAAATGTGAAGGGGTCTGAGAACTGTGAGAACTCGAGCATTTTATGTCTAATACTCCGAATTCTTTTGGTGAGCAAGCTTGACAGGAGTGTTACGTTGCAACGTTAGTGCGGCCAGGGCTACGCATGATATATCTATACATCTACATATACTCGAGGCACTTTCATACGCGATAATCGCTATAATCAGATACTATTTCATAACATGTAATGATCACTTTATGTGTAAACAGGAGTTGGCTTTGGATGCTATCAAACCATACTTATTATTAATTATATTGCTGTTTGCGGCCTCGATACTTAGCAAATAAAGATCAGCTATAATTTGCATGTGTTTTTCATTTTCTAATTATAATGAACCGTAAAGGTAGAGTGTTTCATAGAATTTTCTGAATCAAATGTAGGTGTTCTCTCTTGGATCTGGATGGAAGCTTTAGAACGGGGGTAGCTTGCAATGAGAGGACGCGACCGCATGATGGGAAAAGGTTTACGTAAGCGTAGCGAGTGTTGCACAGAGCCCACTTATGCGTAGGAAACAAAATGAAATAGCCAACGAAAGAGACGATGCAATGTGTGCGCGCCGTTGGGAGCCACCCCGTTTGGATGTGCGTCAGTGAGACACACTGGAGGGTTGGCGAAGCTTTTCGTCGTCTATGCATCCGTCGCTCTGACGGAGGGAAAACTGAATTATTCATGACTATCTGTTGCTTCCACTTTTCCACCCCTCCGCTGTCGCTTGCAGCTGAGGGTGTCATCGCTTTTAAAAAGGTAATCTTTTACCGGTACGGTAAACGAATGAATTTATAGCCTGCACGAGAAGTTTGTAACTGAGGTTGAAAATATCCTGGTAAGGTTCAGGGTGGATAATTTCCTGGACCATTCCATTATGAAACTCATAGAACGGCAGTCCATTATGAATTATTAGAACACGTATGTTTATCTGATCCATTGCCAGGAAATATGAGGTTCTCTACGGTACACTGGTACTTTTCAACCCCAGACTTTTGATATATGTTAAGTTTCGATTATTGGGTAATCAAGTATTGATTACCCAGTTGGTTGTTAGAATGAGGAATTCTATAATGATACGTTTTCGGGCGCCAGTGTTTCCATTTTCTAAGCGATATGGGATTGCGCAAATTAAAGCTGCCAATTTCCAATGGTCAGAGCGCGTGTAAATGGATGCTTAGCCGTGTGTGTCTTCAGGCGCGCCCTCTTGTGCTTACTGAGTGCTGATTATCGTAAGTACGTAATGTCGGATCATTATAATCCCGATGATGATAATTGCCCGTTGGAGGGCTTATCGGCGCGCAATCGTTGCTTTCGAACCGGGACAGGTTACCTGACGATTGAATCAATAGAGAAACCGATATACACTCTCCATGCCTATTCCCCATGCTGGGCTAACAAATCCATTGATTCTCGATACGCATATTCTTTATTAATCGAAATGCCTATTTTCCAATCTCTCCGCATACTTCGACTTTATTATCCAAGTCAAAACAGTACATAGACACATTACACAATATGGCAATGTCCCTGCAACTTGTAGTTAGTTACGCCAAGTGCAAATTAGACCGGTCGAGTTAGCTTTAATTTTATAATCACGCGGGCAATACACCCATTGAAGTAATGTTTTATAATATTTTTTGTCGCGGTAACTCATGATTTTATTCGAGCACCAAAAGACCGCCTTTGAATTACAAAACGGCCATTAGTGCGTGCTGATCTGTTTATGAACCGCAGAATCCGATGCCGACGCCTTTGTTGGTAGTCTTGATTTAAATTACTCGGGATACTAATGCATCACCTACATAGCCACACAGCGAATCGCGTTGACCTTTACTTAATTACATAAGAAACGCTTTGCTGTATTGCATGTAACGCCAAACACATTCCATGCTAGTGGTTGCTACTGCATTTAACCACGTTCCCGTGCATTCGTACATTATTCGCAAAATTACGATGTATTTGTGATAAATGAAAAATCAATAGTTGAACTGCTTTTTTCTTCAAAATATTATCAAGTTTCTTGTACGAACGGCTTTGATAAGAGCGTATATAATCGAAACGTGTAGAAAATAGATAAACATAGAGCCACTGCACGTGAAGCTCAGACATCGTGCATGCATACATGTAGCAGAACGAGTTACACTGACTCTAACGCAAAAAGCTTGCTTTAATATTATTAACCACTAATCCCGTGCACGCGATAGTCGATCGTTCATATGCGAAACACGAGACACATTGAGCGGGCTTCCCTTTAATACCTGGCCTGCGAAGTCACCGCGTTAGCCAATTATCGGGTGAAACATTTGCTGCCGTGTGATGTGCGCACTCTCGATTTTTTGTATCATTATTTTCGACTGATATTAACCCATTATTTCAATATATAGGATTATAGAAAGCTTTAGTACTCTTACTAGAGTTGCAAAATGTATCTTCAATCTTTCACTTCCCAGCTGTCTCTTTTATGATCTTTTGGAAGAACCATTTAACCTGTCTGTTAAGTAATTTTTAAGGGGATCTATATTCTGAGACAATACCTACGCAGCGATTAGCCTTTACTAACTAGTCCGACGGTAAAGAGCGATAGATGTGCCAGGCAATCCAGTAGGAAACGCGATCCTCCGGAGGGCACATAAGAGGACCCACGGGCGTATAAGCCGAGGGGATTTTAATCGGGAGGATATGCGGTTTTCGTGAAACAAGGCCCGTCTTCCCTCGCTATTAATCCCCTCGCGTCCGAAGAATCGAGCCATTTGGTGATTGACGTCGCGTGACGATCGGCGCTCGTGCTTATATAATTTCCCATAGACTACACCGAGGCTGCCAGCGGGGGATAATGTTGGGTATCCGGAAGCCAAGGACGAAACTCTAGCCGAGTAACCCGCCGAGGATGGTGAGTTTTTCTGAAAATCCCGATGGTCGATCGCGTGAGCGAGCAAGCCCGCGGGAGATCTGAATTTCACATAGCGCATCCTACCAATTTACGGAAAGAGGCGTGGAGGTCCTCTATACTTAATAAAATAGAGCAGTTGAATTTTCGCAAAAGCGGAGAGTGGCCAACCTTTTGGCCAAAATGCTGGCCTCTCTGGCAACGACTTATTAAGCGAGAAGTGAAGCCGCCCGCCACGCGATTATCAGATCCATCATTAAAGTTACCGAAACTCCTACTCTCAGAAATTTGGACCGAAACTCACAATATCCTATGCTAAGACAAAATCACTAGCCAAAGTATCGTTTTCTAATCTTAATCGTTTATTGAACGGTTATGACCTGGCGAAGACTCCGCCCGTTTGGTCCAATCTCCGCGTAACTTTACTATCACTACTACTAGTAAGCCAATCACTTTGCGCAGTATTAATTAGATGAAATACCCGGCTACTGACACGAAGGGAGCATTCACGCGTCACGCTAATTACCGCGCGCCATTGCCTCTGATTTATAAGCACTCATATCTTATAAATAGTAATTTGCAAGAACGGTTGCCCAATAAATACTATACTATCCATCGGAGCGGCGACTAGTTGGTTACATGACACACTTGTCAAAATGGTAATAATGAACGGTGGACAGGAACGGTAGCCCTGAAAGGTGGCTTTAAAATGGATAGTTGGAGAGGGAAGCATTGAGTATGGAGTAGTACCTGGTCCGTCGTAGGGAGTGGTTCTCCTCGCAACAGGCTGCTCCCGTAAGGGGTGGTACTGCTGTTGAGAGTGCAAGGGTGGTGGTTGGGCCGATTGCAGCTGCAAGTGGTACTGCTGGGTACTTGGGTAGTGGGTGGTAGCATTCGACGCCGTCGCACCTTGTTGCTGTTGCTGCTGTTGCTGGTACTGGCTCTGGCTGCTCTGGTACTGGTGGATGTGAGCCGCTTGGATGTTCTGGTGGGAGTGCGGGCTATGCCCGTGGGGGTGGGAATGAGGGTGGTGCGGGTGAAGGTTCGAGTGTGAGTGCGAATGGGAATAAGGAGCGCACCAAGTATAATATTGCTGCCAGGAGGTGGCTGCTGTGGCGGCATCCACGTTTGCCATTCCTTCTCCCTCCTTGCTACCCATTCGAGACCACTGGGAAGAAGAATCCCTTGTCGGTTCCAGCGTAAACTTCCCTTCCGAGCAGGAGCTCCTCGCTCGCGCTCCTTGCTACCCCTTTGATACACACTCCCGACCAACTAATTGGGCTTCCGTTTTCCCTCTGAGAAATTGCTCGATTTCCCCGCGGCGACGCCGACTTTCACGGGATTCACTCTTTGACCGTGCCAAGTTCGGTAATCGCCAGTTGGACGCGCGGCAGCACTCCCGAGATTACAGCGCGGCACGAGTTTCCCGCCGACACCTTTGACGACGGCATACCGACCATCTTTAACCAACGAATACTTGCTTATTAGTTTCTGTTCCTTGACTGAATTCAATCACTCCCTGGTACACTACACCTGGCTTCATTCACCAGTCTCACCAGCTTGAAATTCTAGGGGTGGCCGACGACGACAACGACGACGACGACGACGACGACGGCGACGGCGACGACAACGACAACTTTTGATGAAACTTTCTTCCTTCGAATCGGGCTTCGCTAAGGACGATATTGTTGTTTTTTACTTCGAGATCTCAGATTTAAATGGGGAATATTGTACGCGTGAGAGATGAAGTCTGGTAGTACCGAAGTCCCATTGCTGCCCGCTCGTATTAAGCTGAAGGAGGAACTGACAGCCAGAGTCTAGCACGGAATTGCTTTACTGCGACTGCGTTTTCCCTGCCCATAGTGCGTTTCGTCAACACACGATTATAAATCTTTCATGCCGAAATCGACGGAACAACGATCGTGACCGAATTCAAATTTTCTTTATAGCAACACGCGCCTTCAGATCGTTTAGCAATTAAAATGCCGGCGCACCAGGCAATTGCACCCGCCGATTATTCACATTGAATTTGTAGTCTAGTTTCTTCAAACGTGCGCAGACAATTTAACCAAACTACTCGAAACACTAGCTCAGTTCTTCCAACATCACTTTACTATTGTTACTTTTATCGATATGGATTGTTTTATAATTTTAAAGCCTTAGTGGAAAACGCGGTTGTATATGTTTTTCGAGACTTACTGACTCCGTTCCATCACCGTTCGGTGGATTGCGAGCATGAGTGAGCAGTTTCCCAATCTCCGTGAATTTTCAATGCACTAAAGAAAGCATTCCGTACGTCTGACACCTGTAAAGAGGAAGTGACTGCGCGGTAAACCAGTTATTAGAACCTGCTATACTACTCCTCCCGAACGAAATACCTTCCTAGAGACAGTTTCTCAAGTGTGTACTCAAAAGTGTCGAGCAAAGGACACTTTCTCAACACTGGGAAACTGTGAAATTAAGAGGACTAACTACGCCGCGACGATAAGAGAACGCAAAGTCCAGAGAAATTGATCATAACTATTGAAAATTATATTATATGTATAGAGAAGAAAAAGCTTAATTAGAGATTGGGATGAATAACGAGTGAGATTAATTCAAGTTGGATTTCCCTCAGGACTATTAAGTGTATCCTCGATTCAATCTTCTTATCGTTCAATCGAACTATCCACGGTTAGAGTTCACACCTCGGAGGAGCGTCGAAAAATTGCATTTGAAAATCAATCACACTTGAGCCACGGTAACACGCGCACCGTCGAGTAACAGGCTTCCTTCCAATCGTCTGTAGAAAATCGTTGGCGGAACTCTGACACGATGCGTGACGGTGATTCGCGCGAGGGAGAAAAGCGAGCGCGCGTTGGCAGCTCGAAGAGGTCCGCCGATGACTGAGAGGAACGGGTTCCTCTCCTCTGCCTCGAGCAAAAGAGGGTTGAAGGCACGAGGCACGAGGCACACCGGGTCGAGAGGGATGTGCCGCCATCCACGTGCGACGGCGGGCACGTTCCTCGGTCACGTGTATCCTCTCGCGACTCGGCCCCATCCAACCCCCTTCCGACATTCGACATCCTGCCAGCGCTCTCCCGGCCCCACTCTGCTCCACTTTATTCCTCGAGTCCATAGTCACGTGAAATTTGAATAATCAAACATGCCAATTAGCCAAGATCATTAAGCTCGCGCTCCTCTCGCCCGAGTGATCCTTACTCGCCCCTCATTAAAATAATAACCTTCGGTAAAGGGCAATTTCTTGTTTACTCCATAAAAAAGCCCTGGGAAGCACCGAATCGTTTCTGTTTTACCATTTGTATTATTCTAGTATTCAATTTATAATTATTCACCTCAACCTCACGAAACAGTAACTGTTCGTATCTCATCCACTTACATATGATTACAAAAAAAGCAAACTATTCATTCTCGTTCTACTTTCACGTTTGCGATACATAAGTAAATATCAACAACTGCATAAACATCCGCAGCCTAGTAATGGCAGCGTCGGTATTGGCACATTGGCAAGTGATCGATGCGCGGAGATGGCGTCCGATTAGCAAAGTTTCGTCAGCAAAGTCGAGCAGCTCCCCACCGATCAACTTGTAAATGATGTTGGCACACGCGCGTCCACAGCGGAACAGCCAAAATGAAATGCATAGTGCACGCTGACATCGGACTCTTTGCCATTCGAACCAACTGAGAGAAGAGTGACAAGTTGAAGTGGAAGACACGCATTGGTCGAGGGGAATTTAATCGGATCGGGAATAAGGAGAGTGGTGTGCCACATTTGAGCAGGCGGTGCGTGCCCGATGTATAAATATGGGAGGTGGATAGAAAAGTATACGGAAGAGATCAGGGCCGATTAGGAGGTGTTGGAGGTGGCGGGGCCGAAGACGAGGATAACAAGTAGGGGAGGCGCAAGAAGGAGTCCCCGAATGAGGAAGGCATCTCTGCAGACGGGAAGCGAGGATATACTGGGAGAACACCGAGTACATTGACCTGGATTGACCTGACCTGCGACAACCCAACGTGTTCGACGATAAACTGCCGCATATCAAAGTAATCTCATGCACGGATCATCGCTGCACCGATGCATGTACATACAATAGGTGAGAGCAGCCTGTCTATGAAGAAGATCCCGACACAAGAAACGTTACGCATCATCAGCTCTTTCATACCCGAAGAAATTGTAGTATCGACCTATGTCGAAGGAGAACTTTTTAACAAATCTAAATTTGAAATCTTGAGAAATTTGACGGAGAATCTTGAGAGCTATCGAATACCAGAAAATTATTTTCTGCCATTAACTTTCATAATGCTGTGAAATGTCTGTCTAGCGCATATCAGTTAATTCACGTTGATTAACCCTAACGACAGTTCTAATAAGCCTCTTTGTTAGCTTGCTCCGGCACTTATACGTAGCATGCAAAATATTCAATCTCTACGATGAGGATATACCGCCGAAGAAGACTCTATGTCATAGTCACTCAACGGAACGCGTCAATGGGCTGGTGAGAATCGAGTGGTATAAGTACATTCGTGTATACCCTGACGAACCCGCGTAGATGCATTACGTATTCAAAAGTCTAATAGTTAACTCTGGGTTAACTAGCATGTTAAACAGGTCTCAAGCACCAAGTTGGCGTTGAAAGATATTATTAGTTGAAAAAATAAAAGACTAGCACACAAGATTGCATTCCTTGTTCGTTGCTACAGTGTAACGCGAATGTGACGGTATCACTTGTCACGGGTGTTTCGACATCCATGACTGGCGTAAAGCAAAACAATTTTTAATTGATAAGTCGACAAAATTGCTCGAGTGGGCGAAAGGTATTTTATTATTACAGAGAGAGGCGAGCAGAAAGCGGATCAAGCCACTCGAATTGGTAACGAGAGTGTTAATGGAAATGCAGGGAGAGTTTTATCTTGCAGCGGCCAGCCGATGTTCGAACCATCTGACCAATCTGCCGCATCTCGGCCGACGATTCAGTGGAAAAAGCCCGAACCCGACAGAGCCGTCTCGCGCCGACTGGCCCGACTGATCTCATTGTCAGAGACGACGGCCCGCGCGACGCCGACGCCTTCGATTTCCAACTACATAGCGGACGCCGCTCGCGCGTTAAATACACAAGGGGTGCATATGACGTCCATCGATATTCTGGCTCAGAGCCTGAGACTGATGGAGCGAAGCGGGCGCAAACGTGATAATAACAGACACACACACACCCGCCACTTGCAGCTCCGAAGATACTTTCACCAGATTCACCCTCCTCCTTTTCCAAAGCGTATCTTTAAAATGGAGACAATCTCTTTTAACGAGGCTTCTGGAATCAGAACGATTTTTCCCGGACTAATTAAGATAGGAACGAATGTGCGTCCGACTGCCAATCAGTCTGACGCGCCGCCGCTAGATACGAACTGAACGAAACAAAGCCGGCCGATCTGCGTCGTTTCCTTATGCACTGAGAATTTCGCCTTAATTAATCGAATCCGCTCGTCGCCGACGATTGCATCACTAATCAATGGCTACCATAGTTATATCACCCGAGCGTGCACCACCTTAGACTAATAAAAGAAAGAGATAATAAGCAAGCCAAATCCTTCAAACAAGTTTAAATAAATGGAATTCAAAACCTAGCATTTGCAATTGAAATAGTCTATAAATTGTACTCAAGTAAGAACTGTTTGCATTTATAAGGTTTTATGGTGTTATTATCAGTAGTATTGCGTTCTCCCTTCTACAGTAATCTGAAAGTCCACCTTTACGGGTGGATTAATAGAAACGGCAGCCAATCAGAAGGTGACTGGGTGTGGGATATCTTGAGGCGAGTTAGCTTTATATAATCGCTCATTAGAAGTGCGCATACTGTGAGAGAGCGCCACCCAGCCAAGCAATATCAGCCCCCTCAGTCTGTATCGACGGTCCAGGACTAGGTTGGCGGTGGTAGGCTACGAGTGGGTGGAATCTCATCCCCCGCGCGACGCTCCTCTCCACGAAGAGTCGGCTCTTTCACGTGTTGCGCCACGTGAGCGGGACACGTGGGAACCCCACCGCTAGCTGGGCTATCGAGCTTGCCCCTCTTCCTCCCCACTGACGCTAAAACGCACACATACTCTCTCCGGGTATATCTGCAACGGGTCCCGCAGGACTGCGCCAGTTTATAGGGTGTCAGGAATGATGAGCGTCGCCGACACCGATGGTAGCCGACAGGCTACCGTGAAGAAGAAGAGCAGTCCAAGCGTTTAATGCTTGATATTCATCGGGGATGGCAGCACGTAAATAAAGCCAATTGCTTGGTAGTCTGTTTTGGAAGTCCGCACGCTTATTCGCTGGATGAATTGAGCGTCACGGCACTCAGGTATTAAAAGGATGCGAAGCATATAGTATGCGAGAGAGAGCCGGGACAAGCCGAATTTCGTTAGTCGATAAATGCGAGCAGTAGACAAGTCGCCACTGATAGAGCGTAAATAGTATTCACGTGTCACTCGATATGAGCCGGTGCCGATGAGGCTATACATATGCGCGTGTACGTACGTGCGGAACACGAGGTGTATGAGGGGTAAATGCAGATTTGTACGGCCGCGTGAGTGGTCACGTCTATTTTAGCCATACTAACCCCTTTCCCGAACGGCATGCGTGTAACCCGCAGTAATATTCCGCCTCTGAATACCCGGTAATTGTGGCTCCGCATTGGAAATGCCACTGTTGTATTCACTCAACACACTCGTCTCATATGTCAGATGAGATTGAAACGGAGGATGTATCGGGAAACTTAAAGATTCCATTCGTGCGCGTTTCAGAACTTGAATTCTCTTTTCGTTGGATTTGCATGATACTGGTGCTATGATGGCCTGTAATCCTCGCTGTATCCTCTCCGACCAACGATTTTCCAATTTTCTTGAATGAACGTAGAAAGAACAGCGGATATGGCTGGAGCGAAGGCCGAGCTCCGGATGTGACATCAGCGGCAATCAGTTTTTCAGACACGTGAGAAAAGGATTGTTCCTCACAATACCGCAATAAAATAGTACACTAGGTATAGTACGCCAGGATCCATTTAATTAAGTGCTGTCCGCTTGTTCGGTAGACATAGAGTTGCAAGGCAGTCACAAAATAGTGACAGTTAAGTTCCGACAAGAAAGTACAGTATCCGATAATATATCTCACGAATTTCTCTATTATTAAAAAGAATGCTATAAATCGTTTAAAACACAGCAGAAAAAAGTTCTATTAAGAACTTTACAAGTTCTTTAAAAATTGTACAAACTTTTTCATAAATATGGCAACTCACAAATTCTGGCAGGACTGAGCCTTATGCATTGCAAACATCATCATAGGATCAGTGTTGCACCGATGTCGCTGACGTTGCATAAGCATCAAGCATTTCATTCAATCGGTTCCCCTGAATGCCTAGAATGCATAGAACTGACTCATCTCGCACGTCTGATTTATAGCAAGCCGATAAATATCTGCGCGTTTGCTGATCGGATCTTTAAATTTTAATTGACTTCGAAAGGCAGGTAATCCATACAATATGCTGGTTCAACCAGTCGGCCTTAGAAGCACAGCTGGAGTAATTGGTGTACCCTCAGGGGTGTCTGCCTCTCACCCTCGATATCTGGTTTGATCGCATCTTGGGAGCAGCTAAAGTTAATCTAACTAATAGTTCAATACGCCAAATACCTTCACGTACTTGCTGGCCGCACGACTAGTGATGCAAAAGTGGACTTTATTACGAAATAGAGTCAGACACTTGTGTTTCAGGGAATGTCTGTATGGAATCATTAAGAATCACTGACATGGAATCCTCCGGGCGCGTCAGAAAAGGGGGCGCGATGGAGTGGTGGTTAAAAAAGAGATTTCTCGTTCCAGGATACGTTAAAGGCCAGCCGGCGGCAGGATGAATGGTTAAAGTGGTATTATAATCCTCGCATCAAACGAATCGTGCGCCTTTCGCTTCCGCTTCGAGGCTCCTCTCTCTTTCGCCGCACTGGTTGAACGCGTCTTCTTCTCTGTTTTCAAGATTCAGTGAATACGTACTTATATTCGAACTTTCGCCAGGAACCCCGAAATTTATGTAGGCAATTGATGAAGGGACGGGATGGAAAATGTAACTAAGTTTCGAGGGCGACGTGCTCGTCGGGAGGAACTTAAATGCCCACTTTAATGCGCACGCGAATAGCGCGGCAATTTGCATAACGAGCCAAGCCAATCTAGGATCATTCGGATAATCAGTTTATGCGGGGAAGCAGCCTGCAAAAGTCGGCAACAAACAAGTGCCACGCACCAGTTTACATGGGGCTCGGTAGGGCCGAGCTCGGAACGTGGTAGTTGGCTAGGTATGTACGTGTGCATGCGAAACGATGCACGTGAGAAAGTGTCAGTAGATCGGCTCGCATGGATGAGTGCATCGTGTGTCCGGTGTGCGCGGCCTTGCGCGTTCACGGGGATTCATCGGAAGTTGCTAGTTTCATAGAGGCTGCCTGGCAGAAATTCGTAATGCCGTGCTGCACAGCCTCGAGTTTCCCGAGAGCACTGCCAACTATTCGAGCCGGAACTTTCCAAGATTCCTACAGTCCTCGCTTATTTTAGTAATTTTATTGGAATTAGAGCTCTAATCGATGAATTTCAATTTACTATGAATTATCGAATTTCTATTTCATATGGAACAGATAGTGTTTTTGTCGAAGTATTACTTTATTAACTGATTGTTAGTTTAAAGCAAAGTGACTAGAATTTAATTTTTTTATAATATATTGTTGTATGCTTATCGATATATTTGCTGATATGAACTTCGATGATGCACATAGATTTTCGCGAACACGGAAGAGAAGCAGTTGTTCATGTCGTTATCGACACAAGGGAGAGAAGAGTTTCAAATCGCCGCGTATACCAAGTGGTGCCGGAAGTGATTGCTTTTACCATCACTTCCTCGGGAGACGTTCCAACCTGCTCGCGCGTATATCGCCAGTAGGTTCTCAGCGGAACCATGAAACACTAACAGCTGGTGCCAGATGCCAGCAGGGTCTGGCTTCGTCCGTGCTGCTCTCTGCAGTACAGGCTTCAAACGTCATTCCCGCTCGAAAAGTGCTGGTGAACATTAATTCTGAGCTCTCACATGCTAGCACGTGGTTCGACGAAAATCGCCCCGATTTCTCATATTAAAACACTTCCATTTTTCATGATATACTTTTTTCAAGATATAACGAAAAACATTTACTTTGCATTTTAAGAACTATTCTATTAATAATAACTGATACTTGAAGTGAGCTATTTCGGATGTTTGTTTCTCATATTGTCAGCTGAATAGTATTTATTGCTACAGAACGTATATTCTGGCTTTAAATTGACGCGTCACCAACTAGATTATGACGTTTATTGCGTTCAAGCGGAGCCAACTACTATGCGTCCGAACGTATGTACTTCTTTAGTATAGTGTAAATTAAGTTCGCTCGTAGCCGTAAATTACTTGCACCGACGTGACAGTGAATAGAAAAATGTTTGCATTTCATAGTACCTTTTGTTATTCAAGCAGACATGGTGCGAAATTCGTAACGAATCTATTTAATAAATTATCAACCATTAGCACTAGAATCTATGCAACTCCGAAAGAGAAGATATTTAATCAAACATGTTTCATATGAAATGTTAGATACCCAAAGAGAGAATGTCGAGAGTGGAGTTATTTAGACAAGTCAACACGTGAATTTGAAAAAAGGAAACCCGGAAAACGGGTGTAGCGCGGTCTCCTGATAAATTAGCATTTTAATTCGAATTGGTCTGCCACTCGTGTAACGAGTGAATTAGATCGCTCGATCGCAATTAAGGAGATTACGGGGCGCTTTGCCATTTTTCCATAATACGATCGCGCGTAACAGTAAAAGGGTAATTTATAAGTCTCCCTGGCAATTCAGATAATTACGCGACGTAGGAGGAATAGTAAGTTCATTTAAAAGTATAAGAGTTGATTGATCGATAATTGTCCCACATGCCATTTCATATCCAAACATACTACTACAATTAGATTTGTCACTGACACCGACCGACTGTTTACGTTGATTTCTCGTTCAGATCGACGCAGATACCTTGAACCCGACATACAGCGCGGTATCTCAGTGGAACTGTTGTAATTTCGGCAGCGCACGTAACAGAAAGAAGTCTCGAATTCGTTATCTTCCAAGGTAAGCTGCGTCGTTCTTATCACCGGCTACGATATCATCCTTCGTATTTTTCAACCTGCCACTACGAGCCTATAGTTCACAAACGCCTTCTTTCATGAAAACCAATACGTGCCTGTTCCGACTCATTAAACGACAGGAAGCTTCGAATAAGTCACGAACGATTGCTCGAACGAAGTTAGTGTTAAAATCTCGAGTAACCGAAAATGTCAATTGTGATACTTTAACAGAGAAATAATTGGGCAATGTTGAACATTACCGAATACGAGGGTTTCATCGATGCTGAATTTCTGATGGATTGGCAGCCAGTTTGGAACTTACCTGAAACAAACAATTCATAGTTACATTAGTTAATCATTCATTAATCATATTCCTTTAAAAATTGAGAAATGCATTCACGCAGACTTTATTGAATCTGGTTTATACGAGTTCAAGCTAATTTATCATGCAGTTCATACGTAATGCCAATTAATCAGTGTCAAATTATACAATGTGCAGCTCTCGTGTCCCTGTTTTAATACGAAATAATGACTTGGCATTTATCACATTCTGTCGAGAACATCGATTACGAAAAACCAGGCCCCTCATTTTGCAACTCCAACAAATACACCAGATTTCCGTGTGCTTTTCACTCAACAAGATATTCGTCAACGCGTTCCAAATACTCTACGTTGTTAACACTGTAGCAGCCAGGGCTCTGAACTAGATAAATAAATCATGAATCACGCGCAAGGAAGTAAACAGTCAAGGTGGAAACTGTTCTTGTACAAATGCCAGGAAAAACTTTTGTACTAAATCACTTTAAATGAGCATTTGGTTACTCGTAGCTCGCGTTAATTGATCCTGCTAATTATGAAAGGTAGTATTGCCCTAAAGAAAGCATCGGTGATAGTCCGCTTCTCCCACAAAGCCAACGGGTCGATGAGATTCGACCCGATGCAAATGTAAACGCAAACATCTGCCCATTACTTTACCGGACCAATTTCACGCTACACTCCTCCAAAGACTTGTCAAAAACTTGACGTTCGTCCCTTGGAAACCGGCTGTTTAATGTCCCGGAGGAAATAGAAATTCTGCGGGCTGCCTTCCGGGAAAAAATCCGCTGTGGTAATTCAACGATAAACTAAACTAGATTTCTGAACAACGAATCCAATGGGAGATGAAATATAATTAGTTCGAGAGATCCTTGAGAACATGATGGTTACAAGCTCCTGTTGATCATGTACTTCCGGAAAAAACTTCAATATGGAATATGAGTTTGAAAAAGTTGCGTGCTAATTATTCAGCGGATTCGAAGCATTACTGCATTTCGGTGACACCGTTGGATTCGATCGGTTTGTAAATTATTGGGGTTGTTTCCAAATATTTAAATATCAGTGATTTAGAAAGGAATATATCTTAATACCCTAATTAGTAGATTAGAAAATGATCATGGGTTCAAAGAAACCGAAGAAGATCGAGGCTTTAGTGGTAAACGCTATTAGGAGGCTGCAGGACAGTCAAGGATCCTCCCCGCGTGAGATTAGTAGCTATATTTCCCAAGAGTATGGAGTTCCTACTTCAGAGATCAGGAAGCAAGTCCAATTGGCCCTTAAGCGGGGCGTAACCTACGGAATTCTCCAATGCTTGAAAGGGTAATCGCCGTAAAATATCGTCAAAGTAATGTATATCTAGGCGAGCAAATTCAACCCGAAATATTCACACTGGAATTGCTCCCAATTGAGTTCTCGACAGAACTTGAAACAAACCACATAATTTCAGTTCCGAGAGTTTCAGTTACATTTAAAACGATTCTCTTTTTTCATCCTTCCTTAATATGAGTCAATGTCATAAAACTACAAAACTTGGTTTCTTGAACTGAGAACCAACTTTTACAGTGGAAACTACACGTGCAATCGTGATTTCATCACTGGTCCTGTTCTCGCGGGTGCCGGTGGTGACGCGATAACAGAGATACCCTGTCATGGAAGAAGAAGAAGAAGCCGTCAGAAAAGTTACAAGAGCGGCAGACGTGCAAAACGTCGACGATCCAGACGAAAATCAAAGGGGCGCAGGGGACGTAGTTCAGGACGAAGATCGAAAAGGCGAAGCAGACCCGCTACAGTCATGGATACTGATCAAGAAGTAAATGAAGATCCTTTCGAGGAAGGAAATACTGCCACACCGAGGAAGGAGAGCGCTTCCTCGATCGCTAGTATGTCTGAAGATGAGAATCCCGATGATCCCACTGGAAAAGATCCAACGGTGTTGAATGCTGAAGGATCTGTCGAGTGATCCGATTTAAAGTAGCCCATAAACGTAGCTACTGCTCTCCATTGAACATCCGAAGGTGAGCTTGGTAATCTTCGCAAATCACGCGAACTCCTTTTTGCTATTTCCCTCTGAATCGATTGCAAGTTCACTCTGATAAAGTGCTGCAGGCGAGCAGAAAATGAGTAAGGTCAACATGCATCGCATCTATTCGTTGCTGTCTTCTTTCAGTTGGCGAAGGTGCAGCGGATCGTCGAAGGAAATTAGTCTCGTCAAGAAGTATTCGGTCGAAGGCAGAACGCGTCCTGTGAGTTTCTATTTCCAGCCGTCTTGTGATTCCTTTTTATACACGTCCTTTTTTTATTTCACGTCTACTCGCTTGGAAACCTTTACAAGTGTTTTCTGTAGATTTTTACTTGAATAAAAAAGAACCTAATACGAGGCGCCCGAGTGCTTTCGAAAAAGTGTCGTGAGCTCGTTAATGGAGAAATCTCGGCTTCTTAGCAAAAGTACTGGAGCGACTTGGTGCTTCACTCACCCGGCGCTCGTTAGCACCCGAGATTCACACACCAACAGCGCGAGAGTTCTGACCAGGCAGCTCGAGACTTCCAGAGTGCCAATTGATAGTGCACATGTACGAAGAAAACCAACTGGTCTCTGTACACGAGTTGCCCATGCGAATCAATCTTATTTATTGTTCTTCCAGTGATCCCACTTATCCGACAATAGAATTGCAGAAACATTTATACCCAAGAATCCAGCTGCTGGAAAGTTGTGTGATAAGAATTAATGTAATAACCAAATGCATCATCACTCGACGTGTTTTGTCACGATCGCTTTTTATAAAACCGATAGAAAATACCATCTGTTTTGAACACCATCCTAATATATCAGAAATTACCGCGAGCGTAAATAATTGCAAGGTATACAACATTATACATACATATGAAAAAAAAACGGGCATTGCGTGGTCTCAAAGAAATGTCTGTTTTCCCAAGTATTTCTATTAAAAATCCGGCCGACCTCTCGATCCCGTTTACAGGCAGGCAAAAAGTTCTGTATTTACTTACTGGAATTAGCACATGGCGAACCTTTTGCTCTCGAGTGCTAGATTAAAGAGAAGAGAAAGAGTGATAGAGAGTGGGGGAGAGAGCGATGTAGGCCAATAAGGCGGGCAGAGAAATAATCTGTCTAAATAAATCATCGATCACATTCTCAAGCAAACTTCCGCATAGGCGGGCGCGCGTGTGGTAAATTCGTGTCATGCGATACGAGTTTCGGGCCAGAACATCGGTGGTTCGCACGTCAACGACGACGGCCCTGCGCACGGCCTTGCCGGCTAATGATAGTCCCGCTAATGATGCGTTCGCACACGCACACGCACACGGGACTGCACTCGTGATCCTCAACTCTTTCACCTAGCAACTCTACAAGCCCCACTAGCACACGCATGTCAACGAAATCGGCGTTCGTAGGACAGACACTTTCGAAATTCCTACCGCGCCGTAAAAGCCAAAAGCCTCGAGAAACTACGACGTCTCAGTCGCTTCGAGAAAGGGGCCGAATTACTTTTGAACTTTTCAGAGTGTACTACTGGGCAGAAGTGTGTTATTGATAACGTCATTGTCTAGAGTCGCATGAGGTAGTCTTTCTATTATGTCGAGTACGATAGGAACACTGGAAGACAAATAGACAATCATGAAGCGTGGCTTCGGCTCTACTCGTTCACTCGCAGTAGCCATTAAAGTAACCTATCTTTTTGCTATCTGCCGTACTACATGCCGGCAGCCTTGGAATCAATATAGCGAATCGTATCATGATTTGGAAAGTTTTCATATTGAAAATAGAGGTCATTAAAATTTATATTTACGTCGACAGGTATGTCAAGTCCTGTCAACAAATAATATACTTTTTGGATGCGTGACCCAAGTGACCCATGGTTATCTGGAAAACGCAAGGGGCTTCATAGGTCCTCACACTTGACCTTTCCTATCTGTCAAAGAAGTCACGTGATCGAAATCCAGAATTTTCCCTTTAGAATTTATCGACCGTTCATCAGTAGTGACGACCTTATATTTACTGGAAACCCTACATTCCAAATTGGGCGAAGCACATTATCCGTTTCTTCATGAGAATGGCTCTTATCATGCTTTCATAATTTTATCGCCGGGAGGATTTACTTGGAGTAAGAAGATCGGCGTGTTCGACTAAATTGTATAATATTTACCAGACTCGCGACACTTGATTATCAGACACCCCCGACCCTCTTTCACCCAAGTACTTTCTGGCTTCTCGTGACCCAATTTGGATTTATGTACAACTTATCGCCATCTAAACGCCATCGGCATCGCTTCGCCGATGATATTGACAAGACATTCTTTAATATCGGAAGTGCGGGATTTTTGGAAACTCATTCCTTCGAGATTCTACGATAAAAGTATTCGCACAAATTTCCAATTGGCGATTCAAGAAAACAGGAAGTACAAATGAGAGGGAGCAATGGACGCCTTAACTTGAGTCATTATATTCCGTCAAGCGTAAATCGGTCGAATAATCCAAGTTTAGTTTCTCGCGCGCATACTCGCCGGATCGACTTGGAGAGCAAAAAGGATGCGGATACATGCGACGACGCGTACGCACGTGGTGCATACTTACATACTTGCACAGTCTGCCTGACATCACGTGTCTCCACGTATTTCGACTTCACAACTCATGTGCAGGTGAAACAGCACCGATGCACTTAGCCGAGCTCCGCTTTTTGCCTTTGGCGTGCGGCCAAAGCGAATATTATTCCCGTTGACCTCTTCGTAATGTGCTCGGCATAGTCAACGAATCTCACCCGCTTATTTCCTGCAGAGCGGGTGCCTGCCTCCGAAAGTGCTTGTTCCCGAAATCTTCCTTTCAGTCGTCCTCCTCTACCCTTCCGGCCAACCTCCAGCTTTCCTTCTTCCACGGGAGTTTTCCGAGGGGATTTAGTTTAGGCATTTTAGCCACGTTGACTCAGGGTAATAAAAAGCTTCCCCGAGCAGCGGTTGGCCTCCAGACTTTTTTCATCCATCTCTCTCCCATCCTATTTAGATTATTGCTTCGATCTGATTCTCGCTCGAGGAACGCTTCGACTCCACCCATTTGCTTTCATTTATAATTCGGTAGTTTTTAAACGACCTTATGATCTTTACTTCCTCCTATCAGTAATTGGAATTCCTCGAGTTCTAAAGAAGGTCAATATAATGGATGAGAAGTTCTCCTAGCAGTTCGTTCACGTTACACCTGCAAGAAGCTTGGCTGAAGCCATATCCCGAACTACGGTACAGAGGCTTCGTGTCACCGCACACTTGCGCGATCCGTTCAATTACATTAACCCGAGTTTCCCTTCTCCCCCTTTCAGACTATCTCTTTCTCTGTCGCTCCGACTCTTTTTCTCTTAACACTGCCAATGATAAGAATAGATCCGGAATACGCGAGGAATGTTATCATCGCCAAGGTCGTCGGAGGATCATAAAACTCGGAGGACTGGCTCGTCCACTTCGTTCGGTAAGAATCCAACTATTCCTTACAAGGGAATCTTGATCGATCTCTATTAGATGTGAACATTGATATTTCCAATCCACTTAAAAACTTTGATGATAACACTACCGAGCACTAATTGCACTAATTCCTTTGGATTTTCTAGTAAATACACATATTAAATAGCCTTATTGCATGATTGAAGTTGCAAATACGATTTTATCAATGGTCGAGACAGAGACTTATTACACTTGCGCTAACACTATAATCACCTAGCACTCATCGGCTATCGCCAAGAATGAATGCTTCTAAAGAGTTACCGAACAATAAGCTCGACGTAATCAGCCACCTTATGAAAGTCTGATACTCGGTAACAGCCATGACATAATGCGCAAGCTTCGCATGGATAGTAGCGATTATGTCAACAGGAATCCTACACATTGAGCCTTCGCGAGCTTTAGAAGGTTAACGCGATGATTTTGTGCTTTTCAACTGAACCAATAGTAGACACAGTCAAGCGTTTCATAAATATGTCACTATTGCAAAATCGTCGTTTTCATTCTTGCGAATCTTTATTCAAAAGTGTACTGTAAATCTGATCTAATAATTGACTAGTATAATGTGCTTTAAAGTGCTAATTCAGTTCCTAAAGAATGACGAGTCGGCGGGGGAGTCTGTCGTTTTAATTTGATCTTTATTTGGTGGCGATCACGAGGAATTGGAGATTCATCTCGCCTTGGCAGGATACCAAAGTGCCGAAAGCGCAGTTTCGTATTGCAAGGCCCTAAGGAGTCGAAGTTATTCGTTGCTCTAAAGATGAATGTTTATTAATAGAGACTGCGGGAGTGCAATCGGGTTTTATATAAATAGCATAGTCTAGAAGCGATTGAACTTCTTCTGCATACAGGGAAAAAATAACTTCCTCTGTTTTCCACTCGGCTTTCTTGAACGGCGGAATCACACTTGGTCAGTTCATTTGCAATCGCTATCACAAAAACAGGTACCACAAACCATTTTCATGATTGAAAACAGGATCGTACACATATAAATTTCTTTATCTTTATTGGTGGACGATTACATAATTAAAAATCTCGAAATCTGAACATAATTGAATATTAACTAGTTCAAAATGGCTCAAACGAGAAACGAGAAATCGAGAATTAGTGGGAGTTGATGTTGATGTTGGACCGCTACGGGGGTTAAATCACAGCCACTATCTTATCACGAGGCTCTTTTACTCGGCCGTAAATACGTTCGTATGTATGCGGAATACATGAATACTAAGCACAGAGTACTTGGTACATTCAGCCATCGGGCGAGAGTGAAAGCCACGCGGGGCTCTTTGCGAGCTTTGCTCGTAAATTATTTCCGCCAGCATAGTAATAATTAAGCGATTAACTTAACGCAATCGATTTATTACAATGCTGTTATTACAACGTGTGCTGTACGAGATATCGCCGGAAAATGGGGAAAAACCTAGTATTCAGCTCTGTCATTGGTGTGGACTGTGCACTTTCACCTAATTATTTGGCAGATACGCGAGCATGTTCAACGAATCCTGCCCCTTGATACTTTAAAGCCTTGGGAACAAGTTTCTTGTTTAGGGAGTAGTGACGCCTCCAAACGCCAAACTAATAACTGTCATTAAAAGACCTTTATAGTCAGAAATTGGTCAAAATATTACTTTCAACTTTGTCTACGCAACGAATTAATAACACCGTAATTGCAATTTCCGCAAAACACCGACCGGTCAATATGGTTATGAAAGTTGTCAATCAAGAAACGTGCAACTAAAGCCAATTAACTACAAAAAAGCGAAATAAACGCATGTAGCAATACAAGATTGTAGCAAGCAAAATGTCAGACTCTATTCACGATAACTGACATAATATAACGACTACTGGGACTGATGTTGCTCTACCTTCCGACAGTCGACACTCCAAAGTACTTAAATTTCCCAGGGTGTGAAGTGTCACCGAAACTTATGTTCGGGTCATGAATATATTTCGGTGAATATATTATGACATGGTCACCAGCCGACTCGTATCATCCGCGCACAATGCATTTTGCATAGTGCGAATCAGTTTTATGGGGCACTCGGCGAACGGTTTTACTGCTGGTGCCGGAGAATGGAGTCCCCATTCATTATATCAGGTATTTACTGGTAAGCATCAGTGGGTTCCACGAGGCGCACCAAGAATACTGCTCGTTCGGCAAGACTACCTTGTCGCGAGGGTACCAGTGGGCCAAAACAAAGCACAAACTCTTGAATGATAGGTCACGAATCGAGTGGGCACCGGGTGTAGCGAGCCAAATGGGAGCATTGCGAAAGAAGAAGAAGCAGAAGACAGGACGAAGGAATACTACCCTTGAGAATCTTAACGAAGTGAAAACGATAATGGAAACCAATCGAAATCGAACGGGTGAAAGAAGAGTTCCTTTAGACGAGTCCGCGAATGGAGAAAGAGTCGGCAGGGCTTGTCTGCCATTTCGCCGGGAACCCGAAAATATCCATGTCGACCGGTATGTTGAAACCTGGCATAAGCTTTGGCCGCTCGCCAGAGGCACGGCACTCGCTTGGAGGCCACGCCGGGCTAGAGGCGTCTGTCCGCCTCACCGCCTGCAACCGTCCACTAGGGCCGACAGAAAAAAACACAGCCCTCAAGATGAAGTCTGCTCAAATGACATCTTCCCGTGGCATTTCTGTTACTGGTAATCGTGTCACGCGTGATCCCGCTAAAGGTATGTGTCCCCGACAATTCCTTCCACTTGTCCGTCATCGAACCCTCAAATCCTATGTTCGACCACCCTCTGTATTCTGTCAAGATTATCGCGCGCATGGAAATCGAGAGTTCTGGCCGTACAATTTCTTATTAAATTATTATAATAAGTTGAAGTATTATGTTAAATATTAATTGCTTAGCAAACACTAGAAATTTCAAATTTTAATTTTGTTGCAATATTTCGAATAAAGATTATAAACGATAGAAGGTCTACTTATTCTTAAAATTTCGCGTATACGATGCATGGATTTTAATATGATTAAGTTACAAAGTGCTGAAAATCGAATGGGTCAGCAATGATCGCAGTTCCGTGTCATCAGTACACGAGGCAGAGACAACCTTTACCTTGATAGTCAGCAGATCGGCAGGCCGAGACATCGGGCACACGAGGCAATTCACTTGCAATTAAGTAGCCAGAGTTACATGCGAGAGCCAAGTTGGACCAAAGTAAAAACACCTGGTCGACGATAAACTTGGCATCGACTTGACAATTAGCGGCTACCAAGAAAAATTGGGCAAGGATGCTGGATGTAGATAGAGTTATCGTAATCCGACCAGCAACAATGCCAAGTAATAGATCATTCTGCGAGAGGAAGAAGACAGTGGAACCGAAATTGTCTCCGGCGCAACGCGAGTAAGGGCCATTGTCTGTCTGTCTGCTATTAATGACTGACTGTCATATATTCGCACAGTAATTGAAGTTCACCTCGTTCAAATCGAAAAAGCAACATCGATCATTCAAAAAGTCCTTTCCATTTAATTATCATTTTCTCATTTCCTTGCTATCTTAATTAGATATCTCTGCAATTATTCTTACTCATTCTATGACAGTTTCCAATCAAATCAATATGTACACAGCCGTGTAATTATATTGTACACGTAAGAATGAGGTATGTAAGGAAGTTTTTAGACTCCACCACGTGCCGATGACTAAACGGGATATTTCCATTACCATCGGCCAACTTGCTAGCTCCGTACTAGCAAATCGCCAGAGGGATTCTCGTAATCTGTTCCTACGGGTAGAAATACGTATTGGCAAATGTGACGGATCACCTTTCTACGGGCGAAAGCCAGCCACTTTTCTGAAAGATTGATATGCGCCCAGTTGGAAAATTTGAAAAATGGTAAGTGGAGCAAGATTTTAAACTTTCGAGAGCAATGTGGCCATTAATTTTCTAATAGTAGAATGGTTGAGAAGAAATTGTAAGGATAGATGAAATAAGGCAGACTTGGTTTGCAAGCAGATTTTGCGGGAGCTTTTCTGAAACGAGTTGGTGCTGGTATTTCCTCATATTTCCAGCTTGTCCGTCAAATGGACTGACGTGGATACAGGCTGAAAATATCCCTGGTTTCCTCGCATCATCTGTGATGCGTCGCACTTGTTCGTAATTGCGAGGAATGGACGCTAGAACTTATCTAAGAGTCTGTTTCACTGTTCCACCTTGAATTTTGTCTACCATTCAATTCATCCAGTTTTCAGTGAAAATTTGTTTAATTCATAAGTACCATCCAGGAAGCTGTGCTTCTGTCACGTATTCGTTTGCCAAGGCAGCAGCTTTCGCCACATTTCTGTTCTGACAGGTGCGTGCACGTCCGCACTGCCACACTTTCGTCACTAAATTAATTCTACTACATTGCAGTTAATTACACTGAGTGATGATGTCTCACGTGTCTACATACATCGCGCCTTGTTGAGCGGCTCGGTCAACAAGACTATCCATGAATTGCTACCCAGCTCCAATGATTTAACACTCTCTTTACAAGCCACAACTGGCTATTCTCGATGAAACCACTAAGAATTCATGCCAAGAAAGAATTCTGAATTTCTCACAATTCTTTTCGAAATTCCCAACATTATTATCGCTCGGTACAATCCTCCCGGATGACGATTTGAAGTTTTGCGATAGGCCGATATCGGGAATGATTCCCATATCGGATTTTTACTACGTCTTAATCTTACTCCCAGAGCAATAATACCAGCGTGCACTTAGCCGATCATTTTATGGTTATACCATTGCCAAGAAAATGAGAGCAAATCCAAATGGCACACCTTATAGAGTTTCCCAGTCTCCTAACTCACATCTTACACTTTAACTTAATATAACACTGATTCTTAAACTGACATAAGTCTATTTGTAGAATTTTGTCGTTCATAAATCTATTTTAATATTTGTACTTATCAGTTACGTGACGAGCAAAAATGTAGTTGGTACATCGGACTGTGTTCGACAAACGGTAGACACCTTACACGCGGTAGAGGCCGAGAGTGATACCTGCGGTAAGACAAGCGCGATAAAGCGCACGAGCATAGGCACCACTTTCATAAACTAAGCGATTATCAAGGCACTATCACTCCGTGCTATGTACAGATCATAAGTTGCGCGAGTAACACTTGCGCTCTCTTGATAGACATACCTTGTAAAAGTAGTCGTCATTCCTCGATCCTACACGACTCTAATCCCGACGTACATACTGTCTCAGACACTTTAAACCAATTTCCCTCTGCGAGTAGATAAAACCACTTATCGATGCTGGTATCATTAGCACAGTTCTTCACTTGCTTCGACTCTAAATATCATACTCGAGCAAACATAACGTGCTCTTCGATGACCAACCAATTTACTCTATTAGAATCGGGATATTTCTCGAACAACTAGCAGCATGGGATTTCGTGCGCAAAGGGCGGTCGCTCGAACCTCAAATAGATTAAATCCGCAAAGTTAGGAGGCGGCTGCGTGGGTAGATCGGTAGAAAGACGAGCATGTAAATTATAATCCTTAAACTGGCGAGAGCATGCTGCAAATCGTTCCGAAAGCGGGTCATTGGGTTATGAAATGCTGGGATCAGAGGAGTACGCTGGAATAGCGTTAATCGGCAACAAATCGTTGCGCAAGGTGGCTAGTATCTCTAAGAGAGAGGCGCACACTCGGCTGCCATTATCACCCGTTTCCACTACTTCTTGTGACCCCTAATCCATTTAAAGAAGCGATTCTCCACTCCTAGAACATTTCCATTAATAAAGTCGCCAATACGTTCCGCGCGGAACAAGAGGACGTAGAATACTGTCTACTATTCCTGTGAACCAGCTCATTTTTCAAAACCCTCACAGCACGCCAAACGTTATCCCGGGGACAGCGACGTTCTATTTCAAGCGCAGGAACGCGGCAGGACTCATTAATTTCGGACAATAGCGAAACCCCAGGAGTTGAAGCTTCGTGTATTCCGCACGACTAAAATATAAAATATTATTTCCCTGAGAGGAACATTTATCTAGTCCTTGACTGGTTTGATGTGCAAAAGTACTGTAAGAAAAAGGAGTGGAACGTCTAGCGTCGTCATACGATCGTAGCATTAATCGGAGAGGCGCAAAAACGTAGGAGGAAGCGAGAAGAAAGAAGGTGCAAGGGGCATGCGACGAGACAGACACAAAGCGAACGGTACAAGTTGTGTTTGCGCCGATCAATATGAAGGGGGGGTACAAACGAGAGCAATAGCAAGAGGGCAGGGAGCCAGGAGGCCCGAGACTTTCCAATTCGGCCAATTATGCTGTATAATGCCCTTTCTGCCTCCCCCTCATTCTCCCCATGCCGTCTTCCGCATTCTTCCGCCCTTGCCCTCGCCAGGGGGATACATCACTCGCCATAAGTATCAGGATCCGCCTCGGTTATCTCTTTGGTTCAATATGTGCACGGCTGAAGTGATAAGTTTACAAGTTTATTGCAGTCTGCAGCGTACCAGCTTCCTGAGATACAAAGATCTCTGGTGAAGACAGACGCCGTGTGTCGAGAAGTGATCCAACGAGAGTTGCAGAGCTTTCTGTGCGGCTCGGAGTTTCGCAAGTGCAACATATGCTTTATACATGGACGCCCGATCCAAATTTACGATGCGTAAAATTGGCCAACTTGTGAAAGGTCGTCTCTGTCACTTTTGGCCGACGATGTACACCTATCTATGCCTGCCATGCTGCTCTCTTTCTCTTGGTGTGCTGTGATTCCCTCCTCTTTCGCCACCCCCGTAAATATTTCTTTCTTTATTTCTGCCGACGAGTCAGCGACCCTGCGACTCCGATTCACAATGCTTGGCACGTAACACGTTCTGCACGGCTGTCTCGAAATCCGATGGACTTGCGAATCCTTACGCTCGTTAGCTCTCCTTCTACGTCTACCACCTATACGAACTCATTTCTCTCGGGGAAGTTTCCTCCCCGCAACACTAACCTCTTTTCACCCACACTTTCTTCTCTTGGTACTACTACAGTTTCCAATTACTCGCTGACCAGATAATCCTTTTGGTAATTAGATCTGAAAATGATTATGTAAGCATTGTGAACTAATATACTACAGTTCGAAAGGGTAGTCAATGTGGTAGGTCTGTTTGCAGACGAGTCCAAATCGACCGAAGAGTTCAAGCCGAACCGACCCCTTTTTATCTACGTCTGGGCAGCCCTAATCTATGTACTACCGAATTACAGAGGCAGATTACGCTTGAATGACAAACGTGTTCCGAAGAAATTATCTGGAGCATGTACGTGACCACTGTTAGTCCCTACCTTCACTCGCTATTCAATTTAATGCAGAGTAGCTTCAAGACGAAGACAAGACTTAAAACTTGTGGCCAATGCGAGACTTTGCAAGATGTCTTGCGTCCATAAACGGTGTATTTGCCATACTTCCATTGTCTAGGCAGGTGTACTCTTCACCTTTGACTCGGGATAATTACTAGCACATTTAAAGTTCTATGTACTCGAATCCTACTTGCAAAACAGATCGTTCCAGTGCGAAGGTCGCGAGAGAGAAGAGGCAATAATTGCCGGTAATGTACGGCTGAAGCGTGTACCACACGGTTACTTCACCATTACGCATTCTATGATGCAATCGGAGCTTCCACAACATGCGTATATTGACACATGCTGATAAAGTTGCTTAAGATTGCCGACAAGCACGTAGACAGCGTCGGCAAGAGATTTCACTGGATGCTCTCGGCTCTGAAAGCCATACTACCAAAGTACGCTTGAAAAGTAGGGGACTCGAGAACAAATCTTACTGCCAGAGAGCTCCGTCGACTTTACACACTTCGAAAGACACGAGTACGTGATAAAAAGCCTGCTTTTTATGACGAAGAATGTTAATTCTGGTTGTGTGTCTGTCTTACAAGAAAAGTAAGAAGATGCGAGGCAAGAAAGAAACACTCGAGTTGTAGTGTGCCATGACGCAAAGACTTGTGAATAGAAAAATTGTCATTAGACGAGAATCACTTGGACGAAGAACACCGGCGCGCTACTTGTTAAAACTAATAATGCTTGCCGGCGTGACTGCACTGTCCCGGCAAAAAATGCGAAATCCAGCACACACAGTAAACCAGTAAAGTGAGTCACTGATTTGCAATCGGTGGATGTCACCATCGCAGCGCGAAAACTCGCGCACATACCGCTGCGAGTCGCAGCTGGATACGAAACGACAGTTGCACTGTTGAATGGGAAGTAAGTCATTACGTTGAGCCAGGAAACTGTCCTTAATTTGCCACCTCTGTGCGCTGCGATGATTAATGGAATGCCGTTCAAATAATTAGCACTGATGGAAGGTTTCCACCGGCTTTCTTCCGCGTCTCCGAGCCTATCGCTTTTTCCACCTTCCAGCGAGCGGTGATAAACTGTCACGTTTATCTGATTCAAAAGTAGACGCTCGCTAGTGTGTAAATTCAGTGAGGTGATGAAAGTTAAGTTTACGGAGTGTAAACTGCTGGAGGTCTTTTTCATTAAGTTTGAATTTATTTGAAATATTATGGACGATTATACGACTATTTGTATTCGTTTCCCGCACTTACCAGTCATATCACATTCTGAGAAAAGGCAATAATTATATATGTCGTGAGGTTAATACATAGTTATTAAATATGTGCGTGTTTCAACTGGTAGATTCTAATTTTTGATAGCACGAGACATTAAAAGGCCGAGTCCACGGTCAAGAGGGGGTTACTACCCTGGTGTTAGTCTGTTAGTAGTAGAAGCCTGGCTCGTGTCAGACCGAAGCTGTCCGAGCGAGCGGCGCCCCGTGCAGGTTGGGTACTTGGCTAAGCCCAAGTCTGGTTAGGTTCGTGGTGTCACGTGGTGCGCCACGGGGTCCGAACGAGGTTAATCGAGAAACGAGCGAGTAAGACGAAAAAGCTGCGCCAGACAGAGAGGGCCGGCGGCGCAACCAGGCACAAATACACGCTCTTTGCTCTTTGACTCTTTTTCCCTCTCCCTCGTACTCTATTGGCCTAACTTTGCCTGACATTTCCGCAAATTCCTCCCTCGCCCCTTCTCTTCTTTATTTCTAGGCATCGGTGAGCGCGGCTGGTAAAAGAGCACGGGAAAGAAGGAAGCGCTTGAAAGAGGCCGGGACTCTCGGCGTGTCATGATAAGACAAGCGGCGAGAGTGTTCTGCTCGAAAGAGAAACGACAGGACAGAGCACGTTCCCCATTAGGAGCGTGCGAAAGGCACGCGTGAGCTCTCCTTCACCGCTAGTCTGCGCTGGGGTAGCTTTTTGCGCGAACTTCGAACAAAAGTGGAAAAGCACTCGGAGCAGGCGACACGGTTCCCGAGGAGAGTTCACATAAAGTGTCGTCGATGAGAGACGAAACCGAGCGAGCGAGGAATATAGGAGTTGTGGAAGCACGCGGCCCGGTGGAACGTGGGGAGCGGGTCGAGGTGAATAGCGAAAGTTGGTGAACGACAAGTGCTTGGGTCAGTTATTTGGGATACTCACCAATCAGCGGAAAAATACTGGGCTGGTCGAGCAGCGACTTGAGGCTAGTTTCAACGAGGGTGGGAGACGAACGGTCCTTGTCACTCATTTCACGCACTGCGCCACGGAGACCGCACGCTCGGGGTACAACACAGGCACACACTTGGCTCCGTACGTCCTCCTCTGGTATATCTCGCGAAGGCACGATTTGCGAGGACTGCCGCGATTCGCACGTATGCTTGCACTGACGGGAGCGAGAATAGGCAGGAAAGGGACGGCGGAAAATTGAGAATTAACGGCGACGTACCCGGGGTCACACAGTAACAATCAGTGGTACACGCGGGCGAACGCACAGTACGGCGGCGACGGCGACGGCGGCGGCGGCAGCGGCGGTGGCGGTGTTTGCGGACCGAGAACCGTGTGTCTCCCGTGGGACACGATCAGAGAACGACGTTCCTCCAGAGCGGCAGGGAGGAGAGGCGCCCGCACCCGAACCTCTTCTCGCACTTGCTCACGCAGCTCACGACGATTGCACGAGAGACACGGCCGCGGCCCGCTCGAACACTCTGGGCACGTTAAAATAAACGCGGAGCGCTACCCCGTGCACGGTACTCTTGAAAATCAATCTAAAAGTAGCTCGGCTGGTGGCGCGATCTCCTGGATCACCTCTGGACCACCTCGATTCCAATTCGCGACGAGCACGCGGCGCCTGCCGTACTGATAACGCTCGCCCTCCGCCACCATCTCCCATTATCGTCATTCGCGCGCGCGCGCGCTTCTTCCCCCTCTTTCGACTATCACTGCCCAAGCCCTGCCGGTACTCAATGATTCTCATACATTGCCCTTCGACTCTTCCTACCTTTGAGAACTTTTTAGACATAACTACTTTATTACTATATTTCCTGGGCTTCAATTAGATTGGAGTTAGTTTTTCGTACTCCAAGTTGAATAAGATTTCTATATAATATATGTTAGTTTTATGTAAAGTATAAACCTAACATTTTGTTAATCGAGTTAGGAAAAATACCATAAAAAGAGTAATGTCACATTCAATATCGGAAATCGCCTAAAATTTGTTCCCGGCTACTTAAATTCAAATTCATCATTAGAAGGAGAACTGCACCCTCTCTGTCAGACATAGGACATTACCGACTAAACCGAGTTACCGACGAAGTCATTGACAATTGTCGATTATCGATGCGAGGGAAGTTCAAATGCGTGCTAAATAAAGCATGTATTGTTGAGACGATTTCTTTTTTCATACTAAGCATAGCATCGACCTTTACAGTAGACCCCGAAAAAGTTTCGAGAATGCATGCGGTCTTCCACGAATGAATGAAATGTTTTTATTACAGTCAGAAAAAATGTGTTATGCTCCGCGTAGTATAGTTAGGCAGGACTCGTCATGTTAGAGTGATAATTCTTTCACATTTGATGTAGGCACTTTTTATCGAATTTTCTAAACCTAATAATGAACGAAGAATTTGTATGGGGAGAGTTGTCGGGAATACCCGCGGATCCTCCTGAAACAAGAGACAAGTGTTCACAATGCAGGTGAGGGGAATTCTGGAAATAAACGGGGGGTTATGAAGCCATCTGGGAAGTATGAAATTTCATACTTTTTGTATTACATTGTTGCAATTTTGCATATATACTTTTTAGGAGACCTGCGCAAGTATGCTGGTGTCCAGGACTGCCCAACCCCAGGGTATGTCCAGCATCGAGAATAATTATTTTGCAGCATCCAGCTGAAGTAAAACGTTGTTTACGTACTGCACCGATGCTATCTCTAGGACTGGAGCCTGGAAAATGTTTAACATATCGGTAGGAAAACAATAAATTTAAGCAACATATGATTGTCTTCGTATAATAATTCTATAATTCTGTGCCCAAGCGGGAAAAAGTTTCCTATACCAAAGCATGATGATCTAATAGAAATATTAAATGATACGAATACTATATTGTTATATCCATCACCCGAGGCTGTGCCTCTAGATAAACTCACTCCTGTTGGTGTTAATGGCCAAGGACCATATAATTTGATATTGTTAGATGGTACTTGGCCTCAGGCAAAGGTACGTCGTTTTATTTTTGTGTTTAATTTTGAAAGTCATATTGAGCGACAGTGCAACAAGAATTCATCATTTTCAGGCCATATATCATTCAAGTCCATTATTATCTAATTTACGCGCATGTAAATTAGTAGGTGGACCAATAAGTGAATATGTTATAAGAACACAACCAACCGAAGGTTGTTTATCAACATTAGAAACGGGTGCACTTGCACTTTCAATAATAGAAAATGATCCTGAGCTGAAGGCAAAAATGCTTAGCCCATTACATTATCTTTGCAAGTAAGTTTTAAGTAACTGTAAATACTGTTAAAAGTATAATGGTACTTACAATTTAATTGAAATAAAATTGCAGGTTTCAATTACAAAATGGTGCTGTGACACATCAAAGTAAGGAGTTTCTTATCAAGCAAAATAGCTATCCAAAGCTTATTGGCAAACGTCTTGCAAAGCAGTTGCGTATATTACCAGAAAACTGTACGTAATCCTACCTTCATATTTTCATATATTTTATATGTAAGGGTATGAATTTACAAAAGTACAAATGGATTTAGTTTTGATATGTGTTTGTACAATAGAAACGGAATAATCATATTGAATAAAAGAAATGTTTATTTCATTATTATTGCCCATTTCTTTGCATTAAATCTTTGGAAGTATGACAAATTCAGCTTCTATGTTTCCGTGCTCAGGTGCAAAGCGGAATGTCCATGATAGTACATTGTTGGGAGTGACATCAGTTATATTTCTAAATAAATGCACACCCTGCCTTGTAAATGGATCCCATGATATTCGTTCACCAGCTACAATCTCTGTTGTTGGTCCAGAAGATACAGTAATTTCATTGTCTAAGTGCCAATCAACCCATATTGCCACACCATTGCAGGATCCACTCCTGAGTGAATAAAAATATAAACTTCGTAATTGTTATCAGAACTTTGTAAACTCTATAATCTTACCTTAGGATTGGAACAGTTTCAGATATTTTGAAAGTTTTTAATTCACTTATATTATGTTTAAAATCAATTTCTTTCATGACAAATGGTGAACTTAAAGCCGTTCCAGGATATTCCCATAACGGCTGTGCTTCTATTGGGTTATCACATTTGTCGCTCGATGCCTGCAAATCAATGTTCGGATTAAATTTACCTGTATGGACATTGGTCTTCCCATCTTACCTGTACAAGTTTGTCAAAAATTGATAAGTCAAAACTTTCACAAACACCAAGAGGTGCACGGATCTTTTGAAGATCTTTGAATTCAACTACTACTGCTTTTATTGTCGCACCAATTGGTATTTTCTCTACGTTGCTAGAGTATTTCGATATAAGATACCAAAAGCGAAGATTATCCCAAGGCACAATCGAAGTGATGAAGTATGGTTCACCAAAAATTAAATTGATTTCGTTATCCTTTGGTAAATCATCTACGGACTCAACAATCTGAACTTTGTCCGAGATTCCATTGGCTTTCATAAACATTTCCATTGTTCTCCTTGACAATGTATTAGATTCTAAAACGAACATTTTTCTTGCACCCAAATTAAGAGCTGCAAGAGTTAACAAACAGCCATCCGATAAACACAGACCAACTGTATCACCCGTAACTTTCTTTTCCAATGCTCTAATGTACTTCTCATTTCGCGGTGTGTCATTGAGCTGACCCATGCGCGTTCTCGAGTACCCTACGTGAACACCGCACGAACATACGGGTCTTTCACAATCTGGAGTATCTTTTCTGCAAACAAAAATATATTCTTACTTAGATAAAGAGATAAAACTCAACTAAAATGTATTGACATTAAAAAATTAGTACATTCTCTCGTTTATTAATTGGAACCATAATGAATATTCATCATGATATCCAATTAAACTGAATTCTCTACTTGTGGAGACAGATGTTTCCATTGGAAAATAGTAAACAGCTTGCATCCAGTGGTCTCGCCATGGTATAGCATCAGCAATTTCCTCATAACTTAACCCTTTATCTTCCCATTCCTTTCTGTCAGGGTGTGCCCAAGCTGGTGCACAACTTAACAGTACCTGTGAATAGTGTATCAATAAAAAAGCTACTCAAAGTGAACTAGTCCTTGGGAAACTAAACTCATACCTTATTGTCCATGTCCATATTCAAATCCCACCACATGAAGATAGCATGAGCAACTCCATTGTGTATGGGTGTAACATGCAAGCACTTCTTTTCATCATATAGCAAAGGTTTCCGACCAGACCAATCAAACCGAAATATTGGTTGTGGTTCTATTAGAGGCTTAAATGCATTAAGTGGGATTTGAGTCAGTTGCATGTCATGCACTGCAGCAGCACCGGAACAAGTCTTTACGGCAACTGGTGTATCTACCAAGTGCCTCTCATTATTCTTAATGGGATTTATTCTGTTCCATGAATTTATCAGAGGACTCTCCACAACTTGTACCCAAATTGTGCCACTGCTGGGTACAACAATACTATTTTTCTAAATTTATGAAAAAGTTTAGTTGTAAGTGAGACTGTTAGTGAAGATAAATCAATAGCTTTAGAAATATCATGATCTTACTTCAAGAAGAATGTCATGAGCATGCTTAAATGTGGATAGTGCTCCTTCTCCAATCAGTTCAGTATCAAATACTTCGGTCACAAGGATGTTTGCTCTTTTAGGTAGATCACAGTCCTTGCCGACTGTCATCTTCGTTGATCTCTTATGGATTAGTTTGATCTTCCCCTCAAAGCCATTCTCTTGGATTATTTTCACAGCACATTTAGCCATTGGTGTAAACGCCTATAGAATAACAGCTCTGATTGACAGAATAAAGAAGTATCGAAAAAAGAGTATACCTCGCAGGCTGTTATAGTATCAGCCCCACACTTTGCTGCCATCATCGATAAGAGTCCTGTGCCAGTTCCAATATCAAGAACATTGGCTTCTTCACCCGCTTGATGTTTCTTATCGATTGCAGCTTTAAGTGCAATATAATATTTTTCATTCTAAAATAGAATAAATTTGCTTGATATAATTATAGAAATAATTGGACATATCCCTTCTCTGTTTTCCTCTCAACTGACCCTTTCATGATCATGCAACATATCAGCAAATGCAGATCTGGCTACTTCCTGATGATAGTCATAGTTTTCCTCCTTTTCCTCCCACGTAGCCAACCCGGTAAGTGGGTTTAAACATTGCGAGAATATACTCATTTTTTGGGTGGAATAAAAATTTTTTGGTAATAGTAATCTGAGCATAGGTCCCCTGTAGTATGATTGTCAAATTCAGTCTAGCATAAATGACAGGTTCTCAGCTTCGTTCTATACATTAGGAAAATAAAGATACACAAGGGAATAAGTGCAAATAAATTTTGGGAAGCTTTATTGTCAACTCAATAGTGTATAGATACATCGAAAACAATAGCAGGTTAACCGAAGTATATCTAATAAAATAAGCTTGCTAATAACTCAAACCTACAGAAATATCTTTAAGTGATTCTAGAACAGAATAGTCGAGTTTCTTCAAGGAACAGTCCAAGCATCCATAAAACTGTTCTAACGTCAGAAGTTTCCTGATTGCACTTTATTGTAAACATAGAGACCGCGTGGTATAAGATCATAGAATTCAAAATCTCCGGAGATAGTCACTGCGCGAGGAAGCCCACTACAGTGCAGTGCACTACAGTAAATAAAGTCTTTTAAAGATTCAGATCGCCGCAGATAGAGGGCGCAATTTATATTCAATGGAAATTTGAACCAAAAAACCTTAAAGAAGGACAGGAGAAAATTTAGAAACCTCACATTCACGCACGGTATTTATTTTAACATTTAACTGACAACAATATATGTATATGTACAGCTTCACGTATACATAATATCAGTGTATATTTACTCATTGCATTTATATGTATATAATTAGTATAACATTAACTATACCGTCCGCATCCGTATATCTTATTGTTATTGCACAAGCTACGTCGACAACGTTTGTCTCGTTCAACGTAATATATTGATGAAACTAAGAACGTAATAAATCACTCTCGGTCTCTGGAAGCTAAACTGCGAGACAATATACCAATCCTCACCTTCTCCTTCTCTTGATTCGCACCGAAATAATACTCGAACTTCAATTATCAACACAACGACATATATATATATACGGAAATACATGACAGGATATGGCGATAAAATTTCGCAATCTCGAACTTAACAACTAAATTTTGACTACCAATATGTTGTGGCTCACAAAGACCACTGGTAGTCTCGACAAAGCCCTTAATAACCACTAGTGATATTGATTTATCCATTGACATCGTTTTTTTTTTTTGTTGTATATTGATAATCCCCTACTAATGCTGATGCATAATATTGTCAGTTAATCATCGGTGCCGGTATAATTGGAACGAAATTCCTTGCCGGCGGTTTTATTGTCATCCGGATGCTTCGGCTCGTGTTCAGTGGCGAATGTGTCTGCGTTTGTAAGTCCACATCGAACGAAACCCGGCAAAAAGAAGCTTTGTACTATTCCAGAAATGGAGATCTTCGTGCTTCGTATAGCGGGGCCTTCTCTCCACTCAATTATTGGCAGGTAGACAGGCTACTTTCGTCAACCTGTCTCCGCATCACACGTTTCAACGATTATTTACAATTCCTTCTAGCCGTACTTGCACACACCAGTGTGCAAGTGCCGATTAACTTCAAAGTATTCACTATTCCGCTCGGAAGCAACAGAATTATTGTCGAGGCAACTGTTTAGTCATTAACAGGGTCTTAACAAGTTATCATTAATGGCTATGCATACATATTTATATGTATACGTATATGAATATGTATGTGTTATATATATGTATGGTGATACCGTTTCGTATTAAACCGCCCTTACATTAGTACAGTTTAGCACCTTCTTGGTAGAACAAAAGAAGCTATGAGCACACGGGAACTGGAACTGAAGTTTACGGGAGTGTGAGTAGTACCCTTTCAAGACGAGATCAAAGATCCGTCGATCTTATTCATATATAGTAACAGACCTATATAACATCCCTATATATTTATATAATTCTGAACAACATTATCATTTCATTATTTTTTGGTATGCCGATTTGATGAGTGCAAGTTTTGTTGAGTTCCGTGTGTCAATTTTGCAATTGCCGATGCTTTTGTTAAAAACAAGTAAGAGAGGATGGCTGCAAGCGCACACACAAAATAGAAGGATCAAAAATACAAAGATGAATAGATAATCAATACGCCCTTCGGTATTGGTTTGTCTCATTCCCTAAAACGATCCTTGGATCGAAAGAATAGACTTATTATTGTCCGCATCACTGTACCAATCTTAATGACTAAATATTACGAAATTTTGTACCTACAAGAAACTCCTTATTGTCTTAAACGCCACGGTAAGCGACCCTTAAAGTTTCCTCAAGTCCCATTAAATATCCGAGAGGATAAAAGTCATCGAAAAAATAGCCTATCGCAATTTTACACTGGAAATACCGGAAGTTCATGGAACGCAATATAATATTGAAGGTACCAACTTATTCCTGAGGAAAGTGCGATGTGCGATAATTGTACTAAAGTACCTAAGAAAGTGCTCTCTATTCCTTCGATCGGTCGCACCAAGAACTCCCGATTTATACGTAGGCCTCTGTGATTACGTGCAAAGAGTGCAGTGTGAACGCGTTGACCTTATTGTCGAGATTTTCCGATTAATAAAATTTGATTTCCATCTGCATTATTGTCGAGCACGATCGACAGTCGATGCCGGCGATCGTGCAGGATTCCTTATTGTCCTTACACCTTACGTATACGCTCTCGCGCTGACGAACGAGACTTTTCACGCTAAAATCGCGTGGAGATTCACACGCACTTTTCGATCTCTCCGCTTCTACTGCTATTGGTATACTTTCAACGTGATAAAGCTACCAGGCATGCTGATTTATTCCCTGTTCGCCAAACCTTTTCGATTATGAAATTTTCCAACATCCCGGCCCAAATTGCACGCGAGCGAATTGTACTTTAATTGATTCAGTGTTAAGTGAATCAAGTGAGTAGTCTTGAAGATTGAAATGAGACATCGAGATTTGGCTGATTAATTTATGACGGTATACCCAGTTATTACTTATGATTTGGACAATCTATGCCTTCCTTTTTCCTTAACGTTCCACTGATACATTCATATTTTTCTTACTTCAACATTGATATGAAAAGGTTTCTTCTCGCAATTAGAGCAGAGAACCAACCAACGATGTAACAACGTTTAAATTTCTTTTCTTTTCGCACAGAAACGAAGCTCAACGAAATTCACCCTTTCCTCCAAGCCCACTTGGACGGCACCTACTCTAATCTTACGTACCTCGCGTTATTTGCAGCTCTGCTAACAGGCGGATGATTCTTTCTCACTAATCTTAAGTGATATACACATATGTATATATACGCGCTATCCTTATTTCCCTCGATATACCGTAAGGTTCCAACAAATCTCATTACGAATAAGTATTGCAGATGCTGGGACGACAGATGTCTTATGTCCTACAAATATTTAGCCTCTCACAATCAATATTACCCTACACCGCCCGAGAATGTAGAAAGTGACCATATAGTGATTGATGCTCTTCTTTGCGAATTTACAGTCACGTGAAGCCTAATATGCCTCGTAAATTACGCACATTTATATATATATATATATATCCGATTGCAAACAAAACGGCAAGCTTAGCACGTGAAAATTCACTGTCCTTTCATTCATTTCCTTGCCAGCTATCGTATAGATATGTCGCCATCTAATTACTTCTGATCACATTCCCTGCAAATTGATATTGACATTTTGATATATTGTCGAGTGGTTTCCGTGTGTTTGAGAAACACGGGGGTTTGCCATGTTCAAAATGTTATTACTATTCTCAGTGATCTAGTCACTAGATGAATACTAATTGATATGATAGATTGATATGACACCGACGTGAAATCCACTGACGAAAGCTCCTTCTCCCTAAGCGGGCGCTAAAAAATGTTTAAGCGACTTTGTAGCTAATGCCAATCTGCGAAAGTTCAGGGTGAGATAAAAAAGGCTGTTTCCCACACTAGGAACCGCTCAACCATATAGTCACGGAGGATAGATAATCAAACCCATTCCTAGGTGAGATCTTCGTCATCGTCACTGGGTCCACCCGTTGGGCAACAGAGTCCTTCGGAACCATCGCTTCGTATGCAGAATAGCAATGTTTCAGCAGCTGTGACCTCGTGAGGCATAATACCATGAAACTCTTTCAAATCAGGTGCTGGGAACCAAGCTTTCTCGGTGTCATCGATTATGAGAATTCCGAAGCATCTGCAACAAATACCGAACGGCTTGTACTTATGTCCATATATGGTGGATACATGTCTGCAGTTTCAGTAAGCCTATGAGATACTCGTACCTGCATATAGCAACAACAGGGATCCAAAGAACAGAAGCGAGAATGAGAATGCCGATGAGGACCAATGACCATAACGGCCACTCATGTCTCTCAGTGATGCCCTTAGCAGATACCCAGGCTGGATATCCACTACCGTCGACGACAATTTCCACGAAGGAAGCAATTAAGATGCTCAGCATAGCCAAAGGACTGAGATACTTCCAGCAAATTAGCCAATACAGGCCTGGACGGTTGCCTGTCATCAACTCAATGTCGTCGGCGAACCTAATACATTATCATCTTATATTTCTAATTCTATGATTAAACGTTCTAATTATAGGATATACTCGGAATATACCTCTTCAAGCCATAGACATACGATACTCCGATGCATTCGAAGAAAGCAATAATCAGTAACGGGAAGTTTCCGCTGAAATTGTCAAACAGCACGAAAACGTAGCTACCAGCACCGTGGGCGAAAGCCATTGATATAATGCAGCATACCAAGCAAATAGCACCTGATTGGCAAGAAAATGTGTATTATAAATCCTGGATAAAATTGTTCGATATATGTGAAGAAGGTTTGCGCCACGAACCAGTTAGAATTTCCTTTCTCAAGTTCGGGAACAATTTCATATCAACGATGCTGGTGACCACACCTTCCAGAGTACCAAACTGCGAATCAATGCCCAAGGTAAACAACATCAAAAAGAACAGGACAGACCAGAATTGCGCTCCGGGAAACTGATTGATCGCTTCCGTGAAAATGATGAATGCTAGTCCCGTTCCTGAGGCAGACTGTGGAACATTAAAAAGAATAAAGTTTAAAAGGTGCAACTCGAAAAGATCTAGGATAAATTCCAAATATTACAGCTGACTTACGTTATCCAATTCTTTTTCGAGATCGCACTCAGGTAATTCCGGCATGATAAAATTGTCTAATGTTCCGTTCGTGGTCGTAAGATTCAACAGAGAGCCCATTGCCGGGAGTTCGTCAGGTATTTTACCAGGGCTTCCAAAAATACTAAGCAAAGTGGTATTTCTATCAGATAGACATTGCTCGTAAACCATAGTTGCCTTAAAGCCTAAGTAAAATCAATCAATTAATATCAAAAGATAATAGAACACATTTCCGGAGAGTATAAATGGTATGCTGCAGTAATACGAGCCCATTACCGATGATAGAGAAGACGACGATGCCAGCAAACATTGAGGTGAAGCAATTAGTCAGACTGACCATGATGGCATCGCGGTAGCAATTATTGTTAACCGGGTTATACGAGGAAAATGCAATCAACCCGCCAAATGCCAGGCCAAGGGAGAAAAATATTTGCGTCCCGGCCTCTAACCAGACCACTGGGTCGGTCAGGGTGTACCACTACAGTAGGAAAACAAGGGATTATTTCATTAATACTCAGAAACACCATGTATATGTTATCAAAATATTTGTGATCGAAGTTTCGATTGCTTTACACACGATATATTTGACTTTCCTAATTAAACTTACTTTCGGCGTGAAGAGATGCCGCACCCCGTCCGACATTCCGGGTAATGTAACACCACGGAAGAAAAAGATAATGAGAACGATGTAAGGAAATGTGGCAGTCACATAGACGACCTACAAAAGGTAGATTAGTGAAAAAAATAGTTGAAAAATGTTTGACCTAAATTAGAAACATTTTCGAAAATATTCCTCGTGTTCACTTTACACCTGTTTACAATTCTAGAGTGAAATTAGTGTATGATATTTTAAAAGAATACCTTGCCCGAAGACGCAATTCCCTTAATCATGCACATATAGACAAGTATCCAAGCAATTACTAAAGCTAACGCGATTTTCCAATTAAACACTTCGGGGGAATTAATGTCCTTGGAAATCATCAGAGTGGTGCGGTACCAGAAGTATTGGGTGGGGCTACTTGCCTATAACAAAAAAGTATTTCCATTGGCACCGAATGGTTCGACTCGATTAGTGGAGCACTGTAAATCTTACCACACACTCTGGTTCAGGTGCATATGAGCCGTTTTGGAAATATATGTTGGGACACTCTGCCCAGGGTAATTTAGCTTGGAAACTCTGAAATAATGGATGGTTTTTCGGATAAATCTCTCGATTGGGTGCTCGATTGGCTTTAATAATGTGGAGATTGGTCAGTCACTCACTTGCACAAAGTAGAACAGACACCAAGCGATAATAGTGTTGTAATAAAGAGCCACGTTAAATGAAACGACGGCGCTGCTTAGACCGATACCACCCATGTACGGGGAAACCTTTCAGAGAGAGAATAACGTTTAAGAGGCAATCATTGGCACGTCGTATTTCTGTTGGAAAAATTACTAGTTCCAGTTAATTTCTTTTATTATTAGTCACCTGATTCCACACGCCAATGGCACCCTTTCGTAATCTTTGGCCAATCGCCAATTCCAGATAAAATATAGGAATCCCCTCGATCGCCAGCATCACAAAGTACGGTATCAAGAAAGCACCTATCGTAATTTCGCATTAGTGGAAAAAAGGTCTGATTGTAATTATTCTCATTACTCTAAAAAAATGTCCTTTTCCTAACTAATGATAATACTGTTGAAAGGGTTACTTTACGGTCGAGAGTTTTACCAAGTGAATTTCTACTGGACGTGAAAGAGTTCACCCGGAACTTCATCAGATTATGTGATTACGTACCTCCGCCGTTCTTTTGAGCAAGATAGGGAAAACGCCATACGTTTCCTAGACCGACGGCGTAGCCAACGGTTGCTAATAGAAACGTGAGCTTGCTATCCCAATTTTCTCGCTCATCCTCGCCAGCCTCTGGCCGAAAAATTGCTTTTCCCTCATTACTTCCGAGTTTGCTACCCCCTCCACTGTTCCCTGCTTTGTTCTGCAATAAAATTACGCTCATACATGTGCCATGTACATGTGTATAATCCTCGTTAAAGTGACAGGTAATAGTGTGGTGCGATGCAAGCTTAAAACTTCTAGCGGATCCAGGGCAACGGCTCTAACGCCAATTATAGACTTTAGAAGAGCAACTACCCAGCTGTAACTTGGCTAAGCCCCTAAATCAATTCTCCCGTTGAACTCTTCTTTTTCATGAAATTCTCCAGACATTTATTAGCGAAACACAGAGACAGCGGTAGGAAAGTAAAGGGTGGAACACTCGAGATACAGTTGGCATAAGTCAATAGTCGTTAGCACAACAAGTAGCTGTCTAGAGTCATGAAGAGTGCCAACACCATAAATCGGTTTTGGCTAACAACCAGATGGAAAAATAGGAAAGTTGTTCTGCTCAAATAATTCTAGGAAGAAAATAACTTGGCAAATTTTATTTTCGAATTGAGGGGGCGGTAATATGTTTACGTAGGTGTCCGATGATACCTTGGTATTAGGACTGGAGTCATCAAAGCCTGCGTTCGTGGCCCCGTAATTGGCAGTGGCAGTAGTAGTATTCTTGGAATTGTCGACCATTAGTCTACCTCTCATCTCCTTCATCTCAAGTTTATCCACACTTTTCTGGGGCTTGAGATCGCGGGAGCTTTGCCGACGGACGAGGTGTGCTGTGTTCGCCATCCTGCCAGAATTTGGGATCGCGTTCACGCTTTTCTTTTCTTTCTTCAACGGTCTTTACGAGGATCAAACGATAACTCCACGTGCGCCTATGAACTCCATCCTGCCGGTCAAACGAGGATAATTACCTTTCATCCGCATCCGTTGGCATGGAAAAGAGGCTGAGCTTGCAAAGTACCGGATCGGTTTGACCTTCGATGGGCAGAGAGACAGTTCACAAAGGGAGGTAGTTTAGTGGTATAATAAAAGCAAATTTCATGCAAGCTTTCACCTACAAATTCGCGCTAGACACCCAGCTTTTTACTTATGATGGATTGCCTTCCAATATAATCACACATGATTCTACATGAGGATTCCCGAAGTGGGGGTGAAAAGCCACGGCGTAAAAATCGATGTGTCGTCTCGCGACGGTATTGTGTCTTTTATTGTCGATTGCTGAAACGACAGCTGAGAAGTTTATTGTTCGCTATGGTACGCGTTAATAATTTCGTTTTCAATGACACTTTTTAAACAGCGCCACTGCTTAATGACATCTTTTTTAGACGAAGTGAATTAAATCAGAGAATAATGGGGAATATTTAACCGAGGAATTCTTATCTCAGCTTCCCCATCATTGTTAGGCTCTCCTGGAAGCGTGAAAAGAGATTTAATTATTCCAGTCACGCCTCCGGAACAAATGGCCCGCGAAATCTAGTACACACATACTATCGTATGTTTGGCGGCGTATGAAACACCCAGACTGAATGGTCAGGAATATCGTTCCTTTGGATGAGAAAGGTCATCCCCGTGACATTTCATTGGGGCTGAAAGATGCCTGATTACTCTCGATCCGGGCAACGCTCATAATCGCTCGAGAAAATAATAGTGGTCCGGTGACATTTGTTTCTGTAAATCGATACACAGTGGAGATCGTGAAGTAGAAAAGGATAGACTTCGCTCCTCCGCCGGGCAGACACTAATTTCCTAATTCTTCAATTATTCGCTACTCGGATACACTTGCCCTGATAAATATAACGAAATAGGTTCGGATACGATAAACAATAGAGAATAACGAGGCTGTCTTGATAATCCCGCGGATTTTACTTGCTCTGATTCGAAAAGCACCTCGTGTCCAAGAAAAGCACTCCGGACCTTCGGCGAAAGAAGCTTACAGAGGACGTCTCTTTTCTCGTCGATAGCCAGTCAGCAAAGTGGGAGAAATGTTTGCCTTTAAGCTTTATTACGACCCTGACCCCGTACATTTAATATCTCGAGTGGTAATCGAGAATCATGCCGGAGCTCGCAAATTTCTCGACGACACCCGGACGTTCCACGGTACCCGACGTTATGCTTCTTACCCCGCACACCATATGCTGACCACCTGATGACTGCGAGATTTTTGTCACTCTAACCGGGACATATCGATTTTTCACGTGAAAGAAGCTACCCGCCGAACGTCCGACAGATACCGATTCTCCTAGCCGAAAAAAGCTCCTGTGGCTTTCTTGCACTGGACCGAAAGCTACTCAATAGAACTCTCGGGCGGCAATACTCCACGAGTGACATGTACTATAACTACGATTCCCATTGACGTCATTGGCACACCAAGCAAACAGTACCTTCAGAGAGTGGAATCATTTGACTAGAGAACAAGAATATCCTTTCCTAAGCAAGAACCTTCGCAACGTGCGTTTTGCACGAGTTTACCGGACACTTTGGCAAACTGCTCTTTTTCACCGTCAGTCCTAAATGGTACACTGTCTCGGTAAATCGATTTGACCAATGGATGTCACCGGGACTCGCCCTGATTTATCCCGATGTAAAATAGTCACGGAATTAACTTGATGGAGTTGAATTTTAAAAAATCCTCGTAAGGCTCGTCACTGACCTGTTGGGGTGAGACGAAGTAAGGCGCGACGGTTTCCTTCGGGTTTGAGAAGCAGTTTGCTACTGTGGCACCCTCTAGTACGGGGGTAACTTTTGAAATCACGGAATCCAACGGAATCAATAGCAGGCGCCGGCGCCCCAATGCCTCCGTGTCCCACAGACCGGGATATGCGTGGATGGTTTTCCTCAAGATCTGGTCGATTATCAGCCGGGAATCTGTTGGGAAATAATGCACGATCACACGGGCCGATAGCCTCATATCTATTCACCCCATATTCTTGGATCATTCAAGGGAGGATCACTTGGATGGGGCTTGGACTCAGAGTATCCTTTGCCAACTTATTTCAGTTGGACATTCACCACGAATAATCTACTTTGCATGATTGAGCTCGAGTACCAGTCAGTGGAAAATGTGTGCGAAGAACATATACAGTACAATTTGTGTCAATCTTAAGTTTACAAGAGTGATGGCAATCCTGTTATGCCACTCGTTCCTTCTCAATTTCTACCTTCAGCTTTGAGCCAATACACTTACGAGGAATCGCTTTTCTACGAATTGGATGATAGAAAACCTTTGACAATAGGGCGGAAATCTTAAGGAAAAACGGTTTCTGTAAGACGGTTTGGTATAGTATATTGACAAACGCCTTTTTGGTAACTGGCGAAAAAGGCAGTGGTTGAATTACTTAAAATGCTTGCACATCAAGTGGGTAGCCCTCTGAATAATGCTGTGGGACGAAGTGTGGGAGTATATCCACCCACAGACGTGGAAGCATGACCCCTTCAATCTTTGCCATTTAAAAGCGAATGAATATCAATGTTAATAGTACATTGACGCACAATCAATGACGGTCAAGTCGCAAATTTGTTCTATTTTCCAACGATACTTACAAAATTGTATTTTCCTAGGATTTCTCAATAAATAATAAATTCTTGAGAAACCTACATTCGACGTACAAATCGAATTGCGGACATATTCAATGTCGTTTACATAAATGGAATGGAATCGGAGTTCTACAGAGAGATATTGAAAGAACACGGGAGCAGGGCAATGGTCGCAATGTATTAGTATAAGCGATTCCTCGTTTCGGTTATCGCAGGGAATATCACGACCCTTATCGATGATGTTATGCAAAGTTGCATAGTTGCATGCTTGTAGGAGTACGGCTCTTCACCTGATTCGAAGACATTCGTGCCACATTGAGTGTGGACAATCGATGTCGATGGGGAAATGGCCAGACATTAGTTACGCTAACGCAAACGTAACTCTATCGTTTCCTCGATGTTCTTTAATATCTGTATATTTAGAAGCAAGAATCTTTCTAAAGTTTGTAGCTCCTTGATCCCATCATCCATATTTAACGACACACCTAAAAATGCGTTTCGTATGCTGCCGATGAACATGGCAAGTTTCAGGTTCCTTGAGATGCAACCACGCCCTAAGTAATGCTGAAGTTTAAAAACCAAACTCTTTGAATTTCAAAGTAACCACCAACATCAGCAAAGTTAAAATATCTTAAACCGTGTCATCTCCATCGTGAGTTATGTAATTGTACCCAATTTTATCTTCAAACGAGAAAAGTTTCGCGCGCGGGCAACGTGGCAAGGACGAAATTGATAGTTATTAAAGTTGTAATAGAAATCCGCGTCGGCGACTGGTTTCAGTGATGATTGCTTATTATTCTTGACTCGAGACCAGCGAGGGATAATAAGTTCTAGCTTCTAGCTGAGCGAAAGACGTGCTGGGGAGTTTTCAGTAGAAAAGTCAGTTCTTCGTCAGGCAAGTAGTATAACTCGGCGGCGTTAGCAGGTTTACACTAGGATTTCCACTAATTGTCGCTTGTAGTCGGATTACGACTATCTACCTTCCACTTCCATTTAAGATATTGCTTCATCTGCAATGTACACAAATAGCGTACCCTCGCCAGGGAAATCAGACAAGAATCAGAATCCAGAAAACAGGATTTACTCTCTTTGTACGTCTTCTGTACGTAGAGAAATAACGTACAGGATAATAAAATGTAAATAAAATTATGTATAAAAATTTATTGTATTTGTAGTGATTTTTGGTACTGTTACAATAAACATATGATATACAAGATCAGCGAACGGTCTCTTTTATCAGAAACTGCGTAAATCCGAGCACACCTGGAACATACGGATTATTTATTCTCATAACACCACAGATTTGACATTTACAAAGTATGCTGGTACACGTACGATCAATACGGCATCTTTGAAACCTGTCTTCAATAAGTGATTTTGTTAACTTATCAATGGTCTCTTCATCCTTGTAATCCAGTTCTTTCATACTTTTATTTATTCGAACATATCTATATTGCTATAGGAATCATATCTCCAAAAACTCAAGTTAAAAAATGTATTACATTCTGAACTATTCTTATGCTCCATATTTTCATTAAAGGATACAGTTCGTGATAGTATTCAAAGCCGTCAACCGCCCACTCTAAAAGTAGGTCCAATCGAGGCCTGTAGGCTGTGCCATTTACCAATTCGGCCATGCTTTCGTCTTTCACCAATACTTTACTTCGCGCATCCTCTAAGTTTTTCAGCCGATTCTTCAAGTCCTAACATAATAATTCGATAACAAATAATCGGTTTCCAGCGTGTAAATTAAATGTCTATTCAGAAGGGAGAAAAGTTTACTTGATTAGCTTTGTTGAATTGTGTTAAAATGTTCAAGATGAGTGCGACTTCATCCTCGAGTCCCATGAGAATTTTGAAAATCAATTTCGATCGCAAGCTATCGACGTTACAGAGTTCTGCCTCATCAACATCTTTACTGCAACACAGCGACATCTCATATTGATCACGCCGAGCTTCCAACGGTTACTGAGTTCTCGCACAGTTGCCGCTCTAGAGCTCGTAAACCATGATCTATCGTATGTTACGCATACACGTAGCAAAGGCGATTTTACCTTGTAACGAAGCGCAACTGCTCTCCTTGATTCCTCAATCCTTCTAACGGTCGATTGACTGCATCTTTCCACTCTTTCCACTTGATATCCGATTTCTCTAACTGAGTGAAATAACTTATAAGACATTTATGCAGTTCCCTCGCCATGCCGATCAGAGTATGCTGATGACAGGTTAACCGTAGGTTAACCCTAACTCCCACGTTCATCGGATTCCCGCCATGCAAGACTAGAGCGCCAGTTGAACGAAATTAGAACGAAATTAGATAGAGTTGACACTCTGTCTTGTCTTTCAAAAGATCAATATTCACCAAAAATGTATAAGAGTATGACAACCAAGTCTCATATTTCAACAAAAAGAGAAAACAGAAAATAAACTAGATAATTAAAATACATTCGGTCGTAAAATTTGACCGTAAACTGAAATGTTCGATGTCCATAAAAACTGCTGCACTCAACTGTTATCTGGAAAGCTTCTTATTACGCTTACTTCAAACATCACAAGAAGCCAGTAGAAAAATGCAACCAAGTTTCTTTTTATGCATTAGAAAGTGTTGGTTCTTCGTATAGAAAGTAAGCCGCATAGACGTGGCTTTGGCATGGAGGACCACGAATGACAGGCAGGGAATAATGATTTACCGACGCTCCGAAAAGCGTGTCAATCAGCTGTCGTAAACAGACCTAAAGGGAATAAAGTGACGGACGGATCATAGTGAGGTAAGGTAAGGGAAGGGTATCGCGGAAGCGGAAGTGTCTCCCGATCCTGAGGAACTTTCGACGGAGGAGTTGCGCACGCAGAGTGAAGATCAGCAGTCGGGGAGCGAGTGAGGATTGGCCGGTGGTACGGACGGTGTACCGGTGTACTCCTATAGTGCTATGAGTGTCGAGCGCGAAGGAACACAGTGCACCGCCGACCGACAACCCCTTCGCAACGATGTGTCGACGCGCTTGAAGCTTCAACTATTGGGGCTTCGCTTCTTCTCTCTTTTCATCATCCCCATCTGTCACTCCTCTCTCTCTGTCAGGCAGCACCGAATTCTCTGCTAGTCTATCCAGCGTGGTCGCGCGCCAGGCTAGTCTTCGTTGCGTTCGTATCGACGTTTTTCACTGACGAAGCGAGACGTGCGGCGGCGGCAGCAGCAGTAGTAGCAGCAGTAGCAGAAGAAGTAGTTTGAGGCGGCGAGCAACCACCGGGGATCGGCCAGTCGTAATTGCAACAACCTCGACGATGGACGAAGTAAACGGGAGGATGCGTGAGAAACACGAGGACCTGGACGGCACAACTGTCAATCCGGACTTACTCAATCCCTTCGTGCACCGGCTCGAGCTCGACACGACCTACGATAAGCTCAAGGTTGGTAGGGCCAACATGAATCTTATGCCAAACGTGAATCCCTCCGACCGGGATCTCCGAGATCGATGCTCGCGCAACCCTCTCTCTTGTCTCGTGACAGCTCCATCCCTTTGCCCGCCTTCTCTTTCTCTCTATAAACTACAGCCGAGTTGCCGGGCGCACCGGCTGCTTCGTCTCCTATCTAGCTTCTGCTTCCTAAAGCATTCGGCAATACAGCTGAACTTGAACGCGCGCTCTTGCTTTTTCGCCAGATAAAAATAGACAGACCCCATTACAACACGCGCGCGGTACACTTGCTCCACTGCTGGCTTCGCCGAGCCTTTCTTTCGTGCTTTTCTACGGCATCTCTAGCACAACCAGCTGCTCGCCGCTTGCCGGTGCTTTACCTGCCGCTTGCCGGCTTGCACATTGCACACTCCTGTTATGCCATCTCTTCCTGCAGGTTATAAATCACTCTATTTATTCTCAAATCAAATTTCGGTGGTGTAATTGATGCTTTTTAACTTTGGTTGCTATTACGAAACCAATGATGATGCAACCGACTATTCTAGAAGGTTGTTGTGGAAATCCAATAGTTGGAAAGTTTGTTTGGGATGACAAACTGTTTATGTGACGGTTCATGCGGTTGAAGTTTGGTTAACTAATTTGTAGTTGTTTTAATTTTTCCATATGCCAAATTTCTTTAACAGTATTATTGCTTTCTGTGGGAAGAAGTTGGCATGGTGCACTAACGCCATATGCCGGCCGAGTGGAAGGACAGCATTGCTAGCTAAATAATACCCATGAGCATGTTTCTGCCGCTTCCGTAACGATTACCATCGAGTCTTTCCTTTTATAGTTCCTTTCCCACTCGGATACAGAGTTCAGTGTTGAGGTTCGTGGTCGACGTGGAAACGTGTTTACGTCAAGCTCCGTATGAGATAAGAGAGAGTTAGTCAAATAACACGTGTGAATATGGATTGAAATCTGAGAGCGTCGGATCGTGTAGTGATGAATAAAGCGGCATCATCGGCAATACTTATTTCGCTACTACGCTTTTACTACTCTGTTCTCAGAATTATTGTTTTCAAATCTCGAACAATTCATACATTTTTGCAAAAAAATTATCTCAAATTCAAGTTCAAATTTATTTACCCGTTTGGTATTAATTAGAACGGTCTTGATGAATGAAATCTTGCATTGATTCTGGAGCGAGACAGGTGCAACCTGAAAGGTTCAACGAACCCGCGGCACTCAGACGTCAACTATTTCCGCATTTAGTGATACTAAACTGTTCGGTCATTTTAATTCAATCAACCCCCCTTTTTCTCTCTCATCATCGGTGTTCTTGGTAAAGATTACATACACCGTCAATGACACCTACAACTCTCTACTAGAAAGTTCAGGGAAGCCCACGCTTCATTAAAATGCAGTCGCATATCTATGTAAACCATTTTCATGTAATGTAGTTTATTCACTTTCTCGTACAATCAGCATTTACAAAAACGCAATTCAAAATGTGATAACAATTCAAGGTGTCTAGACGAAACGATCCGTCGCTATCACTTTCGCTTTTCGACTGCTGTTTCACCTTTGGCATGCAATCGAGTGAGGCACGCTACATCGAGAAAGTATTTTAACAACACTACCTGGCACGCTTCGGCAGAGACGTCCAATCAAGTGCGGCTAGTAAGCGATCATCTCGTTGACGAATAATTAACGATTAATTTCGCGATCATTTCTTGGCAAGCTGCGTATCAACAGTAGTCTGTGTCCTCTACCAAGTGATCCATTTGCCCGAGAGCAAATCCTTCCAACAAGTCGCTGTGCACCATGTGCGCAGCTTAATAAAGCATTTGTGTATATTCTTGTCTATATTCATCGGTACAGGCACGTGTCCCGTAATAGTAAAGCAAAACACAGGCTTGAAATAGGGATGCAAAAGCGCGAGACTATCCCGAGCGATGCGATCACATGCTCTTCAATGTCAGTCCGGCGTACATGTTTATTAATCGTCATTGAAACAGTCTTCAATCCCAGATTTACGCGGTTAAGCAAATATAGCATTTTGACATTGATAATCATACATGTCAATTCATCAATGAATGGTCCAGTTTCGCGGACAGGTGATTCCATTATGTACCGTTAACCAGGCTACGTTAAATCTGATTTTGTCGTCAGGGGACATCATTTTATCGCAAACGGTAGTCATTTGTTGTCGACCCAATTACCGAGCGAAATATTGCTACTGTGTTTTTGAGGCGTTTTTTTTCGTATAATGGGAAATATACGCAGCATTTAGTACCACTTTTAGTAAGGCCTCCACTTTGCAAAGTGGAGGCCCTACCGATATAGGTAATTGGTTCTATCGATACATTATATGTAAATTTGTGACGAAAGGAAGCGATGGCATTGTCTTTAATTGCCAAATTGGTGCAGCTTACCTTCTCTTATCATTATGTCAATATGCATTTGACACAATACTAAGACTGAAACCTGCCGTTAGCATAGTTGCGCGATCGCTAAGCGAACTAAATGAACTCGAAGGCCCTGCTGTTCTGATACCAAACAACCGACCGTCCGAAAGTACTGTTATGCCATGGAAGGAGTGAATGGGTCTTCGCAAAGAATTCTTCACTTTTTATCAGCAACAAATGGATTTATTGAATATAGGATGTCAAGTACGCAGAAATGATTAGCAAGACTCGAAAAGCGTTCTGACTCATTCTTTGCCTGCCAGATGCTGTAACACAATCCAAACATATACAATGTTCAGAGATAAAAAACCTAGGTGATTCCCGAAGTCAGCGTTCTAAACGGATGTCTAGAGAAAATAAAAAAATGCATCGTGTGTGCGAAATACGGAAATACAGAATAGAACATTAAGTCAAGCGTGTAAGAAAACGGAAGGTGTTATTATATCAATATTTATTGATTAAATGAGCCGGACTTGTGTGAACTGTAGAAAGTTTCGGGTTTATAAACAGGATTGACATTTGCCGGTGGGTCAGGTTGAATGACATCCCGTGTTTGTGGTTTTGAAGACTTCTTATGCAATTCCTTTCAGATATAGTGAAATCGATGGCATTAGTAGTCCTCAGTAATTAGCCACCTTTGCGCAGCTTACCAATCTCGGTAGTTCGTCTTGGTGCTCCATGCATCCGTGCACCCGTTAATGCGACGATTGCCTGTCCTGTGTCGAGTTGCAATTTTCCAAGGCGACGGTTGTCTTGACCTTTGCGTCCGTTGACCAATGCAGTACTATTATATAATAGACACAGCAAACGAACGGGAAAATTTAAGTCAGTTTCGAGTACCTGTCCAACCAGTTATGTGGAAACTAATATAGTTTCACTGCTACTATTTAAAGCTACTGAAATCAGGAAGTACGCATTGCGATATCTCAATGTGGACTAGAGTTTAGTGCACCTAGTTTAAAAAGTCTTTGGTTGTTCCTGTCCTCTGACTTGCAATAATTTCTAAACATAACACTAATTGGAGTAATTGTGATGACACTAAATGGGGGGAAGGTAAATCTCGAAGGTATTGGATTTCGAAGCCCTTCAGTCCGTTTCGATGGAAAGGAAAATCTCTTTAACTATTACGCGAAAATCTCCGACTGTGTCGGACACCATCCTGCGATATATCGCATCAGTTCTTTGTGTTGTGCAATTATATCTGTATGTATAAGAACTTTCCTGACAAGAATTAACCCCGACTACTATTGGCATTCAGTTAGTCTGTTGGCGATCAGTGAAAGCAGTTCTTAGATAAAGATTAAATTGTAGCTTATTACCGTCAACTATAATGACAAATTCGACCATAAGTCAATCAACCTTATCTGCTCTTATCAAAACGTAGATAAGAAAGTCGATCTCTCTCAATCGACAAAAAAGTCCTTCATTTGGAGATAAAGTTGAGTTAAAAGTAGATCTACTCAAAAAGACACGCGTGCAATAGCCCCGTAACACAAACACTAGCTATTTGTCTTGAACGTCTGTCTTTATATTGTATACTTCTGTTCTGGAACGTTTGAGAAATGCCGGTGGTCTCGAATCGGCTCGGTTAACAAGCTGCGCGCTCAGCCTAGAGTAGTGAAAGAGGAAATGAAAGTAAAGAGTGGGTCACTGCTTTTCCCTCGAGTCCACCAGCGCATTGCACTTCCCCGCAGCAACATTCATCACGGGCATCTCAATAACAGCGTTGTAATTTTACGAACCGAGGTCCGGAAAAACGGCGCGTTGCCTGCTAACAATGGTTGCAAACAGCTTCGGAAGGTCGGCAAAATAATTCGGCGCGGTTTCTCCGCCAGAAGAACGCATCTCTCGCCTCGGCGAAATGTGGGTCACAAATACGCGGAGAGCCTACTCTCCGGAGAGTACATACTTCTCTGGTAGCAGGCGAGTAGGCAGACCAACGGAAAAAGTACCAGCAGGAATATACGTGTGGAATAAATGTGCCGCGATTTTTATCCTCGCTTTGTGAAGCACAACCAAATACACTCGAACGTTGATGCACATTCTGCCCTCGAGGCTTTCCTCTAGTATATCAAAGACACGAAAATAACCTTTTCCTCTGTACATCATATTTCGACATAAAGTCCGCTTTTATCAAAACAAAAAGTTTAAAAAAATCTGTTTTGTTGGAGTCAAGTTTTGAAAAAATGATCAGACAAGATGCAAAGGGTTCAATGACATGGCAGCTTCGAGAAGGCTGTCATTGACCCTTCTTCCGCCTTTTCCTTACACCGGGACACCTTGACACAATTCTCGACTACCAAACGGGTCCATTTTAAGGTCAGCAGTAATAATCTTGATATTACTGGATCGGCGTGAATATTTATTTTTAAAATACGTAATCTCCGGAGGGCACGTACGCCAGATTCAGTGCCAGCATTACCGATGGATGACCTTAATACTTTCAGTACGACATTGAACTCCTCATTGTAAATTTGAGAGTGAGATCTTACGTGCACGATGCACAACGATCGGCATACTAACTACTAACTTTACTGAGTGGCCTCACGCTGACGTGTTTGAAATTGAAGGCCCATTCACTTTCGGTTGTGCCAACCTTGGCTGTAATACACTCCTAGCTGTATTTAATGGAACCACAGGAAGAACCTTATTATTCACAAGTAATAAGTCATTCACAGGAGTTGCAAGATTTGTATGACTATGGCATTATGTCGTCTCTTTTTTTCCTGCACCTCTGAATTGTCAATGATTTATCTGCAAGTTTTAAATGTGGGATGCACGACACATGTAAATTTCGGGGTGCGCTTGCCAAAAGATCTCATATGTGTACGTGCTCTTTCGCGGGCGCTTGTCTCGCCTGTTACAGATTAAAGTGTCACCGAGTAACTAAAGTGCTGCAATATTTGCACATTAGTTTGACCGCTTTTTAATTCACACATTTTTTGCAGAAATAAACAAGTTGTAGTTGAACCTGTTTACGACGGAATGTTACCAATGACCTACGAGAGTTGCAATCTGATCTTGAACCATCAAGAACTAACACCCCTCAAAGCAAAGCAAAGAACTTGTATAATTCCAAACCGCTATTTCTTAGAGGCATGCAAATAATATTCAAATCAAGGTGCGGCTTGCTTTCGGGGAAGCTGCTAGTTAAATCTCAGAAGGTGTTTCGTTAAGCGTCCCAATTTTCATTAAAAAAAGGGGCCAAGTAGCTGCGGCTGAACGGCGCTTGCTCGGAAGTATACTATTGGGTGACTTGGATGGTCGTAACCTCGATTTTTATATTCATCGACACATTCCTCTCCCACATACATGTACGCGAGTACGTACAATAGATGGACCACAGCTCGAAACATTGGATAAAAAACAACAACTACTTATTTCTATGTCAAAATTTAATTGCATCCAATTCTACTTAGTCTTAGTACTTTGGAAATCTGTTCTTCATCGACTGACAGACACTTGGCATACCAGAAACTAGTAAAACAGAAATGTTGCAAGAACATCCCACCAGTAACCTCGATCTTGACTCTGTTTTGATTGGTATAGGTTCGAGTAGAGTAGATCAGTATGTGAGTGTATTTCTATGTAAGTGTGCACACATGTTACAAATACTGATCCTTTTATTCCGGCAAACGCACAAACGAGAAGTGAACAGGTGATAGAGCCTAACGGAATGAGAGAACGGTACTTATCTCATCTCTGTTTCTCGAAGCATCCTTCCTCTCTCTCGAGCAGTCGCTGCTCCTCTTACCTTACTCTGGGCCATGCCATCTCATTTTCAGCCGACTACGTTGCCCTGCCAATAAACCAAAGGAAAGAGGCCTGTGATAGGAAGCGAGCTCTCTCTCACGGAGGAAAGAAAAGCTATCTCGTACAAGTGCTTCGGATACAAAAGCTATTTTTATGTCTCGCCACACACGTGCCTTCTCAGAATGGGATGCTGCTGCAGTTTGTGTCATGAAAACGTTCCATTATTTTTAAACTGCGAGCTTTGTTGTCGGGGTAGACTATTTATTTGTTACACCTACTTGCACAAGAATGCGAAGTAGTTGGATAAAAAGATGCACTGTAGAGTACAATAGATGGTAGATATTTCACGTATATGTGTATTATATGTATTCATTAAGTTTTACAGAGAAGTTTCCTTCAGTTCTCGAAACGAGGAGAACCAGAATGGTAGAATAAGATGACGAGAAATATGTTGTGTTGAGGATTATTAAATGTGGATTTGCTTCTTCTTTCAGACGGCATTCCTGACGGTGGCGCTCCTGCCATTTAGGCTGGCTGCAATTACGGTCCTGGTAATAATGGCTTGGCTCTTGGCCTGCCTAGGGCTGCACGGCCTCTCCGAGGAAGACCTACGCAAAGCGCCTCTCACAGGGTGGAGACGGTGAGTTCTTCACCATTCCCTCTGATTGTCTTCTTCCTGTAAAGATCTGATACATCTTCACCACTTCGCCGATCGAACTTTAATCTCGCACTCTCTATCAGCGCGTTTGCACAATTACGCAGGAAAGGCTAGGCTAAGAATTGCGGTATCGCACTTTGAAATGTCAATACCTATACCCGATGTTATCTGACAAAGGACTTCCGGCCTTTCGCGCCCGTAAACTTTGCATAATTATTCTCTTATCTAAGTGAACAAAGTGCAATGAAGTACGCGGATATATAATGAGATAATCGATACAAGTTATGAAAGCCGCAGTCACCTCACAGTTTCCTTCAATTACATATATTACATGTCTATAACATGCAGCTCTACTTACAATAATCACAACCGATGATCGTTATTCACATATCACTATTCAGCAACTATTTTACATCTTTTCATTTTCCGATCTAACATGCATGCCTCACGAAGTATTTTTAAGTTGCTTTAATTATCAAGCCGCATTACTATTATTATAGCTTTCTTTCGGCATTAAGCACACTTGTCACACTGCTTGAATAGAGACGCACCGGTGTGTCGATGTAAATTTCGGGAATCGGAATTTGGAAAGGATGTCTCTGTACAGAATGAAAGTAGGCGTGTAAAGGGGACACTGACACGCGTAAGTAAAGCTAGCATGAATAAAGGGAAGGTTGCTCAAACCGCAGTCAATTTCAAATTCTCTTTTCGACAAGGTCGCTCTATGTTAGCACGCACCGCGCCGCCTCCGTGGCTTCCCCAGGCGAGAATCCAATTTGTCGACATTATTTCGCTTCTCTCGTTCAACTTACGGGCCACTAATTAATCTGCTTGTTGCCCCCGTGCTAAGCCACCGGTAACGAAGGTCCACACCAACGCAAACACACACACACGGCTGGGATGTGTTTAAATTGCAATCAATAGAAAAGTGTAGCTTGCATTTTGATTCGAAATTATGTCATAGACTTTTTTTTATGTCAGGTGCACCATATCACCATACAAACTTCTCTAACGCTTGTGCTTTGCATGTGTCACACTTGTGATTTACTTTGAGCTTACTTATTAATGTAGAAGATATAGTCTCACTCTCTAAAGATGGTTTTAAAAAGTAGAATACATGAGCGTAACCAGGAAAAATAATTGGATTATGATAATCAGAATATGCGAGAAAGTGATCTTGTGAATAAAAAAGCGAAGAAATGTAGAAACTGACTGAAAGAGCCTGGCTACGCTCACGATAGTACACCTTACTCTTTTGTCATAGGTATTTTGACAGCGTAAAATTTGTGCTAACAGCAGATACGCAGTCGCAAATAGTCGGTTAACGCACAACTTGTCAAGAAAACAAATTACTGCAACATGATAAGTATGCAAAGGACATGCAGACAAGCTAAATTGTATCTTTGCCGTCCGGTGACGCACTCGCTCGCTTCAACCTTCCGCACAGGGTTCCACGAGTTTTTCTCCCAAAGGACGATCTGTACCTCGCAGCGTGGAGGACTTCACTTTCCAAGACACGTAGAAACGCGGCTATGGTCGTCCGAGCAATAGGAATCGATTTCAAAGTTTGCGCGAAGGCTTCGAATGCATAATAAATTGAAACGCCTCACTCGTGCAACCTTCGGGGCACCGACCGTGCGAGAACTAAATTATCCAAGACGTTTTGTGTCACACGCTGATGATAATTGACGGTATAGCCTCGTGAAATAATGCAAGACAGTCGAAGAAATGCTGAAGAAAGTTGTCGGAGTGTAAAGTCTCTTGGTGGCCGCCGTGTCGCTCGGCCGATGGAAACTCACCTGTCTCGTGTAAATATTTGAACAGTTTTGTTTAGTTCAACACGATCGGCTAGGATTACTGGTGCGCATATGCACCTCTCAAGCATCTGTTACGTGTCCGGTTGGCATAGGAGAGCCGCTTTCTCCGTACCTTGAGAATGAGTTAATAAAATTGAATATCGATTAATGAATGGCGGCGATCGTGAACGGAAGTAACGAACGAACCTGGTCGCAGCAAGATGACTCGCCGTATTCCTCTTGTAGTAGCCGACACGGGAATCAAGTACTGAAAGGAATAAAGGAAGTTCATCTCCCTCAAGCAAAAGTCAATGCACTTTAAGTAGTATCGTCCGCCACTGCATAGGCCACTAGTCAGACCGCTCGCGCTTGTACTTTGCGTTCCTGGCAAATGCGCATCAATTGCACAGGGGCATGTAGAATCGCACGCGGTGTCATTAGTGGACTGAAAAAGAGAGCAGGGCGGATGAAGTAACGCTGTATGTAGAGTGTAGATGTAGACGTTCGATTAGTAGTGGTAGTATGTTGAAAAGGAAAGGGAGCGCCAGCATGCGGACAGAGTGCTTGAGGGCTCTTTCCAATAACTCGGATTTAAACCGAACAAACAGAGACATGCGAGTCGTGATCTGCTGGATGATGCGAGCGTTATTCATCTGCGGGGGATTTCACCAACTGAAGGTCAAAGGTCAAAAAGCTGAGACGAAGGAAGCCCCGGTACTGGCCCTCGCCCCGCACTCGAGCTTCTTCGACGCCCTTCCGGTTGTTTACCTCGGCGGGCCGAGCATCGTCGCCAAGGCGGAGACCGGGCGCATTCCTTTTTTCGGAAGTAGGTCTCTCGCACTTTTCCTCTCTCATAGCCCCACAGTCACCAAGTCGCCATTCCATCGAGTTTCGCACCACTTAGCATTGCAAATCTTCCGACGTTTGGAAAAGATTCCTTAACGGGACATCCGTCCAGTTTGCGAGAGATAAAGCGCAATGCAAATTTCAGCATTTCCGGGTACCTTGCTATTAAAACTAACTCGTTTCGTCCAATGATTTAAAACTGCTACTACACCATTGCTATAAGAATGCTTAGTGGGAAGTGAGCGGAAATTTTTTCGTCAACTACGATGAGCAAACAACTATTGAAAGGTGTTTGAAACGATGGAATGCGACTCCCCAACCTTGTCACAAACAAGCACTAGATTTAGTTGTCGATTTCTACACGAATGAATGGAATTCGTATTTGTGTGAAGATTTCATCCTCATATCATGCAGGATAAAATACTGATGCTTCAAGGAAACAGTTATTTACAAAAAGAAGAAATGTTTCTTTTCTTTTAAAAATTTATTGATACACAGCTGCTCCTCAAGCGATAGGCTTCGGAGAGGAAAAGAAGATATCGGTATCAAGGTGCAATAGGCATATGAATCACAAGTTAACGAATTTAGTTTAGTTGAAAAAAAGATGAATTACGCACATAGTATTATCGTAAATATGTATACGTGGTGGATGGGAACATCTTTGTTATTACTAACATATTACACAGCCTCTCTTTACTGTGCATCTCTGGAGTCGGTCTTTACTTCACAAATGATCACTGCGATTGCAATTAATTATGCGACGCCAAACTGAGGAGGTGCAAGCTCAACCACCTGGTAATGTGGGTTTAATGCTTGACGGTGCTACCCGCAACTACGACTATCCACCTTTCTTCTCCTCCCATATCTTCGATCAGATCATATTTCTCGCCTTTCTACTTTATTTCTCTGCCACCGATGGAAGTAGTCTTGTTTATCACATGACTGGGCTCTACTCTATTTTATGCCATCGCTTCACCTTATCAATTCAGGCATAGGGCACCGTAATTCGGATCCGGTCATACTATATCGCAAGCGAAACCGTGGACAGTAAGACCGCGTTGCGGAATACCCGGCTTTCTCGAGCGTGTCGCTGGCTTCTTCCTGAAACGCTAGAAACAAGAAAAACGACTCACCGTCCTCCACGGCTCCACGTGATGTCGACTACACATGGCAATTTACTTGTAGCATGCAGTGAAGTTCTTCGTGTAAACTAGAACGATACCAGTGAGAACGCGAAGTGAAAATACTTGGTTTTTTTAGCCGTTCGACTAGACTATTACATGAAAATTACAAATCTTCCGCGAAGTCTTGCTATGGCAATCATCCGCTTGCAAAAGAATTCTCACGACTGGCATTGGCAAAGTGGCCCGATGACACTTTACTCTCCTCATTTTCCCACGGACAGGCACCAAGAAAAAAAGACTTAAAACTAGCACGAGGCGGTTGCTGCCAAATTCTCAGATGATATGTGCCAACAGTGACAGTATAAGATCGAATCAGGAATGTAGCCAGCCAGCCCGCCCGAGATTTTGCTAACCAGAACCATTGCTCGCGCGTAATCGCTGCTCGTCGACGCGACTAACAAAACAGAGGGAAAAAAACAGTCGGGAGGTACCGAAGAGGAGTAAAATAGTTTAACAAATGGACGATTAAAACTGCAGCAAGGTTGTGCCCTGGTTGTGCTTAACGGGCCGACTGACTTACCAAGCAGGAGGAATGAAACTCGTGGTGCGCGGAAAGCAAGCTACAAGGGCCGAGGCGCCGATCTTGGTTGTTGCACCCCATTCGACCTTCATGGACGGAGGAATTGTCTACGTAACCGGCTTCCCGTCGATCATCGTAAGACGGGAATCTGGCCTGAACCCTTTTATCGGAAGTATGTCTTCTTTATTCAAGAAACTTCCCTTACACCATAAAAAGGATCTCGTGACTTTACTCGCGCAGCATAGGCCATTGCGGTTTCCATTAATTCCGCTCTAATTAATCTTACATTTCGCCCCCGGCTATCACCTCGCACTTTTCGTGGAGCACCCTCTATCACCGCGAAAGTTGCTGAAAATTTATGGCCCGTGCTGAGTTCTACTCGGATGCTCTATCAGCGATTTTGGGGATTTACGATTGAATTTTCTCACTCTGTGATAAGTTAATATCTCCATCTGTCAACGTTCATGCACTGTACATGTGAACCCAATCGTGTAATTGTCTTAAAGAATCTATAATTAGTAGAGTAATAAAATTATTAAGAAAGTGTACAAAGGTCATATATCTCCCAAGATCAAGTATTTCTTGCTAGTGTGACAGGTTCTGCGCTATAGTTAAAATACGACATGGGTCCCATTCACCACTGTATACAAAGTATGAAAGTTTCTCGGCGAAAAAAATTGACCGAGAAAATAGTACCGTTATAACGCCGTTGCTCGTTAGGTCAAGGCTATACATTATGTGTAGCATATTTCACGTGAACACACACATATATACTTACAGATACGAATATCTCGAGATTAGCTCCACTTTTATCGTTTGCAATTGATTTTTAATTATTGTATGTACCATTTTCTTAACTGCGATTCCTATCCAGAGCTAATTAACTACACGCAACCCGTTTACGTTTGGAGGGACGATCCAAATTCGAGGCAAAATACAATCAAAGAGATCATCGAAAGGGCGACTTCGAAGGAAGATTGGCCCCAGGTAAAGTGCTCCCATTTGCAAATTAATATCCCATGATATTTAAGAGAAAAATAGTCAGTAATCGTGCAAAATTCGTGGGAATTGTGAATTTGATAAAAAGAGAAAATAATTTATCCGAACAGGTAATGATCTTTCCCGAAGGAACCTGCACAAATAGGTCCTGTCTGATAACGTTTAAGTCCGGTGCTTTTTATCCCGGTGTGCCAGTTCAACCAGTCTGCATTCGGTATCCCAATAAACTGGACACTGTCACGTGGACCTGGGAGGGCCCTGGAGCGTAAGTAGATTATCCCATCACCATGTGGGATATTGCATTCTAATGAAGTGCGACGGTAGCCGTCGTACCCGAAACTCTGGAATGATCATCCAAGAACATTGTCATTCCAGATTGAAATTGTTGTGGCTGACATTAACTCAGTTGAACAGCAGTTGTGAAATTGAGTTCCTTCCTGTTTATAAGCCGAGTGAGGCTGAAAAAATGGATCCTAAACTTTACGCGAACAATGTCCGGCGCTTGATGGCAGAGTGAGTGACGAAACATTTTTTTCCGCCCCAACTAACATATCAAACAGGATTTTTAATCTGACCTGGTAAAAGTAACAGTACTTCCATATCGGTATGCTTTCCTATTTTTGGATGCATGTACTGGGAACGATGAGAGATAGAAAATACTCACCGTTCAGACCTACTTATTAAAATACGATCATCGAACTTTTTACGGTAGTTTTTTCTCTTTGGGTTACGTTAATTGTCAAGCGTCACGATTGCTTCTAGAGCGTTGCAGATTCCTGTGTCGGATTACACGTACGACGATTGCCGAATTATTGGCAAGGCGCACCAGCTGCATATACCCCACGCATCCACAATTGTGGAGGCCCATAAACTTCGTAACAAACTTGGGTACGTTGCCAAGAAAAAACACTGGAAAGACATATTGAATAGCAATTCATCACACTACATGACTAATATCTTTATAGTTTGGTCAAGGCCAAGACCGAGGAGGAATTAGTGCAGAATAAGGAAAAGAGGTTTTGCGAGGAAGTGGACTTACACGAATTCGCCCAAATTCTTAGACTCGACGAGAAAGACGCGACGGTTCAGCAGCTCTTTCGAGTACATGATAGGGTTCGTAGATTTTTTAATAGAGCAGAACCTTGTATTACCACTTTTACACGAATCGATTCAAGCAATACTATGGATGACATTTACCTTTCGAAGTTTAACGGAACTATTCAGACTGATAGAAAGAACTTGTTCGTTTCAGCAAGGGAAGGGCAAAATAGACCTTGAGGAGTACCTATTTACAGTATTAGCTACTAGCAAAGCCAATTCCGAGTTAGACAAAGTCGAAGTAGCCTTCGAAGTAAGCACTTTTTATGAAACTTACTTTACTGTTGAACATGTTTGCATGACTCTTTTAAAAATCTATGAATAATAGGTGTGTGGTTCGAAAGTGTCAGCCTCTCTCACTCAGGCGGAATTGAGGAAATCCTTGAGGTTGTCACTGAATGTACCAGCGGACGAGTCCGACAAGATCTATGAACATTCCAAGATCGATTATATGGATACCACAGTGAACTTCGGTAAGTTTTAAGTATCATATTAATACTATTTTATGCGGAAAGTGTTGCTGAACAAGATGTAAACATTAATCTTGTGTCTTCTGCAGTGTTCGTCTTTGCTGCGCTTGCTGGACGATCGGAATTCTCTCATCTATTCACCGATGGCAATGCAGCTAGTAAAAAAACTATTTGAGGATGCCTTGTCGCTACCTTTTCGAATCCTAAGACAAATCGTGGTTGCGGCAGGCCGCTTTTCAGTCAGATCTGTCCCAGTCCCGTGTAACACATTGCAACCTCAACCAAAATTACTATCTCCCTGATTAATCGGTAGATAGTTACATTTTATAGTCACGTACCGCGATGGGGTAACAACTAACCCTGATAGTATTAAGCGTTACGTTAGGCAGATAAGTTTTTAGACAAATTACCGCCTAGGAACAGTACTTATTATTCCTTGAAGGTAAGCGCACTGTCAATACCCGAGACAGGACAGGGCATTGGGAATATGAGGAAGTCTATGGAAAGCACTTTCAACAATTGTCCATCTATTCTGTACCGTATATTTATTTTCAATTGTTACTGTGTGTTCTACTCTTATTTAATGATTTCACGCTCGGAGTTGCAGTCATGTAAATAGTACACATCGATTTATTACTTGTAAATGCGCAGATTCTTCTCGTGGTGTAAGACTGAGAAGTAATCTTGGACGTATCGTTTAAGCAGACCACTTAGTTAGATTGCTCAGGGCCCGAGGATTTCACCGATATTTCAGCACCCAATTCCTTTATTCGTTATGGTACCCACTTGTATACTTGTCCAAGTATTTAATAAATATAATTAGTACAACTAGAAATCTGTATTTAGAATAAATATACTATAAAATTTATTCTTGGTTCATTAACAATACATGCAGCAGTATTTAATACTTGGTATACATATATAGTACATACAAAATAATGACACATTTGTCGTGGAATACAGACTATTTAGCATTGTATATACGCATATACTGGTGCGCATACATACATTATATATACATATATTAAATACCGACATATATGTATATATGGAAAATATGTGATTGTATATATAGATACAATAAAATATTCTTACAATAATACGGACTTCACGAGGCCGCCGACTACTCTGTTATCGATTGCACTTTACAATGGAAAAAGTAACTTTAATCTATATTAAAACGTTTAAGTACAAATGTGTATGTGTGTTTAGTATATGTATATATACTATATATATACATATACTAAATATATTCTAGATGCAACAGATTTATGATATCACATAAAATTTAAGGCATTGTGAAGATAAACCTATTTTGATTCTTATCGACAAGCATCGCAAGCAACTAAAGTGTTTTTTAAAGTTGTTACCAATATTCAATAATTACAACCGATCTCTTACACAACTGCTAGAACCTTTAAGGTAACACGCAATATATTGAAAAATATATAGTAATAAATATTAAAGACTATACGCTTTTCGCGTGAGATTTTGTTACTGAGATTTCGTCCCCTCTATTCTAGAGCAATGACGTGTACACTTAATCGTTTTTTGATGCAAACTTTCAATGAAATTACAACATTAAGTTTGCAATGGCCCTAATTACGTTATACATCAGTATGTATCAAATTGTGCACATGGGTGAAAAACAGCTAATTACCTCAACTATGAAGTTCTCGTATAGGTTGTTGAAAAACTGTTACATAACTCCTTTATTCCTTAGTTACGCTTCAATAATGTTGCTTTTTACAAGGCACACACTATAATAGTATCCACTTATGAATGCACCTTCACCATCTATGAAATCTTTTGAATTATGCTCAACAATCCTTAGAATTACACCGGTGGGTCCGATATTGAACTCAGAAGTGGATACTACAATATCTCCTATATTGGTACTATATAGTTCGTCTTACCGATTGTCTTTTTGAAGCCAAATAACATAATGGTTAATATCAACCAAATAAATCCTTTACAAGAATTAATACCCTTGGATAATTACAAAATTAAGAAAGGAGGTAGTAAAGGTCTTGAAAATCTTGTGACAAAAAAAGAAAAATAAGACAAATACGGCAAAGATGCTCGGATTTAGAGAAATACTATAGTACTAAAAATATTGTTAAAAAACGTATAGTTTTATCTTATTTTTTTCGAAAAATACTAGACATACTCGGTGAACCTGTTTTTTGGTGAAAGATCTTGCTCATCTTTTGCTTCATATCTTCTACACCCTGCCCTACGTTCACGGAAGCCATGGACAACGATAGTCCAGAACTCATCGATCCAGACCTAAAAAGAACGATGAGACAATAAAAAATGAATAATATCAATATCATACAAATTATTTACCTTTCCATAGGCTTGGCGAGATCCTGTCGTGATTCTGCTTCTCTTAAAAGGGAGCGCACCGACTCTCTTTGTTGGGGCAAATATTGATTCACTAACTGATCAAGACTTTTTAACCCAGGTAAAAGTGTGTGCGAAACACATTGATTACTCAAAGGGCAATAAACCAAAACTGAATATGCTTCAACCAAAGCATTTACTAGTTCTGTTTTCCGACTCTGGTGTAACGCAGATGCTGTTATACCCGCTAATTGAGTCGCTACAACTGCAAAGAATACTTGTTAATCTCACACAACTTACATATGTAATTAAATTAGAATCGGGTGGAATTAAGAAATTTACCATCCTCCACATAATTCTGTGGACAATTCGGCGCTACGCTTGCTAATGTGGATACCAGTGGAATTGTGAATGTAGGAGGACCACCCTGAGATTCTCTAGCAATCGTTTCTAAAGTTAATCGTGCTTTGTCACGCACTTCCCTTACTTTACATTCGGTTATTAACCGACCCAACGAAGGTATCGCAGCTGATCGCACTATTCTGGAACACGAAACATCTACCTGAACTCCTTTGTTCATTTTACTAACAAACATACTGTTAATGATTAGTGAGAGTGTGCCTACAATATGAACGTGTATAATTATTCTTACATTTCTGGGTCGCTAGCAAGAGTTACTATTGCTGGAACTATTCTACCATTTACTAATTGGTCGGTAACATGGGCTATTAGGGAGCCGAACAATGTTGCGGCTGCACATCTCACGTTGGGCCTTTGGTGTACTACACCTATAGAAAATAAGTCAAAACAGCTTATTGCGACATCAAACACTGAAAACTCAGGTATTCCTCTACAGGTAAATATAACTAACCATCCCATAAGCCACTAAGCACATGCTCCTGTGTATGCTGTTGAGCACAAAGCATGATTATCGCAATTCCAAGACTATTAATGCCGACACCACTCATAGATAAAATGACGAGGAACTGTTTTATGGACTTTGATACATCCATACCATTTAAAGTGGATAACATTATTAAATATGTCGGTATCAAAGTTAGGCTTATATGTTGTTTCTCTGCCGATAATGTTGTCAATTGCTGTTCCAACTCAGCCACTTGAGGCCCGAAAACAGATTGTATCTGAAATACAAAAATTGGTAAAGTAACGCTTGTCTTCCTGCTATAAATTCGATTCCTTACCCTTGTTTGAGTAATATAGCGACCAAAGCCTAAGCACAAAGCATTTATGTACATTGTAAGTGCATTCACATTTTCTTGAGTAACTTCAACCCACTTTACCATTTCTAAAACTTCTGGTATTCTGGGAAAGTAGTGACAAATAATATCATGAAATGTTAAAAGCACTTGTAATGTAATCTTAATAATAAAAAAACAACATACAACTTATTCGTGAGCCATTCTAATTCCGGCCATGAATCATTCTCCCAAGTATTGTTGAAAAATGTGTTGAGAAGAACACCAATGTCCACATCTCCATCATAGAATACTTTTGGATTAATGATATCGGAATGACACAAATTTAGAAAAGAGTCCGCTGTTAAAAAAATGTATAGAAATGGTTACGAGAAATTAAAATATTCACATTTTAGTTTATTCGACTTACGTAAATCAGATGAAACCCCATCTTCGATATAAGCTCTTACTGTATCAGTATCAGCAACGCATACCACAGTATGCGGAAGCAAGTACTGCAATACTCCAATTGATAACGCTGTCCTATCATCATCAGTATGTTCCTTGCTTCCTGAATGTTGAGAATGTGAAGGCCTTATATGACTTTTAACTTTAGATATTATTCGCGGCAGCAAATGAGTTTGTACTCTTTTCAAGGATAGTGCCCACTGTGCTAACGTGGGAACAAGGACTGAGGATGCTATTTCCACAACCATAGAAGAAGTGTCTTGAAGTGCCGTCAATGCAAGCTCCTCGCACTGGAAGTATTTGTCGGGATCATCCGTCAAAGCTATGAGTAATGCTAAACTCCTTACTACACTTCCCCTAACTGAAGAATCTTTATCTTCGAGTAACATCTGTTGTAACATCGGTAGCATCAATGAATTTCGAATGCCGACTGACATATATGGGGCTAATGCAGAACAACATTCTACTGCGAGCAAACGCCGCTCAGGATATTTGTGTTGGCTCTGTTCCCAACATATACTTAATATTTCTTCAGCTTCCGCCGATTCATCTTCAAGCTTGGTCATCGCAAGCAAGCCTAATTAAGACACCAGATAAAACTGTGAATATCTCAATTAATTTGAATTCTGTGTCGTCATATAAGTCACTGACCAGCTAATATCAGCTGCCTCTCATCCTCTTGAGGTCTTTTTTTCAAATTAAATAAGAGCTGCAGTAATTTTTCTCGTTCTGCCGAATCCGAATGAAGATGTACAGCACTTAATATCAAAGGGATGACTTCTTCCCGTCTATTGAGTATAACATTAGGTACAATACGAGGTAAAGTTTGTGCTAGAATTTGGACAAGAGTATCCCGCGTGATGCCATTTTGTAGTGGTTCGTCAATCGACGAAATTGTTGCATTTGGTATATTAACCATGCAATGCCTTGTTACCTCTGCTTTGAACTTTGATGGCAAATGCCTGAAAAATATTAAGTAAGGGCTACTTATTTATAAACCATCAAAATCATTTTTAAGCAAAACTCCCCATCAGATCCTACCTTGATGATGGGTTTGATGAAATAGATGTTCTATCTGTAACATCCACTCTAGGTATTTGAATGCGTGTCCATTCTTTGTCCCCAGGATCTGTTTCACCAAGGCTCACAACAACAGACACACTATCGTCTTCTTCAGGCTCGTGAGTTGCATTTGATGCGTCTTGTGGGGGTGACTCAAGAAGTTCAAATTTATCAGGTGTTGTGGAACTGGAGTTTATTGTTTGAATTGTGCCGGTACTACCCTATTGTATAAAATTGTTAATACTGCTTGTTCCTGTTAAAAGATACATAAGCAAAGTAACAAATGCACCTTTGTTGTAGTAGCCTGTGGTAAATTTTCATTTGTATTTACAATAATTTGTTGCAAGTCAACTTTTTCCTGTTCCAATAATTCATTTTGTTGTTTTAATTGTTCAATCTGATCAATCTGAAAATATTCTTAATTTATCCATTGTATAATAAGGCAGTTGAACAATGAGAATTATCAAGTCGCAATAGTTTTAATCACCATTTGCTTGAATTTATCACTCTCTTCATCAACTTCAGGGGTGCTAGGATCAGTTTGAATACCAATACTTGCTGATGGTGGTTTATCATATCCACCAGCCTTCATGTACTCCCTGTAAATTTGCAAAAGTTCTGTTGGCTTTGGAATATTTAATCCAACATCTTGCCAGTCTTCAAAGTCCTGATTTTCATTTTCATCGTTGAAGGTAATGGAAGTCAACTTATAAGAACATGCCAATAGATACTCGTTAACAAGGAAATTCAAGGCTCTTTGTTCATGGGGTTTAATAGGCTGATCATTATTCAGATGCTTGTCGGAGCACTTATCTGGTAAGGGTACTTCGGATTCTAAAATAATTAAATCAAACATTGCACATCTACATTCATTTGATTCATCACATTGAGTTTCATAATTGTATAGAAGAATGGTAAAAACCTGTGACAACAGTGAGATTAGCACGAAGGGTAGATATACTTTCTCTGGCCTTCCTAAGCTCAAATTCTAAAATGGCAACTCTTTCATCAACACCAGCACCATCCTCGGAATACCTGGTCATGTCAAGCGAATCCAAAGTTGCTTGACTAGAAGACCTAGCTAATAAGGCATGACCCAAGTTTAATACTATATTGTCAAAATTTCTACGTATTTCTACCCACATAGTTATGAATCTACATACGCATCGGAGTATATGGTTCTGGTTTGACATTCTGGCTTTCAAAATTATTAGGATTTGAGAAGAAATCCCTAAGGATCGGTAATTCCTTTCCCGTTTCACATAGTTCGGCATGAAGCTCCAAAGCTGTCAGTAGAAGTTTCTCTCTGAGAAGTTTTGCAGCTATTTCTTCATAAGAGACTGTTGCACTTGCAATCACATGCCCTACAAAAATACAAGTCTATAAATAGGTGGTTGGTGGAGAGCAAAAGTAAACCCTCTTAAAATGAAATGCATAATGAGATCATATGGTTCCAGGCGGTGACGTGTAAAATTGCATCCATACATTAGCGACAGGATCGAAGTTATGGATAAACAAACTCTTAGAAAAAAGTTCGAGACACTTTGACACATAAATAGACTGTCGAGCTAAGACAAATATGAAAGAAATCTTTGGAACATCCGTTCTTCGTACGAAATATAATCTTTACCTTTGCTGTCAGAAGGCAGATTGTCTGTAACCTCGTCCAACGAAGTGGCCATGGCTTTCACTCAGTCAGGATAATTCGAAACGACATGCTCATCGAAGTTGATGAGTAGACAAAGCATTTACTCTGACGAAACGCTCTGCTCAGATCTTATTACACTTATTAATAGAAATCATCGATGTCCCGTCGTTCTTTCTACGATACTTGAATTGACAACAGATGACAACAACGCCATGCCAACTTTGCTACAATCACTGGTCCCTGACCAGTCATCACCATAACCAGAATAATCGTTTTGCTTCTTTTTGACTGTTCGTATTATATACATATGTACATTCATATCCGGAATCGACCTGTATGTATATTATATATGCTATGTAGTATATATATAAAATATAATCTCGGAAATAATTGGTTTTCTCAAAACTCCTCTACTTGATATATTTAAAGCCGGAGAATATAGATTTTTAATTACAGAAGGCTGTAGAAGTATAGTTGCGCGATTCCTTCGTTTTTAAAGTAATCGCATTGATTTACTATTAAGAACACCGAAGCAAAAATAAGAACATATTAACTATTACTTTGACAATTGTAATTTGGAATAGTTTTTCTGGAAGAGGTATTACGGCAGGAAAAGTGGAGGAAATGATACGCAGAGATATACTTTAAAACAGAGTTCTTTTATCGTCTTCAATACAGAAGTGCGAAACGAATATCGATGAGTCCTTAGAAAAATTACAAATGAAACATAGTTGTAATAGAAATAAACGTGTCGAAAAGAAATACTTAAGCCAAACAAGTATTAAAGAATTACAATTACAATTGTAATATAATACATAACTATAGAAGTTGAAACCAATCCCGACTCACGGCCATGGATCTGTAGGCAACTTAAGAAAGAAATAGGGTCTAGAGTGCCACACTAAGCTCCCAATTTATTACAAAGTCACATTTATTAGTCTCAGCTCAGCTATCTCAGCATCATCAATAATATGAACTTGGTGTTCTATATACAATCTACCATCTGCGCGTCTTTTGTCAAATAATAATTGTAATAGGTAATTATAGTAGTAATAACGTGTCACAAATTTTTCGAAAATTTTTCCCTTTTTTTGCTTTTACCTCGTTGATATTTTTATAAGTGCTGAAAAATCGGTATAAATATAGCCTACTGAGGAGTAATATTATCGCAATAGTCGACGTAGCTTAGACAAAACTTGGAAGGACTGTAACACCGTTTTTATAGTATCCATCCTATACTACTATTGCAATTCTATGAAAGTTGGTTCATTTAGGTATACGGATTCGTAAAATTCACAGAAAACAAGATTCTGCCGAAAGAGACTTCTATAGAACTAATACGAAATCAGTAACATTCTTTTCTCTCCTACGATTCGTTCAAGCACCATTGGTTGTTAGTATAAGATACCAGCGTTTGAACAAATTAGATTTGATTAAGTCTAAATTATTACTTCGTTCTCGGTATTACTATAATCGAGTCTACTTCGCAATGTCGATAATAAATTTCGAACAACGCTACTATGCTAATATTAATTACTTACTGCTAGATCACTACCGCCGATACTATCAACGATAAGTTTTAGTAAGTCTTGGCATGTTCCTTTGTGGTGTTGGTGGCTACGACACTTGATCCATACTGATACTCTATTTTCTTAAATTCCTATTTTATTCACTATCATCACGTTATGTATTAACAACTAATTTAATTCGAACAATGATTTTTCGTTATATATCAATATATTCAACTGCCTCAGCAACCAACGGTAGAGTCAAAAACAGCATAAAATTTATACAAAGTATTACAGGTCTTCCAGAATTGTTCTAAGTCGTAATAGTTATTTTGTAAAATATTTTCGCTAGCCAGCAACCGCCGCCCCTAAGACTTAGCTTGGGCTGGGATCGGGAGATGCGGGGCGACGGTATAGTACTCTTTTGATTGGTATCGATCTAAATCTAATATTTGGACGAAGTGCGAGGATGGGTCGTGCGTGCTTTTGCTTTCTAAATCGAGCATGCAAAACTCTTAAAATCTTTTTTTACTTCGTTTAGCCACAGACAGCTTACTTTCGTATTTTCTTCACCAAATACAATTAATCTTTGTTAATTTTTTATCAGTTCTAGGATCATAAAAAAGAGAAAGAAGAACAAACAAATGTCGTTACTAGCTGTGGGAAGATAACGGGAAATTTCTGGAGCAGCCCTGAGAGAGCGAACAACGCGCGCGGGAAGAATGCGCTAAGTGAATCACGGCATACATCTATGATCTATGCCCCTCTGAATGCGCAGACTGTATGAAAATTAATGTTTCACTGAATGCGTGAATTGGGAATTATTTCTATTTCACTTTTTTTGTTACTTTTGCATTTAACCTCAAGTTTTGAGAGACGTGTGCCGCGAATCCGTGCACCCGTGCCTCGAGTTTGTGTATAAGTGACAACCTTCGACACTAAATATCGACACTTCTGCAAAACAAAAGAAGAAACCAATTAATCAAGGCCGCTTTCAATGAAAAGAACCTGAAGCCGAATTGTCACTATGCAGCTTACCGTCAGGCAACTCATATAGTTTTCTAGGAAGGGAGGCAAAGTACGGATGTCGTAATGCCTCTTCCGCACCTATCCGCTGATCCGGATTTAACTGCAGGAGGGACGACGCCATACTATCACCTTCAGCAATATCATATAATCTGGGAAATGAAAGACCCAACTTTCGCGGAGGATAGAATCCCATACTATGTGGTTTGTATCCTGGCAAATGCGTAACACCAGGCCAAGTTTCTTCAGTAGGAGTACCCAATACTTTGAATATCTTATTGAGCTGGTCGTACGTGCACCGTACACCTGGGAATGTTGGTTCGCCAGTCAACATCTCCACAAATATACAACCCACACCCCACATATCGAGTGAGGTAGAATATTCAGTAGATCCTAAGAGGACGTCCGGTGGTCTGTACCATAGTGTCACTACTTCATGAGAATATGTATGTGATGGCACAGACTTAGCTCTCGCTAGACCAAAATCTGCTAGTTTAAGTTCCCCTATCTCGCTGATTAATAAATTTTGCGGTTTCACGTCTCTGTGCAGTACTCTCCTGTGTAAAACGTATGACGGATTAATGATACTCACAAAACAGATATATCATAATCTTTTTGAATTCTGTATATAAATTACCTGCGGTGACAATACGCTAAACCCCGTAACAATTGGAAGAGAAATAATTTGACGTTCCTCGGGTCTAATCCACCATTTCCAGTTCCGTACCTCTCCATATATTGCGACAAATCAGTATGAACATACTCGAAAACAAAAGTGAGCGTCTCACGTGTATGGATGATATCGTGGAGAGTCACGATATTGCTATGTTTCAATTCTTTAAGAAGGCTTGCCTCACGAATGGCAGTAAATGGAGCACCTTCTTCCTCTTGCAGTCTAATTTCTTTAAGTGCCACGACTTGATTCGTAAGATGGCTGTAGCCTTTGAACACTGTGGCATATGACCCCTCACCTAATTGCTCCAATTTTAAGTAAGCTTCCGATTTACCAAACGGCGAATCTCCCTGGGGACAAAATATCAAATGTTGCTTCATACTTCACAATCAAAGACACTTGAAAAATATAAGGAACCATTTGTGGTGAATTTACCCCAAATGCTGAAAATCGTTTGGTTCTCCTGGGCGGATCAGGTCCAAGGAACACCTCGGACTTGGGCCGGGGTGGACGTTGGTGCCGCAAAATAACTCTCGTTTCTTCACGCATATCCTCATCGAGAAGCTTGGAATCGCTAGAAACGGAAAGCTGCCGATGCACTCTCTCGTGGTCGCCCACACCTGTCCATTCTGTGACATCCAATTTTGTCCTTAAAACTCTCTTTAAAACAATATCCATTGGAATCCACATACAGCCATAATTCAGTTTTATTGTGGATGCACATAGAATTTTCATTTGCATACAGTGTAATACATGGTTAACAAATAATAGTTCATTCAAGATACAACTGGCTGCTATTGGTTAGTAAGACACAAATCCTTGAGAACACATTGACATACATATCTGGAACAGTTATCACATATCTGTGCAAATACTTTTTATAGCAGTCATTTGTACAACTAGTCATATCACATAAACAAGGGAATACTTGGCTCTCTGATAAGAGTCAATGAAGACAACCACAGCTACACCGTGTTAGTATCATACTTTCCAGCTTATATTACTTTACAATGGTGGGATACTTTGTTCGTAAAACACAAGATTAAGATGAATAAATTTGATCAAGTTTTTTCCAAATATATAGAAAAATGTATACTGACCATAACGGCGATCCTTATCCGCAGGTATATTGCCATTTGGTTCTAAACGGTCTAGGAACTCCTCGGAATAGCCGTTATATGGTAGCTGACCCCTATTTGCAACATCATCAGCCTCTTCTTTTGATATTGCTGGAACAGTAGTGGCAATATATAACTATCTGCTTTACAGGGAAGCTTCCAATTATAAATAACATAACTTCAGGTATAGGATTTACACTAAAATATTACGTACTTATAGAACCACTGATATTGCAATTAACAATGTTAATATATACACAATAATCGGCAGTTCTAACCGAATAACTGTTTTAAAACATAAAGTTGAAAGAAATAATTGGAAAACAATTTATGTCAATACATATTTGTGCACTTACAAAGACGTCCAAAGCTATGACTAAGTCGTTTTTTCAACTTTTGTACTCTGCTAAGAGCACCTCCCTTTTTCTCCCTCATTGTCACAGACCCTATACACAATGAAATATAGCATTTAATTATATGCAAGTGAAAATATGAGGCAGAAGCGGTGGACATTATGAACTATTACACATGTAGTGACATCATGCAGTGTGCAATGCCAGTGTTCCTCAATCTTATGAAATTATGGTGAGCGGGACAATGTAGCCCCAATGTATTTGTCTTCAGCAGAGTGCAATATATAAAACACAATTACAATGAGACATTGTTCCTTCAAGAAACTCTAAAGTAGTAAGTAATGTATCTATCTCGCTTCACACAGATAAGAGTATCTTCCTTTCTGACAAGTAAACGGAAGATTAAGCTACGTTAACAAGGTATCTGTTTAATGACTAAAACAGATGAGCACGAAGTATATAGCTGCCTATATAAATGCAAATGGCATTCATCATTATGGTATAAGTACTATACAAGCGCATGTGCCCTGTCGTTTCAAACAAAGGGGAGACAGTTGTTCGTCCTTAAGAAAATAAAAATACCCTCTATGAACGAAATTGCCATTGTCTAGAAAAACAGAAAAGAGCGCGTGATACTAACTATCGCTGGTACGCCCGATAAAAAAGATGCAGCTACTTGTATGTGTGGAAGTCTATGCGTGGCTGTTGAAAATAATGTACGAGCGTCTCGAGATATTTTTATGGGTACATTTGCAGCATATGCACATGTATGTCGTTCTAATTGATTCTTTTAAAAGCCTGCGGCCTGCCCCTGACCAAGGAACGGAGAAACGCGAACGAGCGATCGCCTGCACGGTTGCGAGCTTCGTGATGACTGGACCGAGCAACAGGCAATTAAAAGTTTGACAGATATATACATATACATGTGTGTGTGCTCTCACTACGGGTCAGCGAACTAATCAAGTTTAGTTAAACGTGTCAAATAACGATAGATAAATTACGTTGGTAATTTCTAGAGTGGCTACCGACTCCACATCCCGTTTCACGCTGTTCCACATGTTTGCCTGTACACAAAAGCACTTTTCTCCATTCGCGCATCTGTTCGAATGACGTTTTCGCGGCAACACGAGATGCCACAGGGCGGCAGTTGGATAAGTAGCTGGACGTGGGTCAGCCAGGGAGTCCCTCAGTTGTGATGCCGCGATTCTCGACCGGGGCCCGAGAAATCTCGTGTGCAAGTTGCGTCGGAAGCTCTTGGGCAAAAAGCTTCCTCAAGAACGACTACACAAACCGCCGCTTGCCTCTTCGAAATACGTTCTGTTCGTTCCCCACCCCCAGCACGTTTGTAAACGACACACTCTGTAAGCCCTCACTCCCTCTCTTTCTCTCTTCGCCGCACTCTCTAGCCCCCGTCACTCATCGTCTCCTCTCTCCCTCGCCCCTCACTCTATCTCCCTCACGCTCTCACTCTTTCTCACACCCTCTGCCCCTCTATCTCGGTCTCCCTCCTTCTAGGAGTTGACTGCGAACCATCCACCCCCACAATTCCAATAGGAATTCTTGACACTGCTCGTTCGTATCCGCCTCGAGCTTACGATATACCGTGCGCACTGGCTCTACCAATGTCCACGCGTCCATGCGTGGCACGCGTCAACAGAGGCTCCAGTCGTTCCGAGATCCGGACGAAGAAGGCACAGGAGCACGCCAGGCTAACAAACTAGGGTAGTTCGTACGCGGGCGGTAAAAGGTAAAACACACACACACAAGCATACACACACACGACTGACACGGAGAAAGGGCGAAGCGGGGGTGGGAGGGAAGCGCGAGTATGAGGGAAGAGAACGGAAGGCCCACGGGGAGAAACGGGCAGTGCTCGCACGAGAAAGAGATGCCAGAGCGGAATGAACGAAGAACGGAGGAGGGAGCGAAAGAAGCGAAAGGCCGAATAAGCGAGTGGATGAATGAGGGAGACGGATGTATGCCTGGTGCGGACGAGAAAGACAGCGGGGGACAGAGGCGGCGGGGTGGTTGGGAGAGGGGTACGCGAGGAGGGGGGAAAGGAAGGGAAAGAGATCGCGATGCATAGATAGATGCGTGTGTACGTATGCGATGTCTAGAGTCTGGTAGCCGGACCTCGCGGGCGTCAACTTACCCTCTTTGCTCTTGGAGGCGGTCGAGCCCTTGTCCTGGCAATACATGATTACTCATTCGTTCGCACGCGTGAAACACATCACATATGGGCGGTGACGCACCGTGTGCGCGCGTGTCTTTCTCTCGGGGCAGGTCAAGTCCGGCGAGCGGCTCCTTCACCTTTGTCGCCGCTCGCACCTCCGCGGTGGCAGCGCACGACGGTCCGTCTCCACGGCGGCACGGCCGATCGCCATGAAAAACTGGCCCCGGCCGACCTACAACTTCCCGAGGGCCACCGCGAGCTGCCTGCAGCTTGCGCTTCGTGTGCGCTTGTACGCGCCACCGATTCTCAGCCCGGCTCCCCAACAAGGCTTTACACCACAACCCGCCGCGATCATCAACCACACGATCACAACGATCCTCGCTCGTTCGCTTGCTCTTTCTTCCTCTCTCTATCTCACTCTCTTTCTCTCCTCGCACCCTACACCTTTCGACACCACCTGACCCCCGTTATTCCTCGCCCTCGCGACTTCCTGAATCGTCGATCGTAGATCCTTCGACGGCGGGTGCTCGCGCACGCCACCACTACCTCAAGCAATTCATCCGCGAGAGCCGACTTCTCCCAAGAAACTCTCTCTCTCCTCTCGACCCGCAACACTTCCTCGCACCCACAGTATACTGTGCTCGCGCCACACACAAACAAAGTCTGAAACTGGCCGAGCTACTGTCGCCGAGGGATATGCGAGTGCGGCTTAGATCGCCAACCGGACTGCCTTTCTTTCACGCAGCGGCCATCTTGCTCTATAAGCTCTGCAATGTCGCTGCTGTAGTATAGATATATGCCTTGGCAAACAATTTAAATGTCTCCCCAAGCTTATTGCTAGCTGTAGTACGCATTGCTCATTGCAATCTGCCCGATATGGTGCGAAAACAACTTCAATTCTAATCTTGTTCTTCACGTGATACCTTTTATTACAGACATGTTGTGTAGTAAACCATTTATGGAAGAGAATTCTGCAACCTAATGCAAAGTTCACAGTCCGAGCATGCTTCATGTGACGTGCTATACATATATGAGCAGGTGGATCAGCAATTAATTGATTATTATTCTCGAGTTTATACGAAATCTTTCGTACTCTAAATCACAGGAACTTTTCACTTCGGATCGCAGAATAATGAATCGTTCGTCAAAAGCCGTCTGTGTATACTATACATTTCACTTATTTGGCGCGCATTGCACCATGGAAATGCGCTATAAGAGCAGCCGTTGTTATTCGAGTGCAATGAAAGTAAAAACAAAAAACAGTGGATCAAATTGCGCGGCAATTTAATTGTTACGTGAGATCCTACAGTGACCCGTATTTTCTCGGATAGTTCTCTAGTTCTACATTCGCGCGCGGTTCTCTCTTCAGTAGAGTGTGCTAGACTGTAGTGCACGCAGTTGGCGCATGCGTGCAGGATGTACTTGCGCGTATTTCACTGTGTGAGTGGATACGCTCGCATTGTGAGTCGGCAAAAAGAGAAAGGTATTGGTAGTTCGTTGCATTTGGCACTGTTAAACACCCGCGGGAGCAAGCACGGTGTGAAACGGTTCGCAAGATATTTTAGCCAGGCACCGAACGAAAGCGGAGCGATGTCGAGCAGCGAAAAGAAACCATTTCGCCGGTTACCTACGGACGTGCAACCCTATCACTACGATATCACTCTCACGCCGAATCTTGAGTCTTTCGTCTTCGAGGGCCAGGAGAATGTACAAATTGACGTAAGTTCTCATCGACGGGCCCACCTACAATACGCGCTGAATGTCCTCGGGACTACTCGCAGATTTCCAACGGCGGGCACGCCGCCGCAAGCAGCCCACCATATGCCACGCATAGCCACAAATTTTCTCTTTATCTATATAGAGCACTTTCAGGCACACGCTTAAATGACAATAACTTTAGAGGCGTTTCTCTTATCTTCCGAGGCTGGCTATTTAATCATTGACGATGTATATACAGCCTTCCTTGTGAAGGCTTGATAAGATAACTTTTTCAAAAAAATTCCTTATCAACTTTTGGTTTATGCTAAAATTCTGCGCCAGATAGCTGGCATGTTATTGAAAGTGAACTTTGCTAATTGCTGTTTATTTATTTCTGCCCCTGCAGGTGAAGCACTCAACAGACACCATCGTTCTAAACTCTTTGGATATTAAAATCAATACAGTTACCTTCAGCAACAATAATGGAAAAGTTGTTCCTGCAACGAAGATCGAAATCTCACAGCCAGAGGAAACAGCTACTTTCGTATTTCCTGAGAAGCTGCCATTGGGAAGAATGGGGTGTTTGAAACTGGACTTCACTGGAGAGATTAATGATAAGATGAAAGGCCTTTATAGAAGCAAATATACCGGGTAACATGCTTGATAATCCTATAGTTCTATTGTACTTATCTAGTTCTTCATAATATATAAAAATTGATGTCTGGCTTATAGGACCAATGGAGCAGTCAAGTATGCTGCAGTAACACAATTCGAACCAACAGATGCTAGACGATGCTTTCCATGTTGGGATGAACCAGCACATAAAGCAACTTTTGATATTACCTTGAAGATCCCAACTGGTCTCACAGCTCTTTCGAACATGGTATTCAATCTTGTTACGTTCTGAATTTTCCTAAATCTATAGAAACATTATTGGAATCAAACAATCCAATCTATATTTCAGCCGATAAAAGACAAATGTGTAGATGGAGCAATTGAAACTCTTACCTTTGAAAGAACTCCGATTATGTCGGCGTATCTAGTGGCTGTCGTAATCGGCGAATTCGATTACGTAGAAGATACTTCTAGCGACGGTGTACTCGTTCGAGTTTATACTCCAAAGTCCAAGAAAGAACGTGGCCAATTTGCTTTGGAAGTGGCGACAAAAGTACTGCCTTATTACAAGACATACTTCGGCATCGCATATCCACTTCCAAAAATCGATCTTATTGCGATCGCAGACTTCTCATCGGGAGCCATGGAAAATTGGGGTCTAGTCACATACCGTGAAAGTTACCTTTTAGTGGATCCACAAAATACATCCACTCTTAGAAAGCAGTGGATCGCATTGGTAGTCGCTCACGAATTAGCGCACCAATGGTTCGGCAACCTTGTTACCATGGAATGGTGGACTCATCTTTGGTTAAACGAGGGCTATGCATCTTTTGTAGAATTTTTGTGTGTTGCCCATTTATTCCCAGAGTATGATATCTGGACGCAGTTCGTGACAGATACATACATCAGAGCCTTGGAATTGGATGCTTTAAAAAACAGCCATCCAATTGAGGTTCCTGTTGGTCACCCTGCTGAAATTGATGAGATCTTTGATGATATTTCATACAACAAAGGAGCATGTGTTATCCGAATGCTGCATTCCTATATTGGCGATGATGACTTCCGTAAGGGGATGAACTTGTACTTGCAAAAGCATAGTTATGCAAATGCTGAAACAGAAGATCTTTGGGCAGCTTTGGAGGAGGCAAGCAATAAGCCTGTTGGAAGTGTAATGTCCACATGGACCAGACAGCAAGGTTTTCCCGTCGTCACTGTACAACATCGTCAAGAAGGCAATGACAGAGTATTATCAATCTGCCAAGAAAGATTCTTAGCAGATGGTTCAATAGACCCTGAGAATAGTCAGTGGGTAATACCAATAAGTGTAAGCACTGCGAAAGATCCCAAAGAACCCGTACTGAAGGTGCTATTAGACGAGAAGTCAAAGGAGTTTGTGGTCAAAGATGTACCTGAGGACAATTGGTTGAAGATTAATCCTGGAACGATCGGATTTTATAGAACTCGCTATAGTGCAGAAGCGTTAGCACTCTTATTCCCAGCAGTAAAAGATCACACATTGCCCCCTCTTGATAGGCTCGACTTATTAGATGATATGTTTGCAATGGTACAAGCCGGTCATGCGTCAACAGTAGAAGTGCTCCAACTGATGCAAGCTTTCCAGCACGAGAACAACTTTATCGTGTGGTCGAGTATCATTAATAGCCTAGGGAAAATCGGTGTTCTCGTTTCACATTTGGACATCGACAAAATATTCAAAGCATATGGCCGCAATTTGCTGCGAAATATTAGCGACAAATTGGGATGGGATCCAAAACCCAATGAAAGTCATTTGGACACATTGCTCCGATCCCTCGTACTGGGCCACATGGCAGCTCTGAATGACGAGGACACCATAAAAGAAGCAAAGAAAAGATTCGAGTTAGATGTAAGTGGCAAGACACCACTTGCCGCTGACTTACGCAGCCCAGTTTACAGAGCAGTACTTTCAGTCGGTGATGCCAGCACTTATGAGAAGATGTTACAACTGTACCAGGAGGCCGATTTGCACGAAGAAAAAGATCGAATTTTAAGAGCACTCGGTGCTATTCAGGATGAAACTCTACTCGCAAAAGTTCTGGACTTTGCCATGAGTGATGAAGTGCGAGCACAAGATACAGTATTTGCGATCATGTCAGTGGCGACAACTTACAAAGGCCGAGTTATGGCATGGAACTTCTTTAAGGAGCATTGGAAGACGCTTCTCGATCGCTACGAAGGTGGTTTCCTTATATCGCGACTTGTGAAGTTCACAACAGAGAACTTCGTCGACGAAGAATACGCCAAAGAGGTTGAAGAATTTTTCCAAACCCACCCGACTCCAGGAACCGAGAGAACAGTTCAGCAGAGCGTGGAATCCATAAGATTAAACACGGCCTGGCTTGCCAGGGACAAAGAGTCTATTAGAGAGTATCTCTCTGCACATGTTTAATCTACCGTAAGATTTTCTTTTCTACATCGTTCCAATGACGATTCGAATGCACGTATTGTGCAGCCATATCTTTCTAAATTACTGGGAAGCGTGAATATTGTTCATTTGTCACAAGGAAGAGTTGTCCAACAGGGTACTCCATACCAACATTCACGTTTCATTCAACAATCGCTTGAATAATGCGATTTATTGTGGTTGTTCATTGTTCATTCTTACAACATTTACTCTAACATTGTTTTGCCGTTCATCTCGTAATACACGTATAAATTCGCACGTACTACTGTCCGATTTACATTTACAGTCCGGTGACTGGTATTTCCATATCGGAAGCAAAACAGAAAAACAGGCGTATGGACACAGTGGAGGGACATTTTTAGAAATATGGTTTTAAGAGTAAAAGTGTGTTTTTGAAGAAAATATGAATTGAATATACAGCAAACGCGACCAAAACAAATACTTTTACGCTTGCACTTGGCGAAATTCCCAATTTCGTACATCCCATTGTACTGCTATTATTACAAAAAATAAAATAAAAAACACCCAGATTCTGATGAAACATGGAGTGCCTTACAAGACGTGCGAGCATTGCGAATGGGCGTCGGCAGTACATCACTAACGATGACCAGAACACGTATCTGGTTTCCTTAGGCGCTTTGCGCATGATGGTCGCGAAGGGCGAAGCAGTTCTTATCCGCGATCGATCAGTTCTCCCAGGCTGCAGGGTGTCTCCTGTGTAGGAGGGTGTGCTGTTGCCTCATCGTGAGTCAGCTCCCATTTCCATTATTAGTGCACGTCCACCAGCTAGCAATCGTCTGTCGAGTAGTTTACCACCCTCGTGACGATGCTTTCTCCTCCTCGCTCCCAATGCCATCCATCCTGCCTGCGCCCACCTACGCGCCCCACGCCCCTCTCCCTTCTTCCTCCCACCCTCACGCTCTTTCTCTCTCTCACCCTTTCGGCTGGTACTTCGCCCCCCCTTTTTCGTGCCTCCCTCGCTGGCTGATAGCCATGAATACGAAGTGGGCTCGAGTGGCCGAAAGGGCGAGAGCCGAGGCCGAGGCCGAGGGACACGGGCAGTGGGATGGAATCGGTTCCCGTGGGTATCCCGCGGACCCGCCGTTCCCAGAAGCGCGCACGCGACCTGGGATAGAAGACGATCAATACCAACTTCGCGAACTCCTACACCCTACATCGGAACGACACATCGCGCGCGCTGCTGTTTGCCTGGGCCGCTCTCGCTCAGCTCGGCGCTCCTTCGACGCCAACGACGGCAAGGACGGCGCCGCCGGCGACCACCACTGCGACTGCACTCACTCCCTCGCGCACGTGTGCGTTATAATCCACGCACACGTGCGCTCATTTAACCCCCTCCCCTTTGCCAATCCATCTTGCGACTTACGACTCTCGCGGATTTACCGCTTTCAGCGATACAGGAAGCGGGGAAGCGAGCGACATGTAATAGTCGGCCGGCGAGAGGGGTTGTTACGGCGTTCGGTGGTGTGGAATGAATCTGTTATGAACTGGAGGTTTTCTCTCCTCTCTCTATCTCGCTCTTGGCTCGTATATGTGATGTCGATGACACTCGCTCCTTTGCGGAAGAAGGTACTTCGTACGGCTATCGCTTGGGAATGAGAACCGCGTTACAACGGCCGTAGTGTCTCTCGCTGTTTGTCAGACCGTCCACAGAGTTTTTCCGCATGCCATTCTCGTTTCTCTGCTAGTCAATCCAGTATTTCGAGACAAGACCTATTATTCTGAAGTATTTAGGAGTTTCGGGGAGACAAGAATAAGACACAGATATAATTATGCGGACACATTTTCCATTTATTCTCCGCGCAAGTGCGATTACACTCGCGCGACAGTATAGTTACACTTTACAGCCTTTCAGTCTTCGCGAATATACAATAATTACGGCGAATCTCTAAATTATAATATGAAAAGCAATAACAATGATAATATAATAATCAATAATAATTCTTTTAATAATAATATAGTGTCGACGCTGCAATAAATGTAATAATAATAATAATCGTCATCATCATAATACAAATCATTCCTTTCGTGAAGTATCTACAAAACAGCGTGGGAATCGAAATAATACAGACGTCGAGTGGAGGCTCGAGTAAATGCTTTTCCATTAGGAAAAGACCGCATGAGAAAAAGAGATTGATCCGCGACCGGTTGGGCGGGGCACCGTAATGACATCGGAGCACTGAAAAATTAGATCGGCGATAAGGTCTTACTTCTGTTAATCGCAACCACTCGGCCGAGTGGCCGGACAGGAGGTAAAGCCGGTAAACGAGCCGGATCGTGGCGAATTAAAACGGGTCCTCTTCCAACCGGTCGTGGACTGAGGGAACTCTGAACCAAAGATGAAGGAAAAGACCACCAGGAGAAATTAACGTAACCTACGTTTGCTTCTACCAGAGAGTAAGTCGAGTGCCGAGTAAAATCAATCCAGAGCGGTACAACCGGGCCCTTGTTACCGGGCAAAACGAAGTGCGTCGCATCAGGACTAATTGGTAGGGCAGAGGACAGAGGGCAGAGAGAGTAAGAGGGGAGGGTGGAATAGATAGAGAAAGAGAGTGATGGGCATGACAGTGGAGAAATGAGGAGAGAGAGAGAGAGAGAGAGAGAGAGAGAGAGAGAGAGAGAGAGAGAGAGAGAGAGAGAGAGAGAGAGAGAGAGAGAGAGAGAGAGAGGAGTGGAAGAGGGGGATGGATGGATGGGGGAGTGAAGGACCAAAAGAAGGAACGAGAGAATGCAGAGGTGGGTCGATTACGATTGAAGATCGTGCAAGGGATGCGATGAGTCTATATACAATTATTTACATCCTTTCTCGCGGAAAGAGCTTATAAAGCGGGCTGTAGGATCTGTCGCTCGTTCTTCTTCATGCTGCTACTACTTTCATATCTTCGTGGATCCGCTGACGTGCGAAACCGCCTTGATGCCGAACCTCGCTTCAACGCCAAGCTTGGTCGCAGCAGAATTCGAAGGTGGTCCAGTCGTATAAGACTATCTTCCGCAGCGCTCTTATATCCCATTGTAACATCTGTGACGCGTACTGGCCAATTCACCCGTATCTGGCAATCCGGTTCTTCCAACAACGAAATCATCCTCGAGACGGCCGTATAACTGAAAGAGCCGTAATGTTCCACGCACCCCTGAAGAAGACTTGAACTGTACCGGGACCTCGGTACCGTAGCTATAGTCCTTGGTCAGAGCACGAGGACGTTCTCGTAGTGACCTGGACTTCACTGAAGCTCGACCTCCGAGGCAGGTCACCGTTCAGCGACCGTGCCAGTCATAGTGGTCGTTGTCGTTGTCGAAAGAGTCGTCGAGGTCGACGTGGACACGGTAGTCATCGCATTGAGGAGCGGCTGCAGGGGCTGCCGCGACGAAGTGGTCTTCGTTGCCGCGGACTCCTGGTGAACGTTGGTCTCTTCGAGGGTCGTCTGAAGATCGCAGATGTACTCGATCACCCTCTGGATCACCTCGAGTTTCGAGAGCTTCCTCTTCCTCGGCATGTCGGGGACGAGAGACCTCAGTTTCGTGAGATAAGCTGCTACTTCCTCGGCTTCGATGTCGCGCCGGGTTCCGTTGATGGCGAGGCTGTTGTGCAGCACTCCACGACTCGGTGGCACTCGGCCACCCACAGGACTGACCACCATGGCTTTCATATCGTGTGCTTGCGCCTCTTCCTTAACTTCCTCCACACTGGATCCTTGTTTTCAAGACCTTGCTCTTCAACCGCTGCTCCGGCTGCAGGTCTCCAAGGCTCGCCTGTTTAACTTTCTGCACGAGAATGAGAGGCGCGTAACACGCACCCGAAAAATCAATCGATCGAAGCAACCACCGTAGAACTTGTCCGGGTAGAGAGTCTCTCTCGCTGTTTTCTCTTAATTTCTCTTCACTTTGGAAGAGAAGTCCGGTCGGTCACAATGGAAGCACACAACTGCGACTTCGCCAATTCGCATATCACGAGCTCACGTCACGCACGGTAAAGATGTTCGCTTGACTCGGAGAGTGTTTTTCGAGTGTAACTCAGTCGCTGAGGTAGCTTCAGCTATACTGAGTGCAACAAGAGTGGAGGTAAGGTCGGCACAGCGCTCCGCTAGGTACTGCTGCACTCGACGAATCGAAGTCAACTGGCCTCCGCCCCTCACCTGCGCATTTTTATAGCCTTCCCCTACTCCTGCCTGCAGTAGCCGCGACGCCTCCACCACTTGCACCGCGCAATCGCTGCCCGAATAGCATAGCGTTGGGATCGAGCGCCGCGCGAGATACTCCTACTTTGCCTTATTTGACCTGTTTCTCTCGGTTTTTGACAATTTTTTTCTCTCAGCCTCTTCACGTAGCAATATTCGCTGATCTGACATCATTAATGCGATATCGTCAATAGCGGAAATTTTACACTTCTCAGCTCGACGTTTGCAGCGTCTTTCAACACTAACAACAACTACAAACTAAATATCGTTTATTCTTAAAATCTCTCTCTAAATATAGACACGCAATACGGAACTATGCACGCGGCAGACTTTAACAAACTTATATATTTAACTAGATAGACTTTATAATAATCGTAGCCCCAAGATTTTTAATAGTATCCTCGAGAGAGGCTAACAACACTACTATAGTTCGTGCTACCTTTTCCAAAAACAGCATTCTGCCATAGAAGCATTTGGGGTGACCGTAATTCAGGGAGAATTCCCACTAAATAAAGGGAATCTCCGAAGAGGCCGTGAAAGAGGAGCGCGATCCCAAGATCGGCGCATCAGCCACGTCCGAGCGCATTCGAAAACGAGGTAGGTCCCGAACTGGGGCCTAGGAGCGAGGAGCGGGGCCGGGGCCGAGAATGCGAGGATTTCGGCATTGGCCGGGTCTTGTTTCATGGAAGGAAGGAGCTCAGAGGTGAGGTCGAAGCCGACCGTAGTCGGGGGTGTTTGACGGGCATGGGACCGGAGGCGTCGGCGGGACAAGCCGGGCGTGGAAGAGGATAGGATCGGTGAGGTGAGGAGCGCAGCGCTATGGTCTGTACGTCAGCGGCCCCTTTCGCGGGCAGGAGAGAAAAGGGGGTACAACCATTGTTGAACGTCCGGCGGCGCCAGCCACTAGCCATCACGGATACTACTACCAACAGAGCCTGTCCACTACCACTAGCCAAAGCATGCCGGCAACCACCGTCGATCCTCTGCGTCTATGCTCACGGACTCGCATCGTGCACCGCCAACCTGTACACCATGATTCCGGCTACGGTTTTATATGTATATACATATATGCATGTATACGCCAGCGCCAAGCCTCCGCTCCGCTTCACTCCGCTCCACACCGCTCCTGCCTTCTTGGCTGGCCGCGTGCTCGCGCGTACACAACGCCACTCTCTCTCGCCGTCTCTTTCTCGACTCTTCTCTACACTACATCGTGTGTTCATTACTTCGAACACACTCTTTCCCTCGAGCCCCGTCCCGCCTCGTCTCACCATGCCTCGCAGCGCCTCGCCCGTCCGGCCAGCACTCTGTTCTCTGCGGTGACTTCGGTTACTTGGAGTCTCGTTACCGGTCGGGACAAGAACCCACTCAATGTCCGGCGCTACGTGCTGCTTCAGGGCGCGCGGGGTGGCAAAGGCGAAGGCCGAGGGGCGGGCGGGAGGGCGGAAGGCAGCAGACTGACGCGCACTCCGGAACAAGTCCCATAAGGCCGAGGCTCTCTCCTCTCTCGTTCCCTTTCTCTCTGTGCGCGCCCCGAGGCCAGCGAAGAATGCCGCATTTTTGTATGTCGGCGAATGGGGATGCTGCACGTGTCCAGCTGTGCTTAGGGAAAAGACACATGGCAAGGGTGGAAACGGGACGACGCGCGGCGAGTGAAATGAATCATGCGAGGGGCGAGGATTTTTTTAGAACCAGATGGAACCGTAGAAATTCAAGAACGAATTTGAGTCCCGACTACGTTTTGCAAGGAAAGAGAGAGGAGCATTGTGTCGGAGGGACAAGGCAGAGGGCTCCGGGGCCGTTTTGGCTGGCGAGTGAGCGCTAAGCCTGGACATGTTGACACAGACGTCGTGGCGCACGAGTAATTCGGAGTAGACTGGCTGCGCCAAAGAGAGGCGACTATTGCGCGATGGAGGAATAGCTTCGCGGAATTCGCAGATGGCGGACGCTCGTTGAAAGAGACGACGCGGGGCTCGAAAATAATTGAGAGCAACGTGAAGAATGCGCGATCATTGAGCGCCTAACGTCTGCAGCACGAGGGCTCAACCGACGTAATGCGTCTCTCTCTCTCTCTCTCTCTCTCTCTTTCTCTCTCATTATTCGCGTCATCCTGTGGTTCGAGAATCCAGACGCTACTAGAGATTGCAGATATCCTTATGTAATAATTATCAATTCGTCTCCCTCGTGTTCATCGTGTAAAAGCCTGCAGGCATTTTTGGTATACAATGATTTCCACGAACGTTCCCCGAATTGGGATGCTCTCGCAATGGAATAAAGTAATAAAAAGGCAGTTTTACCGTTGCGCTTGATGGTGGATTGCGCTAGTACTAAAACAGTAATGCCGGTAGGACCGCTCGAAAGTTGTGCTGCGAGCCCAGGTGTTCGAAGGAAAAAGTGCCGCACGCATCCTTTTCACGGCGGCCGATATTCTATTTCGCAAATAACCCGTGGATCCTAAACGGGTAACAGGGTGTTACGGTGATGAGAAGAAAGCCCGAGATACTTGCTCGCCGGTCGAAAGGCTACGTTAACGAGCGCAAAAAAGTGCGACCGGTTGGCGGAAACTGATGATGTAGCGCGGCAGCTTAGCAACGGCAGCAGCTGCGTTGATTAAGTGTCCGTAATAAGGAGCTCTCACGGAAATAAAGGATTAATAAGGGGCGCTCGCCAGCCGGGGGGGAAATAGAATCTGGTAAACAGGCGGCGGAAGAATGTGCAAGTTTAACACGCGTGCTCGATCGATCGGCAGCCGAGGCGTCGCGGCGTGCAGCCGGAGCCCGTGGACGTGCATAATTTTGCGAGGCGTTTGTCGACGTGGCCGTCGACGAGGCGAGGAACCCGGGGAAAATTACGGGGAGTAAAATCGAAGCGGGAGAGTGAGGGGGGGTTGGAGAGGGACGCCCGTGAGACTCGGGCACTTGCGCGGTTACATACCTGAGCAACCGGATCTCATTGACTCCTTGACCTTCGGCTTTAAGAAATGGAGTTCCCTTGACCTGCGAATAAATAAACTGACGAAACTGCTGCCGCCGCCACTGCTGCTCCCGCAGCCGCAATATACCTACGAATGATACTCGTTGGTATCAGTAAGCCATTACACGTAAGCAAACCATTAAGCGCTACTCGGTAATTGAAACTTGATCCTCCGTCTGTTCTTTTATCTGCTATTATGAATGTGTACAAGATACATCGGGGACTCTGCTCCTTACGTATACTGCTAGTCTTCCACGTAACTAAGCGAACTCATCATTAAGGATGGCACTTAGCCTATGTTTACTGGCCACTATCTGTGCATACTGCCTTTACTCACACATCCAGATGGCAATGCCAGATACTCAAAGTCCGTGAGGCCGTTTTATCGCACTTGGTGCAGGTATTCGTAGAGGCTTATTTTTCATTAGCCAAGGGAACGTCAATTTTCCATGGACTCGTGGGAAATAATTGCTTGGATATATTTGCATGCCGATACTTGCTCGAATGAAGTGCTCATCAGACAGCGGTCAAGTGCTAACTGATGCTTACGTGATTGAATACATTTTCTTGGCTCGTTCGTCGAGCTGATTTTCCTTATAAGAAGAACTGGAGAGAACTGCCTTAAAACCGCGAGGGTCGTAATAAGGGATTTGATCCCTGGGGATTCCTATTAAGCCTGGGGATGCCCCTGGGTAATTCCTGCCCTTCGGGGGATTTACAAGGGCCGCGCCTGGGAGCCGAGTTAATTGCCGCTGGAAAATGTTAATTTTCCACCTACCTTCGCCCGGTAATTATTCCCGTGCACCTATTTTCGGCGCGCGTCAGCCCTCGAGGCGTGGATTCGCTTCGCCTTTCCTTGCTGCTGTCGCAAGCCTTGTACTCTCGCGACGCTGCTTGACGTCGTTGGCGCCGTCTTCGTGACGGTGGTACTCGTAGAGTCGCTAGACAAGATCCAAGGCGGTAAAAGGCGAGAGAGCCACTGGGGCGCCATGCGCGACGACAAAAAGCTGATGTCCGGCATTAGGAACCGGAATAGCGGGCGCGCAACATGAAAATTCCCGAGCATACTAACGAGACCGAGAGAGAGAGAGAGAGAGAGAGAGAGACACGCCGTTCAATTCCGGCCACGTAGCTGCCTTACGAGGATCGCATTGGCTCTATCCGACCCGAGTGTAATTTCAAATCGAGTCGGGTCGAGACTCTCGTGCATGCGGTAAGGAAGCGTGTCTCGTTCTACGTTCACCGGACAAAGGCGCCGAGCGCAGACAGGAAGACTTAGTCTCACATGCATTAGTTAAGGCTTCACTAACGGTAACAACGTTCTCCAAGTTATTAATTAATCGTTCAACAAATGCGATACATTGAAATATTGCTTGACGCTCTCACAATTGAACCATTTTATTAGACGGTAATAGCTCGCTCGACAATTCTTCAACACACAATACCCTGGATGTCGAACGCCACTGCCCCAAGGTATACATACTTACTTACGTGGGAATCTATAAATCGAACATTATGACGTGCAATAGGTCTTGACACAGATACTCGTGGCACGCCGTACGCTTTAGCGCTCTGTCAATCAGAGCGTGAATATTATCGCCTGCTGCTTGTTACTTCCATCTGCCTTTCAGCGCTCGATCGATTTTAAAAATCCAAGTCCTTCATCGCCAAGAAGGAACTAAGCGTTGCGTTTTATTGGAGTGTGCGAGTTCACGCCAACAGAACGCAAGGCGCTGCCACTGCAGAAAGCGTTGCTCGCAATCAGCGTTGGTAAATGGGACGGTGAAAACGTGCGCGCGTCCAGTCGCTCACCTGTGTCAGTATAATTAACATAAATCAGGCTGTCGATGGGAGAAAAACAAAATTACAATTAAGCGTCTCCCGGTGGCTGATGCGCAATGGGTCGTTGCGAGAAGTGTGTTATGAATGATTCATGAATGGCTCAGCTAGAGTAGAAGTTTGCGTTTTGTATTTACCGTAGCGCCGTTCCATCCGATTCATCCTCCATTTTTCTTCTGCTCTGCCCGAGTATTTATGTCTATTGCGGATCCCAGCTATTTATGCGCCGACTATTCCTTGTCGTAATCACTGGTTTTTGTCAAGTTAAGAGTGCGACGTGGCGAGTGCGATATGGAATTGTTCAAGGCAGAGGCATTGTAGAATATGCGTATCGTTGTGGCCGGCTATCGCTGTCCGCAAAGGCACCGGACACACCGACAATTTATTGCTGGACGACCGAAACTCATGGCAAAGAGTGCCGCTGTTGCGGACGCATTCGTCAACATGCAGCTTCGACACTCCGTCGTCGCTATTATCTCATGCGCCATGAATGATTCATGAGCAGCCTCTGCATCGGGCTACGTGGCCCGCTTTTGTAAAAATCATAGATTTTCTTCGATACCGTTTCTGGGAACGATATTCCTGGCGCGCATGAATACGCGTCACGCGGCCTCGCTGCCGCCCAGGAATTTCGAAATGTACGGCCACCATTGTGTATGTCGGGTCACGTACGCCTCCAAATAAAATCGTATCGCGGCGACCCGGGAAATATTGTTTTCGTTGTCGTCGCGCGTTCCGCGAATTCCGATTTCAACACCGCCGAAATCGATCGCTCTTGTAATATGCAGTGATGCAGATACACAAACCGATCAGAATTGATGAAGGCTCTGAAGAATACGTGGGACAGAAGATGAAGGCGTAGATGTCGGATGAGGACGACGTGACTCAAAATCGCGCATGAATCACCGAAGGAAGTGACTTGGCCGAATCAGCCCAGTCACCAGGTGTTTCGGTCAGCTGTGCTGACCGCGCACTTGAATGACTTCCCCGTCCATCTACGGATAAGGGGCCAGAATTATCTCCGTGTCAAGATAAGAAATTTGCGCGCGATCCTCCAGTGTAGGCGTACCGGACCTTCCTCGGATTCCTTGGTCTCCGAGATATCCCAGATAAAATCCCATCAACTACTTCTACTCTGATCTTCGATAAATGTAATCATTCCATGCCTTGTATTCCGTCGAACCTTTTGTTCTCTTTCGAAATCTATGTTCCAACAAAATCGTCGAAACAGATGGCATTCCGCAACGCGTTGCTAGAAAGGTCCAAAGATCAGTTATGTAAGAAGATGCGTGACGTTGCTGTTTCGTTACTATCTCGAAGTACGAGCACGACAGGGCAGTGTTTTCCTCTGAAGCAAGCTGATTTTTGTGGCGCTTACGCGATCCCGACATTTGATACTAAAATGGGGGCAACTAAATGCGGCTCATTAATTAATATACAGGATTGGATAGCATTTCTGTCTGATAAGTAATCCGCGCCGGTAGCGAGAAGTTGCAATTACCATGGCCTTTCTCACGAAACTGGCAGGCAGACCGCAGCGGGATACGTTTTCCAAAGGGGAGCACACCTTCTCGGATCACTTTTCCAGGAATATCCGAGCCTAGCAGCTCTAATTAACACCTAAAGGGTGAAAGTACTATAAAAAAAAATCGCCAGCTTAGCAAGACAAGAAATAATAATGGCGCGGAAGGTTCGTGCATTCTAAGCAGAAGGAGCACATTGGTCGCGAATCCCCTGGTAATTGGCACAGCGAATCTGCAGCTGCAACTGGCGATAGAGACAGAGAAAGAGAGAAACTGAGAAAGAAGACAGTGATTTAAGAAGCGGCCAGCCGTGTTCTATATTCCTTTGTCGACTGACTTTTGCATAGTAATAACTCCGATACCTTGACGATCGTTCCCCGCCAAGGTTAAAGAGTCGGTCGGGTAAGGAATCGAATGGCGAAGTAGTAAGGAAAGCGCAAGGAGTGAGTACTAGACTGAAGAATTCGACTATTTGTAGGTATGCGAGCATAACTAGCCATAGGAGGAGGTTGCCGCCAGCGTATTTCTCGCATCTCTGAAATTCCGCAGTGCGGCTCGAGCGTGCGAGCGCGCCCTGGGGAGAAATTTCGCCAGCCTATCAAGCGGCATAGTTCAATTAGCCGTCATAAAAGTGGCAGAGATCTGCGACAGCCGATGCGCGTCGAGCCGGCAGCCGAGTGTCTGTCTCACGCGGGCCTCTGCGATTTGTCGTGAAGAAAGGCCGGCGTATACCTATAATTAACACACTTACGTGCCCTCGCCCTCGTCCCCCTCCTCGCCCCACTTCCTACTGCGTTCGAATCGAGCTCTGGCGGGATTGCGAGCGGTGAAACTGTGCGAGCATCTCTTCTCTGCAGCTGCCGCACATGCACCGGGACGCAGACACAAGCTCGCACACACTCGCACACAAGCGACCCCAAAGCGAGGCCGTAATCGTGTGCTTCCTGCCGCATCGCGCACGTCGCGTCGTCCGTCGTGATAGCCTGCGTAGATATACCCACCTCGTCCGCACATACACGCGTACACTCGCGCAAAGAAATTCGTGCCGCAATTTGCACGCACGACACGCGTGCAGCGCGCGGCAGCATCGACGAGAGGAAGAGAGAGAGGCTTCGTTCAAGCAGCGCGCCTGCAGGAAATACTCTTGGGAAGAATAGGGAAAGCGAGGAGGATCCTTGCCGACTGCCGTTTTCCGCTCCGAGGACATTGTAATCCTGTGAAAGAGCCTCCGAGATGTACAGGCGAGGGTTGTCATGAAGGGCACGTATGTTGTAGGGTCTCGTCAAGATTTGCTGTGTACCGGTGAACCAACGCTACATGCTCCAACGATGTTTGTTGCGTGAGCTTTTCTTCAGGATTAAATATGCTCGGCTTCAGAAAATCGAGAGATAGATCGTTCGATAAATAATGTCGCGTTAACAGCATCGCGTGAGATCTGGAGGATTTCGCGCGGAAATGCTTGGTATTCGATAATACATCCGACAGTTCTTTTATTCCGAAGTACAGGATGATTTACGGGGGACGGTCCGTATCTCGGAAAAAGTAGAATACATGAAATATCTATCAAGCCGTCCAACCCGACAACGCGCGCCAGAAAATCCAGTTTCCGAGCAGTGTGGATCAATAGGAGTTTTCAGGCGGACGTGTTTGTCGAAGGTATCACGCAGTTCAAGGATGAACAAGTAGAGTGGAAGTGGACCCGCTAAATTGACAAAACTCGTTCTCCTTCGCAGGGGCAGTTTTTTTTTGCCAGCAGTATGTACGTACGTAGGTACGCAGAGACCGAAGGAGGAAGGCCTGGGAGTGCCCCTCGAAAATTATTCCGTGGAGTGTATCTTGGCATCCGATGATTGTGCGCCAGAGGCTAGAGTGGTCTCTCGGAGTGCACGTGCGCCTTGCACGTGTTAGCTGTGGGGCGACCCTCCCGATTCCTGACTGCCTACAGAGTGTAACATCGTATCAGGGCCACGGCAGCTATAACTATATGCCCACACTTGCTTCGTCGCCTCTCCTCTTCACTCCTCTCTGCGCACTCGCTCCCTCTACCGCTCTGTCCTTCTCTCTCTCGGACATGCTCACACACAGACACATACACTTTCCATTATTCCGGTTCGCTCTCTCGGCACGGTCCCTTGCTTCGCCCGTACTCGTACTAGCCACCGCTGGCAGAGCTCGAGGGTAACACGCCGCTAATTGTGAGCGCAGAGCTTCTCAGCTACTATTATGATTACAAGAGAGGCAGCAGCGATACTCTTTTCAAATAAGATACAATGAGAGCTCGGCCGCAATTACCAGACAATTAAGTACTCGCTGCTGTCGGCATGCTGCGATCACTCGATGCGCCGGCACACAGTTTCTACTTTTTTAACCCGATGCCAACGAGGGATTCGCCGTGCTTTCGCAAGCGGCTTGAGGACCCGGCATGCAGATTTCCCGGCAATTGAGTGCGAACGAGGATGAATAATGCAGAACCTCTCTGACCTCGGTTCGCGCCGGGCGTTGGGCAATTCTAGTTTAATGGAGGAATAGATGAGTGCTTGCGTGTCACTTGGGTAATACTTCTTCCCCCCCTCCGACTTCTAATCCTAGGCCTAATTAAGTTGCTATCGGCAAGCTTTCAGCTGCTGAATCGATACCGTCAGTATCTTCCTCGGCTCTCTTACTTTTCAATGCTTGTGTATATACACACAATTCGCCGGCACGCATCTCCATTCGAACTCCAATGAGCTCGTATACGAATCGAATTGGCGTGTGACTCACAAAGCGTGTGAATTTCTCTGCCGTGTCCCATTCATTGGCGCGCACTCGCCTGGCTGCACAAGCCCGGGCGACTGCGCGGCAAATGTCGAGCGGAGCAATCGGCCGATAATAAAAATATACAATGTGTGTTCGCGCTCTCGGCGCGAGCGAAAATGGTCTCGAGTACGCGCGAGTAAGAGGGAGAGAGAGAGAGAGAGAGAGAGAGAGAGAGAGAGAGAGAGGGGGGGGGAGAGAGAAAGAGTGTACGAGAGTGAGAGAGGGAGAAAAGAGGTAAAATCGCGGCAGCGCTCCGCTGGCGTGTCGCGAGGATATGCGCTATTTGCTCAGCTGTTCAAACGGGCCGCGCGCCGCGAAAATGCGACGCCGTCATCCGTTTTTAAAATATCCGAGGTGTCCGCGTGAAACCGAGTTCTTCTGCCGGATGGGATGCGCGCCTCTACACGTATTTAGTATTTATACATGCACATATATATTTGCTGGACACGAGACGACCCGTCATTAACGCGTCGAGCGAGCAGCATACTCCGTGACCTGTTTTCCTGCTCTACGTGGTTTGTTCTTGGGCAGACTGAGATCTAGAGCACCGTGTGCGAGGACGACAAACAGCTTTGCTCCTTCGGAGCATACTACAAACAGACAGTTCACTCTCGGTCCTTTGTTGAAGAACTGGATGTTGAAGTTTAATTTTCAAGTGCAATAGAATTGTATGACGCTTGCTATTGAAATTGGTTGAGAACGAAGGTGTGCATGGATGTTGTTGATAATCGAGTTTGCTTTCGTTTTTCAGACGGTGGTTATTAAAGTCTTATTGATACTTGGCCGGGTTCATCCGTGCTTTCGTGTTTATACCTGAAGTACGGCACTCTAATACCTGCTAATCCGCGTTTCGGCGAAATCCCGTCTTTTTGGGAGTGACTACCTTCCCATCCCGCTGGCAGAGCCAGGTATTCGGTGTACCTGGTAACGCTCAGGTGTTCCGAAATGCCGCATTACCGTTGGACATTGTTAGCCGTGAAACACTCGTCCCTGGGTTCGCTCAGGGCGGCGGCGAGCTTTGGACGGTTCCTGCCGCATCTCACAATGCACAATGCATGTAGTTTTAACCCAAATACGTGGGTCCCGGGCCGCTTGTAAAACTTGTCGCGACAGGCAGGCTTGTGTAACCAACAGGCCCGGCTCGGAAAAATCGGGCACAAGAGGAATGCTTTTCAAGCCAGCCTTCCATGCGATATTGCAATCAATCCTACCACATCGAGATTTCCCTGGTCCCTTGTATATCTTCTAGCTGACTGTAGCTCGTTTTTTTTTTCGAGGGCCAATTATCGCACGAGTGTCAAGAGGTTCATATATTGTGAGGAAAGTAGCGTAGCGAGAGTCAGATAATCTGAGAAGTTTGGTTTGGTGGCCAGTATCTCTCTAGTGTTCGGATGGATATATTATTTCGTGGACCGATAAAAATGAAGGGTCGCGGCGCCCAAAGAGGCTTTCATTGACCATGTCAACCCTCGTAACCCCTGTCCCCATAACTCTCGACAACGGGATGCGGCTGCGATATCGGAGTTCGGGGCGAATCATGAAAAACCCAAAAGGGTGTCAACCACCAGCGTAATGGCACTCCCTACCGCCAGCCCCGTGCCGGATCGATAACGAACCCTGCTACAAAGTCGCTCTCTATTCATTCGCCATCAACTTTCTCACTATTAAAGTCTCCTCGCCGCACGCCCATATATCTCCTCTCTCTCACCGCCGTCGCCACTGCCGTCGTGTATATATCTCGAGCGCTGCCGCGGGAACCTGTAGAGTGCAATTAAAGGAAACGGTGTATTGTTATTGACTGGGTAACAAGGGGACCGAAATTACGAGGAGCTATTCGACACGGCGTGCGGAATGAGTGCGGTGCGAACGATCGCCCGATATGGGAACAATTCCGAGAGAAAAGGAGAGAGTGGGAGGGAAAGAGAGAAGCTGGTTGTGCCACGGGGACACTGGAGAGCCGGCGCAACCAGCCACGATAAATTCATTTTAACGTCTCTACCATAGTCACCGGTCACGAAGCCTCCCACGAGCACGCCTCTGGCGACGAATCCTTCGAAAAGAATCCTCACGAAAGCGAGCCTCGCACATATATACACGTGCGCACTTATGCAGCGGCGATTCGCACGCAGGAGGGCTCGCAGGTACGCTCGGCCGTCGCGTCGGCGAGAATAAAAAAGCAAGTCGCAGGCGAAGGAAAAAAAGGATGTACCCCCGGAGGATGGAGGTAAAAAGCCAAGGGAGCCGACGATAAAGAGAAGAAAAAGGCAGAGGGAGAAGCCGAGCCCTTCGCTACTCGTTCTTCTTCGTTCGTTCCCTTCCTTTCTCGCACATGGATCATCGAATAGAGTTGCAAGCCGGCAGAAGAAGCGCAGCGCGCGTGCGAATATTTTTAATGAAAGTCTCCGTGTCGCTGTCCGTCTGTTGATTAGCGCGTGCCTGACATTTTAATGGCTCTCGTTCGCCAGGAGCTATTTAAAGAGTGCTCTTCTATGAATTGCCTTTCATGAGCACGCCGTATTCTAATGATGGCGCGATTGCACTCGCCACTCGATTATGCGATCACTACGCGACCATATACGCATCAGGCAGGATACGAATGCGAAAATGGAACTTGTAATAGTAATCGAAGAGTCGTAGTGACTTGAGCGGCAATGCACAGCCGAGAACGAATTACTGGCCATTAATCAAATTGTATCAGCCGCGCCTGAGGTATTTAGCTAATGGTGAAAGGAGCGCTCGGAGAATTACTCGCCGCTTAGCGCGCGAGGTATTAAGTCCTCACCGTTAAGTCCAAACAGTATTCCAATTAGCAGTAAAGAGGCCGCCGGGCGGCCCAGGAATAATTAGCCAAGGGGTCATTACTGGAAGAAATCGGCGCGCGGTGCACGAATGTCCACGAGCGATGCGAGTTCGCTCGCTCGTTGGCTCGCTCGCCTCATTCTTCCGCCAGGCATGTGAAATTACAGGTTGAAATTATACGGCAAGTGCCGCGCGTAAAAACGTTGTTACACTAGCGTGAGTAATCTTCAGGAGACAACGTGGAGAAGCATAGACTGGAGGTGAAAAGGTAGACTGCCGCTACGTGATGGTCGAGGTGGAGGGCGGAGGGCGGAGGGTGAAGGAGGAGACGAAGCGGGAGGATGACGGAGGAAAGAGGACGGGGAAGAAAAGGAAGGAAAGAAGTCGAGAGAGCCCGGGCCGGGCGAAGGAGAGGCTGAAACATACCGGTGAGAAGGATGAGGGAGAAAGAGAAAAGAGGTAAGAGGCGCGTTCGCAAAGGCGACCGAAGCTGGCCAGCCCGGTCGGTTTGGCCCGTGGGAACGCGTTGGTGGCCAGCTGCACTGATTGCCATGAGAGGACGTGACGTAGTCCTCGGCGAAGGCACACAGACACACGTGCAAGCCGAACGTGTCTTTGCGCCTGTGTTACCCACAGCTAGCGATGGGACCGAACCGATAGCACGTACTGTACTTCGCTCTCTCTATCCACTAACCCTTCACTGCACTCCTGATTCGCAAGCTTTCATTACTTGACACTTGGCCCGTCATCAATGCCCCGTTACGCGTACAGACGCTTACTCATGCCACTTTGGTACAGGTGCGCCTCGTAAGGCATTGCTTCGGCGTTTACGTAATTCTCTGGCCGACTCGCCAACGCAGGGGTGAATGTTAGGCGGTGAGAGAGAACGGTATACTTCCTAGGCGATAAGCGATCGCCGAGCGATTATCGTATTCTCCCGAGGCAGAGGGAGGAAGTGGCTGATACTGTGCTATCGCGGTAAATAGAACCCACTTGCTGGGTTAGTTGCGTACAGGTGCGTACTTGATAAGTCTAGGCGAGCACAGGCGGTGCAGTCTAGCCTCGAGCAGGTTCCAGTAAAAATGCCAACTCCCTCGGAAGTCCCGTACATATTAGGCGCATAACATTGTGCTAAGAAGAAGAGTATGTAACTGGTAAGCGTACTAGTATGTAGATCGCGTATCTCTGGGAGGTATGTATTAGCGCGGCATGGGAATCTTGCGGTCATCCCACGCAGTCCCGGCGATCGTGAAGGTTCGCCACGTTCTTTCGAGGAATGCAGGTAGTATCGATCGCGCTGCCGAACGAGAGGAGGTAGCAGGGCGGAAGAGAGAAGGAGCGTATTTGATGCTCGCTACGTCAATAGGTGCTTGCGAAGAGCGGATACTTTCCCGCGAGGCATCGATACCACGAGGATATTGGTCCCATCGCTACCCTCGGTCCGCGTTCTCGTGGTGTGTCGTGAGACTGGCTGGCTGATGGTTGAGGCCTGTGGGGCCTAGGGGGGAGGTGGGGAGAGGTAGAGAGAGCGAGAGAGCGAGAGAGAGAAAGGTAGCGAGAGAGGTAGGTAGAGGCGCAGTGGGAGCGGCAAGAGGGAGAGAGGAAGCGGGAGGCTGAAGGGGCGACTGGGGCCGGGTGGGTCGGGGAGAGAAGCCGCGCATTCCAGAGAGGCGCCGGCCAGTCTGCAGCACACCTGCGCGTTCGGTTGAATCACGGCGCCTCCGACATAACCCAGCCTGCCTGTCCTTCTTCAACCAGTTGGCGTTCAAGCGCACTCGAGCGTCCTCGTCCCTCGCATCGCCGCGCCAATACCAATCTCCCACCGTCTCCCTTTCTCTCTCCGATCCGAGCAAGCGCCTGTCTTTGTCCTCTCCGCGCCAGCAGTCTATCTCTATCGGCCAGCCGATACAGCCCGGCTCGACAGCCTCTCGCTTCTTTTCAGGCCTGTCCCAGTGCTTCCAAGCCGCTCAGCTTTGTCCTCCTCTCTACTAGTCGGCTCCCTCCTTCCTCTCGCTCGCCCACCGCGTCCCTCTCGGTCTTGTTGTTGACTTGCTCGAGCTCGAGTCTCTCTCCGTCCCTCCAGGCTCTCGTAGATTTTCCTCTGATTTCTGAGTCTAGCTCGCCCTCGCTTCAGCACCGAGGACGATGCTCCTCTCGCTCGGACTCCCCGGGCGAGCACAGGACCAACGCGAACGAGCTCGAGCGACGGAGAGAGGATGCGGGTAACTCGGAGCGGGAGGGAGCGAGACGGCCGCGAGAGCCGAGCCGCGGTTTGAGGGGAAAGGAGAGAAGGAAGAGAGACTCGGGAGGGCCGATCTTACGTACAATCGGAGGCGTGCAGGTGTCCGACGTTCGTCCGGCGGTCGGCACGTCTGTCAGTGCCGCAATCTAAGCCGCACCGCCGGGTACTCTAGCGACGGCTACAAACGGACACCTGTTTTTCCCGGAAGCACCTGTTTTGTGCTACGGCCCTGCACTCTACCGCGCTCGCAAACTGGACCCGCGAATCCCCTTTTTCGGGTCGAACTACGTGACCAGAATCGATATAGACCTCTCCTCGCATTTCTTTGTGTTACGGACTATTTACTTGACTGGTCACGTCGGCGCGTATGTCGAAAGGCTTTCATGAACTTCTCCCTTCGCTGGGAAGTCGCCGTAATTAGGTATTATTAGTTAATTCGCGCGCCTCCGTGAAACGTCGCAATTAGCTCGACTGCACTCGCTCTGTAATTGCAGCGATCATTACCTTTTAGCTTTCAACAGTCGGGATTGGGTAGTATTCCATACAGGAAATCAAAGCGAGCAAGAGGGGCAGGCACAGCGAAAGCATTGCAATTGACTGGAATTTCTAAGCAGCGTCAAGAGTTTAGATGACGCATTGAGATGGTCTGGGTTTTTGCAAGAACCAAGGCAAGGGACATAGATGAAAAGTTTTTTTTTTGCCGTGGGACAGAAGTAGACCGCAGGGGTCGGGGGAAGCGTGAAAGGGAGTCTCGCACGGTTTACGTGAGGGGCAGGAGTGCCTCCGACATTGCTGCCGGACGTGAGAGAGATCTGAGACTCATTCAGTGACGTGGGAACGCTTATAGATACCATTCATAAATTGCCCGCACCATACGGGACAGGGATTCCCCTGTTCGGGTTTAATCTTACCTACATTAATCGAGCCCGCTTCCTCGAATCATCTGCTTCGTTCTACATTTTATTACTCTAGCGCTACTTATTAAATTTATAGGTCTGACACGATCCAAGATTTGCAGATTGAAACGCAGGGAAATATGTTGATAGGTGGATGTATTGATCGACGATGCCCCGATTTTGATCATACTCGCTGGCAATTCGTAGCTTTCGCTAGGCCCAGCTGAGAGAGGCACCAGTAGAGAACCCGCAGCCTTTCCTTCACGGCTCGCAACGAGTGTCGTGGGATTCGTGGGAGCCTGTTTTCCGTTCTTGTCTCTTCCGTCGCGAACACGGACCCCACGCCGTTGTTTTATTGTTGGCCGACCGCGAGGGAGAGCTCGAATTTCTGCCAAGATTGGAGAACGCCTTGGGCGACCTCGTCGTCCATGGGTTCCTACTCAGGTGTGGATTCGAGCTTTAAAAGGACCCTCGAAAGTATCCCGCAGCCGGGACTACTTTAGGCAGCTGTCCCGAATTCAACCCCACCGGCAACTGCCGCAGCCCCGACCGGATTTTTCGCAGGCTCTACTTTCATAGGAATTAATTGACATAATTTTATCGGCGATACTACTCGAGCCTATTCGGCTGGAAATACGTCGCGATGGGAAATACGTACAAAGCTTTTAATTCGAAGACTTGTGTGCCGGTTGGCAGCACTTGTGAATGAAATCGACGGATCTAGATGCGCGATCGACAGCTCCGCCTTTCTCTCTTCAAAGTTCGATCCGCTGAATTATTCCGAGAGTAGAAGGATGTCGATTGCAGTATGTATGCGCAGTGACAGCCGATGTTTCGTCGATCCTCTCTGCAATTAGCTGTTGGAGCGCACACGGTGTGCATGTTTTATTTGTACCGCTTTGAGAGATAGCGTCGATGCCTGCTGGCAGAAACACGCTCCCCTGAGTGTCGCTACTTTCATCTGCGTGTATAGCATATCGTGGCATTGGTGGCAGCCGTTTCGTAGTCCAGTGAGAAAGATCCTTGTGTTCGCAGATGTTCGTGCAATATCGACAGCCTTACGCAAATCCAGGGGCTCGCTGTGATCTACATCTGCGCGCAGTGGGGTCCTGGAAACCTTGAGTTTCGGGGGTAGGGGACGGCCTGAGAAAATTCGAGTACTCGCCCAGGTGTTGCGAGAACCACCACCTGGAGATTCTCGAGTTTACCGTTATATTTATACAGACGAGCCGTGCTATTTTACCGGGCGAAATAAATCGCTATCTAAAGCGAGCGCTTTGCCATGCCAGCAGGGAGAGGGAGAGAAATAGAGAGAGAGTAAGAGAAATCGGCTGCACGGAACTACAGCGCGGCGGTACGTGCTACACGCTCGCCTTGTTCCCGGACGGTGACAATTGCATTGTTAATACTATTGTCACGCAGAAATCCCTGAGGGCTCGGACACCCGGGAGAATAATTGTTATCAGTATGCCGGGCGAGATTCTAGTGGAAGGTAATGTCGCCAGGGACGTCGACGGACTTGATCGCCGATGACGAGTTCTCTGCTCGCTGGATTGCATCACAATCATGGGCTTTTCCCCTCGCAGGGCATAGTAGGCTCTCGGAATTCTTCCGGATACGATCCTTTTATTACAAGCTTTACAGGCCGCGTCCGTCACGGTGGAAAGCGACGCCGGTCTTTCGGTCGTCGAGGTCAGCCAGTGAAATTCCGGGATTCCGTCCAGGTGTCCCGCGAATCGTGACGAAAGCCAGTATCGCCAGCGAAGGCACTGGTTTCCTATTTGTAATTAATGAAAGGCAGCGGGGCTTTAAAAGACACCTGTGCGCGCTGGCGATGGTCGCACAGGTGGCAGAGCAGCTATACGGCGATAAACCTGTGCTCTCGCGTACAGGTGCGCGCGTTTAGCTTTGCCAGCACTGAATCGGGAACTCGTAGCACCGAGTCGCTCGGTGAAACCCCGTCTCTCGTTCGTGACGGGCTCGACCGTTTTGGCGATTACACGGCATCGCTCGGCCGGATATATCCTCCGTTTAAGATCACAGGCCGAAGTTGGCCGAGGGCGAGGAAAAAATCCGACGCTAAAATGCCGATTAGTCGGATCGATAAAAAGACGCACTCGTCGGGAATGGCGGTGAGCTTGTAGCTGCTGGCTTGATCGTCTTGCCATCTCCATGGGAGTCGAATTTACGATTTCGTCATGGTATCAGCTCGTGTTCCTCAAACTGCGGCGGCGCGTTGTAAATGTCGGGGATCGCTTTCCCTCTGCTTTAGGGTAATTCTCGCAACGTGCGGGTAGACCGACCTGCACCGCACAGGCGGTCATTCCTGAAAGGCCTGATCAGGTGCACACCTCCGGGGTAATGCGACCATTACGCGCTGCACCTTGTAAGCAAAATTCCTCCACTTGGCCGATTTCAACCTGACTCTCCACGCTCTTTGCATGACAATGCATTAGAGGTGCCGTTCTAAGGATCGACCAATATCTTCCTCTGTCCGGAGAATACCTGCCTTGTTTCTGGCAGTAAACTTGAAACGGAGCCTCTTTCTTTGGAGAGCGACCTCCCCGAAGGACGGTCCGTTTCACCGACCGAAATGACCAATCGCTTGTAAAAGTGGCGTTCAGTCTCGTCCTCCGTTGGGAACAATAGTTGCCATTTTATGGCTATATAAGCGTAACAGCGACCCGAGGATTCTTCGACCATCGAAAGAATGCACTCGGTGCAAAGTTCGGCAGGTGAATAGTAGCTCGTACTGTAGTTTATTCTTGTGGCAAAAGCAGCCCTAATAGTACATTCATGAAGATTACCGAAGCACAAAGGTATTTGAAGTACATTGGAATATTCATATATTCCAAACTCTCGAAGAAACGTGTATCTGTCGATACATTAATTCGTCCTGCTGCCTAATTTGACAGCGTGCTTTCTCCCGAGTGCCGTGAGTTTTGTCTTCTCTGCATTCCAGGCAATATTAGGTAGCGAGTTAAGCCAGCAAAGAATTTCAACTGGTCGGGCGGGTCCCAAAGCGTAGGAGAGCCCGGTATTTTCTTTACATACCTTTTCTTCGGCTCACGCACAGGCCGCTCACGAGTTCGGACGTGTCTCGGCCTGTTCCATCAAATCTAGCACTCGGCCACCAAGGCGCTCCGAAGGTCTCGCCTTCAGGAATCCTTTCTTCCTCCTCTTTGGGCCCATTCTTATTACGAGCCACGTGAACGTGATCATTAATCCGCATGATAGCCGGCCACTTTTATGGAGCATCAACTACTCGCACCACCTGTTGAAACTTCTTGCCAAAGATAGTTAATGCCCCTTACTACCTGTTGATAAGAATATGCGTTGGATGCGCCCTTCTTTGGCCAGTCGTTTAGCAAGCAACCGCTTGGTTTCTATAAAAATTCCAAGTATACGTCTTCGCTTCTCATCAAGGAACCACCGTCATGCTAATTCGTTCCATCGGGCGGGCACGAATGCCAGGAGAAGAAGCACTGGAGCAGCCTGTTTCGAAAGGAAGACACGCATCTAAAAAGCAACGTGCACGTGCCTTGACAAGAAAGCGTGTTTACCCGTCTCACGGTTGCACGTGTAATATTTCGTTCGGCATTGCGAGATCGTTCGCCATTGGAAGATAGCCTTTAGTTGCCTCAAATCTGGAAGCATTACCAACTCCTTATCTACCATAAAATTCCATTGCTCTCTCACTATGTATTCTGTAAACGGCGAGATGAATCAAACCTCCAGCATCACACCGTACACTCTCCTTCCCAGAGACTCGGTGGGCTTGGAAGGCGGGGGACGATGGGGTGATTGTCATAAAAAAGAAATTTCGCCAGGAGCGCGCATCACGGGTGGTGGTGGTTTCTTTTGGGAGGAGAGCCTCGCTACCTGTTGCGTTCGCACGAAAGAATGAAGATATCGGAGTAAAGGTCGCGGTAACATCTGGCTTTATAGTCGGCAGCTAACGGAATATCCGAGCGAACTTCATGCTCGCGCCGAAGTCGGCTCGAACTTACTCTCTCGTCGGCACTCGTAACTCTATCCGCCAGCCAAGTGTGTTAATCGAGCATCAGCGGGGGAGCCATTGCAAGTAAGCCGGATCGATCTGACGAGCTGACGGAGCCGTCACTTTTCGGGGACAGCGAGTTCGGCATTACAACGAGAGGCCACCAAATTGGCGCGAGTAAGAACTGTGAGGTGAGTCGGCGGAGTCGGAGTCTCTCTCGAGGAAGAAAGACACGGCGATCAGAGAGAAGTAGGATGAGTAGGAGGAGAATGAGGTGGAGTAGGGGGTGGTGGAGAGCGGTGCCGCAACCACAGCCACAGACCCCCATCTTGGTCATGTTGTGGCGATGCGGCGGGGGGTATAGCCGGATCAGCGAGTCCTACGGGAGGGCAGGAAGAGCTGCGAGGGCGCAGAAGGGTCGCGGTAGAACGGGCAGAGAGCGGCAGAGCCTGAAGGAGAGGAGAGAAGGAGGGCGGCGGGGGCCCTGGCGACAGACTGGCGGGCGCGCACCTGCACTCGCTCGAATCTCCCTCACTCCGCTCCCAGGGACAGAGAAAGAGAGAGCGACAGAGAGCGGAAGAGAGGCAAAGAGAGAGGGACGGAGGGAGAGGGAGAGAGAGAGAGAGGAGGGAGTCTGTAACCCAGGCTACGAGCCGACAGTCAGAGGCGCACCTAGCCACCTCGTACTCCCCTTCCGCCTCCACGTCCGCCTCCACGTCCGCCGCCACCGCCACCGCCACCGCCGCTACGTCGACGGACCAAGACACAAATCAACCGGGTGCATTCCTCATCCAGCCTTATCTCCCACGGACACTGCGACCGAAAAGGTCATCCACGTTCTCGTCCCCGCTGACTTTCTGTATCTCGCTTCTACCACCCCTCCACACTATCACCCTCCACCCTTCGCCCTTTATCTCTACCTTCCAGCGGGATTAATAACTTTTCGGGCGGCCCTCGATTGATGCTGCACGGCAATCAGGACAGATGGGGCAGCCAGGGATCTCGTCATGCTCGCTTCCGACCCTCTCGCATCGGATCGCATTCGAGTAAATAGCCAACAGAGGAAGAGAGAGAAAGGGAGAGAGAGAGAGAGAGAGAGAGAGAGAGGGGGGGGGGGAGGAGATTCGGACTTGTTATCTGACGGCGGAAATGTAGCGCTTGTAGAGAACGATGTCGGCAAATGTGGGAATGTCGTAGACCCGTCCGAGAGATACGGGACACGTGCTTATAAGTAATCGTGTCGTTAAGGCCATGGCCCGGAAGCCAAGTGTGCCTTGATTACAAGACGAGTCTGCACTGATTTTACATTGCATGATGTATTTCATTATGTCTTGTTGGAAGTACGTATAATTTTCGCGAATGATGAGAGCATCGATGATATGGAAGCCGTGAAAATTGCGGAGATATTGGGGTAAGATTTATCATTACTTTCGACAGGCCGTAAGATTGAACAGCGGCGCTCCGACGACCCTTTTCGATTTTACGTAATCCCATGTGCGGATCCATCATTCTTCCGCCTTTCTAATTTTATTTCATTCTCTATCCACTATCCCCTTTCTATTGCCTCTGTGGAAAATCGCTTATCCGATGAAATCTTTGGGAGGATGGCTGAAATTGTGCTGGCAATTCTGGGATCGTAGATGGACGAAATCAGTCGGAAATCTGGCATGCAAATTACATCGGCAGTCGAGGAGAACACTTGAATTGGGAAGTTACGCAAATGATGGGCACGGGCTAAATTCTGTTGGAGTTTTTGGTGCGCACAGTACGTGACCGGCATAACAAGTGGGAATATGCAGCAAGGGTGGTTGCTCCGGTCGGCCGATGTGATCCGGGACGACATAGCATAATAGTCGTAAAATCCAGCAGCTAATTAACCTAATCACCTTGCGCCGGTGTGGAGTAGCTGGGCAAAACTCGACTGCATCGTGCGGCGTGTGAAGGTAGGCCAGCCTGATAAGGCTTATCTGGTGCGAGGCATGCGCTGCTCGACTGCCTTTGCATATCAATGGAATTCTTAAGAATAGTCAACTCGCATGTCGCTCGCGTAAGGAGTCCGGAGTTAATTCCGCCCGATTACAAGTCACTGTTGACTTCCAGCCTGGCGTTTCTTTCGCTCCGTTTACATGTTTACGCTCTGGCATACGCGCGCTCGCGCCGACAAACAATGGGAATGAATGTCGATGCCGTCGAGATTCAGCGAGCATTTGCTGTTGGCTTGCCACGTGCAAACAGCGCCCAGTGGCCACTTGGTTACATAAGAACATCCATGACCGGGTAGACACATTAAAAATAGTCAAGGAAAAATGTTAAAGTGCCAGGTGTGATAAATCCGCCTGGCGTTCCAGTCACTGCACAATAATGAGAGTACTGCCGTTCTACTAGTTCATACTCCAACGAGAGCATGATTTAGATTTACCTTAATTAGGGCTCTAAACATAGCACAGTTCTCAAGAGTGACGATGTCCATTTCTGAGTCCCATTGCGGATTACTTTCCCCACTGATATAGCCTGGCTTTAACTGCACTCCGCAATTACACTATTACAGGATGCAGCGCTACACAACTCGAATATACTGGTACTTCTTTGAAGCTTCCCTCGTTTAATTTACATATTTAGTTTTTGCGTGCATCTAATCACTTGTGCAAATTGCGAACCTCGTAGTTCAGTAGGAAGGAATACTAAGCTGATATTTCTTTATTTACGGCTTGCTGAGAGTAACAAAACCTTGGATAATTTTTAATCAACACATTCGAATGCCTTTATATTATGCTGCTCGAGCACGAAAGCAGGTATAGGGCGAAGCCGTAAGTCAAATATGCAAATATGCATTTTAGCGAAGAACTCGCTGGCGCACAAACATTGGGTAGGAACGCGTACTGGCTGGACTAGCTGATTACAGCTCGTGGCTGTTATTGCATATTCAAGGTGGTTGCGGCCCAAGGCATCATTGAGATACTGTTTTGCTGTGGAGTCGAAGTCGCAGTGGAGGGCAGAGGCTTTACGAAGGAAATTCTAAAGCTTCGTAAATAAATGATTATCTTTCAGTGGGACGATTAAAGCGGTCAGCATGTACATCCTCGGAATAATAAGCTGGGAAGCGGAAGGGCGCTCGAGAATATGGGCCGTGAAAGCGGGCTCGGAAAGCGAGCGGCTGATAGACAATCCGGCGAAATGAGGGAACGATTATGATGTAAGCAGTTTATCTGAGCATAATGATTCGGTCGGCGTTTCGTGAGCAGCGAATGCCTTCACTTTCTACTTCTCTCTATATCCCATTGTATCCGAGGCAATGTCGGGATAAGGCTGCGCCTTGGGACACCGCTCGCCTTGCTATGTACGTTTGACCTTTCGCCGACGATATTTATAAGATCTGCACTATGACGACCGTGACTTTACGTGAGGTCATTATGCAAATCGTGTGTCCTTACATTTATTATATCCATTAGGCTATCAAGCTGTATACGAGCGCAGTAGCTCCAGCCGTGCTCCGACTCTGTCTCCGCCAACTGTTCGATTCGAGGAAAGAGCAATTTATGCTCGTTGCCTTCTTTCCCTGTCGTCCGCGGGACAGATGATTTTCCTTCCCATTTGTGTTGGGCAATTAGTGTCGGTACTCCGAGAGCAACGAGCCGTGTGAGTACAATTCCGCAGTTCTTCGGGAGACGGCAGCTTAAAAGCAGGCCAATCTACCATTGTATTGTGAATTGGCGTGTGTTTAGCAGGTGCGATAACGGGCTGCCCGTAAAATTCGTGCGCTTGATTAAAATACCGCCGATTTAATCTGCTCGTCGGCCTGACACGATAATTTAATCTGACAGTACAATACGAGAGCGTGGCGTCGGCAGCGCTGGCAGGCCATGTCCCGAATAAATATTTTTTAAGTGCCGAAAGTGTCAGGCTTCGTAAACAGGCATTCCATTGTGTCAGCCTGATGTCACAGACTGATAGAATACGAGCGGAGCGGACCTTGTTCATTTGACTAGGTGACTAATTTTCCCGAGCCAGTCAGATTTTTGTCTGTTCGGGATAAACAGCCTCGAGGAAGGAACGTTTCGTCATTCATTTCCTAACGCGAATATTAATAATTACTCGAATCATGTGGCAGCAGAGAGTGATTTTTGCCCTCGCCATACAAATGATCGCCAGCTGGCGGATATTGCTGGGAGAGCCACGTGAGCGTACTTTTTCGGAAGTGGGCGCAGCTGTGCGCGATGCCTGATCATCGGAACAAAGGAGGAATCAAGGAATCATTCGATTTTACGGCGATTATCTGGCGCGAGCCAGCGAAATGATACATCAGAGCTGTACACCCGGCCAAGTTGTTTCGTACCGATAACTTGTATGTACATACTTCCTTTATCTCGACATTGTTCTCGTAGGTGCGCGAGCACCGAGTGCCAACACGTTTCACAATTACGGGGCGATTGTGATTTTTGTACGTTCAACATTCAAGTTCTGAGATAATTGCGGGAAATGTGGTTGACTGGCTATGTCTTGGAATAGCTTTGCACACAGCTCGCTGCAACTTCAATCATTTTTACTAACAGTTTCTGGAAATCAATGTAAAAGAGAAATAATATATCGTAAAATAAAGTGGTGATGTAATATGAAGGTGATAGCAGTTAAATATAGGTTTTGATGTGAGTGTCTGGCTGAGATTTTTGTAATTCAATGGACAATTGCACTCGGCCTCTAGATTGCCGCGTGATCCAAACATTGGTTCCGCGCGAACAAGAAGTCGATACGATCATTATGTAAACTTATCACTCTCTAATTGTTGCACTCGAGAAGATGGTGGTAGGGTCGGGCTATCTCGACGATTGCGCGAATCTCTAAGACCACACAGGTGTTACCGATAGGATCTACTAGCGTGAGACAGGAATCTTCGGAGATAGACTATCGAGTAGAGGAGATATCTCTGAAAGAGTCGAGGAAACGATACCAACCAAGCCCTATGTACGTCGGAATTTAGGTGCGAGTGTACTTAGTGTAGATAACAGAAGTCAACCGAAGACGAAGCGGTGTTAAAAGTCCTCCTTTCCTTTGCGCCATATACGCATTTTATTTGATCCACAGTTTCCCACTGATATCTTTTCTAGTAACTTTAGAGCGACGAGCGTAAGACAATATCGCTTTCCGGAATTTCACCTGCGTTGCTATGCTGTGTCTGGGTTTTAGGTACCCGAGTACCCGCGAAGGAGACATTCTCCGATAATGCGAAGCTAATGCGACTCGAGGGAACGCTCGTTTCGTCTTTCGAACACGTGTGCTCTTATCGGCGCTCATTTTTCCTCAGGATACGATAACAGGCCGAGCCGAGCGTAATTTCCGCTCGACTCTTTCTCGCAGAAACCACCCGCGTGTGCGGCCAAGCCTTTCACGCTGCGGTGGCTTTATTCGTTCCCCATAGAAACAGACTCCCTCGGAGATTATTGATACTCGTACGTGATCATGAAATCTCCAGCGTAGGCTTGATCGCGATGATTACAAGGTACATGCGGTATATAAGGCGTGTGACTTGAAGAAACTTTACGGGGCCTTCTATTTTTCCACGATAGCACTATCGGCGTTCGCATTATTATCTCGCTCTCTCTGGTGAAGGCCAGTTTTTTTCCAGGCTGCACTTTCCGTGACGTTTTACACACGGAACCTGGTGGATTCCCGTTGCAAAGTGCGACCGGACAGAAAATAGACCGGAGGATAAGCGAGAGAGCGCGTAGTCCGGTTAATCGGGTTGAAAATATCTGGATCGCCGTGGAAAAAGAGACTAGGAACACGGCCTGTGTGCCGTGTGGCTCGGGCCAGCCCGGCGGCCAGGTTGGCATATGCGAAGGGGGCGCATTTTTACGTCTCACTCTAGCTCGCTGCCGATACTCGCCGCTCGAAATTGCGTGACCGCCTGGCCTGCGTGTCCTGTCTGCCATACTGCAACTCCAGCTGCTTCGTGTCACACGTGCGCGATAAATTTTCATTGCCACGTGCGTGTAAGATCAAATTTTTCGTCGACGCCGAGGCGACTCCCATTCGATCGCAGTCGCGCCACTAATCCCACCGGCTGAACACGGGGGACGTGAGCGTAACAGATCGTGTTTCGAGAGCGTAATCCTCATGAAATACTGCGTGAAGCGTTCTCCTCGCAGGAATGGCGAGCGCCCGGGAATTACGCCCTTGCGCTTCATACTTATTGGCTCGTCACTGTTTACGATTGCTGGCCAGGACTCGCTCGATAGTGACGGCTTATATTCTTTTCTCTCAAAATGCACGCTTGCTCGCATTACCGGCTGTGTTTTCTGAGTTTACCTGACAAGTAAGAATGACGCGTAAATATTTTTTGTCACCGTAACGGGTGATTGGCATAGCGGGTTTCGTAACTCGCTGTCGGCGACTTATCGCTGTAATCCTAGCCCCGGCTTCCGTGAGAGAAGACTCAGGTGGGACTTTTTTCCGCAGCGAACGAGTTTGGTCGTGTGCGTTTTTCGCACAGCCTCGGATAATCGATCACACTCGCGAAGGACGTCCTTTAATCGGTCTACCATGAATGCGTGAAGGAAGTTCGTCGCAGGGCGGAATCAAAGCGTGACTCCTCCGACAATGTCAATAATTGATGGCCGAAAATTATTTCTTTTTAATACTTACCAGTCGTCCATCCTCTCCCTATGTGCTGGCAGTGTTACAAACAGGCTTTCATTTGGTGACGAATATTTTTTCCTTCCAGTCCATTCCAACCGGTAATTGGGGTAGATCAGGATACCAGCCGGTTCTTTACTTGGTCCAATGCGCGCCATCTGTTGAGCCGATGCCTACCAACTTAATGGTAAGACAGGGAACTGCTGTGCTGGTGAGAGATAACTTGAACTGAAGGTAAACAGATTCCCAACTGGCCGACGGCATATCAACTAGTCGTAAATGGTTACCGTCTTAGCAGAGTTGGCAGTGAGCTGTGGCGCTCCTCACTGGTAGAACTTATTGCTCCTTTTTGATTTGGATGCCTGACCTGAAAATTTGTTAAATATATTTGAGGGTTAATTATTCTTCCATGAAGTTGTTGCGTATGGTTACTTTAACATTTCCATCATTCGAACTCTAATGTTACAATTTATAATTTCTAAATAAATAATTCCAACCAATTATGTTATAGCCGATAGTAATATGGAATTCAGTTGGTTTCCGATACATATGATTTTCCAATAATTTGCTTACATTGTGTGCTCTCCGTTGTGATGATGCGCGTGTACATCTAAGCAAGAGCAAAGAAGGAAATTTGTAAGCGTTGCCGTAAAATGTGAGAAAACATCACGTGGCTCATAAGCTGCCGAAGATGGTTTGTATGTTGACACACAAGGACTTTAAACGATACGCCCCCGTCGGTGGTATTTGGCGGTAGAAAGAAGATATATTATTTTAGTATTAGGTTTACACAAAAGGCCCTTCACGCTGTTTATTTAACTTGCGTTCCTCTATCCGTCTTACCTTACCGTATCCTTCCGCTCGTCTCTTCCGGGTGACATCGGAACGACCTGACAGTAAAATTTTTCGTAATAAAAGGAAAAGAATGAGAGGAATTTGCATAAAAGTGGTAAAAATATTTTATTGGACTAGCTGGCACGCTTTGGTTTGGTTACGATCACGAGACCCATTTATATTAATCAGTAACATTTATACCAAACGTAACTAAACATTAGAATTATTTTAATAAATAGTAAGGTAGCAAGGCACTCTGGAATAAATACGGTTCCTGGTCGGTCCAGTTTCGCACCGTCGCGGACGATAAGTCTCTCTTTTTTCATAGTAGCATCCATTTACGAGGGAAATCTTTCTTCTGGATCAAAAGTAAGACAGTTGTGGCTCGTGGGAATAGCGCATTGACATGTTCTGATGGCCGGAGTGCTGGAAGCTTTGGATTTCGTGGACTCCCTGCTGACCCCGATACTGATTAGGCGTCGAGCCCGTTGATGATGAGACGTTGCAACTGTTATTGTTCATCAGCACAGAGGAATTACTTGCTTGGAGAGCAAATGGCCACGACTGTAACAAAAAATAGATTTCCTTCGATATTTCGAGAATGTACCAGAAAATTTAAACATGGATCTGAGGGTGGCGCACTTAGTTCGTGGTAGAAAAGGAAAGAGCTCTGTTCTTTAAACAACGGAACTAATTTAGAATTAATGGAGGCAGTGCCCGAGTGGGAGGGTTGGAAGTGATTTGATCCACCTGGAGAGACGTAAACAGAGAAGCGTCTCTTGGAAGACGGCATGCGCCGCCACCGAGTGGATCCACCTGGATACTTTGTTATTTCACTGAGTCGTAATGATGAAGCCGATAAATATGATTACAAAGGAAAGTTGCCGAAAATACCTCATTTTACTATTTACTATGTTCATGGAAATGCATATGCACTCTGAAATTAACTTTTGTTTTTCAATGACACTATAAAATAGAAATTCTGCAATATCTTACTCGCCTTGAACTGTGGTAGTTCTTTAATATGAGAAAATTGGTGTTAGCCACAGAATAGTATAATTTCAAGCTGACTTTGGTGTAAACTTACGAGTGCCAGTGAGAGAGATCTTGTGGATTCTGGATGGCTGTCACCGTCGTCTCTGAGTACCGCCCGAAGGTGGGCTATGTAAGTGGCAGCAAGGCGAAGGGTATCCAATTTGCTGAGCTTGGTGTCGGCTGGTACCCAAGGTAATGTTGTCTTTAGTCTGCAAAAGGCCTTGCTGAGGACTCTCATTCGGGCGCGTTCACGAGCATTCGCCGCATTTCGCGGTGCCCGACTCTCCATGTCGTCCTTCATGTATTTTTCCTCCGATCCGTAGTCGTCATCATCACCATCCATCGACGGGGTCGAGGCTCGTCGTTTTCGTGGCATTGTCTGCAATTTGTCACAAGTCGATTTATTGAACTAGTTTTTTTTACACAGTCTACCGTTAGTTTAACGGACTTGCAGTTGCATAACGTAAATCCATGGACCGCACCTTTTCCAGTTAGTGATTGGATCAATTACGAAGACACTGCACCTTCGGCTCGATATCTTGAAGATCGGACTTTTTGTATCAAGTGTAGTTGGAATGTCAGAGCTGGTCACGGTGCTCGCGCGAAACTAATTGTAAGTCAAAGTGCCAGCAGAAGAAGAAGACGAAGGGGCTGTAGGCTGGGGCAGCGCGGGGGTGGTGGGTAAAAGCGGAAAACGAAAAACGAAGTCGAAGAAAGAGGACGGCCCGGGACGCCCTCAAAATCGGGCGGAGCTTTCGTACCGAGGAAAATATCCTCCTACAACGACTCCTGGACCACCTCTTCTTCCTTCGCCGATCACTCTCGTCCAATCGTTTAGACCATGCGTCATCTGCCACCACCTGGACCATCCTTCTCTCTTGCATCTTCACTTCTGAAACATCTCTGTTTCTAGTAGTCTCATTTTATATGATATTGCCCTTTACTTTAAGGGTCTCCTCTTCCGGATTTCCGTTGCATTCTTATGATGTATTATCTTACCGAATTTTTGTACCCTCTATTCTCGTATCTGTTCTTGTTTTACATTTTTTAGGTTTCACTCACTTTTTAACATGACTGAAGCTCTTGGTTTTGTTATAACTTCATTGGATATGTAATATAAATCTTGATTATATTGAAATGCAGCGAATCCGTGGTATTGATGTATCTTGTAACACAGTTTTTAGTACGAAGAACATGTGTTCTTCTCCGTGTTTCTCTCCCCTTCCCCCCTTTCTCTAATCCGTAGTTCTTGTTCGTGGAGGAAAGGTCGTGTGATCTATTAATCCGGTTAAAGTCCTCATAGGGAGATGACCATCCGTTTCGTCGAACGTAGGATACGAAATGGATCCTGTAATACGAGGTTTGCGGTGACCCTGCTGATGCTTGTTAGCATCCTGGAGCACTGCTTGAGTTATTGCTGGACAAATTCGTGAAAGCCCTGGCAACTCGATACCTTTCTATATGATTTTCCCATTCTCTTCTCGGTATCGATGAGAGTAGAAAAGTTCTTGAATGAGTTACGAGTCTTCCACGAATGAGTCAGAGTATTTCATTCGCGGTATTAATATTGGGAAAACTTTGTTTCGTATTCTTACATAAAACATGTCGTATAGTACATTATTCGAAGGCTGTCCAAGATACGGCTTTTAGTTAATACAAAATTTGAACGTGTTAATTTCACGCTTAATTTGTCAAACACATTTTTTGTTAATCGGTCTTAAATGATTGGAAAGAGTCGTTGATATAAATGTTTAAGAATAAGTTAGGAGTCATTTTGAAAAAATAACAATGTTGACGTGAATGACATTTCATAAATAGAAGATAGTAGATAGAAATGTTTTGTGACTCCGATAGATGTCACTCGGTTTATCTTCTGGGACTAATACTGGTGGAGCTTCGTATGAGCTTGCGCTGTAAGTCCAAGTAGCATCCCTCCACTGTGCCACGTGGACACCAACTGGTTTGGGTGTGCTCCGCTGTTATTCATTGAACTTCCTCGTTGCCAGCACCACTTTCTTTCGACTACTGTAATTTACCATGTAACTATGTTACTTACCTTTTCTTTCTATTGACATACTCGCAATTTCTATTAGAATTAGAGTTGTTTTCTACAACAATATAAAATGAGTACGAAATTCCCGCTGATACTTTCGGAAATTGATCACTGCACCACGACCAACTTCCTGTCGTGAATCTCACGAACTATACGAATCGCAGCGAAAATGTATCGCAATGTCCGAGAAATGCGTTCGCAGATTTGGGGTTGATTGCTACCCACACACATCGATCGTCAAAACCTGGGTGACCCTTTACTCAGGAGTGATTCAGTTGTTAGTGAAAATTTAGCGAGGTTGGCTGAAATCTTTGTTGTGCGCGTTAGACGTACGAAGTATCCGCTCATCCTTTATCTCTATATCTCTAAAGCGAAGGTTCGGGAACGTTGAAGGCAACTAGCATCGTTCACGGTTAACCTAGCCTGACGCCAGCCCTCGTTATTCAAAAAACGTGAGTCCGAAATCGGTGTTGCTCCTGCGATTTGAATTTTCGTGTTTCTGACGTTCTAAAGAGTCTAAATGCTTGGAACAATTGGAAAACGAAGATTTAATCTCTCGATTAATTATTGTTAAGTGCTGCGTAATAATTGTTCTCTTTCAATATTTGTATTTCTGAGTTTATTCTCACCTGTACAAGAAATATACGGTTTCGAATGATTGAAATTGTCGCGTTTCAATATCCTCCCTCATGCTTTAATATCATTTTCCTTTGTTATTTCGATGGTTTGTAGCAATACAAAATAGAGGTTTTAGTTGGTGAAAGATATTCGGAAGAAAACAATTTTCGGGTGATGAATGATTTTGCAGTTTAATTCGAATTATGGCTGAGCAACATGACCTACCCTCTGATTCTGATGAGGATGACGAGGACTATGTACCTGATGGAGCTGAGAGTGACCCTGTCTCCGAGGTAGAGTCTGAAGGGGAAGCTGAAAGTGGTCCAGAAGATGAAAATGATGAAAATAAGAGTAAAAGTATAAAAAGGAAATCAACAAAGAGCAAGGGAGTAAAATCCAAAGGAAAGAAGAGAAGAAAAGCATTGGAGGAGAAACCAACAGAGGAGGAAGGAGAACCACCAGAGAAAAAAGAGTTAACAGCAGAAGAGGAAAAGAAGAGGGCAGACTCTCTTTGGGCAGATTTCATGAAAGATACAGGTAATTTCTTTAGAAATCTAACTTAGGAGTGTAATTACTCAATATTAATTATATGGAATCACGATATTTATTTATATCCGCTCTATTTATAGCCGTTACATCAAAAACTAAGCCTCGGACACAGACAAAGCAAGAGTCGACTAATGGTACAAAAGAAAAATCACCTCCATTGTTAAGGCCAAAGGTGGAGGAAAAAATAAAGATTACTAAAGTCTTTGAATTTGCTGGGGAAGAGGTGAAAGTTGAGAGAGAAGTTGCGGTTGATTCTGCAGAGGCCAGATTATCCCTATCCTCTGCAGAGAATTCAACAAAGACGTGCGAAACACCTTCCCCAGCAGGGAAAGGATTAGGAAGAGGCAGAGGTGCGAGGAGAGGTGGTGGACTTGGTGGAATATCTTCAGTTTTGGGACAGTTAGGGAAGAAGGCGAAAATCAGTACATTGGAGAAATCGAAACTGGATTGGGACAGCTTCAAAAAAGAAGAGAATTTGGCCGAGGAGATAACCACTCATAATAGAGGGAAGGACGGCTATCTCGAACGGCAAGATTTCCTGCAGAGAGCCGATTTACGCCAGTTCGAGATAGAGAAGCAAATGCGAAACTCAACGAGGCGCAGTACGCGATGAATATCTTATTCTCTTTGATATATCTCCCTGCCATGATACCAGGGATTGTCTGTCATATTGAGGTAGATAATTTCTCACATTTGCCAATTAGCAGCGCTTTCCTGCACACATCTAATCTAAGCATTCCGCGATTTTCACCGAACAAATCGGAGGAGTTTACACATAATAGCGAGTTCAGCCACCACTTATGAGACGAGACTGATCATTCCAATGTATTGAGATATAATATCATACGTAATTATTATAATTGTTTAATTAGCCGTTTAGCGAGCATTGTCTCGAGCAGTCATATCATAGATCTTCGCATCGAAGCAAAATGTTGGAAGCTTGATGCTTCTCAGACCGACGTATTTACACGGGTACAGGAACCGCCGAAATTTTCGGATTCTATTTCAGTGGAACGCTGCTAACGTATATTACATAGTACAGGACATTTGTAAGTGTTCGGGTAGAGAGTGAATACGTATGAGTATGTGTCGTTTACAAGTAATCGTAATAATATTTTCATTTACGATCACTGCCTCTGGCAAGTCACTGAAATCCACGTTCTCTTAATTATAGGCGCGTGGTAGGATTGAAATGGTTGTTAATGTTCCGACGTACGCCACTTCTGAATTAATCCACGCGCGGATTGAACAGCACAGCAATAGTTGGGCGAAACTGTATCTGACTACACTATACTCGGCATTCTGCTTAAACTTAACGTGTTAGTCAGGTTGCGACTCGTATGTAACGAATGCAAAATATGCTGTCGAGGTAGAGTGTATGAGATTCCTTGATGTTCGTGTTTCATTAGTATTAAGGAATAAAAGGACACGGAGAATCTTAACGCCTATTCCCTTTTGTTTTGATGATCCCTTTTGACTTGCACGCAGCACATATTTAGAACATTGCGTCAACCATCGCGTAACGTTCCTTATTTTAGTATCGGTGTCTCAGTTATCCGCGCATTCATCGCGATGGTATGGGAAAGGATATATCGGAGAATGCAAGGTGAAAAACATTTTTCACTCTCGCTCGTGTAATACCTTTACCTCTTCAACGTGAAAGGGCGATGAGTGTAAAGAACAAGATAGGATTCTTTCGACTTATAAGTCGTCCCACTAATTACCCTATTCTCCAAATTGTACCTCTAAAATGATTCCACGATGTGCTTTGCGATTAGCTCGTGATAGGGATCTCGAAGACAAAGTGGACAGCGCGAAGTACGAAGTGAGCCCGTAAAAGAATTGGACGGAGAAAAACAACTCGTAGAATGTAGTAGGTACACGCATCCAGCGGTACCGGTTGAGGCTTAATCACGCGCGGAATCTCGGCGGAACTGGTCGAAAATAGGCTGCCCGACATTTTAAATTAAAGGACCAGAAAAACAATAGACCTCTCAACATATCACGAATTCTTCCAAAGCACGAGAATGAGTGGGCCAATACTAATCGAACTTCGTTATCCAAATTTGTTAAAGAGACAACTTTAATGAGCTTTTCTTTCAAATTTACAAAGTACACTATTAGCAGAAATTCAGAAGTACAGGTACATCGTGATGGACAGCCACTGGGATATTGATAAAGTCAAGGAGACTAGCAGAGAAACAAAGAAAGGCAGAGGTGAGGACCGAGAAGGACAAAGGCAGCAGAAAGGTGAAGTGGTTGGAAGGATGCATAGCTGCGTCCTGGATGCTCGCATTGGTCGTGTGTACGCGTACGTGTGTGTGTGTGTGCGTGTAGTACAGCAGCAGGAGAATATCGACGCCAGACTGGCGGCTGTTAGTTGTGGCCTTGCCATCGGCAATTTATTCACCAACCGGAATATCTTTCCAGCCGTACCTTCGGAAACCTCCATTCGTTTCAGAGCGCCCAATAAGGCAGCACTTAGGGTGATTCGTACTTTCGAAATTGCTCTTGATGCATCTCACTCGATCTCGCCGGAAATCTATCTGCATTCGCCGGTCGAGGTTCGACTATATCAGATAGCCACTTGTTCTTCATTAACGAGACATACAAAAATAGATTAAGATCATTTGTACAAGTTAGCGAACTATGGTAATCTATAACTCCTGGTGTATTATTACTAGTTTATTACATTCAAGTTTACAAGTTCACATTAATTAATGATACCCTGTCGGCGCTATTTTCGTGTAAACGAGGAACCATGGGGCTCGGGTTTGCAGTACATTTCTGCCTATGCACATGGTAACAGGCGACCAGGGCAGTGTGCCCCAAGCGTCGGGATTTAAATTTACACTTGCTTTAAACTCCCCGTAATTTCTCAGGGATGGTGTGCACGCCTGCTAGTGATTGCACGGAAACGCGCTGATGCAACGGTATCCTACTCTGTGAGGAATCCCAAGCAGACACTCTACAATGTGTGCTGAATGAGAATAAGACCATTTAGACTTTTAATAATATACTTTGACCAATGATACTTGAAATACTGTGGCAAGCACTTAAACACTACTGGTTTAGAATTTTCCACTGCCTTTTTGTAACAACGGTCACACAGTAGCTGTCGAATAAAATGACGAACTGGTAGCTGAGAACTTTTGCATTACTAGGTCTTGAATTCCGGGATATCCTGGTACTCAGGCATGCATATGCAAAGAGCGACTTCGTTACGTGCTCGTTGTTAACTCGTATAATTGCACGTCGTTCCTTGGCGCGATAAGCGAACCCGAGGGATAACAAGCGCAGGATAATCGATACTCCGAGGCCTGCCAGGACTCATTTCCAGCGCTTTTCTCGCCGAGCACGATCGCGCCTGCACCTGACTCGAGGAATTTGCAAGGCAAAAGCGGCCGATCTATTTCCATCGGTCGCGTTACTTCGCAATCGGCTTTTAGCATCGCCTTTCGCGCGAGCATCTCCCGCTTGGCGCACCTCCGGAGGATTTTGCGAATTCCGTCTCGCCCGAAAAAGATAGTCTTCTAAGAGAGACGAAGAAGAAGATTGATTCGAGTCGGAGGGAAATTTCGGCGCCGAATTTTTAGCATGTCTGATGGAATGGTTGAAATCAAGTTTTATCTGCATGTGTGATGGCCTGTTCCTAGAAGAGAAGAACTGACTTCGCTATATCAGTGAAGATGCACGATGTCTCGGTGGAGCAAGGATCACGACAGATCGGGTAACGCTCTGCGTGTATTCCCTGCGATAAACGGCTCCTCTACCACGCCATCAATAGTGGGCGATGAATCGTTTCACTGGCAATTTGATAAATCCTCTTGGGAAAACGATATCGAAGTCCGCGCCTGAAATTAGTCTTCTTAGCGCCGATGTAGCAGTGTGGGCGAGATAGTGGAGTGGCCGCTATGCAATAGAAAAAGGAAGCCATCCACTTGGGAATGCAGAGACCACTCGTGCCTAAAAGCACTTGGTTCCCCACGCGGATAAATTGCATAAAAGAAACGTAGCAGGATTTAATGCGAGGGGACGAGGGATCTCTCCTGCAGGGGTCCCGAATTGAAAAAGAGAGGAAAGGAATTGCGAAGTGGTACCATTCGCCGTCTTTTTGCCCTTTCCTTCGCGCACTTAAAGCCTCGCCTCATTCGACACAATGTCGAAAGGGCACGATGAACTTGCCCCGACTTTATTTGGCTCCGCTTCTGCGAATCATCGCAATCAGACCTTACATAAAAGTCAATGAACCCTTGGCTCGGCCGAACTCTGCTTCCTTCTTCAGACAGTAATGTGCAATTAAACGGTGCAGAAACGGATTCCTCTAGCTCTTCGATCGAGCATATTTCAGGAGAGGATACTTCAACAAAGAACGAACTTGGAGGGCCGAAGAATCTTTGAAACGAGAAAACGCTCTCGTTTCAGAAGCGGCGATATTAGTTAGTGGCCATTTAAACGGAGAGAAGCTCGAAGGCCGTTCGACCGTCATCCTTCAACGTCTTCGCTTCTTTCTTTCTTACATGCCTTTATCCTTCCGCTCCACCCTTCGTGTAAACGAGTTGCCTCTCGTTTTCTTCACTGCTATGGAAGGCTACCGGCGATAGAATATCCTTCTCCTTCTTCTTTCCACACAGGCAAAGCCCGAGTCAACTCTATCCGTCTTTCTCGCAGGGCCTTTGCTCTTCTTCCGCGAGTCATTCGAGCGAGCATGTTTTATAGATGACTGTCCGGGGCTTTCGCGGCGCCAGCCCTGATACGGCCGGTGGATACTCGTTACATTCAGTTACCGGCGCCAGCAAGGTAAACGAGCATAAACGGGAATTGGAATTAGAACCGGGTCGTCTGATAGTCCGACGTTATACTCGGCGCCACTGAATTATTCCGGAAGTTGTTGGCTGGCCGGACGTGGATAAAGAGCATTTTCGCGATCCCTAAGCGCTCCGGCTAAGCCAGCTGAGCGTGATCTGGGATCTGGGTCGTAGAAAGTTGGGAAAAGAGATCTCGACGAGGCGGGCGCCCCCTCTTCGTCCCCACCACCCACCTCCTCCCCCTCGTCACACGATCTCGCTCCGCCCGAGTCAAAGTTTAATTTGATTCCATAATTAATTCACCTCCTGGCGCGCACACGCGCGGCTCATTTGCTTTTGCTCCTGCGAGACGCGCACCAGTGTAATTGCCAACGTCGAGCGTGATGTAACGGTGATAACAGGGCACTGTATCTTCGGTGGGACTTGTGACGGAACGAATGGGGTCGAGATAGTTAACGCCGGAATCCATTCGGCTATTGCTTCTGGACTGATAACTCCCAAGAACTCTGCTTAAGCCTCGGTAAAGCCGGAAGTACATAAAAACTTCGCATGATAAACACTTATTTTTGTAAAAGACACGGTTGTATGTGCGTCATTCTTCCAAGTGTTTCTCACCACGCGCTTCTGGTAATTGCCGAATAATGAGTAGCTGGAGAATGAAGAGAGATCGAAACTCTTGATTTCCGTTTAAGTTAGCATCTTCGCATAAAGTAATCACAAGTCATTTATGGTAGAAGAAGTTATATCCGCTCCGGTGGGTGACCCATCGTGAAGGACTCGTTTAGTGACGGCACGAGTTATCCGTGGAATTCACCGGCACCGATGAGAATCCGTCTGCTCTGACTCATATCTCGTGACGTAATGCGCCCGGGGGTTACCCTCACTTTAAACAGGTGTGTGCTGGCAGTCTTTTGGGATTAGTCAATTTTCGGCAGCAACCCACGAACTTTAGTCACATGAACTCGATGCAATTTTTCGATTATTATAACACGTTTTATTTTTTTACGTGGTTATTTCAGAAGGAAGTCACATGTTCGTCGAGATTTAAGCGTATCATTTAGTACCACGTGGCTTCGCAAGTTCCCAGAGAAAGGAATCCACAATTTGCGAGGTAGCCCTTTGTAACACACAGCTATACATGCATTATGCGTGCGGTGTGGCGAGTCGCACAAGGCGAATACAAACGAGGTGAATCCCTTGATATACCGCTCGCCAGAGATGAAGTTGTGCGTCGTTCAATGCACCGATTGCTTGTCCCGTAAATGCACGTGTTTTCACGCTGTTGGGAGCCTTCGATTGTTTGCCTCTCCATGTGCAAGAAACCTGTCGTATATCAGAAGTAGATCGAAAACAAGAGTTCATTTAACACTATCGTCAGAGTACAACTATGGTCGATGAGACAAGAGTATGATCGCTGTTTACAAAAGTAATTCCGTGTATGTGAGATGCATAAAAAGCTGATTCACTTTTCCTTATTATCAGCCGTACAATTTAACCAAGGAAAAACCTCATATGTTTATTTATACATTGCAGCATCGTCTTTAAATATATTTACGAATATAAATAAGTGATAGGATGAACAGTGGGTGCAGGTGATTCCTATCAAGAGCAATTTGCTCCGATATCTAAAGTATTTATTAATTGTAACCAGACTTTGCACAATTCAGACGTTGATATTCCAAAATCTTCAGTGGAAAGGCAGACCTCTCGCAATTCTATCAGCAATATCCCCATTGTCCAATAGAAATAGATACCAGTCATGGTAAAGTGGTGGCTGCGAGCAAGAAAAAGGAGATTGTTAAAAACTTATTTGTATTGTTAGCGGTAGGGTGGAGGGGTCCACCAATTGTCATGACATTTGCTATGACAATAGGTTCATCGGTAGTCGATATCCATTAAATTTCAGGAATAGCACGGCGTGCGCCTATTCCGGAGGGATGATGATAGGCGTTCGTGGATCTCCGTGTGGGCTCGGCTGGCTTCGGGCGGAGCTACACCGCCCGGACCCGTCAGTCCCGCGCACGCCTTCGACATAGGAGGTTGCGTCCTCGTCGCTTCGTGTTCGACAGGTCGAACCAATCGATTTTACTCTCTCGTGGCGTACTTGTATCACAATAATTGCTGGTGGCTGAGTGTTGGAGCGTGTCGGGAAGTGTGACAGCGTGCTTCTTGAGTCGAAGAAACCGGCTAATTTTTCCTGTGTGATTGGGAAAGTACGTGATCGATAGGCTGCTGTGTTGTCCTGGCGAGTGCTCTCGCGCTCTCTCCACTTGCTCCTGCCTTCTCCCTATTCTATCTTACCAAGTCGGGCTATTATGCTACCGATCGCGTGTACCGCACCATCCTTTTGACTCGAGCTCTTCCTGCTGATTCCGCTGGCAAGATGCTACCGCAGACCCCGGATATCATACCCACTTCTCTCAGCCAGGTAAGTCCGAACAACATGGTTCTCAGCATGCTCCAATGTAACCAAGAAACAAATTGATACTCCCTCTTACTTGTCCAAGTGCTTTTCGCACCAGTACATTCGCAGCGAGCACGCTAATTGATCCCCCGCATGCGAGACTCTGTTCATTAATTGTTAATTATCGAATCATGTACTGCATGCTATTTGTTGGAGTCACGAAATTTGAATGTAAGGCTAAGTACTTTGGATTTATAACCATGTTACGAGATATAGGTCACATGTATTATAAAGTAAAGGAGCGGACATTTATTTTTTAATTAGTTAATTAGTTTATTCTTTTTGAGAGAGTTATAAAGTAATTCAATTTTTTTGCTGCGAGAGACATGAAATGCGGTTGTAGATTTCAAGGTAACACACATCTGTACAGTATCCCTTTAAATCACCTTTTTATGCACTCGTACGATGTTGGCAATGAGCGAAGTTTAAGTCGTATTCAAAGGAGTACATCACCATATTGAGAATGATATTCACATTAGAGCTATTATTGAATCAGTGGGAAGTTTGTTAGTACTTCTACTACTATGGAATTCTAACCTAGTGGTTTTGATTGCTAACCTAGTTGATCAGACACAGGTAGACTAAATGAGAGTTACTCAGGGTGTCTGGACTGATTACGTGAGAAAGCGTACCAGCCTAAAGGGTAAATTTTAATGATGCCGGGTCGAGCGTCATTAAGGTTGGCGGTCGCTTAATGTCGAGTGTCACTCGACATGCGACCGATCGCGATTTATCACGCCGGGAATCAGTCGGCAATCACGTGTCCGTGAGCATTTAAATAAATTGCGAATCCCGCGCGGATACTCCTACTGCCATCCTTCAAAGGTAATACTTTTCCTCGGTTTAAGAGAAACATACGCCATCATTTTTTTCAAGTAAAACCTTCTCAGACTGTATCTTCACTCAGAGCAGAACTTGTACGATTTAGTGACTTTGGCTCGTCTCAAGGTCTGTCTGGATATTAGAAATTTCGCCAAATATTGATGACTGTCGTCACGAGTGAGTTCGTGGCATGTCCAGAGTGACGTGTACTAAAAATATACCGGTTATTCCGACACTGATGACACTCGCTATCAGCCGACCGAGCCATCAAGGCGGTACCACCACCTATCAAGATGGCGTGGAAAAGACAAATATTTGCGACCCGAAGTTAAGGTGCCTTGTATGGGACCTCAAAAGATAGTACACTTTAGTACGCATCAAGTTACGTCAATATAGTATGGATTCGCGTTCGCTGAACAATCACACTTAATGAATATTAGTGTGTCACTCCCAATTAATTAATTGACGACTTCATTGGCAAAGTGATCCTTTGCGGTACCACCAAACATTTTGTGTGAGTGCGCTTTTCTGATAAGACGGCAACGTGATTAAGTGATTGCATGCATTTCGTGGTATGTATATGGTGTAGATAGCGTAGAATAAATATTTAGTATATGAGCGTGTGAGAGTCATTCTCCCGCGATTGGTACTCTGGTATATCCAAGGTTATTGGTCGATATTTAATTCACATCTGGCTTTTTATTCTTATTTCAATATGGATTATTGTGTTAGTGTTGGAGAAAATTAGAAGATTGTAAAATTGAGTTTTAGCTGAGGTCAAACAATATTAATGATAATGAAAGATTCGTCGTATGGAGAGATTAAGTTATCGGATGTGAGTACGAAGGTTCCATCATATTCGAGGTTGTAAGCAGCAGGTGCTATGGGAGCCGTGTTTTCCGACATGCCACGGTTCCATTTATCTCAGGTGGAATACTATGGATTCTTTAATCCTCTCGTCAATATAGATTGAGATCGGAGCCAGACGAAAAAGGCGCTTCGCTTGGACGAATAAACCCTTCAAGAACTTTACACCGTCGCTTTCTAGCTAGCCGTCCACTTAACTAGCGCCCCATCTCAAATCGAGAGATTTATTGCGGCGAACTTCCCGCACTGCGCAATCGTTCGACTAATCAAATCCGCTGGGACCAAAAAATTGCAGTGAGCAACAGCGCACGCTGAGAGAGGAATTCTCGCGTGTCCCAAAAGCGGCGAGAGCGTGGAAGTAACTGTGCAGCTATTTCTGCCCTGGTAGACGTAATACATTTTTTACCGGTACGCGGATGACAGAAAGAAGGCGAAAAGGAAGAGAACGGCATTGGCCAGACAATAGCCTTGAGTACCTGGCTCTCGTATAAGTGTATACGACCAATCTACGATACACACTTGACGACGTGCTTTCAGTCCGTTAAACAATCAGCCGTTGTCGCGCGAACCGCAATGACGAACTTCCGCGTAATAACTTTTTCTGACAGTTATTACTATAGACAGAGATGATGAAAAAAAAACTTTCAAAAAATAATTATGAGCCATTGAATAACAAAGTTTCCAGTAACAACTTCAAGGAAGGAATGGTCATCTTAGCAGGTAAAATACTGCGAAAGTACAAATGATTCTGTGCTTATCGGAATGATTATGTCAGCGCGATGACGATTTTATTACTAAATTCTTCATAGCAGGCCAGTCGAATCATAGCGTTACGAAAGAATCACCGTCCCGAAATCGTCATTCGGCGCGCATCGTGTTTTCCCTATCTTGCAATCGCGATCGATTGGAGCGCCAATACTGGCGAGGGAAAAGGTATCGGGTCCAGGTGTTGGAGGGGTGTCCGATCGGGCAATCCGTGTCGATGCGAATCTCGCTCTCGCCTAACGGTATGCACCATGTCACGTCTCAGAACTGGATCGACCTCTCGAGCCGATTCTGCTCCTATCACTCATAGTTTCCCGGGTATTTCCTGGAGGAGCGGGTACCCACTTTGAAGAGAGACTGTTTGCACGTGGATTTCAAAGTACTCCGGAGAGGCACAGTCACCTCGTCAGGCTTTATCGTTCGTGGAAAGTGCGTGACGTGCTTCGCCCGAGAATTCTTAAGGTGGGTCTTATCGATTGTTTCGAAAGTCTTCGTCAGACGAGACGCGTACTGCATAAGCGGAAGGGCCCTACCTTCTCCTAATGAAGCTCCTATGCGCTTGGTGTTAAAGGCATTTCTCCAGTTGTGTTTTTTTATATTGCCACTGACAAGACCGGTGAGATTTACAATTAGATTAGTGAAAGTACTCTATCAGTAGTCGCCTCAGATTTTCATGACGTTATTAGATCACGATCGCCTGCGGCGAATTAAAATCGCGGTGTTCGCTTTGCTTATTTCGACTCCGCTTACGAGATTACCTATTCAGCATCCCTAATTCGATCTGAGCTCCATCCGTCCGAGTAATTCAATCCCTCCCCGCCAACTGCTCTCCGGAATCGTTTAGCTTAGCATGCACTATCCAACCCAGTGATAATAGGTCCCTTTTCGTGTATGAGTCTGCCCGCACACATTCAAAGTGCACAGACAAGCGCAATGTGTTCAAATTTCTTCATCGCAGAATACCCTGGTTAAATGCACCCGTATAAACAATCGGATCGTGTCACGGTGCATCGGTCAGACTGCGCAATTTCGTCATTGCCGCTTTACACAAATATGTGAAACCCGAATGGCGCCGGCATGTTCACGCGAAACGCTGGTTGCGCGGATTTCGCGCTTGTTTCGAGTGTGTGTGCATGAAATGCGATCGCTAGCGACGAGGCCGTGCAGCAAAAAGGGTCACGATGAAACACCGGCGGCAACACTCGGAAAAAGTGAAATCAAACGCGATTGGGAACCACCGGTGTGAGTAATCGTTGCATGCAAAATAAGCAGTCGTATCCAAATAATACATTTATCTTTTTCTGTGATTTTTTTATGGAGAAGACATTCCTCTTTTACACGAACCTCTGAGTAAAATATGAATGATCCTCTTGTGCTACTGCTATTCCTGCGTGATTCATAAGAATGTCTAATGTTACCATAAGTGTCACGTATCAAGAGGATTAAAGTAATTACACGTTGCGAGAGGGAACAGCAATTTTAATGACATGGATCTTCGAACGTGTTCTTTTTGTTAATGATACCTTTCTTACAAAAAAGATCAGAATTTTTCGATGCTTTGATTGGTCGAGGTTCGCATTTCACACAGCAAACAGCGAAGTGATTATTTAAATTTATTTTCTTTGAATATCGATGTAATTTTTCCTCATTTCTGGCATCATTAAACTCGAGTGTGATGAGGTGGGAGTATAAATGTTCTCATCCACTGGGATGTAAGGTTATCGAAGCGCGATGGTAATGAGCAAACGATTTCAATGAATTTCCTAGGAATTATTTGAGAATTGATAGAGCGTAGAGTCGGTGCCACGGTCTGCTACTCTATTAGAGCTGATCCCGGCTTCGCGATAAATATGAATTCTTGACCCACTTTCCGCAGTGCGTTAATGCCCGATTCCTATCCCTCGCGCGTGACTCAACTTCGGGCACGATCTCCCTGATAGCGACGAAATTTTCGATGTCGTTTAATCCGGAAAAGTAGAAAGCACTCACGCGCTTTGAATTCTTTATGAATTGTTTGTCACCGCGCCGCCTCTATGGACAAGTACAAATCCCTGGAATCCTTTAATACTCACGTTTTCATGCTGCCGGTTTTATAATTGATTCGGGTACGTTGACCGCCGCTTAACCAGGCAGCTTAGCTTCGCGGCTGTGAGTAATGTTCGATATAATTAATTAAAGGCAGATGCTGCGATTGCATGGGAGTGTATTCGCCACTATCGTTGAATCGTGCGGCAAAGGAACAATGCTCCACTATAATTCCACCGGATGAAAGTCGATGATAACTTTTTTTACTTAGCCGTTCATTCACGTGGCAACATTCGACTGTGCAATAGTCTGCTTTACTGGTAATTTCATGTTAAATTTAAACAGCAGTGTTTTGTTGTATAGTTGATCTTTGGTTTTAGAGCCAAGAGAATCTTTATGATTATTCTTATCCCTAAATTAAAAAAGATTCGTAAGCATGAATCGCACTAGCTGTCAATCGCTGCCATAAAAAAATAATGTATTATTACATCAACCATGATTAAAAGGGTACCGGGCTATTCCTCCCTGAAATTAGAGTCCGGCAACCCTAACGTGCAATGCACCCAATAATTAGTAGTTCTTTTAGCCGCAGCATGAATTTTACCTCGTAATCTGGCGGCACCCTTTGATAATCACTTAACCGATAATGAGCAAGTATCGACCGATATGACTCAAGTGGCTCGGAGCCCCTATTGATCCGGATGCGAGCCAGATCGTTCAAGATTTTTTCAGCCAATACATCCGCTTCATGCTAAAGGGAGTAGTTGATGTGTGTAACACGTACAAGTAGACGTTCCCGAATTTTCCAATTGGTAAAGTTTGGAAAAAAAGTGCGATTGATAAATCGAAACATTTATTATATCGGAAACTTACCGATTACAGCTAGGAAGTGATTCTTCATTACAAGCTCGTTCAAGTGTGGTGTCCGGAACGACTTATACAACGTTGTTCTCACTTATAATTAATGGTACGTCGCTAATTCCGTGACTTACCTTCACGCAATGTTATTATCTACGAATTTGACTGCTCGTGTCGGATGTTATCGTTACCTAAGATGCAAGATACATATTTTAAAAAGAGTCATAAATATTATGTAATACAGTCCCCGTAACTGAGCGATCATCTTGCACGATACACGATTACCAAGTGATGAATTCATTTTTCCTCATGAAAGAGAGGCGCTTTACATAATGAATCTTAGTCATGAACCATAAGCTATAATTAATAGGATCACTTTCGAGGTCTACTTCCATGAATATCCGATTAATGGATGGCATACGTACAAACAGATCGAATGTGAGGGTGGATAAATGCTCTCTCGAAAGTAAATTATCCTTAGCTTCGTAGTGTGTACACAGTTCCAGGTAAACGTTGGAATCCTCCCCCAGTTGGCGCTATCGCACTTGACTTATCGCAATTAATGCAGAAGCGACGTCTTGGCCTATCAGGTTCAAAGTGCTCGGCCTAATCTATTCTCCTTATTAAGCATTGAGCAGGATTTATCTTCAGGAATCGCATTACGTTCTCATTAAGAGGAATCTCGCGTTGCAAGGCGACAGGTTGAAATTCCGCACTGAGATTTATGACTTGTCCGGTTGGCAGTGTTAATTCCAGGTGATGGGGAACAATTGATTCAAATTTTCCAACGTTTTCCTCGGCTTTTCCCATGCGTCTAGCCGCAGCTATCTATCACAGATTCGCATAGTTCTGGTGGCTTTACGACCTCGAAAGAGAGGAGAAACAAGCGAGGTTCTGCGGTGGACGCCGCCGATGCAATTAGGGGCGGGTGTGTTCGATGCTTTCTGGGTCGAAAGCCCTGCCTCCTCCCTCCGCCTCCCTCCATTCATTGCCGGCCGGCTCTCTACTCACGGCGTTGTGTTTTAATGCGTCTTAATTTACCGTTAGTTATACTCGCCGCGCCGCTCTTGCTCCTGTGCGGTCGAGCACACGCCCGAGTGGAAACAAAGAGCAGGACTTAAGAAACTGCCCCTCACTTCGCTCTCTATGTGAGTGGCGGTGCCTGTGCTGTATGGGTACAAGCACCGCCGCTGCAGTACGCCCGCCACTTATGATGGAGTACTCGACTCAAGTGGGTTCGTATAATTCAATGCGTACCACGGGAAAATTTCATTGTCGTGGCACAGTTCGAAGATTTATTCCCCTTTTTGGTCCAGCCACTGCTGAATCGATCGATTGCCTCGAGACAGAACAGACTTTCTTCCCTTTGCACTTCATGTATGCAAGTAGACGGAAGTACGGTTGTTAGTATTTCTTGCGAGCAACTTTCGCCGTCAGTTTAATAGGATTACTTCGATCGCGGGTAGTCTTGCCGGATAAGCTCGTCACTTCCCTTGTCGCTTTACCCCTTTCAAGTGCCACTTTCACCGTGAAAGGGCTGACTTTTTTCGATAATTCATCCCTCTCGAGTCAGTGGCGGAGGTTCGCCTTTTAAAAGGAGCGGAAGGGTGGCTCTGGTAAATTGAAATATGATTCCTCTTTGCGGAGATTTCGTGGAAGGAGCAGTCTAGAAGTGCCATAGTAGAAGAGCCAATTCTTCGGTTGAATGCAAATTAGTTCTAGAATATATTTCACCGGATTGACGTAGAACAGTCAAGCTCGATGAAATTCGACTTTTAGATTTAGTGGAAACACAAGCTTGCATGTCATGCGAAACTTAGTCATTCGGTGATTCGTGAGGAAAAATAATTCAAGACATTTGTCGGGTTAAGGGGGGTCAGGGGACGGAGGTGTTAGGGAAAGAGCGTGGGCAGGTTTCTAATTCAATGTGACATTGACCAGAGTAGAAAGGACCACCCCGCAGGTCGTTGTGGCTGGAGGAGCTTGGGATCGATCGGTCTCGAGGCGAGCAACCCCCATATGCCACCACCGTAGACGCCTTTCATACGCACCCTCGGCTTCACCCTACTCTCCTCTCTTTCCCTCTTCCCATTTCACTCTCTCCGTCTCTTCGATCACGTGCCACGATCCCCAGAGACCATAGCGCGTGCAGTACACTCCTAAATATTTATCTCCGTTTGGAAAAGTATCCGCCACGCACACCTCGTAATAAACTGCACCTGAGCATCTTGTGGTATATTAAATTGGTTTCGTGATAACCGATTTTCCCTGAAATCGATCAATTGTAACACGATTTGAAATGAATTTTACTTCAGTTATTACATTTTGTAAATAATTGCTTAAAATCACTTTTCCGGCTTTCTCCATTCAGATATAATTATTTTAATAGAGCATACCTCTGTTAAATTAAGTTTAAGCCTCTTTCTCTGAAGCGTTTGCAGAATACCTGAGTTGTAAGCTAAATTGCAATGCTCTCACGGATTGTGCTTGACTCGTTTTGCAAGAGAATGGTATAATTAAGCGGTACTCTTGGCGGGGGTTTCACTTGGGTTCGGGTGGAGTCCGGGACGTTTTCAGGAGACAGGTAGTCGCCGGCAAGCGCAGGGCACTTTTGTTTATTGCGCGAATGCATTAGCGTGTCGGCGACGATAAGGGGACAAAGGTAGCATGTTGCTATCGTGCGTAGCTCGGCAATGGAGAGCGGCTTGTTGCGCCCTGGCAGTCTAGCGAGAAATCTTTATGGTGTGGCGAGGCTACTCGCTCACCCGGTTTAAACGTTTCGCCTTTAGTTATAGCAACAAGTAGCACTAGTCAGTACGGCACTTCTTCATTCCCGGTTGTCAACGACTGCTCCCGGTGCATCATTATTTCTGGAGAATCCACTCATTCCAGAGGCCAGAGATATCGCCAGAGTGGCGCCTGCCAGTGCTACTTCGATCGGAAGAACCGGAAGTTTAGTTGCGACTGACTTCGGCATTCTTTTGTATTTCATGTAACGGTATAAGAATGATGGCGCTCACGCTAGTGGCATATTAGAATTAATTCCTCGTTGATTCGGGCCTGGATTCATAGGGGTAACCAGGAAACACGAGATCCCCGGGAATTATTGGCGGAGCTTGTTCTGCGGGTGCCCACTTAGACTTTCAATGAAATAAAAATGGCATAGGCTTCGAGCACTTGAAGTCTCTTAAACTGACACGGGTGCTCGACGATATCCGATCCCATACTTAATTATTCCCTTAAGTGTCCCGTATTGTTTTCTATAAAATTGACATTAATAATCTTCCTGACAGATTGTAATAAATTGCTTTTGTGCTACTGTTTACTTCCTCTAATTAAATCACGTCAGATGAGATGAAACCAAGTAGCTCAGTGAGTGGAGGCTCGCCTGTAATTGAATGTCAATGCATGCCAGCGCTCGCCAAGCGGCGAAGCCCAATGTCGGCTCAGTGTTTTGCATTGCGAAAGGTAATACGAGCAACGACACTCTTAAGGACGATTGATCGATCAGGTAATTTTATACCTCGCCAGGTAGCGCCGCACTGCAGGAGAGATCACATGATACTAGAGCCCCTTCGAAGGCGTAATCGTAATTGATCGAGCATGAGTAACGAGAACGCTAAAGCGGCACCTTTGTCCCGTTCATCAGATACTTCACCTATGATAACACTAGATTTATTATAATTGCGTGGAAATTTTAATAGTAAAACAGCAGGTAAGAGTGGCTCATTATGAGAAACGGGATAGTTTGCATGGAGAGGAGGATCGGGTGAAATTCAAGCCGCACAACCAAGCCGGTGTTTTCTCTCGGCGGAAGTAGACTTTTAATCGTGGCAGTCGCTTCGAGGATTACCACGTGACTCTGCTGGTACAACAACGAAAAATCCCAGCTTACAGTGCTGCGAGCGGGATATCAGTGTACGCACGTGCAACTTGCCGCGGCGGCTTGTTACGAAAGCAGAAGCCATTCGTGGAATGAAATTGCAAGCAGTGCATAGCGATGCGTTGGACGTACTACTACTCGCGCGACCTTCTCTCTCACTCTTTCGCTGTCAATCTCTTTCTCGCTAGTTCGTACTCTGGTGTAACGTAGCAGCATTTTGCTTGATGATGGATTCAGCATTGATAAACAGTAAACGGAACTCTCTCGCGATTAAACGAGTAAGTGGCTGTGCTGCCAGAGCACTTTTTTCTCCCCCCACTCAAAGTATGCGTACACACTCGGGGTAGCTCGTAACTCCCACTTGGAATTAACCTATGAAAGTGGAGCGTACAATGCAGTGCTATTTGCTGTATAACCGATTCGTTCACCAAGCAGAGAATTATCGGGAGTAAATCTTCGATCGGCCCGGCTGTCATTCGTAGTGTTATTATCTCAAGTTGATTTGCTTTCATGTTCCCACTCACCGGACATGATTTACAAGCATACATTGAAAACTCGCACGACCAGTGCATCCTCGTGTAACGGATAGATCGGGCGGATCACTCTCGTTGCTTTCTTGTTTTAACAAACGGGAATAGATACTGGCTTGCGGATGCTGCATGTATTTGTAATAACGGAACGGAAGTTCATAAGCCTCGAGATATTTCCCGGTTAACGCCAACGGGTGTATCATGGTCCTAGTGGGCATGAAGGTGTCCTGGGGCAGGATAAGGCTGCTTTACAAGTAGGTCTGTCCATTTTATTGCACTATTATCGATAAGGGAACCATGTTCTTGCATGGTTGGTCCAACACTTCGGGCGGTCATGTATCAAATATGTTAAAACGAATAATTTCTAGCCTCTAAATAATGTATTGCGTCTTTGCTGCCAGCGTGTCGAATATGTATGACCAGTAATGAATGTGCTCCTATACTGCGTCCTTTACCTATCAGCTTTACGTACTCCCTTTCGAAGGATGCTTTTAGCCTAGTTACCCACTCAAGCGCTCTAATGATTTTGGCATAGCTTATTGAAGTGGGCGGCTTCCGCGTAATTATTGTTTATTTCTGAAAGCAGTCTTGTTACACGCTTTGTGATTCTGTGTTGGAAGCACTTTGTGTACGCAGTCGATCAATCTTCCGCGGTATTACGTGAATAGGGGTTGGGGAATTCGGGGGAATTGGTTGGGAAAACTTAGTCGCGCCGAGAGTTTCCGTTGCGCTCTGCTATCCGCGTTCAGGCAAGGAGTTGTTTCCTTTGTGGGTAGATCCTGCAATCTCTTTAAAGCGGGGACACTGACCCGACCATTGTACCACCCTGGCACCCTCACATAAAATATTTGGACAGAATTTCCGGCTCCGGGATATGCCGGTGCCAGGACTGTTCTCGTAGTTCTTCCCATTGTCGAGGCCGCCAACCCGCCTTCCTTACTACTCTCATTCTCGACTTCTTCCTTCGCGTTTTCATGGCTTTTCGCCATGAGAGCGCAAGTTTCTCCGGTTCGTTGCAATCCAAGATTTTTTTGTCGGAAACTTTTAATTCATAACGGGGGAAAAGCTTGAATTCCTGAAGACGCATGAATCTCACGGCCTCTGGCACTGTCTCATAGGATGTGCCAAAAATGACGATGGCCGACTAAAAGGAATTCGAAGAATTTCACGGCACTTTAGAGTTCAAGTATGCCCTCGACAATGAAGCTCGTGTTATGTAGAACGTAATTCGTGGCGGTATGTTCCCACGGTCTTCGGGATTCTTCATACACGCAAGAGAGCCTCCTCTCCTGCGCAGCTCTCTGCTCGACGAGCCACGTCGAGATTTCAAGGTGTTCCGGCCCTGTCAGAACACGCAGCCTCTCTCCGGGGATAAAGGAGGCAGAAGATCCTCCAATAGAGCCTTAAAAGCTCCGCGAAAAAAGTGGACCTCGCCGTGCCATTGTGAGAGGTGAGCTCCCAATTTCAATTCCACCTCCACGTTGCCCCGGTGATACATTAAAGCAGCATTGCGCAAATTCTCACTCGATTTTATATTCCATACCAGTATTCATTTCATTCCACTGCTTCATCGAGCGAATTTAAGTTACAGTAAAATATTTGCATGATACATACACATGTACATGTAGGCAATTAGGGTCGTAGTTCAATATTTCTCGAGGTACGAGTAATCAAGCTTCGCTTTAGAATCATTTATGATGTACACGTTATCCTAGACCAATATGTGGTTTGGTTGTTAATTAATACATTCCATCAGCCAACAGACACAGGATAGCCTGATATTAATAGGTGGTTTTGCTTGCTTGACTCGTACAAGTGTTCCTATTGAATTTGTACTCTCAGCCTCCATTGGAGAAAGATGGTACATTTATATTTCATGCCCAAGATTTGCATTTAGCAGGTACGGTGTATCTCGGGGATTTAAATGACCGATTCGTGCTCGAAGTCGATGTACTTTGTCTGTGTATGTGGAGCAGGTGCACGGTTCGTCTGCCGTAGGCGGTCCTACTTTTTCATTCTCCGCATCGTGCACCTTCGCGGTCTGGCATCATACCATCTTGGCTCCTCTCCTTCCTTTATTCCTGCAAGCCGAGTTTCTCGCCACGTCGGGAATCAACCGTGGCTACCACTTGCCCAGAATTAATGCTTCGAACAAATAGAGTGTTACACATTATGTTGCTTGTCTTGTTCATCCATTGTGATCTCAAGATACATCATACTTGGTTGATTAATCGCCGACACAACTCTCTGTGCTTCATTCAAAGTTTCAGAATCTCGGTCGTCCGGTTTTACTGTTTTAGTTTCGGCCTTTTCAGCGTCCCACTGCGAGGTCCATGGAGGCTGCTCCAAAATTAATACAGCATTACCATAGTTTTAAGAGAGGACGATGAGTTTACATGGCTGAATCCCATTTCGTAGGTAACATTAATGCTTTCGAAGTGGTCTCCTGGCATCGTCCACCAAGCCAGAGTTATACCGAATCCGAATTTATTCGAGATTCCAGACCACCAGAGGAGTGGTAACTTTGAAAGGGTTGGAATGAGAACATCTCTCCCGAAGAATAATACCGAGTGATAAATTATAGCGTGATCCAGCTATGTAAGTCGTATCTTAGTTTAGGCTGCGGGAAGCCTGGACCGTTGTTTTCAGGTCGACGATCTCGGCTCTCGTAGTCCGATCTATTTTTGTAGATTGGAATGACGATATCTCAGAGAATTTTTCATAATCTATATTTTTCGTAATCATAATAAAACCTGAATGATTTGTTTCGATCTTTCTTCAGTCCCGTTAGGACAGGTTCATATTTTTTCCAGTGGTTTTCCATCAAGCTGTCAGCAGTCACAGCAGTGATAGATTCCCTCAGCATGGCAAAGTGAATTTTTTATCCGAACGATGCGGTTCTTCAACGAGGCTCGGTTGGTCTGGTCGGAGCATTTGAAATTTTTCTGGCGAATGGGCGACGGGGAATGCGTGTGTGACAAGGGCTTTCAATGACATTGCGCGCCCGCGATCACACAGATAAATTGTGCAGGCGCGCCAACATCATTTGTATCTTTTCACTGGGTGGAAAGCTCAGTCGCGACCGTGAACTTCGAGGGGACACTTTGTGCTTTCCGTCCTTGATCCGTCTGCTCTTCAGAACGCTTCCGAGTTTCGACAAGTATGCATCGATCACTCACCGGTAGCGGAAACGGCAAAGGACAAAGTGCGACACTCATTAATGAGAGTCCTCTACAATAAGTATTGATTGGCGCAATATTTAAAGGTTGGAAGAAAGAACAATTGAACCCAGTATTCTTGTATGTTATTTTATTGAGTGATTGAAGAGAACAGGAAGGGAAAGAAACGACAGGATAAAGTAAGTGCATTGTGGTTGAGAAATATTGGATAACAGTCAGTGCTAATGAGAACAAAATCCTTCCCGTCGTAAACCGGCGCCCGACGGAGTGCTCCTCTTTTTGGCGAAGCCTCTTCGTACTACCTACGAGACATTTCAATTTCTCATCCTTTTATGCTGCCCAGTCCATTCGATACGCCGGCCAAGCGGGTCAGGCACCCAGCCAGATATCATCCTCCGTGTCCTTCTAGCTCTTTCTCGCCGAGTACGCCATTTTACTGAGGACAGCTCGAAAGCACTAAAGCCAAATTTCCGTCTCCCGACAAATCCTCCTTATTTCGCTAACTCCGAACTTGGCTGCGACTACAATCGAAATAGAGGCCCACTTGCTCCTACTAACGGTAACACCCACTATTAGCTTTGAAGGTAAAAACAAGTTGCAGCACTGAGATAGCAAAGTAGAATAGTGCCGCTGCGATAACACAACTACGTAAGCACGTATACTTAAAGACATTGTAGGAGAGTCGAGGGAAAAGTTTCTTGCCCGCAAACTTGCGCCACGGAAGGATTAATCTCCTTAAAATGTTGTCGGCGAGTTAGTGAGTTAAAGTCGAATTAGCTGCTGGAAAGCTTAGCTGTTCGTCGGGGCTGAGAAAACGGGGTGATTTGAGAGAACACTTTCTTGCCCACTACGAATAATAATCGGCGTCCTGCTTGTGGAGGTGGTTTTAACTTAAGAAGCGATTAAACCTGCCCCGGCATTACACAGTCAGGCGTGAGATCGTGCCGATGCTTCTCTAAGTGCGGGCATTCCACGAAACATTAGGAAATACCGTTACTTCCAGCGTAATATTAGCGTGGCGAGTAACGTCAGAAGGATTTCCAGAGTGTCTAGGTGCGCAAGTTGGCTGGCTGGCTAGCGTAACTATATACGCAAATTTCGATAAGATTAGATAGCACGAGAAAACGTTTATCCTAACAAGAATCGATACCACCAACATTTTATCGCGAACAATACTCGAGAGCGACCTGTAGTGTTCGATAACGCGATTACAGAGCAAAGAATACTCTAATGGGAAATACATTTTTAGCTAACTTTATGATTGTGCGAGAGAAATCTTCGACCAACGTATTTCTCTCGAATTTAACCTGCTGGGTTTCCCTTTTCCTAACTGACCGCTGCATTTCCCACTGGACCCTTTTGTTGACCTTTTCTGCTTTCTCGTACCTGATCCTGCAGTGGTAGGGCACAGGTATGTGACACCAGGTACTTCAAAACTCATGTCAGTTACAAGAGCGTGAAAAGTATCCTGTCGAACATTTAACTTCAACCAGACGAAGTTACTAATAATTCTTTGTTGCGTGAGTGTACTTTTTAGTCTGCTTTAAGATTTTCGACAGTACTTCATATTCAAGTATTACACTCGACTTGAAAAACGTTTCATAGATTTGCCAGGCTCACTCTAAATTATGCAGGTTGGATGATAGTTGCGCGTGAAGCTTGCACCAAATCATCAAAGAGAAGGCAGTACGGTGGTTCTAGGTGCGGTAAAAAATTCACTGTCGAGCTCTATGACCCTAGCAGAAGCGGGCCCGCAATAAACTGGTTTTGCCTGGCTTGAAAGCACGAGAGAGCCCGGCGAGAAGGCTGTGGCCCGAGACAGAGCTCGAGTCGCCAGAAAGAAAAACTGCCGAGAATGAGATGACAGGGAAAACGCGGCAGAGTAGGAGCTGGTAGTAAAGTAATAAGAGGGATAGAGCGTGCGAGGGAGCAAAAGGGAAGAGAGAAGGAAAGGAAGGGTGTACGAGCGAGCGAGTTCTGAGGGTAGCAAGCAAAGAGAGAGCAGAGCTGGAAAAACCTGAGTGAACGAGCGTGGTTGGTGCAAACACTTGGTGTGCTCGAAACAAGTCGTTTCAAGTCCTCGTCACGAAGTGCAGTTAGCCTCAATGGACTTGTCGGATCAGTAAAACACTTGGACTACCGTGAACCAAATCCCCGGGGCGAGGAAGCGCGAGCACCGAGCCAAGGGTGATGATCATTATCCCAGTATCATAATTGGAATAACACCCAACACTCCTTCATTTTTGCTGGTCCCGACGAATCGAGCATAGACTATCAACTCTGATGAGATTATATTCTTCCCGAAGGCGTTGGTAGAACTTCCTTGATCCGACTTCCCCTTATCAATAAACGGCTCGGTGGTTATTACCTTCGTGGAAGAAGGAGGATATCATGATAGTAGCTCTTGCTCTCCTCTGAAATCGAAGTCTCGATTAGATAGGAGGGAAGCGCACAGAGTAGTTGGTATGTATACTGCTCCCCAGGATTTACAATTCGTAGACGGCGACGACCCTTCCTTCGTCGACGAAGATCCACTTGCGCTCGGTAAACACCGCAGTTCCCGGCGCGACGAGGTGCTCGATAAGAAGAGTAACCCGAATACACAAACGGCTTGTTCGCACGTGCGTCCCTCGACTTCTCGACTTTCCCCTTTACCGAACTTTTAAACCAGCGAATCTTTCAACGTCCCCATCGGCATGCAACTGCCCCCGCGTCTGCGAAAGATTAGCTTCTTTTAGGGGAAGGGTGCTGACAACTTCGAAGACTTCTCTCAGCCGAGACGACACACTGAAATAGGCCTTCTGGTACATACCTTATGCTAGCATAGGAACGAGGAAATATTGTTAGCTCCTCCCTTCGTTCACCCCAAGTAACCGCGAAGTCGATGGGGAAATATCATTTCCCTTGCGTCCAATCTTTCGCCCCTGCATCCCTTGAAACATCTATTCCTTCGTAGCTATTAGAGCCCCATTTCCGCTTGCGGAACCGTCACAGCTTTAATGCGAGTGAAAGCTTTATGGATGAGATACTGGCATGCGTGGAAATATTTTCAAGCATTTTAGCAGCGCTTAAGCCCCCTCTATTTATTACTACGACACGAGTGCGGAGGCGGGTGTTGAAAAAGTGTGTTGGTCTGCAATCCATGTTGAAGAGGAAATATCAGAGTGCAGCAAGATCGAAATGATTTCGTCATTGGATGGCGATGATCGTGTAAAATATCCCCCGCTCGTGCCACCGCGTCTCAGTGGGGGTCATTGAATTTGCATGGAGGCGATATGCTGGTAGAGACGGGTTCCGGCTCGTTGAACCATCCTGATGGATGGTGAAGGTCGAACTTGTCTTACGAGGACGTGGAGCATGGGCATTTCGGCGCACGACCTGCGACCTATTACTATTACTATTACGACAGTCGTGGGAGGATGATTCGTCAGGGTATTTCATTCACTGGGATCTGAGACAGTGCCGCCGAGATAGTGTATTCCCTTGGTAAGAAGAACAGGTTGGAGCACGCGGGTCAAAGTTATGAGATAGTAGCCAAGCCTTTTTACGCAACGCGTCATTAACGCGACCGACTTTTGAGTGAAAAAGCAGTTTGAAAAGTACTTCCCGAGTGGACGACTCGCACTGGATATCGCACTGCTAATGAAGCAATGCATCAGGAAAAGGGAGTCATTCACTATCGCGTTTAAATTGATATCGCGTGGCTGGTTATTTACGAGGTCGACCATTAAGCCGACGAAGAATAATTTGGGATGCAGTAGAACGTCATTGTCCAATCGCGGGATGCCGGGCTTGCAAAAACTGATGATTCAATGCCTGATAATAGTACCTGCTAACAATGCTGCTCTCTCGCCCGCTTATCACGGGCCATTAAATCGACCCGGCGATCGACCTTTGACTCTACCAAATACCAAGCTCTGCTCCACCCGACCGACAAGAATTAATTCCCCATTCGGCCGGGGATCAGAAATTTCAATACTCGGAGAATGTGCCGGAAGAATTCAATTAGGACAAGTTCGGCAAACCGCTGCTACGAGAAAGTTTAAACAATGGGACGGAAGGAGCGATGAAGACGTTACAGAGAAACCCTGAATTACAGAGCTAGAAGAAGAAGAGCAGTTACCATAAAAGAAAGTCCTCGCAATCCGAAGTTTTTGTGGGAAGAATAGATAGAACTCCTCGGGAAATGAGGAAGTATGCAAAGAGATGCCCAAAGGCTGAGGCAACAAAGGGACAATCTCCCTGGAAGGGGTCTTCCACGAAATGGAATGAAACCATCGGACGAGCACTACGGATGCGGGATGTTTAATAAAACAATTAGTAAGAGTAATCAGGGAAAATATCCAAGAGAGAAATGAAGTCGTGCTAAGCGAGATGGGCGAAGGTAGTTTCCATCCATGTAACATAGGACGGAGGAAGCTGGTGTGTCGAGGGTTGGATTAACCCTGGTTCGTGCGTTCGTCGATTCCAGTCTCTGTTGACTCAGGCTAGCCAGTTGGAATGGCCGCCCGACATCGTGGAAGAGTGAGCTCGAAATGACGCCCCTATCGATTTTCTGACTGGCGGATTAGTTTCTACACTTTTCTCTCTTTTCTGCTTTCACTGCTGACCTCGCTCCGCCCTGACACTACATCGCTTTCCTCTGTCAGTATCTTGCCGCTCGCCGTCACGATACAACGCTCCCTCGTTAACGTCCCCCGTCCTCGAGCGATTAAAGGCAGAGAGACAAGAAGGAGTGCTCGGGACTTGTTTCCTCCTAAGCGGAGATCAATGAGCCGAAGACCATGAGCAAGAGGAGAAGCTCGACCTCCTTTAAAAGTGATCTTCAATCTTATCGGTCATCATGTTCCTTCCCCTCTGGCACATATTCAATATACCTGGAATGTTCAACCGCAGCATCCCAAAGGAAAGAGGAACATCCGTATTAAAAATCCCCAAATGAAATTATCACCATCCGTAGAAAAATCCCCTTTCTCGCCCTAAGATAGACGACTCTCAATGCCTTGATGGTAAGCTTAATACTAAACCTTGGAGCGCAAGCTTGAAACCGGAAAAGCATTGTTAGCAACGAGCAACATCAGAGTTTTAATTCTCTATGCCTTCGGCTCTACTATCTCAATAAGTTACTACCGGCAGCAAAGAGTTATCGGTGGATTATGGAGGCCAGGATTGCCGAGATATCCTGTGCGAACAATGAGCGAGATGCACGCATATATCGAAGCTGACCGAGGGAAAACCCCCGCAATCATAGCGTGGCTCGGTTACGGTTCTGTTTGATTCCCTGATAAGGTGTGCTCGATCGTGGATTGTATACGTCCGATAGCTATCATCTGTGTACATTTCTCAAATGATTATCGTTTATTTATAACTTTCAATTCACGCTGCAGACACATATACATATACAGCGAGCGTGAGATAACTTTCAGTAGAAGGAGTGCGTGTATAGTCAGGCGTGGCGAGAAGTGTTAACGCATATTGGCGATTGGCGTGGCTATGTGCTTGGAAAGAACAGTCGGTGACCTGCGCGTAAGAAAATACGATCGGATAATCGTCGAGTTACATGGCCTGCTCGAACAAGCCGTAAAATCTTAAAGTCCCTCGTGGACTTACGAGCTGCCTTGGCCATCGCTCGATTACCAACCTCGATCTCTCTGTCTCTCTCTTTCTCTCACCCTTGGCCGTTCATGTACACGCGTACCTAAGTATGTATGTACGTGTTTCTCGAGGTACGAAAGTATTTATTGCCTGGCGCGTAAGCGATGTACTCGCTACTTTCCGAGTAACCTGGATACTGAATCCCTCTTGGCGTCTGACAGCGAGCCAAGCTAGCACGGTGTTTACGAGGGCTCAGCGGAAACCAAGAGAACTTTAAATCCTGCTTTATGACGGCGCCGCTGCTTTGGCTTAATAAAAGTCGCCCGCGCCCGTGGATCGCCTCACTGTTGACGCTGTCGTTACCTTTAGTGGCTTGCGCAGCTAGCTTTTAATTATGCACAGGTCCCTTCGCTCTCCTCGAGCTTTGCGAGCGTGATACGCCTCTCCATGGCAGTGTCGGCCAAGCCAGTCAAAGCGATACGATAGTGGTATGAGTTACTCTACTTTTCCCCTTAAGTCATTTCTGTAATTAGACTAACGCTTCTTCGCGAAACATCCTCTAAATACTTTGTTGGCTGATGTTGTTGATTGCGAGAACGGATATCATGGGGATCTTTCGGGAAATGTGGCTGTGGGAAGTTCAGCTTTCGATTATGCCTAGTTTCCGAGGGAATGCGGTATCTATCGAATTATCCAGTGGTACCCTTCGATTTCACGAGTCGTCAGTCTGCTAGCCGGAAGCGAGGAGGGCTCGGTTAACCGGAAGCCTGATCGGGGGAGATCCGGTTCGTCGCTTGGCGAATACCTGTTTGTCTGTTACCAGAAATGCCTGCGGTTGGCTTAATTCTGATCCTATCTGTGCCATGAATTTCGCTATAACGATACTAGTCTCTCGATCCTAAATCGAAACCTTTTACATATTTCTCAAACCTAAATTGCACAAAGCGAAGATGCGAGGGGACTTTGAACTTTTTTCAAAGTTGGATTTTCAAAAGTTTTCAAGTCTTTTATGATGGGATCTTTTGCTCAGTCCTTTTTATTTAAAATTTTTCGAATTTACTGTGCGGATGAAGTGGTAGAGTAATTGGAGTGGTAGAAACGGCCTCATGCAGCACACGGTAGCCTCGGCCACTTGTCCCGCGCTGATTCAATAGAATTTCGGAGTCCAACTCGGCTGCGGGATAAACAGACACCCCGCCCCTCTGTTCCCACGGCTAATTAAGCCCTTGTCGAGTGAAGGAGAGGGAGGGGTTGGTGGACAAGTGCATGAATGAAGAGCAGTGGCTGTCCCCAATGTTTACACGCGACGATTACGATCCTCGTCGAAAACTGGTAGTGCCACTGGGCCAGCTCTTTGAAATCCGAGACGTCTAGACTTTGGAGCACATTAGGCCGATTTAATGATGCCGAACTCCTGCGCCACACTTGCCAGGAGGCTTCAAATGGCCTTCCAAAGACTCGGACAAACCAGTGGTTTGTTACCTTTTCGGGGGACCACTGCTCCAAAACCGACAGCTCCTCCTCCTCCTCCACTCCGAAAGTGAAACCCGAGTGCTCGTCGAAACGGATTCACTCTTAATTTAGTGGTCCTTAATTTAAAAGATACTTAAAACCTATCGGCCACATTATTACGCATGCTGTCGGACAACTAACTTCTCCGGCGAACAGTAGGAAGCAAAATATTTGATAACCCCACCCGTGTTCCGGAAAATCGTTATTCCTACATTACTCTGTTATTCCGGGCAACAGGAGTGTACGCAGCCACCGCTGAGGGAATTGAATGGACGTTTTCAGACGCAGCGGTGCATATAGGCAGGGGCTAACATGTCGGATTAAATAAAATATAAATGACAAGCCCTTGAAGCGGGGTCCGTTAGTTCTCGTTAATGGAGAATTACTGTTTGGTAAAGGACGTTGTGGAGGCCGCTCGCCACCAATTGTGGTCAGATATTCCATTAAAATCTGGCGGCCAGCGAGAAGATACGATTGCTGACTGGCAGTTGTCGAATCGAAAGATGCACAACAGCTACATTTATAGATCTCGTCCATCAGAAACTATTGATTCCAAGCCATTTTTATTGCCGCTTTTTTTTATCTTTCCTCCAATCTTCTCCTTGTATTCCTCGTGCGAGTTATTCCGAACCTTTTTAGACGCCAAGCCCTTCACAAATACGTGAATGTATTCTCACGTTCGAACGATTGAAGACTGATTACAAGGCGTTCCGCAAATGCAGTGCTAAAGCATCGACCAAAGAAACAATGATACTCGGTAACAGCTGTAATTTTCATGGCAGACTAAATTACAATGCGCTCTGGGACGAAGCATATTGTTAAGAGTCTCGAAGAGTACGCATTATAGTGCATTCTCGTTCGAATTCATATGCATTTTAACAAGCGGCACGAATTTTATGCAAACGAATATTTGATCCAAGTAATAATTTTGAGGCCAAGTGGAGAGGTGTATGTGTGTCGATGCGGGCGATGAATGGATCTGTGAACGCCGGACTGGTCACGATGCCCGTCGTCCATCAATGTTTGGAACTAAATGATATAAAGCTTTCACAGTGACTCGCAAATATTTGCAGTATTTTACACGTAGCAGCAATTGCGTTGCATCAGTGGTTCACTGAACGAGAGAGTGGGAATTATTGGCGAGTCTCCGAAGTATACGGGTCGCTTGAGAATCGCGCAAAGAATGTTGCGATCGTACATGCTATCCGTACTGGGATTACAATATCTTGGACATAATTTACGATTACTGGGAAAGGTCAAGCTGCGTGTGCCGGTGAGAGCGAGAAGTGTGCGTGGCGGTCTCGTATGATTTTCTCGTTGACGTAGGTCTCCAGTTTCATCTCGTGACTACGGCGAAAGCCTTCGAAGAATTCGCAGCAGCAACAGCATCGTCGGCGGTGGTGGTGGCAGAAGCACATTGTCCTTGGTCGGAGGTCCGGCCAGGTATTACATCTTGCCATTTCTTTTTCTCTCGGCAGCCGACACACAGCACAGGGCTCTTCTCACGCCCGCAAAATCCAGCGACGGGCCACCGACGAGAATCGTCGCTGCGCATGACAATGCACGTAACAGGAGACGCACCTAGGTGGTCCCTCTTGTAGGAAAGAGGTTTGCTAAGGAGACGACGACTCCACGAGAGCCCTCCTCAGTTTCCTGTCTTTCGTAAAGAGACGACTTTCCACTAAGAATAACGACGAATTGGGCACAATTACCGGCAAATTGCTTCCCACGAGACAGCGAGAGAGGGATGATCCATAGTGGATCTGGTCCTTTGGCTCCTTGCGGTGAGCGTTTGTCGATTCTCTACTTTAATGGGGCTTTTCTTCCACCAAAAGAGAAAGAATAAAAATCTTCCTTGCTGCTGGAGCATGCTTTACGTGCCTTGAAGTTTGAGACGAGAAAAAGGACGTTTAATTCATGAAATACTCCTAGTCATACTTTATTTAGTCAGATTTTATTCCACGTGCCTTTTGGCCGTGACACTGAAGGCTAAATGCTAATATCTAATAGTGGAGTGGTCCTTGAAGGGGCAATGAAAACAGATAGAAGGTAGTTAAGCCTGGCCACGTTCTTGGGCCTGCAACATTTGGGCTGCACGTGGCGGACTTGGCAAAAACCCCACGGAACTTTGTCCATTCAGTTCGCCGGCTTACATACGGAGTGTATTAAACGCGCTGTTGGTGTGACTTTCCCGGCTTTATCTTGCGACTAGCTATTCCGGACTCTCGGTGCCGTAGCACGTGCTAGGCAGCCGAAATTTTCCTCGAGGACATATTTCCCTTTTCCGCTTTTCAACGGGACCCTCTCCAGCCGCAACATCTGGCGCGTCAGAAAAGAGAAAAGTCGCGAAAAAGGTTTTACGATATCGTCCGCACGGGAAAGCATATGCTGCAATTTCCAGCAGGACCATACTTTCTTTGGGAACTTTACGCTAGGTAACCCTGGGAATTTCCGTGAATATTTTTGGCCGTCCGCTCTTTAAATATTCAATGAAGCTAGAGCAAAGAAATTTTTTAATAATTCTACGGGATGGTGTACGCCATGATATGATGAAAAACTTAATTAAAGCCAAACAGCGAGTGATTAATAAAAACACCAGACCTCTTCCGCTATCCTGTACTATTACCACGGGGAGCGGCTGGCATTAATTAATCTCTGATACGTTTAATCCTGTAATCCGAAGTATCATTGAAACCCTGTTTTTTTACATATTACGATCAAAAGTCGTGCTTTTCTTCATATAAAGCAATCGAGAGCAAAAAATCAGAGTAATAGTCCAGACAGGAAGTAAATGCGCGAAAATAACCAGGCATCGTTTTTTTGTCACTTGAATACCGGATGTGCGTGTGGTAGTCGGTCCAGTGCTTCGTTCAGTTCTCTTGGTGGTTCACGCGACACAAAGTCGAGAGGCGGAAGAGGATCGAGAGATGCTACTCGTGAGGCACTTGCAAATTGATTCGGGTAGAGAAACTGGTCTGGTAAAGTCGGGCCGCCATTTCAGAGGCCGGATGCTCTTAATGATCGGCAATTTCAGTACGCGGTACGTGAGAGGGCAAGTCTCCCGTACTCCTTCTACGTCTGCACTTCGAACGTCGGTACAGATTCATTTATTCAACTTATATCGGCCGACAAACCCAGTGTTTCGAGTGTGGAGTTATGCGTATTAAACAAATGCGAAAGCAAAGAGGGATTTGCATTGAACGACTGTGAAAGTTTAGTGGTCAGTCGTACCTGTAAGGTTGAGTAGGTCTGCGTAGCAGTAGTGAGTAGCTCGGCATATTTATCGCTGTGTGAGACGTCAACGTGGGCATTAAATGCGCAGGGGGTCATGGAAATATCCATATTCGGAGGGCACCAAGCCTCTTAAATATTTCATCGAGGTGCAGCGGGAAAGAAAGGCAAGCCTTCTTCTCCCTTTCCGACCGCTTGACTGCTCGCCTCTTCTACTGCTTGTTCGGCTGCACCCTCGTTTAAAAAATGAACATGGATAGGTACTCGCTCTTTCTCCCTCCTCACCAGGACTTCAATCCTTTATCACATGGTTAAGAGAGAGGAGGGGAGACTTGTCGTTCGAAAGGACACCCGATTATCCAGTCGTCGTGAAAGCCTTCACGTTCCTGACATCCACGAACCCTTTCCAATTTCATGAGAGTCCTACTGAAATCGACGTATCAGCTCCACTTCTCGTTATCCTTGCTTTCGACATTCACCATTTGGGCTTCGATTCTTTCAGCCATGCATATCGATTTTGAAATTTTTGCCGAACCATCCGCTCTCGATAGAGATCTCACATCTTTTTTTGACGTCCACTCTCCTGCTCGTAAATTAATTGAATAGCCAACATCAAAATTGAACATTCAAAGTGGACGATATCGGATTTCAACGAATGCGCGTGTATATCTCCTCGAGTAGTCCAGATACGGTTGGTAGGCGGTGACGACTATCGCAATATTTCACAGAGCGCATGAAATTCGCGAATTTATTGTACGCCATAAAACTGCGCCGGTAGTTTTTCCTTGATTTCCTCGGACACATAAATTCTCGCTTATCGCATACCACGCTCCTAATTGCGGTTAACAGCTTGCGGTCAACAGTACTTTTTCTAAGCATCGTAGATCATGATTCCACCCTGGAGTCTGTACATGACTGTGTGTGAGAACACTCACGTAAGCCGACGATTCCATAACTGCAGAATGCTCCGGTTTCAACCGCATAGATTTCAAGCTCTGAAGAGTCTCAGTGCGAACCGGGTAACACACTTGTCGCTCGAGTGAAAAAGAGCGTGAATAAGGCTGTTATTGCTCTCAGCCGTGTTACTTCCTTCTTCTCGGTTCAGTCAACGTCGTCACAGCGGGTTTCTTTCATGAAATTTTATTTTTCACGCGAACTTCTGCATTGCGATACTCGAAATTGGCGATGAGAGTTTAATATCACTCGCTTAATGATGGGATTCAGTTGGGCGATAATGGTGTAGTGTCACAATGATCCGAAGTGTGTTGAGAGTGCATGTCATGCGAGACGATAACTTCCATATTGATGTTTCCCGAACTTGGTAAGCGGCAGTTAGGAACGCGACGCCGATAAATTTAATTACGGTGTGTTCAATTACATCGACGCATCTGCGCTTCTGCGTTCACTTTCACCATGTGTACGAACATTGACGTGAGCTCGAAATTTCGCCACCCGTGACGTGCAACTTCGAAATCTCCGAATGTCGCTCTTCATTGATTTATGACCAAATGACCGAAACAGTTATATCGCAGCTGGGGGATTGTAGGGTGATGTATTCCAAGTCATTCTCGAGATACAAATCTCACCAGAGGGAAAATTATATGCTCGCACTTGGTATTAAATAATTATCTCGCTCCGAGGAGATTATACCTTACCTACTCGTAATACTTCGCACTTGTACAGGATAAGACTGTATTCTTGCGAATTTTTAAAATCTCTCAGCGGAAAGAGCAAGTAGACGTAACAAATTCTATTGGACAGTCATTCGAGACGGGAGAATAAAAAAACGTCCAACCCTAGCCAGAGAACAATATCCTATCTAAGGAAAGAATCGTATAAAATCAATGGAGAGAAAGAGTCACGCAATAAATTTTAACGGATGAATGAAGGCGTAGTGCAACTACTTTCAAGTAGTATGCTTATGTAAAGGGTTGAAATTCAATCCCCCACGCTATTATTCGAGCCGGTTTAAACTGATATCTGCGCAGATCGATCGCTGGGGATAGAATACACGCGTGAGCTCATTGTTGTCGCGTGTCCACGGCAATCACGGCAAATGTAATCGAGAGCGCTTGCCGGCAACTCGCGCTTAAAATCCTGGAAGCACCGGGCTGTTCGGCGCCGATATTGAGCGGCTTGGATATCGCTTTGCCCACGTAATGACACTCTCGAATTAATGGACTTCCGGTGTACCAAATCAGTATAGCCGATGCATTCGTATCTGCCGCTGAAGTTCCAGCCGAGTGTTGCGCAAGAAAGTGCAGATGCTGAGAAACGAATCACGTGATCGGAATTGTAAGGTCGCTCCTTTAAATTGTGCGAGTCGTAAATTTGCATTGGCAAATGATTTACGCCTGACATCACCAATTGCTATGGTATTGATTCGTTGGCTTTATTGAACAGAATCGAGGAGTTGTTATTGATTATTGGAGGCGTATGATTCTCGCTGAAATAGAGAATTATTTTTCTGTTCCTCAATAATTTATTTCTGCCTACCCTTGCTTATCGTATTCGCTGGAGTGTCATTAAAAATTCTCATTCAACAAACTATTCAGTCCACCGCAGCAAATTATTAAGAATTCTCGACGAACAAACAATTCAGCCTGCTACCGGATGATCTCTCCGGAGCTGGTTACACAATAGGAGGTAATTGAGGGTAATTAACGTTTGATTGGGTACGAATGAGACTTGTCTTAGCTGGAAAACTAGTCGATTCCTGCTAACGGTGACTTAGTCCAAACATTTCACTACTTCAAAATCTTAAAACCCAAAGAGCTGAATACACACAGGAAGATATTGTCAAGACACAAAAAACTTTACTACACTTTTGTTCTTTCTGCCATGTCATCAGTATGATATATTTCCACCCTGTCAGACTCGGCCGGAAGTAACAATTAAAGTACCCGTACGCCTTTGCTTGGTGGCGGACAGGGATTCCCGTGTCTCTGCATCTTATGCAGTTAGGTCTCCTGACAGGCGCACACGCGGTGACTCACCGGCGCGGCGGAGTCGTCCCTTTCCAGATAGTTCCGTGGCGAAAGAAAGCCCCGTCTAATTGTGATTTACATAAGATTAGGGTGCCGCTGGCAGGGGGCGCACAGCGGAAGTCAGGCATAATACGGAAGCCCGTAGCGAGATGCTCGCATCTGTGTCTATGCAGGGAAAAACACCTGAAAGAAGCGGGGACGTCTGACAGATTAAACAAAACTTTACATCTAAATATTCTATGTTAACGAGGAATTCTAACATTTGAAATATGTAGATAGGCCTGGCACGTATAATCTCGGCACGTTTGAAGTCGACTGCGCACATGCAGGCATTCGTGGCGGCTTGAGTGACGTGAAAGAAAGAGAAACGGTACTTGGTGTACGTACACCGTGGTACTCAAGCACTACTCGCCTTTCTTCGCTGGGTTAAGCACTAGCCACATCATTCTCACCAGATCTCCAAGAGTACGGGCTTGGCCTCTGAATCCCAGACCGGCTCCACTCCCGAAACTTCAGTTAGAATGCTGAGACTGGCGCCTTGGATCCTGGAACCGGAGTTGAATCCATCTCCACTTTTCAACAGTGTTTCAGAATCCGGCTGGCCTACAAAGATCTGGTTTCATAAGAAATGTCTCAAGATTTCCTTCTAGTATTGATCATCTTCGTTCCATTTAAAGATTCTTCTCTTTTGTTCATAACTCCATTATGTAATTATTATAAATAGTTTATACGCGAGTATAATATAGTATATAATAAATTAGAATACGATTTTCTGATCAACCTGATGTGACTACGCCTTTATGTATCCGTTACAAGTGTACACGGGCAAAACGAGATGTACTTGAACCTCGGAAGTACGATATACATGTAGATATAAAGCACGAAGTGAAATATCTTCAGGGCATTCGTTCTCTCTCGCTGCGGTAAGAGCATGCAAGTATTTCCGTTCGCCCTTTGCCAGTCCTTTAGTCACACTCCCCGTTCCGCGTTTGTTCATTCTCCACGGAGCCAAGCTTGTCCCTTTATTCTTAGGCGTAATTGTTTAATGTAGATTCCAGTTAAAAGGCGTTTCCAAAAAATCGTAGCGAAGCATTCGCCGGTGGGTTTTCTTTGGTGGTATCGATCAGTTGGAAAAGGGCTGAACTGTGCTCGGATTAGTTCCGCTGGCTGGCGATACTATCTCGACGTAAGGCTGGGCTACAAGGCGGATTGCATCGCGGATATATGCCATGGAAGTATGCGCTCTATCACGCACGAGATATATCATTCCTGGCACGCTGACAGCACCTTGTCTCTAATGTTTCTATTCTACCCTGACAATCCCAGTGTCGTGCAATTAACCTCCCGCTGGATTTTAATGCTTGCCTTTGTCATCGTAGTGTTTCTCCTACGCACATAATAATTACCGAGCCCCCTCCAAGGTTCATTGGACTTTGTTTCATGAAATTCGTATGCCTTCGCACTTTCATGACTTTCCACACGAACCGAACTCACTAAAACGTTATTTCTAAGCCTTGACAACACATCTGAATACGTGGCTATGACTGGCTCGAGCAACGACCGTTCGAGACGAGTCACTCGGCAAGATTGATCGTTCTGGAACGATCTACCAATCAAGCAATTTGCTCGCAGAACTGGACTCGCTTGATTTCATTGCATTCATCAAATTGTCGAGTGACTGTTCGTTCTTACAGTGGTTCGTGTTGATTTTCATACTCGGCGTATGTACAATTGTTTTATATGCAATCTTGAATTCATTGTTTTTTTAGGAGTTAGGGAAGATGAGTGTCCACAAGGCAGTGGATAACTGGTATTTCGTTAGACGAAGTAGCAAAGGGCGCTTCAGCGTTTCCAAATCCTTGTTGTCCCAGATGAGCTTCTCGTGCTTCGTGTCTGGCGTGCGATATTAGTTCGAGAATAATTCAAAGGCGCGAGGGGCACACTCGAGAGGGGAGGGAGCCTGCAACTTCCATCTAGAATAATAGCCAACGTCGGGGTTATACTGTCGACGGGAATTTCGGGGCTCGAGACGCAACGGGGATCACGGCAATTTGCATAATACAATTCCCGACGGACGGAAACTTGGAATTGACGATCTTATCGCGTATGCTCCTTGGCCAACTGTTTAAGCCACCTAACCGAGTATTAACAGCTACCTTGAACTTCGTAAATCCTATGCACGTTGCGGAGATACTAAGGGTATTCTTAGCTTAAGCTTAACTCCACACAACAGTATTTCCGGGCAATCCTTTAAATCTGACAATAGGTAAACAGGGTAGATAAGGAAGAACATGGAGTTTTTAGGCTTCGTGTCTGACATGAAAGCAAGAACAGGGTAGTCTGGAAAAGATAAAGACAGTGTTAGTTGCGGGGTGTGATGAAAAGCGGGGGTGTGCCGCGTCCACCTTGTGAAAATGACTCGGCGTTCAAAGGGGTGAAAAGAGGCTTTGGGGATGTCCCCCTCGGCTATGGGTGTAAGTCATGCGGCTATTTTCACGGTGGCCCTTGCGCACGGCAGCACACGCTGCCACCATTGACAGCGGCACCGCGTGGGTAGTTTATGAGTTCGCATAATTGTCGTAGCACGCACGCTTTTCATTAATCAATCCTCACCGATGGCTCCCACTTTGTCCGGTGGTGAATAGCACCCCGCAGCACTCTTAGCTTGTCCGGCTCGTCGTGCAAATCTCGCTTTTTCTTTCAACGCCCCGGAGGGTAGCTTTAATTAACGTCGTTTGGAGTAACGTGGTCGGCTGCCAGTCAGCTCCCACGAACACGAGTATTATTTGTTTACGTCTACCCTTCGTTAGGTTCTTGCATTCGTCGTCCACGGAGTTCTTAACAGGCTGACGAAAAGACTGCCAGCCAGGCTGCCAGCAATGGCATTCAATAAAATTTAAATAATGCCAACTCGGCTCGTGGCCGTTAGTTAAGTATTGCGACATGACTGTATTTGCCCATTGCGCCGCACAGGGAATTCAATTTGTTGGCCTTCGTGGCAAAACTATTAAAGCCAATCCCACAGTATTAGAAGCGTGTAATAGTTTAGCCGCAGGTGTCTGTTACATCGAGGTGAAAGGTTCCCGACTTCCCAGTGTATGCCGGTTAAAGTAACTAGGATAATGGAAAAATCGCAGGGTTATACGCTGCGAGCGTGTTTCCCCCGCGGGGTTCACAGGTGATTAGTTAAATCCTATTATTGGTGCTCGGCTTCAACGATGCGTTCAGCCCCAGACACTATAGAAATACCTAACACTTAAGCGGCACCGGGGCTGCTGCACCGACTCACGAGCTGCGACTAGAAACCCAGTTGTAATTGGATTACACACAGTTCTCTGAATACTTTCGCCTTCTATTCGAGTGTATTAAAACCGTAGTATCGAAAATACCTCGACTTTTTTCAATTAAAGTCGTAGAAAAATTGTCACGCTGAAATTCAATATCCTTCATTCGAGTTGTAAGTTTCTTGGCTACAAGTTTTGCGAAAGTGCCGAGCAAAACAGAAACTTACAGACCGAATAAAAAACAGTTAGGTTGGTAAGTGACTTGAGGATGAAAGCGGAGCTTTGGTAAAGTGGCTTTCTAATCAGATGACACGTCGAGGGCGACTGCTCTCATCAGTCGAGGGCATAATTAGAGAGCGTTAATTGCTCCGCGAGAGGCCGATCAACACAGACGGCATAGACGGATGATAACGAAAGCCTTGGCGTTGAAGACGAAGATGAAGAGGGTGTTCGTTGGCGCGTCGGCACTACACCCTCCTGAAAGGGCACGCGTCGCACACCGATTTTAACCCTCGACGGATTACGCCTCGGCGAACACGTATCGACATGAGGCTACTTATTTCGAGGTGCCTGCGCCCTTTTTGTTCCACCGAACTCGTGTCACTCTCTGCACGTACTCCCGAGGGAGCACCAGTTACTTTGCGGTGACAAGTGCACTTTAAAAGAGAACCGACTGACACCAGACCACTGCTAACCTCTCCAAACTTACAATAAGTCCCAAAATCTCACCCATTTATAATATAACAGTAACAAAAATCCACAAGTCTATTCAGCAAAAGAAAACCTGGATAATTCTTCAATTTCAAAGCAGTATTATTCTCATGTCTCGTGTCAACTCGAAACGTTTGTCAGATTCTTTTGAGCCTGGATTCAAAGCTTCGAGCAAACTCGAAACGTATGGTGGTAGAATGATATGTAGTAAGCTAGGGGTAGTTTGATGGGGAGCCATACAGCTCGTGTACACGGGAAATTGTGCCATTATACTGGGGCGAAATAACGCATGTACATCGACCTCGAACCCGGTCCAATCCATAGAACGAGTTCCTTCGTCGACGTGTATCGACACACGCCACGTCGTCGTACATTGGGGTGCATAAATGCAGCTCGCCCTCTTGGCACGTGCCTATCATGATGGCTTTCCATAGATATCCCATAACGCTTTATACAGGATGAATCAGAAGATTAGTTGGAATAATCTTGCAAACTTACTATTCAAATTTATCTAAGACTCTTCTTTTATAATAATTAAAGGATCCTCGAATAATATAACTACTTGTTATAATATTAAAACACATGAATTCGTTCCAGTCTTTTATAAGTAATTCGAGGTGGATCTTTTTAATAACAAGTCTAGGATCATTGAACCCAGACGAAAGTGGTTGCTTTGAACATTTGTATAGTGCGATGTACGTCGAGTGGCAGCCTCAAATCCGGCACGTGTGCCCCCTCGATCAAACACGACGTTTGGAAAACTGACTCACGCCGTCGCTGGAACACGGACCGCGCCACAGGGGGGCGAGACGAACGTTTTGCATATGAAATAGCGGGCGGAACAAGCCGTGAAATATTAGTCGCGTAACACTCGACGTGTAATCCGCTGACGCTTATCGTTGTGACGGACGTTCAGTGCGATCCTGGCCTTATCAGACTCGGACACTGAATGTTTACTCTTACGATAATTCGCAAAGCTGCGACAACACTTTTCAACCCCAGCTGTCTGACCCTCTGCGTCTCACGTGCTTGTTTGTCTAATAGCTTCCGTCCAAAATAAATGGCAATTTTGTTTTCAAAACAAGTATGGAATGAAATAGCAAGGAAAGGTAGATCACCTATCAAGCAAGAATTTATTGCAATGTCGTATGGAATTCACTCCTATTCTTCGCGATGGTTTACTGGCTTAGATGGCGTCCGGTTCAAGGTAGAGTTCTAATGCCATAAAACATCGGGGATAAAGCACAAGTTGGCTGGATCGAGCTCGAGCATACACTCGTAGAAAAGATCGGAGCGGTGTGTATCAAAATATTGGCTTAGGATCAACCCACGGCATGCTGGGGGCTTTGAGGTGTACGTGTTACAGGTCGCTTTAAGTCCCTCTTTAGAACACCTTTTGCCATTGCCGCGACTCGCGCGCCGCACCTCGCATAAATATTTGTTCGGAACACAAGCGGAATGTAGATCGATCTGGAAATATCGTCCTCCATGGCCCAAGTGGAATGTCACCGGATGGGAGCGCGTAGATATTAAATTGTCGTTTCGACATCGGTTCAGCGCCCTCTGTCCGGCCTGTGGTCGAGTGTTTACGGGTTGCATGGGCACAACAAAATTATAGACCCGTCTCTACGCTCGTAACAATACCTCGAAACTTCAGCGAATTTCAACGCCAGTTGAATAGAGGTGTAGTCGACGTAAATGGTACTGGGTAACGAATTAAATTTGTCGGATTTGCGTTCGATCTCGCAATGCCTATTTACCGCAGCGAAGAATTTCTCTAAGGCGATTTGTGCGCTGTGACTCGACGATTGTGCGGTGCAGCCGTTTTCCTTGATCATAGCCACCCACGTCGCGGCAGGAAACTATTTCGCTCTTGACACCGGTGCTGCCTAGCACAATACTCCATTCCTACGGGCACCTCTAATAGACTGTGTTCGACAAGACGCCTATGCAGATACCGAACTCCCTACTTCATTCCTACACCTTTGACGTTTACATCGAATAATTCAGTCTTACGTATCCTTTCAGTTGGACATCAAAAAAGTCATTTTTATTCCATGCAATAATTGATTTACTTCAACAACGTATCTGCTTTGAGAATAGACTGCATCAGTATCTTAAAGTAGTACTTACGTGGCGCTTTCAGAGACGGTAAACGGGACTTCCTGTGCTCGAGACAAGTCTTGCCGGTCAAAAATCCTCTGTCAAGAAACATGCGACGAATTTAATAGTACAGCGTGTCCGTAGATGACTTTTAACAATAAGTCACGATACGCCGCGGTAGTCATGGTGTTGGATACCAACAAGGAGATGTTTGTGCAGGTGTATGTGCGTCTCTCACACAGGTATGCGAGAACACTCTTCGCTTCGGCTGCACCCACATGTTCCCAACAAAGGGTGCATTATGAAGATGCAACGATCCTCCTCGCGGCAGGGAATGCGTATCTTCATTGAATTACACGCCGACACGTTGCCTTATCGTTGCCGGCCTTCTCCACTGCGACGGAAAAACTCGCTTGTTTACTCGGAGGGAGAGCTCATGTTAAATTGGTACTTGTTAGAGCACCTTCAGTACTTTTGGTTGGAGGAGCTCCGAGGAAGTGATTCGGTCACTGAACTGAAAGCCGTTAGATGGAATTCGTTGATTTGAATGCCTTAATAATCTTCTTCGAATTCATTTGTCATTCATTTGGACAGTTGTCAGTAACATACCATTTGGACGGTACTTCAGATTTAATTTCAATATTTGTTGAAATGGTTGGAGTATTTATTATTCTTTTCCCGGGATCATATGGTGATCCCCATGTTGTAGCAGGCTACCCAGTCCTAGCATATCTCTGCCTTAAATAAACGAGGAAGGGTTAGTATGTACGGGTCGGAGAAGATTTATATATCATCGTAAATGATCGTCCAAGTATCTCCATCTTAGAATCATCAAATAAAATAGTGGAAACCAATTGAAACTATATAGTTTTTTCGTTATTTCGTCAAAACTTTGGTGGCGTTGATTTGATTTTCGAGTTTACACATGGTAAAGACTCCAGTCGTATTATTTCTTTGGTGACCGGGCGCACACGTAATTTCGACTGCAATGTGGGTCGTCCATCTACGTGGCTGGCTGGAGTGCGTGATTGAATGTACCTACTTACCTCGCATAATTGTGCGAGCCATGGCTGTGGGGGCCAGGTAGCCTCGGTAAAACCTGTCGATCGGAGAGGTCGTAAGTGCGACTGGCCTGCCGAACGGGCCTCACGCTGGCAACGTCCTTTTACGGCGATCGAATTGCATTCTCCGCCGAGCCACAATCGCGCCCGACTCGACCAGAACCACTTGCCTCTCGAAATCGGATCGGCCTCGCCAACACACGCATAGTAATCGATCTTTAATACCGATACCTTCACCATTTCCGTAATATTATCTCGAGTCGCGCACTGCAATTAATGCCAGAGAGCAAATTAATTCTACTAATTCGATTACACGCACGACAATCGCACGCGATGATCGCTTCGGCGTAGAATCACTCACGTCTCCACGTACGGGTGAGCGCGCATGCTAATTACACCTTGATTAAAGCTGCCCCAGACGAGGTTCTTTAGTTCGCCCTCGGCAATCTTTAGATTCGGTCTCCTGAAACGGCTCCGCTTTACCGTGACTAATCGAAGTATCAACGCTGGCACTTAATTAAGGAAAGCTTCCGACGATTCCAATCGCTTTAAAACGATCATGAAAATGGTAGAGAAGATGAGGACGATTCAGATAGCATCTTAACATTAGAATCACGGAGCGAATTCCTTCGGTCTAAATTTATCCTAGGATTGTACGTTCTTGGGGGCTCGGTAGTTCTCATTGACACTGGAGAATTCCCGAGGACTTGTCACTTTAATTCTCACTGGTGCAGCCACGGCACTAATTCAGGGAAAGTGGGAGTGAGCGAGAGAGAGAAAGAGGTGCCTTCGGAGGCGCCGCTTTTACTCGCCGGAATCCATCAAAGTCACCAAATGACATCACTGTTTACGGCGCACGGTTGAGAGGCACAGTAGGAGAGACAACCGGAGAGAAGCAGGGAAAGAGTGGTATAGTGGATAAATTATCGTCGGCCCGAATGAAGCACTTTAATTGAACTCACTTGAAGCTTCTGAGCTGCTAGTGCCGGTTTCCCCGTAAAACGCGTCTACGTAGGTCTCGCTGCGCTTTGGAGTGTTAACCCTTTGCACTCGGCAGAACATCATCCGCTGTTCCATGACAGGCAGTCTGCGCTCGCTTAGCCAGATGGACTTTAGATGCGCGAGCAAATGAATGCCGCTGCTGCAGCTCGTCTATACTTTTATCTCTTCAATCTCTTCGTCTCTCGAGTTCAGAATCAATTGGAAAAACTCTTCACCGTGGAAAGTTTCGTGAGAGGGGAAAAGCGCGGCGAGTAGAGGTTTAATAGGGTGAAGAGTAGAGGAGCTAGTCATAACCATTACGGCTTCGTAGAGAAGCACGTGGAGTTAATTGGTTGTTGGATCGCAAGAGGATCGGCTCTGAAAATAGAAACACCGCGCGGGCGGTCGAAACTTTATGGATTTAAATTGATATTTACGCTCTACCCTGTTTAATTAACACTCTTTCGCATCGCGACGCGGCGTCGCGTGCATCCTTTGAAATTGCTGACTTTCTGAGTGAAATCAATTACTCCACCATTGATAGCAAACTCTTTATGGAGTATTCATGCCTCACTGATACTGGGAGCACTTGCAATAGGATGATAACGATCGAACATAACATTCAATTTTCTTAAATTCTCTATGAATATGTATTTCATGAAAACACCATTTTTTTGTTACAGCAAAAATGTGTGAAAGCACGTGCTCTGTACGACAACATCGCAGAAGCCCCGGATGAGCTGGCGTTTCGAAAGGGCGACGTCCTCACCGTCTTGGAACAAAATACCGCCGGCCTCGAGGGTTGGTGGCTGTGTTCTCTCCGAGGCAGACAGGTAATTGCACTTTCCTTCAGTGACACGTACGACAGCGTTGGGAAAATATTTTCTGCCGCATTTCCACGCTCTTTCTTTGATTGCTCTTAAACAGACAATTTATACTTTGGAAACTACCAGTGCTAAGACTTCCTTGATTATTCAATGTTCAGAACACCATGAGTAGTGAAGTAATCCATAAGGAACCATCGTCGACAATATTTTAATTAAAAAGTTTTCGTCCGTGTCGACGTATTTTCTGTCGTCGAGTTCAAAGGTCATTTAAGGATTGGACGGATCCGAAAGACGTGGCACTGTTGGAATTCAAGGCATCCCCCATTAGCCCCGGCTACTTCTATTAAGCTCTAATGGAGTGCATCGCCATCCGAGCGCTTCGTATTCCATAAATCCACGCACACACTCACTATGTGCCAAGCATTATTTATGCGTGGCAGTATAATGCCTCGGCCTCATCTGGGAATTTCTCGGGGAACTCTCGCGCAGAACCGCGCAGCGTTATTATCACGGAAATAGGACGAGCCAGTACAGCGACTTCGATCGAAGATCTTCATCTGGAGACGCAGCCAGTCCTACATAGAGCGAAGATGCTGTGCTGGCTAGCACATGTGCGGAGTGCAGATACATGTGTGACGCTGGACCAAGTGGCTTCTGCGCGAGATCGTTTCCGCGTTCGACATCTGTTGCTGGCGTTTCTCGTGTTAACCGAGCCGCACGACCTACGGCAATCTCGTTACTCGTCTTATCTATGATTTTCGAGAAACGAGCTACCATGCACTGGAGTGACCTCCTTAACTCTTTAACCCAGATTCGAGACGGCCATTGCACCGGCTGGCATGCATCTCGTCTGCATGCTTTTCGAGTGGCTCTCTTGTAACATAGTAGACTCGGCAAAGTTGCTAATTGCACACGCCCTACAACACTTTGAACCTCGTCATGAAATATTACTTGAATCTAGGATTCTGTGACATCCTCTGTACCATGCTTTCGTCGTTTATATGTACAAGTCTTGTGTACATTGACTCAAGCAAACGTCAACCGTCCTTTTGTGTAGCGGCATATTGCTTGTCTCAGTTTAGACAGAAGGTTTGATAGCTCACATATGTTGCACCAGCTGAAGATGGGCCTTTGAGGGGAGACCAAATTGAAAATTGGGTAAATGGGATATACAGTTCACCCTATACACTTTGAAATGCACTAAAGTACGCCCTTAATGTTTGCAATACTTTCAACCTTTATTGGATTCGTATCCTGCAAAGCTCTTACTCGAAGCAAGTGGCAATTTTAATTCGAACAGGGTGAGAAAGGGACTTTGAAAAATGTCCCAGTTACCATGTAACGTAGTAGAGCAATTTAGGATATATATGTTTTCATTCGGGACATCTGAGCTTCGACATCCTCAGGTATGGATAGACGGCAGCTGCGAGGGTCAGATAGCTTAGGAACGTGAAAGCGCGCGTATAAAAGCGTTCGGAGCAGGGACGCTAGTCACAATTTAGAAAGCCCGAATGTGCGAGCCATACGATACCGTCCTTTCGTTGACAGCGGTCCCTTTGGGGATGCGATGCCGTGTCGAGTAGACAGTGGCTATTTTCGTTTCAATTCCACGGAATTAGGGAAACTCCGCGGATATACGAGTGGCTAATTGGAGCATCCTTTTCTCTCCCCCATCACAATGTACCCGACGTGTTACCGTTCAGCCTGAAGATATGCGTCCATGTACTTATATAGAACCAGGAAGGCATACTTAGCTTAGCTCACATCCGTTTCGTTTCAGAGTGATTAATCGAACGTCAGTAGCGCATGGTAGGCTGCGCGTTTTATAGCAATTACAGTGCGCCTTTTTCCCTCTTTGTTACAGGGCATCTGTCCAGGAAATCGATTGAGGCTGTTGGTCGGCCAATATGATACGGGGGGTTGCCTGATTGGCAGTAGGGCCGACCTCACCATATCGGAAGACGGCATACAGAGGCACGGGAAACGGCGTAGCTGGCACGTTCAACCCAACAGGGTGAGTTATTTGTGAAACGTACGTCTATTCTTAAAATCCATGGCTTACTCGCACCACGCACTCACTGCATCTTCATTTCCGTTCTCGTGTTTCAACGAAGCCACTCCATGATTTATCCTGGCAGAACGCTCCGAGTAAAAAACGGTGGGGCTTACAAATTCTAGATTCTCCAACCCAGTATTTCGATATTGGAATAATAACGAATAGCTGTCAGACACATTGTTCACCCGGCATCGATTAATATACACGCAATGTGAAGGGTCCTCAAAAGTAGGGGGTGAAAGTTCGAATGAATAATGTTGGTCTGCGCATGAGCTAGCGGTCGATTTAAAAGCGGCCCACTCTAGAACACACGGTGCACTTGCGCCAGTGTTTGCCTTGTGTGACATTTAATTTTTCTGTGGTCAGCCTCCTGTTGCCGGAGAACGAAATCGCTGGTTTGTAGTCCATGTGGCGCTCGATTTAGAGAGCATTTTAGTTGCGCTCGCCGCAGCTGGCGGCTTTCGACTTAATTTAGCCGCGATTTGAAAAGGCGTAGAATTTTGGACGGAGCAGCCCCTTCCGTCTATCGGTCGCGTGCTATACTATATGCGTAATATGGTGCACAGGGGCTGACAATGCCGTTCATATACCACTTCTATTGTACGCTGGGCACACCCCCATCTGTCGCACTCTCTCACCCCAGCCGGAGAACCGGATCTGTCAAAATCAGCTGACTACCAATTCGTTTCTACGGTTCTTCGCCTAGCAGTAAACGCGTCGCCCTGCCTTTGGCGTCCCCGCTAAGCATCTGTCATCGAGGACGACACCGGGCGCGTGAATAACGCTCGGGAAAACAATATCTCTGACATCGAACCCTCTAATAAGTACGCCCACTGAATGAAAAGTTCCCTGAAAAATGGTTGAGAATTAAATTTCACTCTTACGGAAGCGGGCCGGATTTCTCGCGTGTCGCTCTCGGAAAACGGAGGTAGAACACGACAAATCCCCGGGTCCGTTACCCTTTTTAGTGTCGAGGCGCACCGGGAAATGGAATGTGTCTACACGCGAGAAACGCGGTTCCCGATGACCCCGAACGATCCTGGGTCACGAGTTCCTTTTTATACCGGCTCGCGAAGTAGGTAGATAAAAGAGAATGATAAGAGAACTCCGGACTTTCTCTTGACCTTGCCGGTTTTGGATGTTTTCGTTAAAGGACGCAAAGGAATTGGTTGGGAGAGTTTGCGATCTTGTCTGATTTTCAATGAAATATATGTTGGTTGCTTAATCGATTATAAGAAGGTTCTTGATGTTTAATACACCGGTAAGTGAGTCGGTTGAAGCTTTCTGGGTTCGCTTGTTTTTGCGACGTATGGCCGCGAGCTTATGGCGCCGATTTGCGAGAAGGCGATCCTGCAGGATACCCTAGAAGGAGCTTCCCTTGTCTCGTTCAGCTTGGCAAGAGCCGCGGAGTCCTTATATGTCCGTAAGTCCAGACAATGTCCACTCTCCCGCGGCGCTTCTGACCTCTTCTTTCCCAGCTCTCCTTCTCCCTCCAGCTGACCCTTCTCTCACTGTGCCCCGGCCTTTTTCCACACCGGCTCTCTCGCAGTGGTGTTGGTCCAGCATCGTCCGTAGAAACACCCGCGCACACGTCCCGCCGCCGAGCACAAAGTGGGGTCCCTGGAGTCATCTCGATGGAATGTGCAGGGCGGTTCGCCTCAAAGAAGGGCGGACGCGTTTCATCGCACTTGCATATATCCACTGACTATCTCTTCGCTCCTCTCCTCCTCCATCTAACCTTCTCCTTTCCTTTGCAAACGCCACTTTCAAACCATCCTCTCCAATGTCTATCTTCAGTTCCGCTCCGCCAGTTCCAAATAGAAAAAGTTATCAGTTTCGACTTTTCTATTTGTACAGAAGAATTTCCTTGCTTTCAGTATCACCTAGGAAAACCATTGAACATCTTTGTAGTCTGGCTATCTATAATTTAAGATTCTTTTCCTCGACGAAATAGTCGCCTCTCTTTCCAGTGTTATCTTTTCTCCTGTTTCTATGCTGACTTCTTTTCCCTCGGGTGCACTGCTTATATATCCTTTTCACACTTCCCACCAATTTTTCTAGCCCGCCTACGGCAAGCACACGCCAACTTTTTCCTCGAGTTCCTTTGTGTTGACTTTTCCACGCGCGCTTTGCCTTCGTTTCTTTCTATCATTATGCGTCTCTTTTTCGGGAGCGAGCCGTGACTACATGGGACATTATTCGAGGCTCTTGTTGTAGCTTGGGTGCCTGCGGATGGTCCAATTAGTTGCATTTACGTGGCACAAGCGATAATAATCTGGGGACGAAATAAGCCAAAAAAAGTGCAATGGTTCATTGCTCGCATAATCTAATTGGCGTCATTTGCACTCTGCATAATTGGTTCGCTGGATCTGCGCACACGAAATACTACTCCAAAGATTCACGTGAAAGAAACTTCAGTAGAAGTATAATCAAGACTTGATGATACTCGCCTCGCTTGAAAAGAATCTCCTCTGAATCCTTCACGTACTCAATTAGGGACTTAGTCAGCGGTGCAATTTGTAGCCGGATCCAAGACGTGCACCTGTTATTCCAAGAGTGCCAAGCACATTTCGTAAAGTGGAGCATTTCTCTCCACCAAGTTCATTATAGTGGAATCGTGCTTAAGTGCATCAATCGAGGAGAAAAACAGGAATAGGGAGGAAAAAGGGTAGAAAGAGGAGTGAAACGGTTCGGAAATTCACTTTAGGTTTCCGGTAGCCGAAGAGGGGCAGTCAGCCTGTATACGCGACATGCCAAAGAGAGAAACAAGAATGTTGCACGATGTAGGCGAAAGTAGCTTCATGCCCCGGCGACGTTAAATAGAATAACCAGATCGTGGCTCGTTCGGTTCCCTCGGTCAGCAGCGGGCAGTAATGTACGAGGGTTACGAAGCCAGAATTCACTCTCGCTTGCCGTCGCGTCTGTACTACCAAGGTATATTCGAATGGCGATTTTCCATTATAACTCGGAATTTGCATGCTCTGTTTTCTTGCGCAAGCTTATATATTGTAGCGCGATGTCAGCCTTTTACGATCAGTTACTAGGAAAATTCTTGTTATACCATAGTAACTTTGTTACCAGCACGCCTCCGGGCACTCGTTACTTGGACGATTTACAATAGGTTCTGGACTCCTCATTACACAGGATATGTTCATAAATTGATTGAGTCGGAAGGACATATTTATGTTCCTCGTTTGTAGACCCTTCTCTAAGTAGCATTGCTTACTTTGTGGTTTCGGAAATTTGCTTCAGACATTCTCATTATTATGCGTAGCCTCCAGTTGATCCTTCCAAGTGGCAGATAGTATAATTAAAGTTCTTGGGATCAGATATAATCCCGAGCGTATTCATGGCTTGTTATTCAGCATGAAAATCGTGGCCCGAGGGAGGAGTTTGCCTCGAGACTTTTTTCTACGATGGGACTGGGAGCATTGGCGCTTAGAGGGTAGGATTGCCGGGAGGCGCGCAGGGATATGGCAGCAGTGGCAGGCAGGCAGGGCGACGGGTTTCTCAAAACCGTCACTGGCGTCGGGGCAGCGGCGCACCGGCTGAAAATGGCATGGAAAAAGGAACAGTCGGCCAGGAAAACGACAGTCACGAGAGGAACGGAGCGAGTCCGGGCCGGGTTCCAGGCTCCGGAAAGGCAAAGGAGAAGGAGTAAGAGCGAGACACGCCGGAGTCGTCTGGGCGTGGGCCGAGCAGCCAGCTCTTTAACGGCCAGTATCAATGAACTGCGAAACTCGTTCGCGTGGGATTATCTACTAGCCCTCGGTAGTAGCGCGATCCACAGCCTGACAGATAGATCGGAATGAATACTCCTGTCTTTTCTGCCACCTATCTCCTTCTCTCTCTCTCGCTGTCAGCTTCTCTCTCTCTCCCTTCTACTGACAGTGGAATGCACCTCGCAGCACAGCCAGCACGAAACCAGGTTGGAGAACAAGTGCTACCGGATCACTCCGGCCCCTTTTTTTCCAGAAGCTTTTTTGCACCCTTTTGTGCCCAACACTCGCCAGATATACATTTATTGCCCGCTGCACTTTGCGCGAGCCAACTGCCTCCCGGGAATTTGCACTCCGTTTTAATTAAGGCACACCCATATCACGAGGTGTGCGCTATCTCCGCACAGGAGTATAACTCGGCAAGAAGCGTTATGTCAAAGTGGCGCGTGCATCTGTGTGTCTGTGTAGGAAGTCGAATCAGGCTTTCCTTTTATGGGTTTTCATCTCCGCCAACTTGGAAGATAATTGTCTTCTAGTAGAATGGCAGCGGAGATGGCGGAAGGGAGTCAATACCTCCCGGAAGTCAAAGTCGTCGGTGCCCTTCGTAGTTGTCGAAGAAACTTGGAATCGAAGGGTTAGATTGCCGAGTGCACTTTACGCGAATCACCAGGCATTGGTTGCCGATGTAAGTCTTCGATGGTGATATATGTATCGGTTGCAAGGTAGCATCGCTGTTATATCGCACGATGGATCCTCTTCTGTGGAAGGGGATTCATGAGAAAACTTTGTGCTATCTGTAAAACGCTCGGAGAAATATGCATAGCGCAGGATGGCAGGCGAAATCCGATTTTGCTCTTAAAGGACGCTTGTCGTATAAAAGTTTCCCATGCTTTCCTTGAGATATTTCAAGCCCGAGGGAACGTATATTCCTCTTGAACTTATTACTCCGAGTAGATCTCATACTCGTTGACCCCTCTGTACTTGGCTCTTTAATTACATCTAATATTAAATGTAACCATGCTGGACCGAGGCCAAGTCGGTGCTCGATGCAGAATGAGATTCACCCTTCAACCACTTTCTCTCGCTCTCTCTTTTCATCTCTGTGACTCACTCTCTGCTTTCAATGCATAGACTTATCATCTTGGCAGAGACAATTCAATCTTGCGGTGCCCCTTGATTTTCAGATGAAAGTAACGATAATCTCTGTATGCCACTCTAACAGGTCCTGAGAGAATGAATTGGCATAGGTCGCTGTAGACGCACGTGATAGTGAGTACGATTTATAGGAGGATCGGAAGACCAGCTAATTCTATAGGCTGGAACTATTTTATTATCCTCCAGTTATGCCGGCAGTGCCAATCGCGGAACAGTACCTTATGTACATCGCTGTTGACAGGAAAATTTACGACCTTCTCTACTCAAAGTTTCCTATGCACGTGTTCCCGAGTGACCGTAAGGAGTTTTCCACGTGGGTGTCTTCATTACGACGAAAGAGCGTGGGTCTATCAGGACGTATTGCTGGCAGAACCTATCTATTCCAGTTTGCCATTCAATATTCAATAAAACATGGACTCTTAAACATTAATGTTATTTATTATTCGCATTGCTTTTATTCGTGCTACTAAATTCACTTTCACTTTGCCGATCGAGCGTTGAAAATGAAAGTTACAGATTACATACCGGAAAACGCTAATTTTTACTTAGTCTTTCATATTTCTGAGAATAGCGAGTTGCTCTGATTTCTCGGTTCATTGAACTAATCCTCATTCCCGATACATACGTCCTCGAATTTCATCACTTGGAAAATCGGCTCATTGTGATTCAGGGAGCTGCGAATCGTTCCAAGTTTTCGTTCCTTGGATTTCTGGTGACCCAAATTTCCACCTTGCTCACGATCACAGGAAAGCTCGTGTTGTCGTACTCCTGACAATCCGGACGTGATTCGCTCGAAGAAGAAGCCAATTTGCCGAAGTGCACTTGGTCGACAAGACCTCGTTAGATGTAATTGGGTGTTGATCACAGGAGGAGCAATAACGAGCTTGGATTATACCCTTCATTGCAACGTTACCATTAGGATCGTATTCCAGACATTTAAATAGAAGTAGAAAATATCTCTAGCATGAAATTCGATTTGAAGTTCACAGAGCAAGGTGCCCGGTTAGAGAGTGTTAAATCACTTCATGCCGTTGCGGGAAGCAAGAAACGTACTTCACTGCTTTATTACTTTTAAATTACTTGCCGTGAGAAGCCGCGACGGTGGTTGGTTCGAAGAACCGACCCCACCTCTTACTAAAGTGATAATAAATTATATTATCGCGCTTGGTAAACTCTCTTTTTCTGATACCAAATGATACCCGCACTGTCTGCCATTACTGCCAAGTACACCGAATCATTGATATTCATTGAAATAAACAATTAATTCAAATAAAATTAAGCTAAATGCTTGACGTCACATATTTGCTTCATTGAGAAAACCAATCCTGTTTTTTGATCAGCATCGATATCAAGCCACAGTCGAGAAATGTTAGTTGAGTTAATGGACGAGGCGGTAAAGTAAACGGAGCGTTACCAAGTCCAGCACACGCGAATGGTATCCGACAGGGCGGGTAAATCATGCGGGCCTGGAAAACTAATAATTAAAGTGGCTCGATAGGATCGCGCCCGGTTACTTTCGCGGTCCAGCGAGTGTGTCCGCTTGCAGTGCGTCGTGAGATCGCTAAGATTCTCATATGAGATACGGTTTCATATGCTGCCATGACTCTCATCTTGTCACCGTTTTGGAACTTACAATTCCTCGCTCAGCGGATTTCCGCTAATTAGCATCGTTATCGGAAGGATTCGTAGAAATTTTCCGCATTCCCATTACTTTTAATCTTGGCAATTAGTACTGAAAGGTCCCGGAAAGTTTTCGGAAGTGCTCGGGTAAGCGTGAAACATTCGGTAAGCGGAAATATGCGACGGGAGACTCGGCTGGAAGAAGGAGTTTGCGCGGCTGGGACTAATATTAAAAAGTCGAGAGGTGCTGTGTGTAGTTCTCGGTAGGTAGCTACCCCAGAGTGAGGCGGGGTAGAATAGAAAAATCCTTATCGTCGCCTGAGACAGACCAAAGGTCCTGGTTCCACAGGAGGCTGAGGGACTCCTTTCGCGTCTCCATGGAAACCGTCTTGCTATCTGCCGGCTTCCTCTCCCTCTCTCTTTCGCAATACCCCTTGCGATCTCTCGCACACCCACACTCAAACTCTCCCTTTCCATGGTGTGCGCGTTTACGCTCTCCCTCTTTCCCTTTCTCCCTCTCCCAGGCTCGACGCTCGATTTTCATCTTTCTCCCTTTTCCACCCCATACGTTCACCTGTCTCCCTTGGTGTACGAGAGCCCCGTTCTCCCTCTATTTTCCATTACCGCCTTCCGCGCTCGTCGCGTTCTCTTCTAACCCAGAACCCCCGCAAGCTCAATCTTCCCTTAGCTTCGACGCACACAGAGCACACACCGTCCTAACCATAATAACACTTCTTCCAAGAATAACGAAGTTGAGAATGGGAGCATAAAATCGAGCACCAGCAACGCTAGGTTCGTGTCGCACAAATTCCAGCAAGAACAAGGGGTATCAAGGTTGACTTGATCGAAGAGAGGAGGTCGTTGTTAGAAGCTCTTGGTGCATCTTCAACCACACAGGCGCCAAAATTATACATACTCACCTGTTCCTATCCATCCGAGCACTCTTTGTTCTTATCACCCTCTAGTTTTCAGTCTTTCTTTTGCCCACTCTATCACCCGCAATTCCAAACTTCTCTCTTTTTCCATGCACACTCGCGTGCACCTGTCTACGTCCATTGCCGCGTAGCCCGATATTCGTCGTGTCTCTAGGATTTCTCTGTCCGCGTCTCTCATTTTCCTAGTACGCTTAGCTCTTCGGCTTGGAGTCGCCGGTCTCGCTTGCTCCCTTTCCTAGTGGGTGAGAAGGGTGGATGCCAGGGTGGATCTCTGTTTTGCGTTCACTCGCTCATCTCCTCTTCGTCTGGCGCCCTGGGGTAGTACGGCTTTCACGGTTAGCGCCGCGACGCCAGTATCGACCGACGAGTCCCGGCCCGTTTTCCACCCCCTCAGCCAGCAGCAGCACACCATGCTGCCTTCTGACCACCCACCCATCCACCTCACCGTACTCCGGCTACGATATAGTATATAGTAGAGTACTAGTCGATTCATGCCGTTCCGCGACGTTATAGTAAGGGCACACCCACCTCCACGCCACCTCTCCCCGCAACTCCACCACCACCCCTTTCCCAGCTGCTTCTCTCCGCTTCTCTTCTGCTCCCTTGGCGAAACAATGCCAATGATAGCGTGCATCTCCCGGAATTCACTGTGCGGGTAACTGACTGCGTTGGTTGCCGAGGGTGCGTTAGCCCCTGCTTGCGATATATGTATGAATTGTTGGCTGTGGTTGCTGTTTCTTCTTCGCTCGGCCGCCCCCTGCCATTAAATTGATCGGGGTTAATCCGCTGGCGATTCGAGGGTACCGTTTTCGAGGGTTGGGCGAGAACGTTGCGTGTTCAAGATGCCATGTCCGTTTTGGAATTCGTTGGTATACCTGACAGGTGTTGCCATTGTGCAGTGGCGAGTTCTCGAGAGCTTGCTGGAGATCTAATAATCAGTTGCGGGGTTCGCTCGCTTCGTACTCGGCGAAGTAAATTAACTCGTTCCGTCCGGAGCGTGCCAGGATTTATCGTATTAATGCACCTTTCGGGCAAGTCGCTGCTCGACAATTTACCGGCTGCCAGAAGGCGGCCGACACTTCCTGCGAAATTCATTCTCCCCGTTTCGTGAACTTGACCGCAACCCTCGCCCCGTTAATTCTCTTCGCGGCGCCATTACCCTCGACGATTCCGCGTACAAAGCAGTTGATAGTAATTCACTTCTTTGCGTCGATTGCCATCTGAACCATCCGAGATATTCTCTCCGAATGCTTCCTATCCAACTGGCAATGAGCACTCGCTCGTAATTCACCAACGCCTCGGAGTGCAATTGATTGAAAACGTTCCTGGACCGATACGAGAATCTTGATCACTCTAACGGGCAATTGCATACCCAACTGACGCAAGGAGACTTGCTACCAGTTGGCGCGACTGTTAGGCGTAAGGAAAGATGGAAAAATTAATGAGGGTCCGGCGCTTAATTAACAGGGTCGCTGTTTGATTTACGATTTGGACAAGTGCAAATAAAGTCTAGGAGCGTAATAAATGGTGGGGTGGCAGTACGGCGGCCTCGATAATTGCGAGGTTTATCGTTTAATCAGCATAGTTTCGCTGTGAGACCGGCAAAGTTTTAATGAGGGTACGTGTCGATCGACGACGCTTGCAACGAAGTCCCGATTTTTACGTATTCCATGCTCTAGAGAAATTCGCGCGAGTGCTGTCGTACTCCAGGGGAATATTAGCGTACTATCCCGCTCGTCCGAGCAAGTTTGATTTGGCAGAGGCCCAGTTTCCAACATAATACTGTTGCAAAGGATTAAAGTTCTGCCGTTCACTCTAGCAATATTCACTCCGTGCTGGTTCGCGTTTCCAAGTGGTTCAAGCTGAAGCACCACACTACTATAGTCACTGACGATTGAGATATGACATTTTGCATACATACTGCAACTATAATACACCCATATTTATCACTGAGTTAGCTTGGATTCAGCAGTGAGTTAAATTTGGTGTTATGAACGAGCGAGCATTCCACACTATGTTTTCGTGTTATACTTTAGAAAAACCATCTGGAAAGGGTATGTAGGTTCTACGCAATCCCAAGCTAGCGTGTGTTGTATGTATCGTTGGGGAATTACTAATCCAAGGGTGTCGTTGATCTTCTCTGATAAATGATGAGCAACGCCCAGGAGACACGGTCCTACCCCAACGAGAGCCAGTGTCCTTCCTGCCACCACTCACACGTGGCATGCATTCACAACGGATGTCGCTCTCGAGACCGCAACACATACGTTACTTTGGTCTATTTTCGATGACCCTCAACTAATTTATACCGTAAGAATAATTCGGCTATGTTCGTCCCACATTCATTTCGATACGGGAATTATGTTTTTGTACTTATTGTGATATAAAAGTTTGTCGCGTGTGAAGAAAAAAAGTATTCTGGTTAATGTTTGGAACTGTAATTCAACGAGACTATCTCAACCTTCCTTGTGCAGTAATGCGTTGCTGCAGACGTGGGATTACGCCGGATTTAGGAGAGTCAATCGCAAATTCGATCATGTCATTGGGTAATACTGTGACTCAGAGTTCCGACCAATCTGATTATATCCAGGGCTTACATCGTAGATCGGGCTGCACCGATTTCGAGATGCTCGTCACGCGGGGTTCGCTGCGCGACGGGGTGCGTATGGACAATGATGAAAACTAGCACCTACGAAACGAGATTATCTCTGTTTCTCATTGTCAGTGCATTTGGGGCTTCAGCCCCAAGCTAAAGCAACTTGTTCTGTGCTTCAGGGATCAATGCTGATAGTCACACCCTACATTGACATAAATGGGTTCAATTTAAGAGCAGTGAAATGATTTCTGCGCGGATGGCAGGAAATGTTCTTAGGAATTTTTGACGTTAAGTTAAAAGTAACTAATGCAATATTATAATATGGTCTGATTTTACGACTTTGTTTTCAAGAATATTAATTGTAAGTCAACTAAGTGTAGACGCTGCTTCTTATTCCGAATTCAAGGTAAATTTCGTCGATCAAAGTTTCTCCCCAACCAAAGGGCTTTCTGCTCCACTTAAGACAATGAGATCGAGCAGCTGGAAAATCGCTAATTTCGCATGCCTACGGGTTCCTGCCTCTCAAGGGAATGTGATTTTAATGACGCTTCCTAAGTGCCTCTCGCACCTGTTTGCTAAGAGTTCACTAATTTAATGCGACAGCCCACCGTGCTTACAATTCAAAGATCAATCTTCCACTGCTAAGAGCAGGAACAATTCAATTCTGGGCGAGACATACTTTTATGAATCAACGAAAAGTTGAATTTATATAAGTGCCATAAATTTGGTCTGTCTACTTCCGGGTATTCCAGTTAGACCATCGCGCAACACTATAAGTTAGCACGAGGCTAAGCAAATTGCATAATTGCAATCCTGTTTCCTCCTGTCATTGTCGACTTTCTCTCCACTCCTGGTCGAAACGTTTCAATGACACTATGGTTCACAGCGGACGGCTTAATTAAGCCACGCACAATATATCTCAGTCGCGCGTATAATGAGTTGTTTCACGTCAATCTTGGCAAGGACAAGGATCGATGCAACATGCTATACGGATATAGTTAACTACTTTTCAGATGAACGATCATGCTCGGTGAAAACAGGTCCGTAAAATGTACTCGGCTCTCGTTGACTTTTGCATGCGGGTTACACGGTACGAACAACATACTGTAAATTATCCAGCAATGCAAGGCTGTCAACAGGCTTGATATCCAAGGATCAGGGAACAACGAAAAGATACCGCATGGGGTCTGAAGGACTAGGGGAGATTCTTGTAGCCGTACTGGCACTCTGATTCAAGGTGGAAGGAAGGAAGAACAAAAGTGTAGCACGCTTAAGTGTAACGCGGGGGTTGAAGAGGCTCTATTATTGTAAAGCAGCGGACGATGAGCCCGTAGATTGCGCTCTCAAGGGATGCGTCTACCCCGTATATCTTTCTTCGTGCCACTCTGTCTCCGATCCTCGCATCTCCAACGGTTTGCCTTCTTTGCTCATACATACCACACCGCCGCGCCGCGCCGCGCAGCGCCGGCTGCCACCCGCCCACCTCTTCATTCCAGACCTCTCTTTCACTCGGATTTTGTCGGCGAAATTGCATTTTCCCTGGCAAGCACGCGGTCGAAATGAATGCACCTGCGCCCCTTACTCTTCCTGGTGCGCAGGATGTAATGGACACGTACACAGAGCTCGCACAAATGTCGTCTGCAGCAACTAAAGGCTTGCAGCTTGTTTGGACTATCTGTGTTTTACGTTCTATTCAAGAGGGTCCGATGACCGCTTTGGATTGCGAGTCACACTAAAGATAGAAAGAGTAACACGTTGCTTCCTGTCACGTTTTCGGAGTTCACTACAGTGTACTCTTGCTTGAAAATCTTCTTTAATATTTAATGAAAGTGCTGATTAAGAATTCATTACAATATTTAATCACAAATCTGTGTATATGGCTATCGATATTGGACTCTTTGAAAAAGTTTAATGCCAAAGTATAGAAATTAATCGAGCTCTAAAACTTCCTCGCAATCCATAGAAAAAAGTGGCACAATAGCAAGGAAGAAATGGCTGCTGTATTTTTATTGGTGGAAAAGGGATGGGAGTGCGTGCCGCTAGAGATGCGACGGTACGACCGGTTTTTCGGTTCACGGGAAACTCAATTAACGGGCCACTGTAATTAAGCTCGCTAGGAGGAGGAAGAGGCAAACGAAGGAGTTGGAGGACCGACGACAGAGGCATCGACTGATTGCCGCTTGCACGGCCAAATTCATTACCTCTTCCGGCGGATTTATTCGGCGTCACTTCGACCTCCATGGATAACCCGCCGGCAAGCGTACCTTCCGGGAGATTCTCCGGAAAGATTGCGAGTTGCACTTTCCGAGTAGAACTCTGCCGGAAGTCGATTAAAGAGACAGTCGCACAGGATGTTTCAGCAAATCTAGCTCCTTCCGAATGGTTTGTCGAAACTTAGCCAATCATTTGTGGATTATTGAAGTCGATGTTAGGAGTAGGGAAGACAGTCCTACTGTGAGTTGCAAATCGAAGTTTTAGCCTGATGATTTCTTCGTCCTGATTATTCGCAGTTCGACTTGTCGCTTGGGTAAATCGTTATCAATATACGATGATTAAAAGGGAATACTGATTTGTGAATAATGAATTATATATTAATCGATTATGAATATATAAACTGTATAATTATTAACGAGGAATACGACAGAGGTAATAATTTAGACTGCTTAATTTCTGCTCGCAGGTTGTGACACCACAAAAATGTGGCGATGTGTACCTCTACGACCTTCCAGCAAGTCGGGGTAGTGCGGCGCCACCCTCGCGACACGACTCGCCCTTAAATTCCACCAACGAACACCTACACGGGACAGGTAATAGACACATACACAAATAAACAGGTGCTTCCTTCGCTCTATCTATTTATCTGTCTTTCGGCATTACGACCTTTCAGCCAAATTCCCTATTTGAAGAGGGTGGATATTGCCAATGTTGGAAGCCCCGTTGAACTAGCTGTGTTTGCCACTTTTGCACTTATAGTATATCACGTCACTCAAGAATTGCATTTGCCACCGTAGCTAACAATAGTATCGCCAAGATCTGACTATAGCTCGTGAACTATAAATTGTCCCGATGTCTATCGAATCGTGCTCGAGAAAGCGCGTTTACCTACCCGGTAACGTGTGATCACAATAAATCGTTCCAGTGCGATCACTCACTCTGACCTTCATACGACGTTGCTGTGAAAGTAAAATTATGACGGTGGCATTTTCTCTCTTCCTTGGAACATGCGTTCTCTGAAATGTGTTGCTGAATAGATGGCTTTTGGAAGGAAATCTCTTGGTACTAAATATATGATGTTCCTGCAGGTCGGTACTCGAGGGGTTCGATGGACAATGGTAGCGAGTTGAACGAATGCTACGATGTACCACCACGAGCTATCCCTGTAATTCCTTCACCAGCAAGTAGCCCTAGTCCTGCACCTTCGTGCTATGATATTCCGAGACCACCGACCTCCTGCACGCCGAATTCAACATGCTCCGCTGGTTCCGGCATTACACCCCTTGATTGCTACGATGTTCCGAGACCACTTCAACCCTTAACTCCCAGCAGCTCGGCGTCCAGCCTCACAAACGATGGTTCGCTCAGTGGTTCGAACAGGTGAGTCGATTTGGGATCAATTGATAGAACTGGTTCATCTAATCTTAGTCGTATTTGCTCCGAATATCCTATAAACGTTATTACCCGACACAAGGGACTGGCGTCTCGGTTGTATAGTCAAGGAGGTCGACAGCCTTTTGGCACCGAAGGACCAGTGCTTGCCAAAACTCTCATCGACTTTTCCCTTCCGTTCTACTTTATTCTTGACTGTAAAACAGTCAACACTAACTCATTCCACATGCGCTCCAACTAGTCCGGTTAAACCAGGGATTGTGGGGCAGCAACCCTTGCTCATTGGAGTCCTTTGGATACATTTGGCGCGCGCGCGCGCCTGTGTAGGAAAAGTTTACGACGATATCCAAGTCCGAAGATAACGTATGCAGTATGCACAGTGCACGCGGACGATAATCTATGCGCATTTCCTGTTTAAGCGGCGCAACGCACCTTTGTCATCCCGCGAGCTTTCCTAGAACCCACGTGAAGGTTTTGCAATTCATTGTGAGTGTACGCACGACTGTTGCAGATCCAGTTTGGCCGCGCCCGACTACGATGTACCTCGATCGCGTCTTCCAGCCTCATCGCTACCGTCCCGACACAACACGCCCATACCGAAAACACCGACGCCACCACCTCCGCAACAAACCCAACAAATCTACGACGTTCCAGTCAGTAAGGAACTTCCGCTGGAGCTGGACTCCGCCTTGGAAGGCCTGCAGAGGTTGCAGAGTGAGGCATCCTCTGCGATAGCCAGGTTACTCGGCTTTGTTAGCCCCGGTTGGAGAACAGCCCAACGACTAGATGCCACCCTTATGGACCTTAGGCTGGCAGCACTAAGACTCAGGACCTCCCTCCACGATCTAGCAGAATTTGCCGAAGGTTTGTTCGTTAGAATCGATTTAAAGGCTTTGAAAAGCTTAATAGAAGTTAGACTCAATTACGTGAAAGCAAGTTCGCAAGAGAAATAGAGTAATGAAACAGTGGGAGCGCGGGTACGAATCAGAGGGTATATGAGAATCCCTTTTCCCCCGTGGGTAGAACGCATTTGGAGAGCACTCTCCGTACGGGTATAGGAAGCACGAAAGTAAGCACTCGAAAGAAGTCTCGTTTAAATTTGATGCAGGAACTCTGGGAAATGCGGGGAAGGCACCGGATAAAGGACTGGCCACGAAGTTACGGCCGCTGGTGAAAGCGCTTCGGGATTCGGACAAGCTCGTGCAGGAAGCCGCTCGTGAACTGGACACGATGGAATGGGACGCCGGAAAGCTCTGCCGTGGCAGCGGCGATACCCCAACACCTACTAACGGCCCACCTGCCTCTCTCCTGCCACCCACGCAACCCGATCCACTCGATCAGCTGATCGCGTGCGCCCGGGCACTCACGGAAGACGTTCGTCAGGTCGCCAGTTTCATTCAGGTGAGCATCTGCTCTCACCCTACGACCTTTGAACTCGTATAATCCATGGTTGCTGAGCCTTTTGGCAGTATGTTGTATGCTTCACAGCACAATGACTTGTTTCCTCCAAGATCTCACTATCTTAGAACTAATGGCTTCCTTGTAAAACATGCTCGACCCTATAAATAACTCCGTTGCATGTATTCTTGTAGGGAAATTCAACACTGTTGTTCAAGCGTTCGTCGATCATCTCGACTGGCAGTAGCAACAACAGCGGTGCCGGCGAGGATTACGATTACGTGAATCTCGATTCGCGCGAGGTAGTGGCGAAGCAACGCGAGGAACTGAGAGCAGCGCTTCCCCAGGAGCTCCGCAGTAATTACGACCTCCTCGTATCTGAGGCAGACAATGCGGCGATTCAAATGCCACCCACGACACCGACGCCCATGGATCCCAACGACAAACAATTGTTGGCTTTCTATGCCGCCCAGGTGATCACGCACGGTGCACACCTGACGCACGCTATTGACGCCTTCATGCAAACAGTCGAGCACAATCAGCCGCCAAAGGTGAGTGTTTCTCACACATCGCTGCACGGATTTCGCTTCGAGCCTTCTGCTACATCCCAAGGGAACAGGAATCTCCACGAGCGCTTAATGAGCTCTTGCATAGCGACGCTGTTCCCGATATCCTTACAATTGGATGTTTTGCATTGGAAGATCGATCATTCTAATGGTTGCATTGCTATATTTCTCCGTATACACGACAGAAATGATAAGAAGTTGTTTCATTTCGTCGACAGGTTTTTCTGGCACATGGGAAATTCGTGGTACTGAGTGCTCACCGACTGGTACATATTGGCGATACGGTACATAGGAACGTAACGAGAAACGATGTAAGGAGTCGGGTGCTTCAATGCGCGAATGCATTGAACGAAGCACTAGCGCAGACTGTGACTAAAACGAAGCAGGCTGCCCAATTCTTCCCGAGCGTGACTGCTGTGCAAGAAATGGTGGATAGCGTCGTCGATATCTCCCATCTGGCAAAGGATCTAAAGGTAGCGATGATCTACGGAGCGCAGCAGCCCTGAATGCCGAAGCAACCGCACGAAGAATGGGAGACAAGCTGACGAGCGCGCCCCAGACGGTGTGCGCGATATACGGGATACACTGAGGAGACTTTCGTAATGTGAAACCTACGATTTCTTAAGTTCCTTGCGATGCTGAAAGACGCAATGTATGGCGTGGAGATTCACTGCCGCCTTAGCACAAAGCCGCAGCTAATTAAATCGAGCGCCCTTATTCCTAAGTAATTGGAGTCAAAAGACAGTGGTTGCGAGTGGTTCATGATGACTTCCGGATATTCGTGTGTAGTAATTCTCAAAAATCGGCTTGCTCGGGTGTCACATTGGCCCGTAAAATGGATGACCAGTTTACGAACAATTATCAAGAGGCACGAGAGAATCGATTGGACTAATAAGAGTTGATTCCTCGTCACCGGGTATCTTCACATGGCGTTGTACTGCTTTTGACTCCAGCTCTATTTTCCTCGATACGGATAATCGATTGATTAGAACGTATTAAGATACGCACGATTGATCGACAGTAATATAAGTTGGAGTTATCTCAGCCGTATTTAGCTCTTATCTCGCCGACTAGTTTAAGCGAACTGCTTTCCTACGCGGCTTGGTAACGGGTTTATTAGAAGTACGCAACTGCCAAAGTACCGACACGTAGCGCGTAAGAGAATCCACTTTCAGGAGAACGTCTTTGTATAATGTATTCGGCGATATTAGCATTCTAGCGTTTTATAGGGAACATATAAACTGTGTCGTTCCATACGTAGACGTGTGGAGTACTACATTATCGAAACGAAGTACTAATACTTAAAACATATTCAAAGTGAAACATGTGGTGATTCGGCAAGCAGCATAAGATCCATTTCTACTGGTACACTCCAGTAGACATATATAGTGGGAGCCGACAAGCGATAAATGGATCTTCATTGATGCGATGCATTTACACAGTTAATTTCTTGGAAACAATAATATATTCCGATTAATAACAGCATGTCGTATCAGCATGCTGATTGACAGGCATACCAATCATTCATAAGAGAATGAAAAACCTTTTTAAATGAGGATTTCTTAATGATACCATTTACAATAACAATGCGGACTACAAACGACCGTTCTTTTCGAGAAAGTCGTCAGCACGGTTTTATACACTTTTACAAACCAATCACTTATACAAGTTGGATTTGGGGATCTTTGGAAACAGCGAATTGAAGAGACCGAAACGCACATACTAAGTAGTTGTACGCTTGAAACTCGGCGAAGACATGGTGACATTAATAAATGAGAGCGAGGACACCTACTTAACAGAAACAATAAGCCCAACTAAAAACAATACGTCTTATACATATAAGGGACTTACTAGTTAGGTAATTAGTAAGCGGATTCCTGTTGATTATAAAGCATTTCAGGAAATTCAATTGCTATTTGTGTAGAAAATAGTTGTAGGGTAGCTATGGAGGGCACAGACTCACTGAAATGTTTATAGTCGGCAAGACTTCAAAACGGTATACATATACCACGCTTACAAGAGACGGAGTGTACTCTTTTTCGTTGCACTTTCTCTCATGTCTTCATGCAAGAAACGAGTTACTTTGAAACAATTGTGCATAGATCAACAATTTTATATCTTGAAAGGTAATCGATACCAGGTTATTTTTATTGCAGCTTTAAGTCGACGTACCTTTCGCAACATTTACTTTTCTGCCTCTTTGGAACGGAGCCTTTGTCTATTTTACTTGCGGAGGAAATTGCAAGATTGTTCGAACGATCACTCGATCGTCCGTAAACTCGCGATCATTTTGTATTTGAGCATTTATCGCGATAGTTTATAGTTTATTTTTTAGAGACTCTATTATCGAGCATATCGTGTATTCACGAAATCTCGTTTACGAGACATGTATTATAATTTATTGGCGACGTGTTTTGTAAGATAATAACACCCAGGCAGTTAAATAAAGTTACTCTATATTTAGAATTTATACATAGCTGAAGTAATAGGTGCTTATCATCCTCGTTGAATCGTCGTATTGGCACACTGTGCCGTAATTGTTAAGCGACCACTGCTTTTACGTCCGAAGCTAATAAATATACTTACTTACATCGTGTGATTTTAACGATTTTCGGTAATTCCCTTTGTATAATATTGTACCTGCAACACTTTTCTTGCAATTGCATAAAGTTCTTAATACGTTCACACGAGCAATATATCTCTTGTGAATGTAAAGGTAATTTTCCTTGACAGATTTTATCACAGCTGTAAGTTGAAATAGTGAGTGGTCAGTCAAATTCATTTGGCTATAATTTGGTCGAACACAAACAGGAGTGTCTGTCGCTTGAAAAAGAGATTTTCCGTTTGCGTATCTCTTGAACCGAAGCGATTGTATTACTCTAAGAACGTTTAATGTGTAAATAAGTATATTTATATTATATTCCTATTAAAAAGACCGTATGTATACAGGAACATGCTACATATACCAGCACAAAATTGAGATGGAAATCTTTAAAAATGCCGTGCAATGTAAATCTACCTTTTAAGCGTCGTATTACACTCAAACAAACAGAATTTTCTCCTGGCGTTTTCAGTTCCCAAAGTCACCCTAATTTTTCTCGCCGAATTGCGCAATGCGTTGCATTCGAAAGAGTATGGGAAGAACTGTAAACAATTATTTTCTGTAACTGATCGTTACGAGTGTACTATCGTTTCGGAAGTTCAATAAATACTGATTGAATATACGACAGAGAGTGTTCCTATCCTAATTCCCAGGGTCCATGAACAATTATTGTTTAATGGTATTGAATAACATTGGACATGGATTACCTACGTAATATTGTACATTTATTAGAAACATTCAACTCAATTTTCACTGAAGTACATACAATATTTTAATTGTCTCTCATCTGTTTCTTGCAATAGTATTAACAAGTATTCTTCCTTGCAATATTCCATATAAAACACTTCATATGTCTCAGGTAAGATTTGATTCAGCACAAATACAATGTATTTGCACAGAGCCCACAATATGATACAGGTCAAACATAAGCCACAATGTTTGACACAGACACTTCTACATATTCTTCAAGTGCAATTTCCGTTATGCAAAATATGTAGACAATTCAGATATTTTTTTATTACAAGCGGTATGGAAATAATGATGCAAGGAAACAATTTCGATTAAATCCAAAGGTAAACTGGCAGTTTATTATGAACGATCACAGCATTTACCAGTGTGTGCATGTTCATTTCCATTTCTGTTCGTTTTATCTTTGTCTTTCTCCTTATCCTTCTCTTTCTCCTTCTCCTTACGTGTATCTTTTTCCACATCCTTGTCTTTGCTTCTGTCCTTATCTACATCCTTGTCCTTATCCTTTTCTCTAATTCGATCTTTATCTATGTCTTTGTCCTTGTCTTTGTCCTTTATAGCATACTTCTCTGAATGAAAGCTACGAAGATCCCTTTTCATAGCATAGGCGTCCTCACCATCAGCGTAATACTTGGGTTCAACCTCCGACACTTCAAACTGTAAACTACTCCGATACAAGTTCAGGGCAGCTCTGTTACTTCTGCGCACATGCAGGGAGACATACTTGGCTGCAAAACATTCCACCATAGCCCTGGAGGCTTGATTCATTAATTTCTGTGCAATTCCAAGTCTTCTGTGAGACCTCTTTACCGCTAAGCTAGTAATGTGTCCATGAGGATCATCTTCGCAGTCTTCTTCCATTTTGGCTAGAACATATCCTACTATCCTGCCCTTTTCATCTTCTGCCACGTAGCTCAGCTGTGGCCAGGAGAGAGCATGGTAAAGATAATATTTCATTTGGTAGTTCTCCGGCAAACATTGCAAATTGCAATGCTGAATGTTCAATAAGTCATCAGTGTTTGCACAACGAATATTTATCGACATCTTGCGATAGTTTCTCTCGTCGGGGCCCTTTTGTGCGGTTTGTCAATTTGAATATCTTGAGTCTTGATGAAAAAGTTCCCAGCTCCTGAATTTGGTGGCCTAATCTCGACGGATTTTCTTAATACGTGACCTACCGTTTTTTAAGTCACTGACCGACGAAGATTCGCTCATTCCTCCCAACAGCTCTCGAACGAAGCGGAACCGTGAAAGGAAAAATTTCCAAACTAAATACCAACCTGCGAAAAGAACGAAGAGGATCCCGATTACCCGAAAAGTAACTCAAAAGTTGTTACCTTCTATAGCGTGCTAGCAGATTGCTGAAGAAAACGTGGTATACTTGAAACTTATTAGATAAAAGCCTCCAAGCCTTATAGCAACGAGGGCATTAATTCAGAAGTTTTTACTGACAATCAAAAGAAGTGGTCAATTCAATGAAACAATTCATATAGTGTACCGAAAATGCAGTTCAGTCCGTGATATGAAATAATCAATAGAAAAAAGAATACTACGATACCCAGCGGCCAAAAATAGGCGATCAGATTGCGCATACACGTGATAATACAGACAGGTTAACGATGTATGGGGCCTCGACACGACTATGGACTATCACCTACGCCGAAACTACGCACTATGCGTGTATTGCTGAACGAGTGGCGAAAAAATGATTTTTGTCGCAACCATACGGAACACGATAAGCTGTCAGTCGTTCTTACCCAGCAGCACCAGGGCAAATACTATCAGTAGACTCGATATCACGGAGAAGGCTGCCAGGATGATTTCCTGCATCATTAAAATCCGTACCCGAGCTGGGGATGTCCTATTGTTAACTTTCTAGGATGACGCACGCCGACGAAATGTCATAACCCGCTTGCCGTTTCTCGGTTTCTCGACAATAACGAGAAACCCACCGTCTATAGTGCGACTCGACGAAATTGGCGCGACGTCCGACGCGATAATTCGCTCACCCGTTTCCCGATCATCAGCCGCGATGACACGCCATTTTGGAAACGAGGCTATTGATACAGGTTATGAATTCTCCCACCCCCTCCTCTCACGAGAATCGAGCAAAACTTTGTCTCACTGGATGCGAGACGTGTACAGTCATATCGTCACGTTACAGCACTTACCAAAGTTCAAGAGTCAAGAGTCCGTCTTACTCAGGGACCAAAGTAGCGCACACGCGAAACCACTAAAAGTACGCGACCGGCCTTCCAGTGTTTGAATGTCGACTACTAAGCCGACAGGAAATAGTCATAACCTTCATGCGAGCCGTGAGGGCTTTGCGCAATAATCCTGCATCCGGATACAATGCGCCAACCCGCGTATTTTTGAATCTTTTCTTTCTAGTTACTGGTGGAAAAGTGACTCGACACGAAATCCAGAATATACAAAACTTTCGCCTGGATTGTCATTTTATTATATTAATAATAGTTGCATGATGTTGTACTCTAATGTTTATGGAACAAGATAAGCATTTGAAGAATATTGATATGAATTGAAAAATATGAAGAATTGCTCAGCAAGTATTTGGAAGACTAATGCAATGTGTACTATCAATTGCTTTAATAATATCAAAAATTCGAACATAACGATCTAATGCTTATATAGTGTACAGCAGTCCTCTGATATATGCTCGTATTTGCCATCCAAGGTGTACACCTGGACTGTTTATCTATTGAGTCTGTGCGTGCGATATGAAAAAGGAATAAAGCAAAGCCACAATTTGATTACACAAATGTAAACTGCTGAGCATATAGCAGCAGAATGTTGTATCCTTCCAAGTATTACAGTATCATCTTCGTAAACATTTCATAACACATATTCTGCCCACTTCTAATTCGTATTCTAGGTTGATTATAATAAAATACTTATTATGTACTTTTTAAAATTCTAAGATTCCTCTTCCTCTTTGTCGTCGTGCTCATCTAAATGGTCCAACCTAAGTTCTTTAGCACGCAATATTTTATCTGTAGCCAGTTTATCCCTCTTAACTTTTTTGTTCTGCTTCACTCCGATAACATATTCAGGCATTACCACTTTGCTACTTCTGAACATCGGTTTGTCATTCTGATCAATAATAACTGTGGATTCTGCATTAGTATGAATTTTAGGCTTTCTGAACTGGATCTGTGAGTTTGTTTTAACAGTCCTTTGCTTGAACGGTACTTTCTGCTGATTTGATTCACTCGATGATGCTTCGTCTATGTCCATTGAATTCTCTGTTTTGCTTTCCTGTTCTTGCAACCTGCGCGCTCTCAATTCTTTCAGGAAAGAGAGTGCTGCTTGTGTATTGCTTTGTTCTGTCATATCTTCATTAGAAACATCACCCAAGCTGTATTTCACCCACTTGTGGGGATTTTTGTGATGATCGGGTATGCTTTTAATGGCAGCGCGTGGTGCGGGACGATTCGGCCTCTTAAAGATACTTTCCTTGCCGCGAAATTTCTTCAGTTCGGCTTTCGGCCTGCGTGCCATTATTACTGATTGTCTTGGAGCCACCTTTGTCCCTATATCAGCGTGGACTGAAGTATCTACTGGTCGATTTCTATTACAGTCACGCTCGGCCGTCAACAATTCATCAAACAATAATTTCTGTCTGTTTGCGAACGGAGTGTCGTTCCGGTGTAAAATAAACTCGCCCGACGTATACATTGTGTTGAGCTCTCTAGAAAATATTACGTGATAATCTATTTCACAGGCGGGTGTAATAAATCTTTAATATTCTTTCATAATATGATAATCTGCATCGCACTGCCTCGCAAGTGCAACGGTATTGGTTAGGTGTGGAAAAAATAGTTACTCTTCGTTGATGTTCTTCTCTTGGAGTTAAGAAATACTTGAGGTATTTCGTCTTAACGTTGTTCAACGTTACAGTATAATATTCACAATAAAGTGCATAACAAATACAACAGCTTTATTGACATAAACCTATAGTTACTGTACAATGCAAGCTACCATGTTTTTCCACTCCGCAGTTGTCAGCAGTGGAATCGATTGGTCGATATTCGCGGGATTGCATTTGACAGATACGATGCCAACTTCACGAAATAGTAACTCAAAAATACTGTGTTGGCCAGAAATATTCCACAAACTCATAAAAGAGCGTATGGTGGCTTTACTTTAAATTACCGCTCTACTGGATTCTTTTATTGTTACAGAACTACATTCAAAAGAAATGTTCCAATGTAAAATTACAAGTTGATGGATCAAGTAATAAAGGGGATGAAACTCATTGTAGATTCAATTAAATGTTTATAACTCATTTTTATTATCTTTCATTTTTCGATATCGATTGCTTTCTCGTTTTTTTTCCATTTCAGATATCACGTCGCACAGTTCTCAGAAATCACGTCTAAAAAGTATTACGCAAAACATAGAAGATCTCAAATACATATATCTGATCATACTTGCTAAAAACAATGGTGCTAATCGGGTTAGTCAATAAAATTTAATAAGCGAGTTTAAAATTGTATAGAATGCATAACACACACTAAATTCCTCGATAGTCACTAGAATAACATTCGATCGCAACATAATTTGCGCACGACCGCAGTGATCGTGCAGTATAAAATTTAACTTGTCAAAGAGCAACACGAAATCAACTAATGTAGGTGGCAACGACACGTCGAGCTCACACATTGCGCGCTCGGTGGAAACGCGAATAAATAGCAAAAACATTTATGAAAGTCCGAATATAAACGGCATTAAAAACTATTGGCATCCCCCCTTTCAATTAAGTTGAGATGAGGGAATGCTAGCAGTGTCTATACGCAACAGAGTTGCATCGCAACATAACTCTAACAAACAATATTCATTACTAAATACCAAAACATTCATTCTCCTAAATTTATCTAGTATAATTCATGATCTTAAGTCCCTCTGTCTCGTTTCTTCAGCGAAACTTCAGTCACGTATACAGGTCCTAGTGCAATCTCACCATTTAACATTATAGCACGCTTGAAAGAAGAACCTGGTCATTGGCACATGAAATTTCCCAACAATTTCATCCCTTGCAGCGAAAGCATCTTCAAACTAGTTTATTCGCACCACTTAATGTCGCATATGTACTTCAGACACACATATCAGTCGTGGCTGGCCTCGATAACGTATCATAAAAGGATCTAAGTTCTAAATGGCTGGGTTGAACACAACGAAATAGGGCGACGAAGTTTACTCTATGATTAATGGGATACTTGAATCCAGTATAGAGAAATATCGGAAGTCACGTGTAGATTTTTGCTAAACGTCCGCCACAAATCGGAGAAAATTTGTCGGTTTAATTATTTCAATAGTTTTGCATTGCGTGTAGCTTCATTATGTTCAAACACTTGGCATAAATCTTTGGTTTCACATTGCTACTACTTCATTCGACTTTATGCTCACTGGTGTAATAGTACTTGGCGATTACTATTACGCAGGAGACAAATACATGTCAGATTGGAGGTACTCGAAAACCTTAATAATAAATAATATTATTATCGAGTCGCGTTGTAGTGCTTTTCAAGCATGTACGTACTTTACTTTAAACCGTTTTAAAAATAATAAATTAGCTCTCTATAGGGGGTAGGACGAGTATGGTTGGCGACTTTCGCTAAAACATGTAAAGTATATCAGAAAGGAACACTCGGTACGAAATCTATGTGTGTACTTAAAAAACCTTATAAAATGTATAGTTAAACGTTTCAGCCTCTTTCTGTTTACTTCGTTGCATACTGTTTTCTAGGCATATCGACTCAGTGTTATACAACACTATAGAGAACACTAAAAACGAAACCCTTAGCGCCCTTCTCAGAGAAAACGGGGGGAAGCTCCCGATCTCCGCTTTAACATCACCGTCTTTTATCAAAGGAATCATTTAAATACTTTTGTAAAAAAAAGTTGGCTATGCGTCGCTGGTAAAAAAAAATGTGTCGCGGTGGGAGATTCAAGGGTTCGTAAGATGTTTGGTCGCGCCGGTCAGTTAATCGAAGAGACAAGCAAGCACTTGTACAAGACAGTTGCCAATACGGGCACATGCCTTGTGCCCCTGGTTGGCACACTCTTTCCTTCGATTCTTTCGATTATCTTCTCGTTCCTTTTTACCGGGCTTTGACATTCTGCAGTCATGATCTTCGTACATGGCCATCCCGCTTCTCGGCGCGCTCGACAACCTCGACAACGGACTGCTCACCGAACTTCTCAACTGGAATTAAAATTGAAATGAATTAGTGCATGTGCCACACCACAACGAATGAGAATGGATTGCGAAATTTTGGAAATACCATCCGCTTTCGCATTGCAGGTCGCATTTTTCGTGTCCTACTATTTATCACTTTTAACCAACGTTTCGCTTAACGCGAGCATTCGCTTTGAAGCATCACTAGGAACTGAAATAAATCTATTCGATAAGCGAGTTATGTGTCTGCGGATTTTGGGGCACCGTACGACCGATAAAAGGTACGAAAGATAAAAGAGTAACCTCCGATAGTGATCGCGAGCAGCGTTTTTAGTATCAAAGTTTAATCTGGATTGGTTACGGGTAAGGTTGACGAAAGCATGCTTTAAACAGAAATGCGTTTAGTAGACTTTCTTGATATCTATTTATCTTCGATGTGATCAGAATTTCGGCCCTTTAACATGCACGTTTGCAAGAATTCATTATACTGGAAATACGGGTGAACCGTTTAAAATGACGGAGCGCTTATGGAAGAATGCCATAAAGGCTTGAAATATTTCTTTACCTCTTCAGGACTATGAGGATGTCCGAGGATCCTGGCGACAATGAAGGCCGACTCTTCGCTCGACAGAATTCCACTGGCCATCGGACCTTCGATGAACTCGCGGTCGCCCATAAGCAGATATCGGACACTAAACCAAACCTCGTCGGACAGGGCCGATCTTTTATTCCAGGCTGACGGTTCGACGCCGTGTCTACGGCATTCGGCACCTGCCCATCTATCCAGTGCAGTGAACAGAATGGATTCTCTGCTTAGGTTGAGCGTATCGCGACATGCCAATTCTGCCACTTCCTCGCCGGTCAATTCCTCGAAGCGTTCTTGTGAGAAAACCGCAGCTGGGTCCGAATCGATCACGAGTAGACACCCTTGGAAGAGGCTGGTACAAGCTGCGGCTAATATTTAATAATGAAATGTGTTAGAAAGTCTGAATCATGAGGCGGAATGAAAAATGCAGAAGGATTGTCGTGAATGGATGTTTGATTAGTGATGATATGCACACACACAGGGTGGGAGTTACACCTTCTTTCCGACCTGCCCTTCCCCTCCACCACTCAATAAACACTAATTATTCTTATAATTAATCATAAAGTCAATCAATGTATAAAAAAATAAAATGACAATTTAAATAGGCACTTAATTAGTTAGTATGTAGATGCGAGAGGCAGCAGAGAAGATAAGAAAGAGTAATGTAATCAGGATAAATACCGATATTGCCAGCGTCGTCTCCAGGGGATGGGGGTGCCGTAGGTGAATTTGGCGTTCTGGAGAGACCGGAACTTGAATGAGTGGCGTACAGACCGAGACCTTGATATATCTCGAGCACGGCAGTTGGATTTAACTTGGTTTTCAGGTATTCTACTGCGAGACGCGCCAGTTCTGGGCAAAGGTACTGGTGCGCCGCATCGAGGGTTGCCCTAGCCGTCGATACCGATTGAAAACTTATCGGCCCGCCCTGAAGATATCTGTGCAGAAAATGACGGTGCTTCAGAGCGAGAAAATCCATTCTGCAATCAATCGAAAGCGTCACTTTCGTGCCAGAAAGTCCCTCCTGAAGTTTTCGCTCGAAATATCAAAAGAACTCGGTCATTGGGACATGAGGTCGAGAATGCTTCGAATAAAACTCTTGAATCCTACTGTATGGGGGTCTGGTACCCGTTAATCTCTCGTTGACCTTGATTCAAGAATAGGGGACGGTTGCCCATATTCTGCGACTCAATTTCTATGCCCAGCTACCCTGTCGTTTCCCCCTGAACCTCGAGTACCAAAGGTACTCATGCCGCACTTCGGGGGTTGGAACAAAGGTGGCGTATTTCGTAATTTACCTCAGAAGATAATCGAAGGCACGTTTCTCCACATGCTGAAGCTTCAGCAGAGGCGGGGGGTCACTGGGTGCAGGTGCAAATGGACCGATGAGCATCGCGCGAAACCATTCGGACTTCTCCGCCAGACGTTCCCTTTCGACGCAGTACCTCCAAGTGTCGCCCGGTACGCCAGCCTATATTTATCCACATTCAGAGAAATCTTTCCAGCAACACGCATGACTTCATATGACAGCTTGGCGCCAATAATTATGAATAGTTTTTTTCTCAATTCGAACTCATACTAGCTGATAGGAGCTACCATACGTGAAAGGGTCAACTAGGAGCATCTTCAAGGAATTGTCTAGGACTTACTATAACATCGAATTTGAGTCGAACAAGCGATTATATGTTATCATAGTTCTTACAGGTCCAAATATTATTCTTGCGAACTTGAGAGTCACGATAACATGTATTTGTGTTCGGGAAGGTATGGGTTTGAGATGATGATCTGTACCTCCAGCATGACCATATTGTTGCCGTCGGGTTCTGTAGTACCCCTCTCGCCTTCGATCAAAGGAACTCGTGACATATCTGCGGACGCGGCCCGAAGGATTTCGACGTCCTTTGAAGAGTGTCGGCCGATCAGTGGTAGGATCAGCGTCCTCGAGTAAATCCTAGTACGCAGGCCCTCCCGCACTCTCTCCCGTGGCTTTTCAAGTTCGGTGCAACCGCATCGCGAGTTGTCGCCTGTAACATGCCAGGAAAATATGCCTCCTAAGAATAACGGTACACAAAACATTCCACAATATCCTAAGCGAATATCGCACAGTACCACAACGTGCCATTGACACGGAGTTTTCTACAAAACTTTATCTAGGAATTGTGAACGCATGGCGTGGTCGTAGGGATTGACAACTCACGAAGGCGTAAAATTACAGAAAACTAATTTTAGATAACATATGATGATTTTATGTTTTGTGGGTTCTAAATTTAACTCAGGATTTAGCAATAACCTGCATTTTTTATCGTGCCTCGATGGGATTGCATCGACTGCTGTGCTAACACACAAAGTACAGTATCTAAACCATACATGGGTTCGGCTATGTTTACCGCTGATACTACCTTCTGATTGCTTATTGATTCTCCCACAACCCACCTTGATAACGCGCCTAATTGGCATGATAGATATTGCGGAGTTTGCCAATCCTGTGTTTAATTACCAAATACTCGTCAGCTGCTTGTAAATCAGTCGTATACGCGATCAATCATGTTGGCAAATACAAAATATCAAATTGCAGTTTGTCAGTGGAGACTATCAAAGAAATGTACCGTGCTATTGAATGGCTTACCATCGTTAAATGCGACTGTCATTTTGACGATGTCCGATACCCTGTACTAGAGTGAAATACACTTTGCACTTGCAGTAAGTTCTTTCAAAGCACTAATTTATTCCCAACTATCACTGTGGTAAAGTGTATTTGTGTTCACTCAAACTTGTTTCACATCATTAATGCACAACGTTTAATAAAAACCGTCAGTAACACTTCTTTGCCGAACTCGGTAACTGTCTTCGGAAGAGGGTTGTTTTCAGTCGAAAGGGAGAGCAACCCTTGCCGGTGTCGAGGTGAGCCGCTCGAGCTCGACTGGCAGACTCAAGCAGAACTGGCACACCGCCGGGGCTCATGCGACTCCGATGAATGAGTCAAGCGTGGAGGTACCACTTAGCACGAACCAATGCACTCACATTTTATCGGGTGCGTATGCTATTATTTATAAACAACGTGCGCCGACGGCGCACCGAGACATTGGAGAATGTTGTTGTCCCAAGAGAGGGCTGTTATCGATTCTCCGAACTATATGGGGATTTTCTTGCTTTTACAATAGAAAACACATATAACCATAGTTTCAATGTATTGTTCTATTTGAAATTTTACTAGGCTCTGAAACATTGAAATTGAATTGCTTACAGTAACAATTTATATTGATAAGTATGTTTATACTAATTCAAGTACGGGGCGCTTGAAGACAATATGCAATACATTAGATAATAGATAAAACATTACAGTTGAATTTCTGTTTGTGTTATCTTGTTCCACACTCGAAGATATCAGCTTGGCATTGATTGAGAATTGCATAATGTTTTTTAATATACATATCGGGTATTGTCCTACTCCTTTAACATTGGATTTTGTTGCATTTTCAAATCTTCACACCCGAGCTGTGAACTAACTGCAGTGGACATGAATCTGTTTAAAATCCATGGTGATTCGAAGGGCCTCGCACCACGTGGCGCATCCGAAGACCGAACCACTTGAGAAACACATTCTGACTGCCACGAAGGCCGAGTGAAATACTGCAGAATTTTCACAACGACCTCTTGGAATTATACAAGGGGGTGCAATATGGAAGATCAAGGACTAAACTGAGAACTCAAACGGATCACGTGTTGGGTTTCTGTTGACACTGACAGTGCCTTCGCTCATTGACCGATTACTTGGAAAAGGAAGAAAAAACGTGTCCAAATTCGGGGACTGTCAAACTGTGAAGGACTATTCAATACGTATTATCTAGCGAATACAAAATCCAACACGCCCACGACTAAGTGGCGACTGACACTTCCACGTAAATGTCAGGATTACTTTCACGGGTAGATCTGTGAGAAGAATGCTCCATTCAGGACGCACCGTCACTTTATCAGTACTTCGAAGCAGCAGAAAGTATCCCAAGTGATTGGTTCCAGCCACTAGCGATAAATAAACTACGTGGCTGTGAGGGGATAAATGCGATGTAAGACAGTAATATTTGATACGCTGTATACAGTTGATTAATAATAATATATGTGTCCATTCAGTTATGCTGTCACAAGTTCTTCCGGATGCCAGGCGTGCTCTTATCAAATGGGTATGCGGTATCACAACTAACGCGGTATGACTTCCGATCCCCGTGTCCTTGCTATTTGACGACTGCCAGTCTCGAATTCCTGCCAATCCTACAGCGCATTTGACACGAGTATGTCTCCATTCTCCGCACTAATACACAAGCAAACAACAACCACTTCTTATAGTCAAGCCACACGACTGGCTCCATGGGGATGGGGAATTTCCATGGACTTGCAAAGTGACTGTAATATCTCGTAGGTTGGCTAAAAAGTGTTAATGGGCGCCGGAACAGAGTCCCCCGTTTCGAAATGAATAATTGCTAAGTGTTAATCGGTTACAATTGGCTGGAATCTTTGTCGACGAGACGCCTTCATCGTCAAGGCTGATCTCGTGTGGAAGAAAATCGAAATACAATCTACAAACGATGCATCAGGATGCTGTCAGTAGTTGGGCCTCCGTATCTTTTGATGGCTCTGGTGTATTAATATCCCGAGGAATGCTGTAGATCCTTTCATGCTAATACCAGCGATATATCTATTTATCCGTGAATCACGTGTCTTGCTAAAATTAGAGCGAGGAGAGGCCACACAGAAACAACGGACCTGCTGCTTGAGGAGCAACACCGTTTGAGCGCAAATTTCCTTCGACCATACGAACATCACGTACTTCACGCTTGATAAATCTCCAATTGGTTTGAACGATCAACTATGATTCACATTTCATCTATTTCCATGCAAACACTAACTCCAGCGTTTCCCTTTAGATAAATAAACTTATATCCGACTTGAAAGGGTAGAGGGATTTCTACTTTCACATTGCATGTGTCAAAGCTTCTTTGCAATTCAAGGTAGTGCAGGAAGTAATCTGCTATTCGCAAACACGTTTCGGACGGCATTTATGCAATGAAATTTCGCAAAACAACCTCGCTGACGGTAACACGAGGTGACGGCTGCCGGATAATTAAGTTCAACTGGTATTCGCGTGGCCTTTTAATTCAATTGAAATTAATTTCTTCCATTGCACGGGTGGCGCACCCGCATTTCCGCACTATGCTTCTTGCACTCAATGTGCTAGAGAACGACAATAACAGATCGAAAGTACCAATTAGAATAGGAACGATTCTGTCGCATTATCTGTGGAAAACGTTCCTTGTGACCTGTTCTTGACAATATTTTAATTAGCCGATATTATGCATCGACTGGTTCTGGAAATGATTCGCCGCTGATTGTTTTATTGCCAGATAAGAAGTGAATTTCCTATCAATGTCTCCCATAATTCTCCAAGTATGATTCACTTTAACTTCGATCACGTTATCGCGAGCTCTTGAAAGGATCGGTACTTCCATGGCAATATACCATTCTTATGCATATAGACATCGATAATTATGCGCAATCTTGCCGGCTCTGCTGGCCGTGATACGATCTGTCGAACAGATGTCGATCGAAATCAATCAATCGATATGGTTTACTGAGGTTGTTGTTCAAGCACCGTTTTCCCAGAACATAAAATATGCCGCACGTCACATTTCACGTGCGTACAGATTTGTCTTCTTTATTGTGTGCGACGTTTAATGGTGCATATTATCTTGATAATCACAACAAACAATAAATAAATCAGATTTTCAGACTAAAGTCAAAATCCATTGTCTCCTAATTTCGAAGATAACGACACGTTTTTGCCAGGAAGAAAGATAAGGGTTATATATTAAGAATTGATCTTCATGCGTTTTGATACATTTTTGATTTGCTAGCTTTCCTAGAAAAAAAAGGCGTGCGATCATGCAATATGTCGCAACACTGCAAAATCAAGATGAAGAGAGAGATCACGTCAAACATGGGAAAGACTGAAATAAACGCCGTTGTAATCAGGAGTAACTCGGAACGACACTTAAAAATGAAGTCCTGCGTGATCGGCGTGGATCAAGATGCGCGCTTTCTCGGGGTGGTGTTTGACTTTGTTAAACATAGCAGTCGACCGAAGGAATTGCGCTTCTTATCTGATTTTTTCGCGTCCACTTCTGTCGCAGTGTGTCATCTTTATTTGCTCTACCAGTATCTGTCGCGTCCTGTCAATGACCAGCGATCGCCAATGAAAAAGAAGAAAAAGCGATCGCGCGCGAGCGCTCGCTCGTCACGAAGTATTCATGCAACGGCAATCAGCACGCTTTCCGTTTTTATTGTTTAGCCGGCAATTCCTATTTCATGCTAATGTTTCGTTTACTTTAATGAATACAACTGTCCACGCGCCAACGAAAGTCTACAGGAGCGCAGAATGAACTATGTGGGTTGAATGAACCGCACTTTACTTTAGCTGCAACTATCTCGATAGCGTACTATCGCTCACAACGAACAGTCCTGCGCCACCGATATTACCGTTGACACGTATTCACAATTAATGTTAATGTGCACGAAGTCGAGCTATCTCCAGCGTTACACATAATAATAATAGATCGAAGAGAAAAAGGGGCTGCGAACTGAAACGTCCAGTTGTACCCACGGCACACATAGATAAGTTACCAATATGGATCCGCAAAAACAGGAGACCTTCATGAGAAACGTGTAATTCGAATGCAACGAGTGACTCTATAATAGCAGCAAATTAGCATGCCACTTATGTAATATCATATAACAGTGAAACGATTATGTGTGTCCTGCAACTTTTAAAATGCACATATATCTACATAAGCGATTGTCTCGAGACGCGAAAGAATATCGTTTAGGTAGTCTTTATCAATTTACTGTCATGGTCATTATAGATTATGACTCAATAATGGATTATGAATCAGAGAATACAAATAAAAATATTTGGTGAACTTCATTAGTCGGCTTAATGATAGATGTAACAGAGGCTCACCTCCCGCCTGAATATTCATTGGTACATTTTATTATCCGGCTCCTATTCATGATCGGACGAAATGACCAGCTGGCAGGACATCAATATTCACGTGGTTTTTGTACTGAGTAGTTGAATCTTACACTGATTATCAATCGCATCAATCGCACTGATGAATCTGCCTCAATTCTTGCGCGGTTATAATCGACTGAACTTCGTCTTGTTTTCTCTGCGGTTTCCGAACCGCACCAGGAAACTGTCACGATGTAGCAACAGCTGCGTTTGTTGTCTGCATATAAGATGAGGTTGGTCCAAGTAGAACGAAGTGTTTTTGGCGGATAATTCCACGCGGGCGTCCGTTGGCTGGGATGTTTAATTAAATCAATCGAACCGTAGTCGTTCATAGGGTTTCCTTTTGATTCTCACCCCAACCCGCATCAAATTCTCGCTCCTTTCGTCGAGTACAGCAGACAGCAGTTCTAGTCATTATACTTAATTCGCAAGGAGATTGATGCATAGGAGTTGGACCCTTTGTATGCGAACCATGGGAGTACAGAAGGTTTCGAACGTTTATACACGAAAATTGAATTATCAACAACCTAAGTTTACTGATCCGGCAAAGCTTGGCTCAAAACTGGAAACAAATTTACGCCAAGGATAACAAGAGACGAATTTCTCCTCCAAGCGAATCGATCACGGAATCCCAATTGGAGCAGTGAAAGTTTCGTTTTATTTGGATGTGCGATTAGTTCGACGGGATGGTTTTTTCAAAGGTCGGCCGAAAAACTTGGTAATTGAAGAGTTCGGCACATGGTTTTATATGAGCCCGTTCAGCTTACACCTCGTGGATTGCCCTTTTTGTTTCGTGCCCGATCTTCATGCTCTACTAGTTCCAATAGTAAAAGTTCGGTATGTGTGAACGACGCCAGCCGGGGACGAATGCCGGGCGAGTGCGGGAGGTGAAAAATGCCGCTGAAAACGACGAAAAGGGTCAGGGAAAAAAGAGCGAGACGAAAGGGGATCGTGTTTGGCTGAGACCTTGAGGCGGTGATTGCTGTCCTATACGCACAATACTTTTTCAACAAGTAATAAAGTTTACACGATCCTCGTTGGAATAAAAACAGTAGCCGTGTAAATAAACTCGATGACTGCATACATGTACGTCGTAAAACTTGCTCTAGCGCAATTGCAACCGCAAGCCATAATGCTTGGTTCATAAAAAATTGATTCCGTTAGTTGATTTAATAGTTCGAGGGTTGCAAGTTATATAGGAGTTTAATTGCAGTAATCACTCGAACATTTAATACCTTTTCCACGGTATTCTCATTTGCTTAATGAGTCCATGAATAACCGGCAAATGCCAAAGGGGGGATTAATAGGGAGTGGACTTCACGCGACGCTAGAAGCAATGACAATGATGGCTACCTGCGAATTGAATCGCCACACGTGCTGCAGCGTGGCATTCACAATGTCGGCAACGTGCGAAAATTAGTTACCGATGGAATTTGCTGCGTATCGCCGGAGGTACCTTGAGCAAGGCTCTCTCAAGGTTTGCTGCGAATCAAAGACTCGCCGGTGACAGATAACGCGGCTTTGTTTGACAAGCCGCAAAAGCGCGTAATTCGACTGCAAACCAATAATTCTCTTTCATCACACTTGCGCTAAAGCTTCCTTCAACAAATTCCCAGTCGAATGCGATTATTACAGATTTCAAAGAAGTTCATCTCGACATTCTCAGAGAATCAGATAAGTTTTGCAATGTTGATCAATATACTTAGGTTGGTACAGATGAGTGTACACGAGTATCACGCAATCGCATTTGCTATTGTTCTCACCTCTTCCATCGATTGTATTTGGAGTAGGAACGTCTTTGTCGAAAAGCAAAAGCATCTCGGCCAGGCTGGATTGCAGAATCCGATTTCTGCATAGGTGATAACCCAATGTCACTATCCATTCACTGGCTACCCAGAATCCCGCGCACGTATCATCTTCAAGATTCTCGAATTGCGTCATGCGATACATGAATGTAACAGAAGCGAGGACTCTTAAAAAGCCAGCAAGTTTAGTAAACTACATTTAACACTGATATGTCACGAGACGAAAAATCGGAACCCGGCCATTCCGATTCGAGTCTTATTATTCTTAAATCTGACACGCAAAACGCGTGTGGGACATACAACACTTATTATCCAAGGCTCGTATTTGTCATATCGGAAGAAGAACAATAACGGCGAACACTGTACAGCTGAGAACAGAAGACACGTGTCGGAGGAACGTTAACTAAAGAATGAACCGAACGCAAGTGATCCCACTCGGGTTTTCGTCGTCTGAAAAGCGACTGCCGGCATCCTGTTTCTGAGGAACGCACGTGATTCATCCTGCGCACATGTACTCGTTCGTGTTCACACTCACAGTTCCACTATGAAGCATGCACGCACAAACACCGGCAATCTACCTTCAGTATTTATCATAAAGTGACGGTGACTGGTGGTAAGGAGACACCATACTACTACGACCTAATTCCGACCACTTTAACTTCGATATACACTCCATCGAATAGTCATAGCAGTCAAGACAGTCAATCCCAACTGATAATTGTAACGAACAATTTTCCATCGATGAACTGTATGAATATAGAAAGATAGGTTCAGTTTATTGCCTGTTTTGCTAGACTGTTGGCGACTGAATGATTTACGTCTCTATGGTATGGCAATATATTATGCTGCTCAAATATTCGAAAAGGTGCTCGTGTCAGGTATATATGTGTACTTGGTCGTCCGCATCTGGCCGATAGTTAAGTAGTTTCAAGACCTTGCTTCCTTACACTACCTGCTCACTAATATGTAGTAGTGAAATATTTCCAAGAAATATACAAAAACATAACGATCCAAAATTGCTATTTGCGTCAGTGTTTCTGCATTAGTTTGTCTGTTACGTATTATCATACATGTGATCTGAGTTTTAGAATGATGACTAACATTTAATAAAATAGATTGATTACATTTCAGCGCCCATCCCACATTTGTTGCAATCGATAACAGCGCCCTAATTTTTATAACACAAACCCACGTGTTCCTCGTATTTTCATGCAAAACATGCATGAATGAATGGAAGATAGCACGTTATTGCGGACAGAATTTTGCAGAATAATTGTGTAACGGGTTAACGACACCACCTATCATCCTATCTAAATGCATTGGGAAAAAGTATCGGCATAAAGATGGGCGGGGTGGTACGCGTAAATCATATCACTCTCACATCGATTCTCTGCCTTTCAGTGGGAACCTTGCGCGCAGGCATCTCCAAGGCGATAGTTTCCATTTGCATTTCAGGCTAATAAATGTTACTGCTCCAGTAATCGCGGCGAGCGTGTGAAAGAGTTCGTGTGTACGCGATCGAATCGAGACTTCTTACTCACTGTACGCAGCATGTCAACGGGTAAAAGTGTACATATCGTAGAAACTGTTGGCACTCAGTATCATTAAACATTCTGAGGCAACGAACTTAAGCTTCGTTGATCGGCAACAACGCGTAGAATAACTTGGAACGCGAGTATGTATTTTCAACTTTGATGGCTGAAGTTTAGAAAAGAGGAAGAATACAAGAGCAACTTTGTGGTGAAACGTAAGTCTTATCAGAAGAGCTAAAAAGTCAGTGAAACTGTAACGCGATAGACCCGCAATCGATACTTTTAAAGTCAGAAATTTATAAATAGGTTTATTACGATCCAATTAGCGCGGCCGATATAATCATCGTAAACCCCAGTGGCCTGACGCATTTACTTACTAATACTTTTGCCATCTGACTCACGAACCCGCGAAGCCGAAGAAGAGAACAGAGCGAGCGTGCGTGACGCGGTGAGAAAATACCGTCTCGGTACGTATGAATGTGCCGCTCGTATTACTGAAAGCTTTTCCAGGTGATCGTCCAAAGTTTCATGTTTTCAGCAGCTTGGTAATCCCATACCCGCACCTACCAATTGGCAGAATGTAACGCGAGATATGCAGTTACAATTCCGTACGCGCTGCTGCTGGGGAGAATCGCCAGCGAGCCTTGGAATTACTGCTGTTATGTGCTTTCCTCGAACCGATTAATCACAAACAATAGCTATCCTTTCAGTAAGAAAATTAGACTTTTAATACATTTGAGCTAAAAGTATGATGGGTTTGAATAATGTTTCCGTGTAAAGGGGGATGGAAATATAAGAGACTGATGCAGATCTCAAAACGAATTTTCATTACTTTGGTCTACTTTCACATAGTACACCTATACTGTATTTATCCAATTATAACGGCTCACACAAAATGGATATTTTTGTAATCTGGAAACCTTGAAACTACCCCTCGAACGATAGGGCCGTTGCTACCGGCGTGTGATCAATACTCCAGGCCAGAGCATACAGTTACAGCTGAGATCTACATTCCGTGCCGATTCGCCCTCACTCTGAGGAGGACATATTTTTTTTTATAGAAAACATACTACATACTGGATGTGAAATAGCAGCACCCAGTCATTAGGAAGTTAACTCATATTTCGCGAATAGTAATTACAGCGATACGACCTAAACTACCGTCTAGAGTTTCAGGCGTTAATACCGAGGCAGAGTTTCTCTGGTATTTGAAAACATGTATCGATTACTCCTGACTTCAGGTAGCCACGTGTTCCACATTGTTCATTATTCTGCGCTTCTAAATTATATCTTATCCAGTTGTTTTTCTAGTCATAGTAAAGGCAGGTTCAAAATATACACAACAATTTCTAAATAAAAGTAGCATTTATCTGCACTATTTCACTATCCGAAACACTGCTATTTTGCATAAGCACGTATACACAAATGTAGGGCAATTTCATGTAAAAAGCCCAGATAAGAGAAAGGCAATTCAGCCATAAACTTGCGGTCATTCGTTACTGAAGCGCTTGACTGATTAATGTGAGGCCAATTGCAAAAAGTACGGTATTAGGACAAGTAACACAATTCTAGCTCCATTATGAAAATCTTAAAGAAACTTTGCTTATAGATTTTCCTGGGAGGTCACGTTAGGTTCGTTATTAAAGAGGAGCTATGACAATATGATTACTGAGACAATACCGTAGCGGCGCGATTAAGGCCGACGTGGGTATAATTATCAATGATTAAACAATTGTGGTTTCTGCGGTTTGCGTTCGGCTAAGAAGGCGAAGATAATTGTGCGGAAATCAAATGTTTATTCGCGCTACCTGCTGCTTGCAGTGCACCGCCTGCTCTTTCAAGTAGCCCGAAATTTATGATGCCAGATTTCATTCAACGAGCAACAGCCGCCACGCAGCTTCCCTTGAATTCCTCTCAGTATTCCCACTTTGTCTGATGTACCAATGGCGGTTCTTTTAAAAAAAAGAAATGAGTTCATCGATATTTTGTGGTGAACTCGTGTAATAGGGAAGAAACGTCGAACATAGCACTTAAGAGCTCCGATGACTATCTACCGTGGCTATTGCGGGTCCGAAAAAGAATGGGAAAACAAAGATTTGGAGCGGCGTTTACACGAGGATAAGGAGAAAAATCTTATCGCAGTTTCATGGTGTATCGTGAACTAATTTCACAGGAAGCGCGTATTTGCGCTTCCAGAAACTTTGAACGCTCTCCGAGATTTCGTCCTGAATGAGCGAATGGTAAATCTTATCGGAGCCAAGTTATATATGACGTGCACTTGAAGTTACATTAACAAATAAATGCTCACAGGAAAAAATATTTAATTGAAAAATTATTGTTGATAAAATGCTAGGGCGCAGGGGTTCCAAGTTATATCGTAGAAAAGGCGAGGCAAAAAAATATAAAAATGACAAACTATGACGACTCTTCTCGATGTTATTAGTTTATCTCGACTTACCAAAGTAGTAATACTTAAAAAATACCAAATTAAACATGATACAAAGTGAAGTACACTTATATGAGGGATTGCGTCAAAACCTGTCAGTTCTCAAAGCCCTCCCTTTCAACTTTGTATACAATACTATTTTCTTATATTATCGAATTCAGGGTGAATAATTGTATTACCTTGTCGATGAAACAGCTGATGCAAAACGAGTTTCCTTTCAAGGAGCCAGGGGCGGAGAAGCGGGCTACTTTCCTTAGAGGCACTTAAATTTGATTTCTAACAATTCGCACTAAATTCCATTAATTTACGGCAACAACCCCTAACACCCACACCCTTCCTTTTGCACTATCTAATTATTTCTAACAAGAGCCGCCAGTGCTGATGGAAGCAACAATCGATCTGGCGGTAGCGAGCGAACGCGCACGTCAAGAACCATCCGCCCTGGCGGTCAGGCTCTCAGCACGAACTGCTGCCTTCTTCTTGTTCACTTGATTTGCTGAGTGGAGGGTTTTTTCCTATAATTGAGCAGGCAGCAGCACCCTGCGTTTTAAGCATGGCGTGTGCTTTGGCCGATGACCAGGCCTGCAATGAGCATATAATTCGCACGGAAGGAACCGATGCCCCAGCCAGCCAGGCTATATCACTGGCTATACATAGCCCACGTCGCGACGCGCAGACGCCGGGCATCTCTGCCCTTTCGCAATGTCCCGATAAACAATTTCACCTTTCCCTTCGGTATCAACCCCTCGGAGGAGTCCCAAGTATTCCGACCACCCCTGACGAGAACGTGATTCTAAAACCTGTGGAGCACGCAAAAGACATTTCCTACTATTTACATGAATGCCCGTATGTGTAGTATGTGTAAACTCTAGCAATTTCCGAAATGTGAACAATTCTGAAGATTCTTTACGAATAGACAAAGTATTCCATAAGCCTATAGAATATTCTATGTGCTTTCGAAAGAGATTGGAAAACTTGAAGACTGTATGCTTCGCACGCATTGAAGATCCTGAGAGTAGAAAATAGGGCAATAGGTAAATGAACTTTAGGGTATGAATTGCTCAAGTTCTTTCCCCCTAGTCCCTTTCCGCGTGCCAATGACCTAGTTTAGTGACACGGGGTCTCAAAAATAGTTGCATACACCACCATAAAAATAGAGCGCTCTGGAGGATGCTTACTGACTGACCTGCCTCATGTCACCAGCACAAGTCAGCCCGGCCATCTGAAAGAAAAATACGAATAATTGGTATTAATTAAGTTGGTTGATAGATTCTTTTTTGCAAGAATTATCTCAAAAGATTCCTCAGGTACTCGCTGGCTAGAAACAGAAACGTGTGTTCGAGAGATAGTGTGCAGGTATACAAATTAATTCAAGTCGCTACGCGTCAATTGTTCGACCGAAAATGGAACACGGATTTGCGTTGAATTGTTTCTCAAACGTCGGCCTTCGACCTCGTACTACTGCAATTACACTAGAGTCAATGTACTCTCGCCAATGGAAGATGGAGTGTCGTCTACTTCAATGATTATGTTTCCTTTTACTTAATGTGACATAGTAGAGCTTGTGCAGTGAGTAACAAAGAAACCATGGTTTCGCGGTACGAAAATTAACCAATAATTACGACGGAAAAGGAAGAAGAGGTCAAAGGCCACGGGGCAGTAGAAGATAAAGTCTTGAATTCGAGCCTTATTTATGATGATAACGAGAGTCGCACTAAATAGTGTCGTATTGAAATAAGGAGGGAAGCAATTTTCCACGTATTTCGTGAGGCTTCCTCGTAGAACAGCAAATAAGATCTTTCTATTGCCAAGCGTCTGGAACCGCGTTTATTTACTGCTTGATATCAATGACTACGAAAATCAATAGATTCCTAAGGAAATTCCATTAACCACCCACTGAGAATCTTTAAGAACCTCCCCTGCCATACATGTACTCCAATCACCATCACGTGCGTAGCCATGGTGACACCTCCTAAATGCCTGTTCTATAATAAAAATCATGACTGTTGCACCATATAACACCGGGGGTGCAAGTGTGGGTGGAGCGTGTATTGATTCAAGGACGTCCAGGCGCACGGTCTAGCAGAATTAGGTCAAGTTTCGAGAGCCAGCTGAGGAGGCAGCCCGTCCAAGCAGGGGTCGATGTATCCCCATGAAAAACCTTGAAAGAAAATGGGTCACTCGCAGGGAGGGATCTTCCCTCGTGCACAGTACTTTATATCGTTCGGAGTCGACTTTCGTTGACAATCAATAACAGAGGAACTCACACATACTTCAATTAATGCAACTACCAAGCACAGAACTCAATTTCAACAATGGGATATGCGACTTACATTTGACGTAGCCAAACACCCCCGATTTATATAATTAATATAATGCAAAGACCATTCGACCACAGATTGAAGATGACACGATATATTTTCAACACTAAAATATATAACCCAAAAGAATTGAGGTGTTATACATAATACTTACGAAAGTATACACACCGTTAATGAATCTGTGATTCCGCAATGTCCTGGTGAGGTGGTCATTCAATTACACGCACTCTATCACTCACAATACGGGCAGCCCATTGATTTACTTATTAATAATCAACTCTTTTAAATAGTATACACTCACGCCCTGACGAAAAATTGCGCGGTATGCCGTATGATTGTCCCGTCATCGGTAGATGGCAGGATGTGACATCTACCGGTGGCAGGAAGAAGAACTGTGCGCGATGATTGTCTCCCTTTGTGTACCTTTTGCCGGTAAGTCTCTGCTTTCCCGCCACTGCTGTAGTTCAGTAAGGTGCGTTCAGCAGAGGCTCCGCTGCGTAGCAGCAGCTGCAAAACTCGTATGTGCCAGCATAGGGATCCGCTGCGTCGTTGCGCAGCAGAGTGTTTTGCTAGACAGGGCCAGTGTGAACTTGTCTGCAAGACAGCAGTTTTGATTCGAAAATTTCGGAAGAGTTTATTTGGTGCCGGTTTTACGAAAGTGAATTACGTTTATGAAGTTCTATCGCAAGTAGGACAACTCTCCGAATAGCTCATCCAAATCGCTCCTTTCTCCGAAGACCGATAATACCAGAATAACCTGGCCTCTCGACCAACGTTGATATAAGGTATGGCTTGCAATTGCTACGTGTTTCGCTTCTTCTTTGAGATACCTTAGGTGCTTATTATCGTAGCCATTTAATATAATAATTTGTCTCCTGTGAATAAAAGGATTTATCCAAGTTTGAGTTTCTACTGTATATATATACAGTAAGATTCGTGCTCAATTACCCGTTCTGGTGCCATCGATCCATGTATCGCGCCTGAACTGTGTTGGTATCAATTTCTGTGTACAGCGATATTATACTTGATGCAATCTAGAGAAAACATTCTTTTTCATAATCGATTTGACTTTGCTTGCGATTGACAAAGTTCTAAAAATTCTTACTGCCGCAGCTGCTGCACCTCGATTTAAATTGATATCAGTGTTAAGTACCGAATAAAGTAGGAACTCGGGTAACCCAAGGTTGTCATTCTTTTTCACTTTATGACGAATTTTCTTATTGCTCGATTTATAACATTTTTTGCATCGCTTCCTGCAAATTTCACTCAATTATTAATGTTACTTGTCAGTTTAAACTACATTCTCCGAAGTAGCAAATGGGAAAGAAAACCTTTTCATTTTTCTCGTGCTTCAAATATTTTATATTTGTTCTTTATTTAAATTGCTAACTTTTTCTTCGAAATGCTTTTCATGTTTTGTAATGTTTACTACTATTTTGGTAAAATGAAACCATGTTTTTAACGGTTAAATTGAACTTCTTACATTTGAATTGGCAGTTTATCGATATTAACAGCACACATAGCGATGACTTCAGAACGGTTAGCCAGTGATAACTTCAGGGTAGCTGTGTAGTGTTTTTGCTATGACTAGGTTACAATAACTATTTTCGTAATTAAAAATAATCTTGGTTAAGCGGAATGTCATGTAATTACAAGCAGATTTTCCAACGGCAATAACGTTTCGGATTTCAATTTCAACGAGACGGTGGTGGCTGATCGTTTCGCGCGATATCGCCATATGTTGTACGGGGAGAAAGTTGTCAAGATTGCATGCAACATTTCTGTCAAATGATTCTGCAACGACTGTGATAAGACAAGAAGAAAGTCAAACGAGGCATAGATAACGATCCACGAATATATTTGGCCTTAAGAAAATGGCTGCAAGCGATGCAGGCATATCCTTACACTCCCGTGATAATAATAACTGGCGGAAAGATCTAATTGCTCAGCTCCAAGAGAGAAACAGGCGTCAGACGTACTGCTTTCAGGACCTCATAAGTCTACGTAAGATTATCCTTTTTTCGTTATTTCACAATGATTCAAAATATGTCAATTATGAATCCAATGTATTGGGTCCTTATACCTGTGCGCAACTCTTTGACTTCTATGTGTTTCCTCGATTTCTATTACAGACAACAGACTGTTTGAAAATGCAAATACCTTGCGCACGGAAAACATACAGTTAACAATAGCAAATGAAACGCTCCGGCGTGATGCTTGCGTTACTCCTGGAACTGGAGCAAATTCTGATCTCGAAGCCAGACTGTTTAAACAGGCGGAAGAATTAGCTATGCTGCATAAACGAAAAGGAGAGCACACCCAGCAAATAGTAGACCTTAATAACAAACTACAAGAGCTGACAAAAGAATTACAAGTAAAAGAAGCTAGGTACAAATATTATTTTCTTTGTGCTTATGTATGGTATAGTACCATCTGAACACAAAAGTGATGTCTTTCGCATTGCAGCCTTGCTGAAACTACTGAGATGAGAAGAAGCTTACGCCTAGAGATTGATAGATGTCTTAATAAACAAACAGAATTAAAGAATAGTAACCAGATGCTAAGAGATGAACACCAAGCATTGCAGCTTGCATTTGCTTCGATAGAGGAGATGCTTAGAAAAGCACAGGTATACTATCAACCTTTTATTTATCGCAGATTGTATTTATTGTCTTTACTGTTCAGATAGTTGCTTAACACTGTATCTATTGCTATAGGAAGAGAATCGTCAATTAGTCGAACGCTTAATTAAGTACAAAGCTAGAGATGCTGAAAAAATGAATGAAGAAAATGACAACTATTTAAAGTAAGTAACCACTCATACTGTATTTTGTTATATTTATATGACATTATTTACTTGGTTCTCTCATGTATTAAAATAATGGTCACTTTCTTTTCTTTTGCTCTTAATTGCATCAAGCATAGCAGTAGATTAGAGCGATTTCGTACTATGCACGAACTTTGACTTTTTCTTACTTACTGATGGGATAAACTAATTTACTTTCTACTAGCATGAAAGGCACATATTACACATCAGCTTTTCTTGAGCACTTTCTTGTTACTCAGTTTGACTGAACAGCACTAAGGAATCAAAAAGAAACTGGGAAAGAAATTTACTCTAAGCATTTCTTTTAGTCGAAAATCATCGTTCATGAAGTTCCTACGTCCACGTTCCAAACGAAATAAAAATTATGGGAGTTCGGTTTCGTAATAATGTGTTTGTGCGATTGTAGTGCAAACAAAATTCCGAGGGCTCTGAGAACTGTAATACCAAACAGACTACACGGAAGATTATTTTACCTGAATGATATCCAGAAATATAATTTTTTATTCGTTTCTATTAAGTCAAGCCATTCTTTTATTTATATTGGTGATAATTGAAAAGTGAACACAATAAAAAAAACTACTTATTTTCATCTTTTCGTTAATTGTGTATATGTGTGTATCTTATAGCACAACATTCTTATTACTTTTTATTCGTTTCTGGTTCTTTAGTTATTGTCCATGTACATGTGTTTTTTGAAAATGTGTTTTCTGAATGGTGCGTTTGATTTAATCTTCAATGTATCTTTTCAAGTTTGTTTTCTTTGGAGCAAAAATGTATTTGTGTTAGAGTTTGTACAGTACAAAGAACATTTTGCACTGCAATGCGTAGTGGATCCGCGGTAGGTCCACCGATAGGTGCAACTGTTGTAGAAGTGCTACTTACAGAACTTGGAAGCTTTTCACAGAACTATACTGTCGTTGAAGAGCTTACTTTACTAGCACTTCGAGCTGCTTGACATTTTCATTACAGTGAGAGTTTTTCCAGCCCAACAGCCTTTTTGGTGCATGCCCTTTCAAAGTTTGGGTAAGTTCCCCAAGATAGTGTGAAATAAACAAAATATTTGCTTTATGCTATGCAGCTTTGGGTTGATTAGTACAAATGAGTACGTCACTTTTCGCTATCCTCTTATATAGTTCTATGCTTCATAAGAGACGCTCAACAAACTTGAAAAGCAGTGAAACATGAATGTTGTGTAACAATTCACTATCATAGAATGGTTTTAACACAACATAAATGTTTAGCGTCCGTGGGAATAACTTTATCGCAGTTTATTTAAAAACTCCTTAAAATTAAACGCATCGCGGCCATTAACTCGGGATATTTACGTATAATTGATTGATTACGTGCATGATACCTAATATTTATCCAAGATAGGTGGAGAACGCTGATACGGAGTTTGAGGACGAGCTGTCGTTACTTCACTGGAAGATGTAATCAAGATTCAAAAATTACATATAGTTTCATTTTACAGGAAGAGGCAAGCCAAGGTGCAAAAAGAGTTAGAAGACGCTGCACGGGACACATGCACGATCAGCCCAGACCGATCAAGCTTGAAAGAAGGAATCGTTGGTCTTCCCACCGCCGTACCCACGAAAGTGTCCGTCACGTTTGTACGTTGACTTAAACTTGAAATATTATATACTTATATCATGCTATTATTATCGAAATTTTTATGCGGGAATTTTTATCGGAGACCGAACTCGTTGTTATCGGAAATTGCATGTGTTCGAAGGACAATATCGGTAGTCATTAGATGCATACATGTGGCTTCACACGTTTTCAGACTCATGTCGGTGAAAATCAACAATTTATTCCATTGCATTGGTGATAAAGCAAATTTCTTATCACTTTTATTCCGATTGGCATTGCAAATTTCCAAACATTGGTTTCAATCTCTTAGACTGCGACTCTGCGCATCAAACCAGTATTATACTCAGATCTAAAAACCGTAATTTATTTATTGGCGCTATAATTCGTTTGGAAGTTTTTGATTAGCAAAATTCGTCGGCTACCCTGGGATGTGGGCGATGCCGGTTTCTGTTGTGTAGGTTCACTAATCCTGTGACGTAGCTCTCTAGGTATTTATGCTGGCAGGTTAATCATCGCGGCATATTAATGATTAATATATTATAGCATGGGACGCACTTGAATTGTGCTTGCTTAACAATGTCAATTTGATAATTTATTATATCTCGCGTTTATTACAGTCTGCAGTGTAATAGCGATTTATTTACAATTTCAACATATGCGTAAATTAATTTCCGGCCGTCGGGAACAAAAGTTTATACATCCGACGTCATTCTCTCGTAGTCGGTGGTGGATTTCTGTTTTAACAGATTACTTAAGTAATCTTAAGTGACAAGCTCAACTGTACCAGGATACTGCTACCATTACTATTAATACTTTAATCTCGTCGGAAAAGGGTTGTTATATTATATGATCTTCATTTTTTACGTAAGGCCATTTATAGGATGAATGTAGGAAGTTAGAATATTCATGTTAGTATTATACATTTATCATGACATTATTTAATGGACACCTACCACTGTTATCGTTACGTACTTATCGTTATTTATAGAATCTGCAATTTATTTAAATGCATGTTCTGATTTAGATATATGATTGTACATACTGTTATATTACTTCGTAATTTAATCAAGTCATAATCCTCCAAGGTATATTTTCCATTACGCTACGGTCAAATATGTAATTAAGGATCATCCGTCTTTTATTCTTCAATGTAGCCCGTATAAGAAGCCTTACTGGAAATAGCCTACGTAATACGTATTACGTTATATATTGCGTTAGTAATTCGTGAAATTGCATGGGAGAGGAAATATCTCCCATATTTAAACAGTGCGTTGATTGCTTAGCAAACGGAGCGGTTTTATTACGCTGCAGTTTAATCAGGGGTTCGGGATGTACGTATTCCGAAAAAATAGATCGTTGGAAAATCCATTAAGTTTTAAGATGTTTTTGAATAAACGATATCGTTAATAAGACTTCCTGAGCGTCGTTCATATACACTCTGGCAAATTAAATCACCCTTGTACCGTGGAGAGCCACCGCATCATTATCATTCGCTGCAACATTGTCATAAGCTTGTTTGCTGCGCTCTGTGCACTAATATACAGCAATTAGGAGTACACCGCTCCACTGCGTTAATTAGAAAGTTATCCGTATGATGTAGACTGTATTGCCTACGTATTCATTAGAATCATACTAATCAATTCATATGCTAGCAATTATTCCTCCGTTATATCGCCACTGACAAATATCCACGGGGGATAGGCTGCTCCTTGCTAATTTATAACGAATATTATACGACTAAATATAAATTATGGAGGACCCGGATACTGGTGTACTTCGTGCCAAATGAAGCCGCGGTACAATTAACGAAAGATAATTACTCCGGCATTCATGAGGACATGCTGCGCGCGCCATGGATACTTCATGCTTATCCGCGAATAATTTCAAATTTCTACTAATAAACATATATATTCCTATTAATGTTCACCAGATTAACTTTTCATCGTAATGCCACTATATTATCGGTAGTAATTACGTTTAATTGATTGCGCAAATTCGAGTCTAAGTATAATCAGAGCCGAGAGATTTTATTTTACATCTGCTTCGCTTCGCAATGTTGTTTATTAATAATGGAGTAAACCTTGACGCTCGTACTTAAATACGATACGCTCTCCACTCATGAGCTATTAGTACACTCGCATGCACCAATCCAACCATAATTTATACGTCAAGTATTTAATAACCCTTGCAGAACGCTCATGACGGGGAAGTTTGTGCGGTGAAATGGTCTCCTGTCGACCGGATCCTTGCTACCGCTGGCGCTGACAGGAAGGTGAAGCTTTGGAACGTTACGAAAGGTGATTACGATACAACAAATAAAAAATGTCGCGACTCTCGATACTTAACTACGTGTCACATGCGATGAGAAAATGCAGTAGCATGATCCGCGCACTCAATTATTTATGAAGAGAAAATTCCCCTTTTGTTTATCCGGGATCGTGCTGGATCAGCATAATGCTACAAAAATCACTCTGAAACTTCATTAAAAGTTCTCATAATGAAGCCATTAAAACTTGCGAGCTGTATGGTATTCATGAACACGTACTCGCCGCTGCCAGGCCGCTTCATCCCCCGGTGAAAGATTACGCGGCGCTGGCCGATTAAATGACTGATCGGGCACGCGCCCCCGACGTGATTGCGTCAACATAATTACTGGACTCTGTCAAGCCCGGTGACACATCGGTGTGCGGTGGTCCTAAATCACTTTGTTACATTCCATCAGTGCGCCCGGCTAAGCGCCTAGTGTACATTTATCCAGCAGCAACCAGGCTTCTCCGACTGACCGGCGCCGCTGGCTATCAAGCGGGCAGCGACCAATTTCGAATCGCGATCGAGCTCGCACGCAATCGCATTCTTCGCCATAAGCCGTTCCGTGCCTGCTTAACGAAATGTGTTATCGAATCAACAGGTTATTTGGTGCACACGTGTGTGCCCGTGCACCCGTCTGTGTTACATGGTTCGCGACGTGTTCGCGCCTGTTAAAAGCCCAACCGCCTGCCACTGCCTGACATTTTCCCGGGGCGCACGCGATCGTATGCGCTATAGCACCCTCCCATGTAATCCCCTTGCCACATTGAAATTGGATGAAACATCCGTCCTCATTGTAGCCACTCTATCTGCTTAATCCGCTGTTCTGTGGATCCTCTCGGCTTCCATACTTTCTCCACTCTCTTCACTGCTACTCCACGAGGCTGCGGCTATTCATCGGCATCCGTCTTTGCGTCTCTTCCTCGTTCACCCCCAGTCTTTTCTCGCTTCCTCGGTGTCTCTTTCCTAATTCCTACTCTCCTTGCTTTGCCTTGCTTTGTTACCAATTAAGCTAAGCGAGAGAGAGAAAGATGGAGAAAGAGAGAGAGAGAGAGAGAGAGAGAGCGAGAGAGAGACAGCGTAAATTTAATTAGTCGCCGTAAGCGGATAACGCGTTAAAGGCCGACTCTTGCGCAGGTACAAAGCGACTCCTTCGCGAATGCTTGTCGAGGATCTCAGCCGGTTGTACGGCCACGAGAAATGCGGGGGCTCCGGCTCTCGAGAATTCACGGAGGCGGACGATTCGTCCCTTTGTCGCGGGGTTAAATGCGCTAAAGAAATTTCTTCTCCAGGTGCGCCAGAGTGCAAAGGGATCCTCGTGGGCAGCAATGCGGGTGTGATGTCCGTCGACTTTGATTCCACTGGGACACTGATCCTCGGCGCCTCCAACGATTACGCCAGCAGGGTATGGACTGTCAACGATCTACGGTTAAGGGTGAGTTTGTCAAAAGATAGATGCACTTCTTCTTTAACGGGAGACTTTACTTGCAAGGATGCATAACTCGCATGCTTCGAAAAATACGCCAATACACGTGCCGAGAACGCTACACTGAATTCCTTTGAATCGATTCCGAGGAGACTCCTTTGAACGATGGAATTCGCAATCTTTTGCACGTATTACTTTTTGTGTTACGTTCCAATCACGCGAACTCCTATCGTGCAGACGTTGTGATTTCATTCTGCCAGGGGGAGTGAATTCTCTGGCTAGGGGAGTTCGCGTGTCTTTCCAGCTGATGAATATGACACATTCAAAAATTGCTTGGGTTTTCGTTATGGGCTAAGGTACATTAGTCGTTCAATTTATTCAACAGTGCTATTGCATGCTATTACAAACAATTTACGGTTCAAAGAAGTGGTGCTAAACACCATTGGGTTGTACGCCTTTGGCCAGGCATCGTGATGTCCCGCGCTACATAATTCATTTCCCCGTGCCATGCACACTGCTGGATACGGACTTCGAGTTTTGCGAAATTGAAATGTCTAAGGGAAGACTGCGGAAGCCGCGAAATGCATTCCCACGGGAGGACAATGTTAAAAGATATGCTAATAAAGCGGTAATCAGAAGGAGAAGACAGTGTAAGGAAATCGTTGGTACACTGAAACGTGATCGTACCCATTATCGCGAGTTTCCCCCCCTTCATTCACCATTGCAAATGTACTGGCGAGGGTTGCGCTTGGAAGAGACTGAGAAAGAGTTCCTATCAGTGGCAAGCAAATGACCGGGGAAGTGCTATAATGAGACATGCTTATCTTCCTCCATGAAAATACGATTGGCTGCGCGGATATGTCCTAGGAAGTGTATAAACAGGCGCCTAGCAAAGCGCGCATCAAATTACAGGGCCATTCTAAGATGAGACGGCCTGCGACTTCACCGACACTAGAATACCAAAGTTATCGTCCCCTTTCTCAGCGACTTATTACCGCATATTTCATGTTAAGTCCCGCGCGAGCTTGTAAACTTAATGATTAAGCGCAATGACGCGCTCGACGCAATTCTCCCGCAAGCAGCCCGTTGGAATTTATAGGCAAAGTGTTAATCTGTTTTCATATTTTCTTGAAAGACCTCACAAGTCTAACGAGGCGTTCATCCTTCAAGTAGTTGCGAAGCACGTTCTTAAATTAACTCGAGTATCTACTGAACTTTGTCAGGTAAGACCGGGCCTTCAATATTCACCAAACCATGGACTAAGATGGTCCGGCTTAATAGTTTGAAGTTCGTAAAACAAGGTTATATGTTTTTTGCAATCTTCGTCGAATATGAAACTATTATTCATACAATGCGATATGGAAAGGGTTGGATGAGTATTCGAGCCGTGGTATAAATAGATGGATTGACGGTCGACACAGGAATACGGGGAATCGTGTGTTCATGGCGCATATTATTTCTGCCCCCCAGCCAGTGCGTCGCACTGTTCAAATTCAAACTGGTCTCGGCTGTTCGCTATGCAGTAATATCGCCATTTGTAGGACCACTATTGCCACTGGAATACAATGTGCAATATATCCGAACGAGAGTATTGTTCCCATGTCGTTGGCCGTGCTAAATGTGATTATTCGCCGCGCCGAGGGCAGCGATCTCTTTTATACGTTTGCTTTCGCGTGTAAGGACGTGCATCGGATGTTCCATTGACTCGCGAGAGATCGCCTTCTCCTTCGTGGCTCTTCCTCTCCGTCCCGCTTCTTTTTTCACCTTCACCAGGCACTCGCACATTTTTCTGCGCTCATTCTCGAAGCGTGGCGGCAGCGGCAGTTTCATTCTCGAGATTGGCAGCCAATGGCGCGTAAACTTGCGAGGAAACACGCCGCAGCTCAGAGGGATGCCGGCTGCAGCTGCCTCGAGTTGTGCTGAGAGCAGCCACCTCTTCACTGAAAGATAGAACTCACCGCACTCGATATTTATTCTACTGTATGGCGCGCGGCGTTATAACAACATCACTCGCATTCGTTGTTTCACGATTGCGCGAACTCTCGATCAGTCCTTGCTGCCCACTTTCTTATTGCTTTTTTCCAAGTCTTCCTTCTCCAAGTCACCAAAGCTCGGTTATTTTCTACCTCTTTTCCTTTACTTCCTACTTCTCCGATCGTAGTTTTAATACGCTTCGTACTCCTGCATCGACTTCTTTGGAAGGCGAGAGTTTAGTGTTTTATTTGCATGACACCACCTTAGTTGGCAAAGTATCTGCCGATTTTTGTTCGCAAACGGACTCGAGTTTGCAACTGCTACGCTTCATCGTTGGTGCGGACGGAGGAGCGTTTCAATAAGGGAAACTAGTGGATAGGAGAAAGGAACGCTGGGGAGATTCAGTAGAGTTGAAAGCCCGGGGTTATCCCACGGCCTTCCTTTTACCCTTTATTCCCTCTCGGCGGACAACGTCTCGGACGGCCTCTTCGTCTTCTCTGGAGCCTTGCTCCTTAAATTTTATATTTCTCGGCAGAGGCTTGTTTGTCACCCTCCTAGCGGAGAAACGATGCGTTAAACGAATATCGATGGTATTGGAGGGCACCTGGCCAGAGCGATAATAGACTCAATTTTGTGGCGCCGGTCGAGCAGGTTCGTCCGTACTCCTCCTGTCGCGACATCCCATCGATTTTCTGACGTGGACCTTCCGATTTTCTCGACCTCTACTACCATAAAATTCTCTTACCGCTCGCGATCGTTATTCTCTCAGTGAATCTTTAAATGAACCTTCCATTTTAATACGAATAAACAAACGGCTTCTTGACAGTTCATCAGAAAAGGACATTAGTGGGTAAAAAAATTAATTCCGAAAGTCAAATTGTAGTTGTTGAGGTTACACCGAGTGAGGTAATCTCGCGGCACACAATATGGGCAGTCGTCGGTGGTTGCCGTGCTCTGCTAGCCCCATTCGCCGAAAGACATTACTTTCATGCCAAGCGTAGTAATTACCCCCGCCAAATTACCGCATTTACATCCCTAATAGGAATAGGTGGATACAGGAATGTCAATTATCCTGCCGAAGTATCGGGCGGGAAGAAGAGGGACATAGAATTAACTCGGGAAGCTATCAGCTCCTTACGAACGAGATGGAATGTATCTCTCGAGTTCTTTTCCGCTCTGTGCTCTAGTGCGCTGCGATGTCGAAGACTATTAGTTTTAACGAGTTAAAAGAGAGCTGCACGTAATTCCCATTGAATTCCCATGTTACTCTCTAAGATTCTTTGAGAGTGTTACGTTTTTCTATGCTCGCCCGTACTCCGAGAACGCTTTTACTTGCACAGGCCGCTCCTTTGTTGAGAACTGCAGCGGTGGGTAAAGCATAGAAGGAAGAAAGTGTGAACGATGCTAGCCGACTAGTTAATAATCCCTGCTGCAGTAAGAAACGGCTCTCGCTAATCTCGCTTCCGAGATTTTTAATTAATCCGATAGTGAACTTCTTATAGACATATATCACGGTGTACAGTGTATGTGGCTGATACACGTTATTCATTTATATTTCCCGAGGATTTTACGAACGCACCGGACTCTCCCATTCCCTGTCCCATTAGAGGGCGTGTTAACCACCTCGCCATACATTACACGTCGTGTACACCGTGTGTGTCGCGTCCATCGCTTGATAAGGGTTGCCTTGCGAATTAGCCCACCTCCATATACCCCTCTATTTCTATCTAAAAGCAGTCGCCTCCCGCTCACCATTCCATACAAGCTGTACTCTCCGCTTCAGGACGTTAACACGCGCAACCTGATAATCGAGTAGGGAGATCCCGGAATGTCGTGCGAAGATTCGCGCGAGGATTTTTGGCATTCGGTGCGCTGCTCTCGGTTCTGTTATCTCCATTGCCGTTGCGTTTAGTAGAGCGGCGCGATAAAGGTAATCTCGGACTAACTATCTTATCCCGGAGAGTGGCTGGCAAGGACGCGGTCCAAAAGTTTCGCAGCTTCCCCTGTAGCGGCGTTACGTGTAAATGTTCTGGCGGTCGGCCAGCCGCCAGGAGGCTAACAAAATCGGCGCACTTATGCCGAACAAGTAGAGAGAGTGAGAGAGAGAGAGAGTCCCCCTGGCACAATGAACAACCTGTAGATACTTGGCTGAGCAACAGCGGTGGCTCACGAGTGTGGCGAAGTAGAGCCTCTCGCCTCGGCTCGACCCTGCGTTCCCTGGAATGGCGCTGACACTCCAAAAAATTGCCGGGGGTGAAATGTCGCGGTGCTCTGCACGGCGAGGGTAGGCCGCACACCCCCAGGGCGGACTTTTTTGCGCGCCGTGAATTTATGCAAACATATATACCTACGTCTGCTAGGAATTATACAGGGTGCTCGCGAAAGCGAGGTTGCAATAATGAAAAGACAGTGCATGTCGCAAATAAGAAGAAATACGACTAGAAACGGGGTAGTAGATATACCATGGAATTAAGCACGTTAGATCGTTTTATTAAACAAGGTTTGCCTCACATGTTTTGTTATTTATTAATACCACGATACAGCGGGCACCCTATAAATAAAATTTCCATACATAAAGCATGAGAGAAAGAGGAAAGTCGCTTTTAGGTGTTTTTTTCTGGAGCGAAACCACCACCGCCGTCACCCCAAAGCTCTTTTCTGTGGCGCGCGAGAGAACGCTCGAGCCTGCGTTGTGCAGGACGTAGGAACGCCACCCCAGTGGTCGTGCTAATTAGTATTTACGCCCTTCTCAACAGCAGCCTGCTGTCCTTCCTTTCATCACAGCGAGCGACTGCGCTTTAGCATGGTGACAACCTTGGCGACTTACGAACCACGCCGGAAGAAAAGGCATAAAAGCTTTAGTATACATGTACGCGCAAGCGAAAGGGTGCTCGGCTCTAAATAAAAGTTAGTTGCGATTATCGCACGGCGTCCCTGCGCCCTCTATGTATACTCGTCGTGCTCCTGTTCTTCGTTACTCGTTGATTAGAAGTTAATGCCGTGTCGCGGGCGCGTCTTGAATAACGTTAATGACGAAGCGCGGTAGCTCGGGAATTGCCATCCCTTATGTAAGGCCATATGTATCTACACTTGTGTGTACGGAGCAAGATCAAACGTGGAGAACGCTTGCCAGACGGTGAGGCGTGATCGGCCTAATGCTGCCCTGATGCAGCTCGATAATGACTGCCGACAAAAAGCATGCCGCCTGATGGGATACGTACTCACTGATCGTCTAACGCTTTTCCTGATTTTCTCTACACCACGTGCAATCAAGGTTTTGCTTGTACGCGTACCGTGATAATTTCTGACCGAACACTTTTGCGGTAGCCGAGCTAGAGTGCATCAAGGTGGATCACGTGTATGCGAGATACTGGAACAACGTACGACTTTATTAGCCCGCAACTTTTAGCACAGCCTGGCAGCCTTCTTGCGGGAGGTTAATAGCGAGCGCTGCTTCTAGTAGGTGCAACATTATCGCGGTTAAGTGTCGGCGGAGTTCTACCCACACTGACAAGTGAGAAATACTCGCGTATGAATTTGCGAGGTGGTCTTACGCGCACCAGAGCGAAAGAATGAAAGAATGGAGGAACGGGAGAGCGTTTAATTTGGTCAGATTTTCGTAGAAGTGGTGTTAGCGATGGGAAGGCTGACGGGGGTAAGTAATAGAAGGTGGAGATAGAAAAGAGTAATGAGAGAAGGGAGGGCACGCGGCCATCCTGAAAGGAAGGAGGCGGGCGGGAAAAGAAGAGGCTTTCTTAGACACGCTCCAATTACGATGTCCAGAGCTTCCGAGGAGATTATAGATATAGCAGAATGCTTCTCCCGGCCGAGCTGTGGATTTAGGTTCAATTTAAGTTTCTATTCTCCGTGAGCCCTCGGTGTACTCCGCTGCTCTGACCACGTAGACGCGGCCCGAGCTGCAAGTTAAAACGTTCCGAGAACCGTGTATGTATGTAGGCCTTCGCCGCGGATAAAAGCGAAAGGGTGAAATCGGCTGGAAAGTGCGAGCTCGTACACTTTTGACTTTAGTCAGCCAATGTCGACTTTGTAACGCCGAGTTCCCATCATGCGGCCTTGAGCACTTATTACGTGCACCAATTTTGAATCGATCGTTGATAATATTTTGGAGTCAACGTTATTGCAAACTCCAATATAAAGAAGAGCAGGCTGTGAAAGACAAAAACATTTTTTGCAGCCTTTTGTCGAGGCCGCTCACGTTCGCCGGGTATCAAATACCCACACGCGTCTCTTTTTCAGCCGTTCCCAGCACAAAGGATTTAAAGAGTTTCGAGGGTGTCAAAGGGTAATATTGGTATACGCCTGCACGTTCATAATGATATTTAAGGCCGCGTCATTGCCATGCCGGTGAAAATCAACCTTTCCGCACGGTAGCGCTTAAAGAGAGCGAGCTGTGCATTTTATCTAAAAGGGGTGGGCGAAGGTTCTTTTATTCGGCAGTCAAGCGCGGCAGTGGGAGTAATTTATAGATACGCGAAATAAAGCGGCGACGATAATATCCCCATATAAAGGACGATTATGTCTTGCCTGGCATGAATACGCGCAGTATGTAGATATGATTTTTTGCCAAAAGGGGGAAGGTTATATATAACGCAGATATGCGTTACCGTGTTATCGACCGTGAGCCCGTGCTCTCGCATAAAGACTGCACACTCTGCCAGTCGTGTGTTCTCCCACTCTTGCTTTAAACATAAATTGAGCTCGAAACTATTTTCGATTTCACACCCAATCGCAGTTCTAATGAACTCCAACTCCCTTTGTCCGTTGGAATTCAAGCCGCCAGCGTTGCAAAACTCCATCGAAGGAATTTAATTAATGGGACACAGATCGTATGGGTACTAGAGGGACAACCCTTGCGAAGAATCCCGCTGGTTCGATTCGAGCGCGATTCCTTCGCCGTGCTTCAGATATTAAGCAAATGCGAATGAAAAGTGTCGAGAAGCCTGAGCGGAGAATTCCAGTGGGAGGTTGCGCCGTCTTGCCATCGAGTCTGCGAATCCTCCCACGGTTAATTAAATTGGGTGTCTGGTTCACTGGGAGTTTCGTGGAGGATTCTTGATATCGGAGCATATCGAGCGCCATAATCGTAGCGTGCTCCCTCGGCTGTTAATCGTCGCATTGTGTCTTGGTTCGACAGCGGCAACAGATCCGTCATACTGGGCGTGTACTTTTTCAGAGCGCGTTTTAACCGGCCGCATTATGATTCCCCTTTCAATGTGCTCGTTGCAGAGAAAAGGTCTCGTCGTGGTGGCCCGAATGAAGCACGTCGCGTCGAATGCAGACAGAGTTAATCTGCATCAGATTGCTCGATACAGAGAAGAGCCTTATGTAACTCCTGGCGTATTATGCTGAGAACGATGCTCGCTGACCCGGATTGCCGACTTCCCGGCGATGGATCCTATTCATACGGCACCGCTTCATTACTGCCTTTCCCAATGCATAAGTCCTGTCGGGGCGACTCCGTGTGTGCCAGCGCGTTTCTCGATCGGCTGTGTTATTTGTCGGCGAAACCGCCCGATTAAAATCCGTTCTATTCGACTACTGAAACTATCCTGCGGAGGATGTCGAATTACTGTTCTTGTTGCCGCGCGAATCTCTCCTAGCAGCGGGAGGCACGCGTCATTTGTTAATCCGAAGTCCCAACCTAATGGAATTAGTTTATGGATCTCTCGTGCGGATAAACGTAAGCCCTCTGTTTTCCCTGCCTCTTCCTGTAATGTGTCTGTGTGTTTCTCTTACGGAACCAGTTCCATCATCCCTCAACTTCTGGGACTACGTTCTCCCATAGTCGACCGACTCATTCTCTCGAACACAGCCTGCTACCTCCTTCCTATTACCCATCCCCCGAGCTTTGCTTGTCGAGCCGAGCCATCCGGGGATGCTCGCAGGCTGCAATAGCACAATGTTAGATAATTTCGCACGCGCGGCGCTTCGTCGCTATTGTGCTTCGTAGATAGAGTCTGTATGGATTCTTATTCACGGATAAGGAGCCTCTCACTTAAAGCTGGATTCGCGACCAATTCCGTCTTCTCGAGTCCTCGATACACGAAGCTCGTACAATTAGAATCAACGAATTGAAAATACGATGATCGATCGATTCAGTAGGTATTAAGGCCTGATCCACTTCTATTACTTGTAAATAGGTTAACTAACAATCAATTCAGAGCCGTGCATAAACGAGCGTGGCAAACGCATCAAAAACAGTTCACCGGTTTTCCCGACGATTTAACAGTGTGCACCGTCAAAATTGCAATAAGAAGGACCAACGGCGGAATACGAATGACCGAAGGACGAGATTTCCGGCCCCTTAGTGGGCGAAGGCCTGGCGGGTGAGTGGTTCCACGGGCGAGGATGTCTGATCACGTCGCACAAAGGAATCATTAGGCCGTCGATAGCAGACGTGACTCGATAGGAGAAGAGCGCGCAAGATTCTAGCCCAGGCTCTTCCTACTCTCCAGGACCAGAGGAGTCTCTCTCGCTAGGTCAAAGATTATAATTAAAGGCGAATCTTTATTCGGACGCGATTCCAGTTCGCAAGGTCTGCGCTCTCGCGCGAATCGCCCGTTGCTATAGTTACGATGAAAGCGGACAGGGATATCGACCGAGGAGAGGAACTGCAGCAGACGGACGCGCGCCCAACTTCCTCGGATAAGTTGAAGCGAGAAGAATGAAGAAGCCTTGTGCTGTGGAGAGAGGATCGAGATAGGAGAGGAGAAACTGGGCAGAACAGAGTCCACAGCTGCGGGCTCGGACAGCCCCGAGAGAAGGGAAAAAGATAATTAGTTAATTCGTTGAAGTATAATTAAGTGGAGATTCTTCAGGTTGCCCAGGGCCTTTGCACTCTACTCTCTTCTTCTCAGCGGCATTCTTCCAGCTTCTGTTCTTCTTCCCCTTTCTATCTATCATCTATCTATCTATCTGCCTTTGGGTTCGTTGGATTCGGTAGCAACTAAATTAGGCTTGATTCCGTAAGTTTCACGTCTCCTTGCTGGACCGCCAGTGAACTTTCGTTGTCCTTTGAGCTTGCAAAGCTCTCAGGAGCATCGCCAGCGGAGAGATCAGACAGTCCATATACTACTGCGCGAGGATGTCGAAGAAAAGGTCAGAGCTCGACGGCGACGGTGGCGGTAGAGGTTCTTTCCATCTTCTACGAGAAAGAGTGAGTGAGTGAGAGAGAGAGAGCGAGAGAGAGCGAGTGAGTGGAGGGAGGGAGAGTGGATGGAGTGGCGAATGATAAATCATAAAGTGCCCAGAAGATCCCGAGGACTTTATACATTTTCGCGCCGGAGGAACTCCCGGAGCTAGCAGACGAGCTGGCGTGATGAACGGCCTTGGCACCCTGGATATCTCGCGTTAAAATCACGTTAACTCGCGAGCCTTGGCATCGTGATTTCTAAGCGCGTTATCTCGCGTCAGGCGAACACCGCTTCTTCCATCGCGCTCTCCTTGTTCCTGTTGCCTGGCACATCGACGGGATCGCACTTTCAAGGGCCACGCGAAAGCAAGCTTGACCCGACTTCGAAGGTCTCTCCGTTCGCCTCAAGACTTCTATCTGCCAGCTAGCAACTTATCTTCGAAGTAAACAGGTGGTAAAACTCTTCCACCTGCCTTACTGCCAATAACTCTCTGAACTAGACTTTCAATTTCGCTGATTTTGTTGCAATGCATTATTCAGCATAATTTTCTTCGCGCTTAATGAGAGTACTCGGGAATTCAGTGTGGATTCACATCGTGTCCCTAATATTCCGATCATGGAATCTGCGCTTCTGTAACTTTCACGATTGCGAAAAGCATGCCGGGAATTCGTGCGAAGTACTCTGTACTCTATTCTCTGGCGGAGAAAGCCGCGAAGAGTAATTCTTTTTTTTTTCGAGAAGTTCAAATAAAAGGCAATCAGAGCTGTAAGAGGAGATGTGTGCACAATGCAAGTCTTAATTGGGTTAGTTACTGCGCGGAAGGGTAATTCTCCTCTTCAACTATGAAAAGTAAACTCGTGTTTCCGTCAGCTGGGTTATAGTTCCAATGCAGTTCGCTTTGAGTTAAGTCTTCATTCGCCAGGTACTTCTCGAGCCCTTGTTTACTGTAGCCGGCGATCTCGTACTACCAGCCACTTCAATTTTCAAGCAAAAGTACTATAAGTACTAATACAGAATATGACCCTGATGAGTCCAGTTTTTTTATTCATGATGCTATTTAAATATGCTCGTCAATTTTGACGATGGTCTCTAATTATTAATTGACATTAATTCATTTTATCCACCGGGGCGCTGGTACTTCTGAATATCATGAAGTAGATGTTTTTTAGGGGCCCTGTTACTATTTTCCTTGCCTAACCCTTATTTTCCCTTTACACAAATCTGACATATAGTAACTTTCTTGGGTTCGCTAGTTAACGTCTCAGAGCTAGCCACGATGATCCGGCTTTGATAATTAGGTAATTAGCGCGCGCTCACGATTCTCGGGATCGTATTTGAGGTACTACGTCCGCGAAAGTAGACCTCGAAAGTTCTTGATGCGAAAGCGGATTATGTCGTTTGTAATAAGGCTCGACCCATTTTCCGGCACGCGCACCCAATTACCTGCACTGCCGTGACGAGCAGTCTCTGCTCGCGCTCTCAAGTACCATCTGCAACGATTTTCCACGCCCTATTAAGTCTTTTCGTAAAGACGGTGCAATTGCAATCTGCGATTCTTATTTCTGTCGGCGCCGCCACCTTCGTCGTATTTTCACCCGGCACTCTTGCCGATTGAAAAAGATATGTCAAATCAATCGTTCACTAAGGAATGCTTTGCACATTGCTTCACTGGGAAAGCGATGTTCCCGTTAGAGAGTCGGTGAGGCTTTTGCTTCCAAGGCGCTTGCGATATTGCGTCGCCGCATTTTTCGCAACATTTAAGAGCGCCGATGAAAAAACTTTAGATTGGATCCATGAAAAAAGCGGCCACACGCTGACTCTAACCACTCTCGGCGGATTCCACCTACTAGTGGAATACTCGTTCCCGGACAAATGTCGGCCAGTACTTTCAAAGTTACGCAGTTTTCACTTATCCTAGCCTCTCCAGGTGGCCAACTGCCCAGCTCCTTCATAAGGATCGCCGTAGAGTGTATCCTGCCGTGCGCTATCTCCTCGAGTGAACTGTTACTATAGAGCCTTGCTGTCTCTCAAGGGGCAGGCCGACTTTAACCGCAGCGGCGCAAATTGTTACTTTGCGTTGGCGCGCACTGTGCACCGAGCAATTGGCGTCACTGCCAACTTTGTAGCTAACGCGGTACTGCGTTCTCTGAAGGAAGAGCGCGCACGTTGTTAGGAGTTTTGCTGTTGGAAGCAAAGCGGAACTCTTACAAGGAGCAATCCTAGGTATCTCGATATCAGTTTTACTAGCTTCGTTCACGTGTTAGCAGCCACTTCGGAAAGCGGGCGCGTCGAGCTTCACTTAAGTCCCTTTCAAATCTTAATGCTCCCGGCGTACGTACACAGTCGTGCCAAACTCACGTATGGGCGACTGGATCGCGGCCGTACGCGCGCTTGCATTCGTATGAACTCCGCGGGCTTGTACTCGCGCGTGCATCAATTATGCATGCATCCATCTAACCAGAGCTGACAGGGCACCCGTGTATGTGAATGCACGCGCCTATGACGCGGTCAAAGCGCCGCTAGGGCTCCCGAATAGGTATGTACCTTTGATCAGGCACATACATGCGGGAGTACCGTGCTCACATTGGCTAGGTAGGAATGTACAAATTCTCGGTGTGCGCACAGACGTAAACGCTCGGCGTAAAATCGTCGTGGGGTCGTCGACGCAGAGTAGTCCTCAATGCAAAAGGAAATGCGGCTTACCTATATCGCGAGCGGCAAGGAAGATTGATTTGCTGGGGTTGGCTGTGGCGGCATTTGAGATTTCCTATTGGCAGGTCGTGCACCTAGCTCGCTGAAAGAACTTGGCGAAAAAAAGCGGCTGAACATTTCTCAGTAGCAAACCGAGTATGCTCGCAGTCTTTGCCGTGTTCATTAAGTCCCGTCTGTGGGGAGTTGCCAAGGAGAAACCTCCAGAAACAGTGAGTGTCTATAGCTCGATGGAATGACTATGGTAAATTCATTGCTGAGGTTCGTACGAGAAGTAACTTTTAATTTTCCCAGTGCATCGCGCCGATTAATTTCCTTTCATCATAGGATTTCTGTATAGACGACAGAGGAATCCAGAGAAAGAAGGATGCAGGGAATGCCGAGCCTTCGATAGAAATCCCTTTTGCTTTATTACGGAATCTAATTAATTTAATGCCCAACGTGCATAATTTATCGCGCGCCAGCACTTGGTAAAGTTTCCTGCGAGATTAAAGCGAATTAGCTCGTTCGTGGAAGCTGTGTCGTCTCTGGTATGCTATAAATAATCTGTCTAAATCAATCTCAATTTAATATATTCGTCGATTTTCGATGTGGAGGTGCGCGCAAGCTTGGTGGAAAGTACGTTTGGCACTTGGGTTTTCAGGCAAACGAACAACTTGAACGGTGGTGCGCCGTGGCATTCCGCAAGTGGGCATGGCGCACGTGGTGGGTAGCTAACACCGATATAAATCAGCTGCCGGCAGCAGGGCTTCACTTTTTAATTTATAGCCCGGAGCGTGCGCGGCCCGCGTATTTCTTCGTTTCGCGGCGATATTGCGCGAGAGTGCGCGCACGCGCGCGCGCGCGCCCTCGCGTCCGCACTGACGACGAACAGAGAAACAGTTGTTTATGGGGATCTTTTATTTCGAAATCGACGAGTCATCGCGAGGCCCCGCGCCGTACATTATCGTGGTACGATCGATAGCATCGGGCTCTCACTCTCTTCCTGCCTGCTCCTTTCTCGTATCCGCCGTGAGATAGCGGAGATGGTCCCGAGTCGCGAGTCATGTGGGTAGAGTAAAGAGTAGAGTGTAGAGAGTAGAAGAGCCAGGCACTTAGATAGGCGCGCTCACACAACACACGAGGTCTCTTCGCGGTGGCAATTGAGTGATGATCGAACGGACGGCCACGAAAATGAAAGTTCACCGATCGGAACGATCGATAGACCGGGCGCGAGTCTGCGGATCGTATCGATCGGACCCGTGCGCTACATCGCTGCGGTAAATTGAACTGCCACTCGATGTATCGTGCACCTCTTATCATTCTCGGAAGGAAGCTTACTTTCCTTCCTTCGCGTGACACGACCACGGCTCGGTCCGCAATCACTCTTGCCCCGTGAGTTTTGCTTCTCGGGATTGCCTCATCCGACTGACTGTTCGTCTCGACCTCGACCCCTTGCACCTCGCTTATGCTTGCTATCTTCCATGTTCCTTCTCTCGGCTTCACTGACCACCTGCGCAACTTTTTATAGTCCATCATTCCGCCAGGTGCGTTCAATCTTATTCGAATTTTATGTTATATTCAATATCCAACAGCATTATCTTGTAATGAAATTCTTATTATTGTTCAAGCTACTGCCAATGGACTACAAACATATTGAACTGAATTATATTCAATTAACTATCTACGATGTTTCAGCAGCGATTCTCTATATCGAACCTGTAATTCTTACAGGAAAGTTTTATAGTAGTTCCCACATTCCAATATTATCTTCTAATACACCACGCAGCGATTGACTTCCGCATACTGGAATTGCATAGCGTGGCAGGTTGCCGTGTGCCCTGCTTAATTCCAGATAGGAGCTAACACGCGCGAGTTTAATGCCCCGAAACCGCGACGGAAACGCTTGCATACATACTGTTCGCGGCTTGTCGAATTTCCGGGACGATCGGAGCGTGTGTTACAGCGGGCGCGCATACACACAGGTGGGCCACGGTAAGCGATTTATCGCGTAATTTCGTTTCACGCGTTAAGCTACCGGCAATTGACGAATCATCCGGGATCGGCGTGTTTGGAGCCGGCGGGTGCAGCACGTCTATGGCTAGTAATTCGCCGGGGCTGCGGGCGCCGAGAAATCTAGCCTTGTCGGGAGCGATAAGTAATTTAGCGATCGCCAGAATCGCAATGTTGCCATCGAAGCCAGCAGCAGTCTGCTACCGAGGAGAATGGCCTGTGCGCGTGTGCTCGTGCTAAATGCAAATCGGCTTTCGAACGCCCTATCTCTGAAGCTTGCTTTATCTCTCAAGCTCTGTGATCAGTGTGATAGGTCGAGCACGTTGGCTCGCGCGCGTCTTGGCACTGGAAGACCGTGCAACTGTGGCTGCCGATTTCGCGCCAGCCACTCTCAATCTTCATCGAGTCACTTAGGTGCCCCTAGAAATTAATTCGTGCTGACCGAGCTCCGCGCGAAAGCCAATCTCTCTGCTAAGTCACGTTCCCTGCCTCTAATGTGCTTCTTCTTGGCCCTCCGAACTCGCTTCACGCCCTTGCTTTTCCTTCCCTCTTGCCAAAGACTGGAAATCACTCGGTGTTTTCGTAACAATAGAAAATCCTTTGTGTTTCAGCAATCGTATTTTTTAATAACGAGAATACCTAGAATATAGCTGAGAGTTGTAAAAACAGATTCTAAATTTCACGAGTGAAATAAATCGACAATTAAATAATGCTTTTCAAACTCATAAATGGCGAGTAATAAATTCTTTTAAAAATTACTCATTACTTGGTAGGTAGCGGTAGTAGTGTACTTTGACGTTTGGTGGAAATTCATTAAAAAATACGTGGGCTCTCTCGCGCTGTAAATCTGCAATTCTGCGTGGACGAGAGGCGTGGAGCAAAAGTTCGGTGCAAACAGGAATGCGGGGTGCGAAAAGCCGGCGATATCACAGAGGCGTCGGTTAACTGTCGGCGCAACTCCCGGGCGAATGCATTTTTCGATCCAACTTTGATATTATTCGCGCCTACGTCGTACATAAATTCAAACACTCTGCATACATATCGGCGCATGCATATATGTATCACAGCCGAGTCCCGGTAGCGGACGTTATTAATTCGCCCCGTACATCACACGGTTTCTGGGTTTGTATGCGGTCCGGCTGTCCGCTGAGTTGCCCGCACCCCTTGCGAGTAGCACACGCTCCACTCGACGTAGAGGACACTTAGAGAGCACTCCTATACTACAAACAATGTACTTTCTCCATTCTTTTATCAATGCATGACTCATCCTTATTTCTACCACTCCCTTTAATCAATGAGCAGAATAACAAGGATTAAATTTTCTCAATTGTTTCAACGACGAAACTTGCCAAAGGAATGGAATGAAAAAATACCATACTCGACATAGCAAATTGCAGGTCGGGTACTGGAAAATTTTCTGTGTGACACTGTGTCATTATGTCCGATTGCAACGTGTGAATACAGTCTTTTCCGGTAATACTACATGTAGTGAAATGTAAATCGTGGGAAAGAGAGAGGAAGAGGAGGAAGGGCTGTCCGAACCGCAAGGGTATTCTCCGCAAAATGTGCGCCGAAAGCGTGCTTGAAAAGAGGGAGAATTACTGGTAGCCAGGAGAGTGCGAGGAAACCCAGATGCACGGAGGAACTAGAAACACGGGCGGACCCTCGGATCTCTGTCGCTATTAGAGCCCGTCTGTTTATTAGCCCATTTACTGTAGACGCGGCTGCCAGGTTGGTCCAACCATAAAATACAAAGAAACACGCCTGGTTATTGCGTTCAGGAGCGCGTGGCTTGCGCCGAAACAAACGCCGAGGAATTTATGCATTCACTTAGCGAAGAGCGAAGGAAGCGCTGCGGCTTCGTTTGCGAGTATTTTGCTCCTAGCTTCTGGATTGTGAATTTTCCTTTATGTAGGTGATGTGGCCGCTTAGTTGAAGGGGTGGTACGCCAGCCAACTCTGAAATACGAGGGCGCGTGATTGCCGGCGATATTCCGCGTGAATGAAATCTAATTTCGAGCTGTGAGTCATATTATGTTGGCAGCTGAATTTGGATTAAGTCTGCCGGTTCGATGAGATTACACCCTGTGTGCTTAATAGCATTTTGGCTTCAATTAATTTGATGTTAGTTGTGTTTAATTAATTTTAAGAGGGGCGATCGTGACTGCGCGTTAAGATATTCGATTGGTGTCTTAATGGATTAGAATTGGCTAGTGTCTCGTGGTAATGGAAGTACTGTATGCAAGCCAGCATGTGTCCTCGGTGAGAGCGCTTGTACTTACGTTACACGTGCACATTACTCCGTTAGCTAGGGGAATAGCAGCGACGGTCCTATACTCCCAGGTCACCGCGCGTGTAACTAATTGCCTTTGGATTCCGGCCACGATCGCCCGCGGTTTCCGGAGCCCTGGCTGCGTGAATACTAGGCGCTGCTGCCCTTCCGCGAATTGGAAGGTCGGCTAAATACTGGGACCTGCAGAAACGCCGGAGTCTCTCACTGGAATTTACTTACTGCATCCTTCGACGAGACTTCGTCGAATTCAACCAGGAGCTAGCGAAATAACGGGAAGCTTTATTCCACCTTTCACCTCTCTCAACTTCCTTAAGTTCGATTTACAGTAATAATTTCCTCCTAGACCAATTTTTATGAACACAATTCTATTTCTTGTACTAAAATGCGGGTGGTTAATTAACGCATAGGGTTGGAAATACACTCAGGATATAATTAATTATATCCAACTCACTAACATTTTTTCAAGCGTATTCTTTTGCTTGGTAGAGTTGTCCGCATTGTTTCCTCTAGAATCCGAGCTTGCAGACATGATTCGCTGGATTACCGTGTCGGTGGGTGAGCTCTTCAGAGGGAATTCATGTTGCTCGGGGCAAAAGAGGTTGCCGGGATACGTTTAAGCACCGTGCTGGCTTTAAGACGCTCCCTGAGACGACGAGGATCCTTCTCTGTCTCCTCGCGCGTAAACTACTCGGCATCGGGGGTGGCCTGGGCACAGACTTATACCGCCGGTGTGCAAGTGGAAGCTCCGTCGTGCCGGTTTCGTGCAAGACGCAAGTTCGCACCCGGAAGGCCTCGGCGGCAGCCGCCTCCTCTGACATTTATGGTACAGCTTGGTGACAAATGAAACGTCACTGATAAGGGACGCTCGGCAAATTAATGCGTCGCTCCCACTCGAGTAATAATGGCCTGCTTCTCCGCGAGGATGAAACCCGGCTACCGCCCGGTCCTCTTTCGCTCCCACTCCCTTCCCCCCCCCCCCCCCCCTCTCTCTCTCTCTCTCTCTCTCTCTCTCTCTCACTCAGGCTTTCATACCAGAACCCCATCGCCATCGCGTAAACCTCGGCTGCCAACTTATTAATAAATGTCATTCAATTATCGCTAATGAGTAGATGTCGAGAGGAAAATTAGTGGGCGTCATCGTACTACCGCGTTCCGTTCCCCTCGAAGATTTATTATCCCGACTCGTCGAGTCGAATATGCCAATATCATTCGGGATTTCCGACTTCCTGGTAATTTAAGTCCGGATAATCGAATAATTCTCACCGTCTCGAGAAGTACCGGGTACCTACCACGATAAGGTTGTTGAACTTGGTTCCAAAACAAGGCTCGTTCATGTATGAAATCTCGTTGAGCTGGTGTTATCACCCGGGAAATGAGGGCATAGTTTGAGGTTCACGAGGTTCTTACTCGAGTTTCGGTGCATCAAATAGAATAATCTGCCTCGAATTCCGGAAGAAACTGATCTGGAAGTTCCGGCAGCATGCGAGTTCCGCGGTCGGCCCGTGGGTGCAACGCGCGCCCTACCGTAATTACGGCTGGAGCGTTTATTGAGTGCCGAGTATCTCGATACGGAGTGAGTAGAGTTCAGACTCCTACCCGCTGATCCAAGACTACATCTGCACGCACGACTAGCTTCCCTTAATAGTGGCGTGATACAGCTGATCCAGCAAGCAATCCACGAAGAGTCTGGGACTCAATCCTCGTTCATACCATCCCAAGATTCCTTTGTCACTGATCACCTTCCAAAGCACCCTCCTCTCTTCACAGTCGATTCGTCTTGTACGTTTCGTGTCCAGAAGTTAAATGATGCTCAATCGCTTAGGATATCTTTGACCGCAATACTCGGAATTGGAGTTAAGAGCCCTAAATTTATGATTCGGAACTTTCTTAATAAAAAACAAGCTATATGACAGTTACAAAATGGTTGATATTGAATTTATATACTCGAATTGGAATACGAATGGGAGATAGGAGGGTACCATGTTCGTATTGAACAACTCGGTGGAGGGATCGAGAAAAATTGCGGCTGCGGCTGCGGTTGCGACGGAAAACAGTGATAAATAACGATCGGCTTCCATTAAGACAAATCGAGGGGTAATGGAGTCGGTAGATTGTAACTGGCAGGACGGTGATTGGATAAGTTATCACTAGGCTAGGGCGCTACATTATGCAGGGCACGGTACTCTCTCGTACACAATGTTGCTCTCCGAGGACTACGGCAGAATGTTTCAAGGGCTGCTGGTTGTTCCGCAGAGTGGTTGCATTTCGAATCTCATTATCGCTTGGTCGCGCCACCCTCTCGCTTTTCCTTTTTCCACGCTTCTAGTACTCGCAGAGTCCGCGCGCGTTCTCGTTCCTGTACAAATTGCTTTGCTAATGTAACTCACGACACGAAGGTGGTAAAGGTTGTACATATTCCCTGCTGGTAAATAGAAAGAAAGATAGGCTGCTGCTGCAGATCGAATTGCCCGGAATTAGCGCGTGAGATGTGTGGGACCTTGTTGAGAGGTGTATTTCCCCACCGGCTTTGATATTGATTGCGCCAACTTCATTTCTATGGCTGGCGGGCAATTTTGTACTCATTTGTGAAAGTTCTCCTATTAATCTCCGAGAGATTTCTATGTACCACCTGCCGGGATGATTTCGAGATTCTTTTTCTATTTTGCGTATAAATACTTTTTGTTTTTAAGTGTTCTCAAACAATTCTGTCCTTGGCAAGACTAGAATTATGAGTAGCAAGAATATAGGACTATATCATCAGCTTGACGGCCAGTAATTCTGCTTGGTAACGTAATAATTCTCCCTCGTACATTATGCATTAAAAACTACTGATATGATAAGGACGGTCACCCGCGCCAGCATTCATCTTCTTTACAATCTGACGTTATTTGCATCAAACTTGGAATTCAAATTTCTCAACGCATACGGAAATGGCCGAGCGACCCAACGGTGCAACTGAACACGATCAAGAACGATACCCTGTTTCCGTATATGGAGATAAATGATTCAACCCTATCACGCTGATGTCAGACGATTTGTACTCGCAACTAGATACCCTCGGAAAGTGAATGAAAAGCACAGCAAAGCAAAAGGGATTGTGCTTGAAAATGATGCGAATTTCTCTTGAGTTACCTTCCGGCGAGATTCACTGATGAAACCAATGAATTCGAGTCCTCGAGGCACTTGAAAATTGCATTCCCAGAACCTTGGTGTACATAATTCTGCTTACCTGATTTCTCTGTACACTAGGACCATAAATTTCTGTCGCAGTACACTCTACCTTTGACTATGTCGTTTGCCTTTTGCCACAAAAGGCAGTCGGGGCGTACCGAGACAGAAAGTGAGAGTCGGAGGGATAGACAGTTTTAATGCAACTACTTTCTTCGAGCGAAATGCGCAAAGCCGTGATATACCGTTTTAATAACGAGATATCTCTCGGTATACAAGCGAACTGAGGGCCGCCAGCGAAAATATTTGTCCTCGAGCACTGGGTTATGACCGGCCGAGAATTATGCGGACGCTTTATGGGCTGGCAATCCAGAATTTCGTATTCGACCAAGTCAGGCGGCAGCTTTATAATGCAGAAATCACTTTAACTCGGGGAGTACTTTCATTGCTAAAGAAGCCTTATTTGCAGCAGTCCCTTTGAGAGGTAATTGAGTTCCATTCTCAAGATATCCAGGATATTCTCAAGTATAAATACTTCCAATTTAATGAATAGCAACTAGCTTTTCTCCTTCAAACTATACGCTTTCCACGCCTCGTCAAATATGTGGGTTAGGTTGCGTTTGGAATTTTTTCATATTAGAAAATTATGCCCACCAGATTTATAAGGACGTGACCCGGCAAACTCGACGGGCGCCTTTTGCCGAGCGGCGTACTCTTGGCGCCTGCCGCGACCCCGAGAAATTATGGTCACGATATTAAATTTCGCCTCTGATTTTAATTGTGAAAAATAAAGGAAATGCGACGTTGGCCGCACCGCATCTTTTCCCACCTATGCTTCCACTTCCAGTTGCGGATCTCGCCGGGTACAATATCCGTAGTTACGATTTTTTGTCCGCCGGTGCACGCGCGTCAATTGATCTATGTTTTTTCAGCATTGTCTGTCAGCCCTTTGTCGAAAACTGTCCGGGCGTTTGACTAATTCGCCACTACTGCAAACACCAGACTAACTAGTCCGTCAAACAAGCCCCGTAATACTCTGATAACGAGGACCGCAGCTGCACGGAACAATACGATGCAGTCGACAAGGATAAACATTGCGATGGAGCTTGAAACGCTCTCGAATATCTTGGGTAAAGTTCCGCCTCGTTCCCAAGTTGGCACTTTCCGAGTATTAATATTACACGCGTCAAATGGACCGGCAGGCATTTTCCGGTCTCCGAACTTTCCCGCCGGGCGTTTTTCCCTTTAATGAAACGTACATTCAACGAAAATTGTTATACATTTATTATTGATCACTTTGTACCCATTATACGAAACTAATCTTTGGAATCAGAGGGCAATGTTGATTCGCTAGCCAGATGAATCACCAAGGGAGAGAGAGAAAGACTCAACCGTGCATAAAATGGACCAGTGAATACCATGGCGAGTCGTCATTCGCGTAAAACGTGGTGCGAGGGAAGGTGCATTTTTTTCGAAAAATCCTTGAAACGAGTCGGCGAGGAAGGCTCGGTTGGATGGTCGGGTGAGCGGGGTCAATAAAATTGTGAAACTTCGCGCGAATTTCCCTGAGAGAAGTTAAGAGTGGGAGGATAGGGAGTGTCTGCGGATGGTATAGGAGTATCTGGCTCTTTTACGTAGCATTCCATCGCCAGGGAGAATTTGACAGGGTAGTCCACCAATGCGAAATAGGGAGAGGCAAGCTGCTGAACGAGATGGATGCGAGCTGGAACGTTGGCTGGGAGGGGTTCGCGAAGCTAGTCCGGGTAAACGGCAAACTCGCGTCTTTTCCAACTTTATCATTTGCTTTAGTTCCTTTTGCCTGCTCCCAGGTACATCGCCCGAGCGTACCTGCACCACGACTCGCGCTGCCTGTCGACTGTCTGGACCACGATGAATCCGCGTTTCCCTTGAACTCAGCCACTCATCCCCGTGATAATTTGTTGGCTGGAAAGCCAGCCACGCTCTTTCCCGCAGCTGCGTTGCTACTGTAAATGCTGAAGGATAGAAGGTTGCCCGGATAGACGGCTATCCTGGTCATACTCTCTCATTCGTTGTTACTCTTCGTCTGATTTTCATCAGATCGCTGCTCTCTTTGCCTACGTTCTATATACCTACTCTTTTATACGCACGTGTTTTTTCCATACATATGCGCTATCTTGTTGAATGCAAATCAACTCTCATTCGTTTATCACGCCTGCCAGAACGCCTTAAATCTTAATACTCGTTAATTTAACTTGAATTTCGAAATTTTCATTGAGGAATTTGTAGAAACTCCACAGCAAATGGACGTGCGAGCAAACACACGGCTTTAATTGGATTATTTTTTACCCTCCCCTCGATGGAGTTAGGAGTTCGAAATGGAGTTACGTACACTCCACGGCATGCTGCAGTAATTAATGAAGCCAACGCCCCGAAATAACGCCGGGTTAGTCCATTACCAATGTGGCGGGTATTAAGGAAAGTTATGCATCGATTTCTGGCCGTCGTCGCCGACCGTCTGTATGGAAGAGCGTTCCGAAAGCTCGGCCGAGTGCGCGTAGGAGCTACTGCCCGCCAGGAATGACAAATTGTGCTTTAAAGCGTGCACTGAAAGCAGCCAGAACACCACCGGATACGAAAGCTCTGTTATGGATGACAAATTGTCGTAGCAGGTGTTTGCTCTTTCTAGGTGCGATCTTCTTCCCGGAATTTATCTACGCGCGCCACTTATCGGAGAGACGCATCAGGAAGAAATGTTTTTCGCAAGGCTGCTTCGCGTCAGTTCGGGAAACTACATGGCCGGTTGTGGGTGTATGAGGGTTGGTTGGGTTGGTTGCGCACTACCGTGCTTGCAACCAATTTCAAATTGAGATGCACTCACGCCGATAGCCGTTTCGATTGAATTATTTACCTTTGCAAAGTAGTTTCAGTGCTTAGGCGAGCGAGTGGCCTGCTGCTTGTTTAAAAGGAGAGAGTAGTGAACGGTAGGCGGGGGGGGGGGGGGGAGTGGGAGAGGGAGAGGGAGAGAGATAGAGAGACAGGCAAGTCAAGCTGCGACCACAGCGTAAATTGCTCGTGGGGCCAAAGTGGCTGAGCCGCGAAAAGTTTCGGGAAGAAGTTTCCTTGATCGCTCGAGCGAGTGAGCGAGCGAGCGAGCGACCGCGCGAGTGAGAGAAGAAGGCATTCAGCGGGTGGCATCATTATTTTTTGCCCTACCTTGAAAAGGCTCACTACCGGCTGGCTGGCTCATTTAAATTTCCCTGAATGGCTTGCGCCTGAATTTTCGCCTGAAAACTTGTTAAAGCGCGTTATCGGCACACGAAGAAGCTATAATGATCGGCTCTCAAAGATTATGCCAGGCGCCGGGGGTGGAGGGTCAATGAAAAATGGAGAAAGTTCGAATCGGCCCTGTTGCAAACTCAATGGGCGATCATTAAAGCGATTTCCACTAGCCCTGTGCGAATCTGACATCTGCGCAGCTTTACCAACCATTATTATGCAAGCGGTATTGCCGGGAAATCTTGGATGTTTGTTGTCTTATGTGATAATATTCTAGTCATTGGTGCTTGCGCTTTCGATACACAATGCAACTTGACCTCGGTAAACAAGCGCCCATCCGCTCCTCAGCGGGCCACTGTTTACTTTATTGTTCCGAGCTGAAACTTCTGACTTGTATTTTTGCCCCCGTTGCTTCCATGCTACCACTACTCTTCCCCACTCCGAGCACTCTCCCGCAGTCTTCGTCCGGTAGTTTGGCCTACTTCCTTTCGAGTCTGTGTATTAGTAGAGAACTTTTTGACAAAGCGAACTCCCGTTACTTTCTATTCCATAAGTTCGCCAAGTCGTTTCATTAGTAACCGGTTATCGGCCGTTGTCTTTGCTGATTTTATTAAGACTTCGAGTTACAGTTAACGTCTACTACGGGTAGCACCGCTAGTAAGAAATAATCGACTTAACTGGTCACGAAGAGCGCAATCCTCTAGTATATAAAACCACAAATTGCATTGTACATACTTCTCGGGTCGAGTAGCTTTATCGGGCAGGCGAGCACATGCAACGATCGCATTGATACCGGCTCTGACAACCAGGTTTTTGCATATCCTGCCATGGTGAAATTACTCGAAATAATCACCTGACAAGGTAGGCACGCTCAATAATTTCCCTGAAATGTTGCGTGATCCTTCAATATTTTACGATTGCGATAACAAGCGCCAAGTTTCCGTACTCTGGTCGAGGCCGACGAGCAAGTACTCACTCTGCCGCCTCGGAAGATACTATTACGCCCTTGACATGTAAATACATAGTAACGATAAAGCCAGCGCAAATAAAAGGCTACTGTGCTATGGTAATGCAAATTTTGTCTCGAGTTATCACTGATGCCCCAGGAGTGCGACTCGTAAACGCTTATCTGCTTGTTTTACGCGGAAGGGTTTATCGACCGGTCCACTTGCCTCCGGGTATTTAGAACTCCGTGTCTGCAGACGTCGGACTTTTGTCGATAGGCTTTCGCTTGATCGCAGAAAAATGCACCCCAATTCCACAGTTATTTCTCCTAAACCTCAATAATTTTTTTAGCCCTATCACTGAATTTTTGTATTATCTCTCGGACATCTTTATCGAAGAATGCGTTACATTTCAGTAACTCAAACGTGATAATGTATCTAAGTTGGAGGTTCTCCATACTTTGGAAAATGTGAGAAGTGACCATAAATATTCTAGCCGAACTCTCTGTGGCCGTGGTGCTATACCAGTCAAAGGTTAATGAAGCCAAGAAGAAAAAAGTATGGCATGCGATGCGAACGGTGCACGTATGAATCTTCTGTTCGCGGTCGTTGAACGTCCGATTCGGACTAGTCTCGCAGGTTAACTATGGGGAAAGGAAGCCTTTCCCGACGATATATGGGGCGGCGGGCAACGATAAGGGATTGGGCATAATAGCTGCCCGCTTGCCACGAGCATAGTTAGTGGACTCCATGAAAAATACTAATGCGACCAGGTCACCCGGCTCGTGGAAGTAAATTTGGTAGGTGGATGCTGAGAGGACAAAGGAGATAAGACTGCGAGCTAGTGGGTTCTGGTGCGGCGGGCTTCGAGCGTGCAATATGTGAACCGTATCCCAAACTCTTATTCCTCGTAAAAGACTCGCTTTCTTCGCCGCTAGCTTCCTTTTCCTTGTAGAAAGATCTAGCGGCAGGAGGAAACGTTCTTTGCACGATTACCCTTTCACCTCGCTCGCCTTTCTGGCTTACCTATCCACCTGTACGACGATACAACGTTTTATGATCTTCTTACTGGCCACTTTTGTTGGGAACAAAACGGCAAGCTCCTCTCGTTTCGTGTAGATCTGCGTTGGGATTAACCGATTTCCAACACGACTGTTGTTATTGCCAAGAGAATTGGCGTCTCCTTGCGGGCGGGTGTTTGTGCGGTGGAGTTTCATTTCGATGTAGTTGCAAAAAAACAAGTCTTTCTCTCGAGTCACGTAAAATGGAAGTAAAAAGGAAGGTAGAATTCCTTCGTCGGGTAAAAGAGAATGGTGAAGGGTGAGTTGGCGGGATCTTGTAAATCACAGCACATAGTTCTCGCGGCCGTGATCTCTAATAAAGCCGTCACTGCGGCGAATATCGGATGCCTAGGGAATGGAAGGGGTGGCTGAGACGTTCCTGGGAGATAGGAGGTCGTCTTGTCAAGGCGGACGAGCCAGATCTCCTGGATCCCTGGGATCGCAGGGAATTAATGAAATGCAAATTGCATTTAAGTGCGAAAGCCCGGACCCTACCACCCGTTGTACTTTCGTCACGTTCGCTTTGGTAGCGGACAGGGGCAAAGGTCGCGCTGAGATTTAATTAGTGCCATCCAACGTGAGAGATTCGTCGGGCGGCGACGACGACGACGACGGCGGCGACGCTCTTTCAAGCCGCATCGGTAGACTCAACTCTCCTAGCTTCAGGCACTTCCATCGTTTTTCGGAAGTTGTTAATTAAGAAGTCGGCGAAACAGTCGTCCCGGAACTACTTCCGGACATACTCAGCCGATACTTGAAATAGCAATACCCCTGAGGGGGATTGAAATTCGAATTACTCTCGCAAGCTCGCATTTATATTTAACCAGATTCCTGCTCGACGATTTCTACAGAAACTGATATAGAACATTGCTTCCGTACCTCTGTAAATACATGTCACCCGTATCTATTGAAATTCCCCCTTGTTTATTATCGAGGGATCCGTGCAGCCGACTATCGAACTACCCGACCTGCTTTTCCCAGTCGCATTCCAGAGTATGCTTTTTACCGAGTGGCGAGCTTTGTACTGCGAGACTGGAATTCACTCAGCGTCACTTTTCAAAGTGGGTTGGTTTTCGAGGGGCTTGTACATCCCAATCGCACGAGAGGCAGATCAACAGTGGGGCGCGACCCTTCCCATTAAAATGTAATTGGGGGATTAATTAATTTGCAAACCGACGGAACCAACTCATCCTCTTCGAGGACTAGATTGAACTGTACAGGCTTTGCTTTTCCCCGTGGCTTTGCTCTATGTGTGTGACACGGTGTACGCGGATACCGCTTCGCTCCGTGCATTGTATGTTCGGCGAGGGTAAACACGCCGATGACTTATGAGTTCTGAGCATTAAGTTGGCGCTGTGCGGCTGTAAGCCAGGCCTCGTCGAAGAACCAATACCGCAAAATCTCGTCTAATTAGGTTAATGGATAATGGGAAAACTTGGTTGGCGTTGACGCTTTATTGTTGGCCAGCTACGCCGTGGAACTCAGGAGACTGGTGCATAGCTTACTCCAAGTTTCCTTCCTGCTGATACTAAGTCCGGGTATGCTCGTTCTTGTCGTCCAACTACCTTCTCCCTGGCACCTCTCATTAAGCCTGTGAGAGTATTTCAGGAGGCTCGTTCTCTGAATCGCATCATAGTCCGAGAGAGAAAGAGGGAGTGTGAGAGTTACACTCTCGTATCGCGTCACATAATTATTTGTGATATCCCAGGCAAATGAGCTTGCTCACATTAGCCCGAGCAAACGGGTGCCCATGCTTTCCTACTTATAGGTAATTAGTTTTATGCTTCACTTCACTGATAGTCGGTTATTCAGCCCGTATCAGTTGTGCTACAACGTTCGACCCATTCTCATCGGACGAGTCCGCTTAATTGGAATTATGAAATATCGCGAATAACTGGGTGCGTGATAGACGAACTTGACCAACCACTACTCATAAAATTATCGGGGAAGTACTTGCCGGACCTGTATGAGCAAAAATAAAGCCGTCTCGGCCAGTGCAAAACGTTTCACTTAATGAATAAAGAGAGCGAGAACGGGAGAAAGAGAATGATACAATGAAGAGAGTCAAAGGGATGAAGGTATCTTGGCTAATAACATGCACTGTCCAATGAAAGCATAGTATATCGGTGGTAGCCGAGGACGGCTTGGTGAGGAGGGTTAATCCAGGGGCCAAGCTTTTTATCGGGATAACTTTCGGTCGGAGTAATCCTAAAATAGTAATACTCGCAGCATGTAGCGTTGTGGCATATATTAATAAGGCCTGAAGGCATGGCGCGGCCGGTTGCATATCCAGAGAAGCGTGCTGGAATAGGATGAATTCAAGAAGACCATGCCGGAGTGAGGGAGCCGCAGCAAACCGTGATTCTCTGCCAGCAGCTGCTCCCGATATGCGCTGTATTAACGGCATAATTTGCCCGAAACCCACCTCCATCCAGTGTATTCAACCGCGTCCTTACCACCTTTCCGGATCCAATTCGTCCCTCGTTCCTTCCTTCCTTTGTGTACAAACACCCTTTTCTCTCACGCCTACATTGTAGCCCTATCTCCCTTAAGTTCTTGGCGATGTAGACTCATGAAACATTTAAGAGTTTGTTCATCCTTCCTACCGTCTCTTTCACACCTCGCGGATTTCCTTGCAAGCTGGTGAGCTCTGCTTTTTCGTCAGCTTATTCTTCAGGGATTTTGAGCGACCTGGATAGACACACTTTTCGATTGTCTCTGGCTTGTTCTTCTTGGTAGTAGAGAAAGAAGATCGGTAGATTAAAATCTGTGATATCTGACTGAATGTTTCTTCTGACCCTTGGAAAACAGAGGTTCCCTGAAAGGTATCTCAGTTAATATCAAGAGTAAGCCAGTAAGAGTAATCTAGTTTTGCCGCAGTGAAGTGGCCGAGAGTTATCATGAGGAGGTACATGGTACGTGCTTACCGAGGTCTGCGTGGACCAGTTTAGAATATCAGAGTATGAATTCTGAGCTGGCAGGGATTATTTCCGCGGTATTACAATTTCGAGTTACTCAGGTGGCGCAGGGAGTAGGAACGGCGAGACGCATTTACCCATCGTTACTCTCCTCTCTCGGCGAGTGACCCGGAAGTTTCTTATCCCGAGTTGGTGCTTTCTTCCGGGACTAGCACAGTCAGATGCACGAGCTTGCGCGCGTATTCTCTCTCCCCTTCTCTTTCTCTTGTCCATAAAAGCCTAAGAAAACATCTCATTCAGCGCCTTCCTCGAATAGAAAAAAACCCGGGGCATTATTGCACGGGGTGTCGCAAACAAGGCTTACCATGTAATCACGAATTCAAGTTCACTGAAATGAACGCGCGATCCCTTCAGCCTGGTTTCTCAGTCGACCGTGATTCTTGCTCGGCGATGGCTCCCTGACTCTTGGCGTGCGAGAGTCTTATCAATGCTAATTAACGTTCGCGAGAGAAGAGGTAAAATCTCGTTGAGACTAGCGTAGAGGGGAAAGTACGGCGAGGCTCTTTTCGATAGCTCGAGAGGTGCAATCGCGGTACGAGACGTTTCTAGCTATAGCCGCATATTGATTTCGCCGCTTGGCTGGAGGGAAACGTAAATATTCATGATAGTGTCGGAAGGATCAGGCGGCGAGGCATTAGTACCTCTAACGTTACTGGTATCATTGTACATGGTGCACAAACAAGCTGTGCAAGTAACTACCGCGCTGCCGCCACCGCCGCCGCCGCCGCCGCCGCCGCCGTTCCCTTGCGCCCTAAGTCGCTAATGTGTAATTGCGAGGGCTCCCGTCGTAAATTATCGCCACCGGAGATTTCCCTCGGAAGTATCGCGCGAATTGCCCCGCACTGATTCTAATGCCTCGCACCAGCCTCTCCATTCGATCAGGAGAATTACACTATTCGAGCGTACACTATTCCGAGCTCGAACGGCGAAGAAGAGCTCACTGGCCGATAGTTACAGGCTACTAATGAAACCGGCGCTCGCTAAACAAGAGAAGAGCTCCATTCTCTGATTTATTCCAGCATTGCAACTAGAATGGAACCTTTTTCCACCGATACGAGTACGAACAGCCCCGAAAGGCTAATGGAATTTATTGTCTCGTTGAGCCGTCTTGACACGTCCTTTTGACGGCAACTCCACCGGACGAATTACGAGCTGTTACCACGGGCCAAGCGGTGGGCATCGATTTGTACGCGATTCTTTGTGCGCCACGTGCAAAGCCATTATCCCGGAGAAGTACTTTGGCAGCGGTCTGAGCACTCACGAGTGGGACTCGGTGCGATAGTGGCACGACACTTTTCCATTGTGGCCTAGGCCAGATAGAGAAAGAGAGCAGAGAGAGAGAACGAGAGAGAGAGATAGAGAGAGAGAGAGAGAGAGAGAGAGAGAACGAGAGAGAGAGAGAGAGAGAGAGAGAGAGAGAGAGAGAGAGGGAGGCGGAGCTTCCGCTCGCCCTATCCGGCTGCTTTCACGATCGCAGAAATCACCCGCTATTCTCTTTCGTGATCGTTCCAGCGCTGGATCAAGGATCTCCAGCCGTAAAGCTGCGCTTCGTATGAACCGATCTATCTATCGGGTGCTGCCATTGCCGCGGCAAAGCAACGACCCTCGCCCCTTTGATTTATTGCCCGCGCCCGCCAGAGACATCCTCCCGGTGATACTCGCCACTCACCCCTCCTCCTACTTTCCAGTTTTCCTGTTGTGCCGCGCGGTCTCCTTGCCTCCTTGCTTGATTGCAAGTCGATCGTTCCGCGATTCGAGAATACATTCATGATGCCGCCGCTCGAGGGACCCAACCGCATGACACTTGGATGAAATGCAGCTTGTAAAATTGTCGCCGGTCTCCAGAGGTCTTCGAACAGCTTCCAGTGCCAAGTGTCGATCGGTCAGGCTTGCTTCTATGTCTGCAACGACAACGTTTTCCTACTTGTAATGTATTATGCAAGGAGCACGCATTCTCACTGTAAGAGAAGGCTAGAACGAGAAGTAGAGGGAAGGATGGTGTGATTTCGTGCAGTAAGTGCTCGTTCTCAGCTACCTACCGATAGATCGCGTATCTCCGGTTCTACATTACAAATATGTACGAACATGAGCAGGTACGATGCCGAGCTACTTAATTATGTAGATGCGCGAACTCACTTCCCGGAATAGCTACTTTCTAACTGAGGACGCGTATTCCTTGCGTGTCAAGTATCGTGCGAATAGGTAGACTGATTTTTTATAAATTACGAGTATATCGAGCATCGTGTTAACTGACTGGTTTGGCATTTTTCACTGGCTGGTTGTTGAGCAGCTTGTTCGTGAATATCTCGATCCATGATGTTCATCTATTTCGCCTGGGAACGATAATGGTGCTTGGTATGCCGGGGCCAATGAAATACCATCGTCGTTTGATCGAAGGTCAGCCTTGTTCCGCGAAACGATTGATATTCTCGGCGTTGGAACCGAGTCAGCGTGGAAAAGCCATGGCCTCCTATACACGGCTGGTTGCGTCAATAAGAACGGCTATTTTCTTTTCCAGACCCTCTCTCTTCAGTCGTCCTTTTGCCCGATCTTCCTTCCCTCGAAAGAAAATCTTTCACCGGCTGCTTCGTGCAAGCCTCGACCTTTCCAGCTTCTTTTACCTCTGTTTCGATGAACATATGAACAACCAACCCTTAGGAGTACCAGGCTGCTGACTTATGGCAATCGATAGTATATTGTATGCGTGGATGTTATTTACGTCGCCCTCACTCGTTTTCTCTCTTTCATATAGGTACATAATACACACACATAGGTATTCGCAAACTGACTCCTCGAGATAAGATACACCGCTCTATTCACTGATTACGTTCTATGGATTCTCTAATCTTCACGCGAGCTGCCCATGTTATCTGCTCGCCGTGAGTATATGGAAATTCCTGCGACGATTCTTGAGCTTGGACGGAGATATAAGTAGATACGCGCGAGGGGAAAGTTTTCCCGACGAGAAATAGGGATGACCAATACGTGGCACTGCTAGTCTGGTATATAGATAGTGAAAAGTTGGCAAGCTCGAGAGTTACTGCTGGTAGAGAGTGAAAGTACCAGACGAAGAGTAATAAAGATCGCGGCGCGACTACGAGGGCCCTTGAGTTCCTATTAATACGAATAAGAAAGGGGACTTGGCTATTTATGTAATTCGAACTTTCAGTCACGTTCGACTTATGCATGTGTCCTTTCCTCGCGGGCAAACTTTACTGGGAGTAATATTGGAGCAAAGTTATTGCTACTTATATCAAGCTTTACTGCTTGGACGAGTTAATGCAGCTAATGCTGCAACTTGGTGGAACTGTCAACTGCTACGCATTATCATAGAAATGCGAAGTGTTTATCATTCCGGTAGTTTTTTCTGTCCAATCATATCGGGCACATTGAGAACCGGTTGAACGCTGCTTAAGTAAAGTAAATTTTATATTTTCTGCTTATCTTCCTCAATCATTATTCACGGAGGATGTTTCTTTGCGATAGTGAGAATGGCTATTTCGCGTCGCCTGCAAAACGTGTTACTAGCTATAACTTCGTATTAAAATCGTGTTGCAAAGTAGCCCTATAATGTTCTAGACGTAATGGCTTTGGTTTAGTGCGAATAGATGCGTCTGGTGATTGGAAGCAAGAGTTAAGACAATGTTGATTAAAGCAGTGGAGTATGTTCAAGCACTAGTACGAGCAATGCCACCGCTTCTATTACATTTTACTTTGCACTTATTTCGAGATTTCCGACCAAATTATTCAGCTACCAAACTTTCGAAACTGGGTTCCCACTAAACCCAGGAAAACTCGTGGATTTCCATTGATCCAGCTAAAGTATCTGAAGCCGCGCTTCCCTGAAAGAATTTGGCTCCGGACTTGACTGTCGCAGTTTCGAACTTCATACGTGAAATGAGAGTTCCTCATTTCTCATGCACTCAGATATGAATGCAAGCGTATTCTATCCGGACTCCGAGTCTGTTCGGGATCTGGGACAAATGTTTGAGCGAGTGTTTGCGAAATCAATAGTTATACGGTTGCTCATCTCAAGACTTCTATTAGGGGAACTCCAAGAAATAATGGCTTGTCACGAATCTACATTGAAATGGGTGGAATGAACGAATGGGAATGAACAGCGTCACTCTAATTCCCACAGAAGAAGACGAGCCCTGAATCATAATGGTGTCTACTCACACTTCTCCAAATGGAAGGTACGAATGGGACCTGACCACAAAGAAGCGAGATCGTAAAGATCTTGTCTCTTATCTATGCTGAGGCGTCTAGACACTCTATCTGATACTATTCGGCCAAATTTTCTTACATAGCTATTACCCCAAAGAAGTTATATATTCATACACACACATATATATATATACATAGATATAATGTAGCAAAGATAGGTACTCGCCGAGGAAGTGCATCGTTACTCATGCGATTTCCATAACCTGAACCAGCCAAGAGAAATAGAGAAAGAGAGATCGAGATAAAATAGAGCTTGGGGCGTGAAAAAATTCAGTTGAAGATGGTGACTGTACACTTGTTCGCTTTCTCTCTCTTGCTTTACGTGAAAAACGAGCGGTTGCGTGGCAGAACCGGATGCCGGCACGTCCATTCGCGATAAACTCATTCAGGGTACAATGACATGAACAACAGTCCAAGGGTCCTGGCACGAAGGCGGTGGGCTTAATATGCACGATAATTGGTTGGTTATTCAAGTCGCTTGTTTATATCCTGGTACGCCTTATCGGGCGAGTTGGTGAACTCGGACTCTCCCGGGTGGAGTTCCCGGCCCTGAACCACCTTCTTTTCGAGGTCAGCCACTCTCAAGTCCCATTAGGATTCCGCAAAAATCCTGGACGAATGTTCCCTTGAATTTCTATGCCGCATTTGCGATGGCCCGAGTATACCTTGCCTCTCTCACTCGCTCTTCCTTGTATTGTAAAGCGGCGAGGCGGTAGTTTCCGCCGAGGACGCTGGCACGATATTTCTCGGCAGGTTTTTACAGCCTGGGTGGCACCCACCGTCGTCGTCGCCGCTGCTGAAGAGAGTACCGGCGAGTGATTTCTTTCGAGGAAGATCGTGCTGATTGCGAGAGAGCACGCTCGGCTGACTCGTTCGTTCGCGGAGATAATGAGGAAATAACGATTTTCACCGGCGCTCATAAATAATTCCGCCCCCTTTGACGGAGCTCGCGCGCCGAGGAAGAGGGTTTCCGCGTTCCCCGACGGCGAGCGCAAATATATTTCCTTCCGCTCGCACCCCCTCCTCCTCCTCTTCCTCCTCTTCCTCCTGCTCTACGTGAGTTAATGCCACTGGTATAAACTTGTCACCGATTGCGCTGTACTTTTCCGCTGCACGCACGTGAAGAACTTACCGCGCACTTGCCGTGCCGCATCGCCTGTGCTTGTTCGCCCCGGCCTGATAAAGACGTTACCCCAGGCTAAGCTTCGCCACTAAATCTGATTCGTGATAATTTCTGTTCCTACGAGTTGCAGCTCCTACAGGGGTTTGCGGTCTACTCGCCTGTCTCTCCCTCTCTCCTCTCCCGTTCTCGGAATATACACTCCTTCGTAGATCTTCACCATCCTCTGGATTAATGACCTTGCCCGCCTGATTAGTCCTGTATAAATCAGTGTCTCTCGAAGCGTGCATCTGACAGGTAGATCAAGTCGCTTTCAACCAAAACTCAATTGTCTATTTTTAAAATTCACCCTTCCTCTAATTAGCTTGGTATAAGAAAAGATAAATGCCTTTGATCTGAAACCGTCATAGTTATTACAGTGGAAGAGCCGCGTATATTTGTATTTTTCACAATTATTAAGTGATAGGAACTGGAAGGAATTTCTCATAAGGAGTTTATGAACAATAACTATATTATTTTGGTCCAGTTTTCATTGTCTCATTCTCACTCTTTTCCATTGGTGCGAATGCTCCGGAAATACGTGTCGCAAAACGGTACCGCAGCAGTCACATAATCCTTTGAAAACTATAAGCTTAATGGCAGTGCTGCTTTAGCTCATATACCGCCACTGGCGGCAACCACAATTATTCATGGTCGTCAAGGAGCGCGTAATTAGAACGAAAGCTTTGATAGCGCTTTAATTGGAATCCTAATTGCACGGACGAGTAAATGAAGGCAGAGAAGTATACGAGCTAGAAGTGAGCCTTGGCCTCGTTGATGGTGATTCCATCGAGTCTATTTTGCGCACTCGTGCTGTCCTCTCGAGCCGTGTGGCAAGGGCTCATGAGGGAGGAGACTAGTACATCCATTGGGCAGCGGTTGGTACATTCACTCCTGATACACACCCTATCTAGATCGGAGAGAGCGCATTAATTTTAATACGTGAAATATAATCCTCGTTGCTTTCGTATCGGTGCACAAGCGGTCCATTACGGTGTCCTTAACGACCGGCAAGCATGTCCCTAAAACGCCCTTATTGGTCATCCGTCGCGAGTGAAACTGGAAAGTTTCTAGATCTCGCTCGGAGAATTACTACCCAGTCTGATATCACCGCGATTGCGATCGGGCACGGACCAACTCCACCCAAGAAGAACTGCACTCTTTATCAGATCGTTCTCTGACACATGCTCGTTCAAAGTTAAGCATTCTAGTTTTACTTCTACTATCACTTGAACTTATAGGTTTTATTCCCTTTTAGGATAAGATTCGTGTCAACCGCTTAATGAACCTTTTACGAAACTCTTTATGGTTGGTTGGTAATTAATTTTAAAGGATTTTTTTGTCTCATTTGGAATGCGGTTATGGTTACGTGACAGTTGTTTGTTACGCCGAGGTTCTCCCTCTGACTCTCGATGCAGTATTTCGGACGAAGTTAACGCCGCGCGCTGGAGTTCTCTGCTGATCAGTCTGCTGGAAATGCACAGCTCGCATGATTTATGAAGTGTTAATTAATGTGCGCGCCGTACCGAGATACGGCGGATGCCGGAGTTTGATGTTTTGTAGGTCTGTGTTTGCAAGCGCGCGTGTGCACTTACCCGAACTGACTCGATCAACCATGTGTTACCAATGAACCAAGAGTGAGAATTTCTCGAGTGCACTCGTAAGATAAAACATGAAAGATTATTCAGTTTCGGTTACCAATGATTTACGAGGCCAGTGTTTTGTGAGCTTGACGCCACGATAATTGAGTTCACTTCGCACCGTTTTCGCATCCGGTCCAAGTATACCTATTAAGTTCCTTCCGATTCGTGACATCTAACTTTGCGATGCAAGAGATTTTTCCTACCTTTTTATTTCACGATAATTCTCTTCACGGAAATCGAACCAATTATATGATGAAATTGCAAGTACTCTCGAGGCCGTAATGCATCGAGGCTCTGCTGAGTTGTATTCGCTAGAGATTGCCTTTTCTTACGACCTTCCGTGAAAATACATGCGCTCTCCATTCCTCTCTGCCGGTCTTGCTCTTAGCCGCGCTGTCCGGCAGCTCATTTCGCCGTGGACAGATTAACTTCGCCGAGCGCATTAATCTTCATGACATTAACTCTTCCACGACAAACTCAAAAGAGCTTTTACAAACTGCGGCCCTGCGAAGCCGTGGCAGCCGTGCGGCTAACCGGTCTAATACGCTGCGAAAATTGCATTACAGGCACGAGATAGATCGCTTTAGCTCGATGTCGTTGAAAACACCTATTCCCACGTACTTTTCATTGCCATTTCCTACAAAAGCCGTATACCCATTTACCACCGATTGATTATCGCTTTCCATTCGATTCAATCGCGCGTGTCTAGAGTGCGAAACACACGTGGAACTTATAATGAACAACTCACTAGAGAGAACGTCGAATCCCAATAGGATGTCGCTGCCGCCCGGCGGGGCTGTTAACTGAGCACGAACTCCAAATTAAATCTCAATATTCCAGGCATTAGTTATACGGATAATTACGCGCAACTATAACCCCAGAGTTTACGACAAGTGTTGCAATATCCGCCGGCAGAAAAGTTGCCCGTTTGCTGCTTGCCGGCATCGATGTGTTGTGCGCGGGTGCAGAAAAACACGGCGGCGCGTTCATGGAAGGGCGGTGAAAGAGTCGATGGCGCATGCTTTCGCGAGATGAGCGACGGTCGACGTGAATGCGTTGATGCCTGACCCGGATTCAGCCTTCAAACTTTTCCAATTAAACCATACTATTTTCATGTATCCCATCAGCAACCCTTGCCTTCCTGGCAGCTTAACACGCTCAAGGAACCGCCTTGCTCCAAGTTTCCCCAAATTTCTTCAGTCTCCAAAAATCTCTTACGCAACCTAATTGAGTCACTCGTTCATTTACGTCAGGTCACAACAGTGATTTACGTGTTTCACAAAGTACTCGTGTCATGACTTTATATGTGTGCAAGGCAGCTAGAATAGGAAGGGGCGTCAAAGCCGAGCTTTTTGTCGGGGTGGTGGACAGCCGCTGGGAAAAGCTCGATTGAGGCGTCGGGACAGCTCCCCGCGTAGAGGCAAACGGCATTCCGATCGGTTGCATAACGTTCGGTCACCGGAAACCGTACGAGCCCGTAAATCGAGCGGAAGCTTTTGTGTATCGAGTGACACGGCCCGCGACCCAATTCACCGTGCTCGTATCCGACAAACTACGAATCGAACCACAGCCCAGACACACACAGACACACGACAGACATACATGTCGAAGAGGCGGCGGGTAGGAGACTGAGGAGGAATGGTTCCCGTAACGCATGGGGTGCGCGTTATCAGAAGGGTGGTGTACACGAGGAGAGTAGTGTCGAGGGCTTGCGGGCGAACAACAATTCCCAAGTGGGCTCGACATGACGGTTTGCGCGTCACATTATCAGCGACAGATATCGCCGCGCCTGCAGAACGCGTGTCATAATATCGAGCAGCATGTTAACGATAGCCGAAGGTGGTGTAAGCTTGTATCTCGACGGGGCCAGTGATTCCCGGCTAGCGAATCATGCTCCTTGAAAGCCTTCCGAGACTCGCATTGCCAGTATTTGCCAGCTATTTCCATCTCCCTTGTACGACGGTTACAGAGAGATATTATTGTAGACTGGCCGATGCAGCCGGTCCCATTTCTCCTGGTGTGGCATCGTCGACTTCGATAAGCCGCAGCAACCTTCAGTGTGGTGGTATCGATTTGCTAATAATGTATGTATACGAATCGCTATTCTCCTCCCTTTCCCTTTCTCTCTGTCTCTCTCGATGCTTCTGTAGTCCACTGCCTTCCTGTGTAAGCGTAATCCTTGCTCTGTGTATTGGTGTTCTCCCTTTGGCCGTTGCTCCTCCAGTTCCCTTGGCCCTGAGACCTTTAGAATCGGAGCGAATCACGAGGGTGGGTCACACCCCGGGCTGTCCTATCCGTCCGCCGGATTTCGCCGGTGTACACGCGCGCATCCTAGACATGTGGGTGCAAATGTACAAACGTGCGCATGCTGGTAGATAGGTGCTCGTAGGTACACAGGAGAGTTACGTGGTCGAATATATAATGTCTGTCGGCGATGGCGGCTTTACACTTGAGTCTGCGATCGAGCGCACATTGCCGGCGGACTCTTCCTCGTGGTGGCGCAGCTTTCTCTCTTTGTACGTAGTTCGCTTCCTCTTTCTCTCTGTCCCAATGTAACTCTCCTCATTTTCCCTTCGACTATCTTTCTCGCTTGCTCTCGCCCCCCCCCCTCTCTCTCTCTCTCTCTCTCTCTCTCTCTCTCTCTCGCATCTCTCGCTGCTAGACCACTTCTGGAGCCTTTGTGTTTACTCTCCGAATCAACGGATTACCGAAGCCTGGCCTCGGCTTCTCTAGCTATGCCTGGAATCGCGCTTCCCTCCCGAGTGAAATTGATAGATTCGAGCTTTGCATTTGCGCCGGAGCATCCCATTTCCATATCCGAGTACCTACTTCCGTCTCTAACCTTCCCACCCCCCTCCTCCTCCTCCTCCTCCCGCAGAAACCGCTCGGTATGGAGTCTCCATGCTCTATCTATCCTCCTTTCTCCCACCTCCATCTCCACCTCCTCCTCTCATCTGGCTCTCTTGGTTAGCACGACAAGCCGAACATCACTCGAATCCTCAATGGAATCCCCTGGAAACTCCCTCTCGACCGCTTATCGTCTTCCCGAGCTTCGACGTCGTAAGGCTCCAGATATGAGCTGCATTGAGAGCAGACGCGGCTGATCCAGAGAGGCTATGGAAAGCGCATTGCTCCTAGCAAGAGAGGAGAGGGAGGAGGGAACAAGACTCGAGGATCTCACTCCTGCTGGGCACCACTTGATCCGGCCAAAAGGTGGGGCCGGTGATTGAATTTTCCCGATCATCTTAGTATTGAGTACTGATCTGTTTGAAACCAAGCGAGATTATAGTGCTTAACTGGCAGGAAGCGTATCCTGCCAAAAGGTGCAATTAGGACACAGAATCTTAGTAGTTCTACGGATTCGAAGATGAAGTTCTTCGACGTCTTCTCTGTTATCTCCTCTTTCAAGATGATATATTATCTGGTACTCGCAATTACGTTTCATAAGACAGCAACCTTCCGGTACGCGTAGTCGTGATTCGTATTACAAACACAGCAGTTTCAATGATCTTCAAGTTGTACTGTGGGCGTACGCGAGTCCCAGCGCAGCTTATGCAGCCGGTACTCCATTTTCAGTCCGACACGTAGCAGTGCGAGTCTCGGCTGCATCCGCAACACGGGGAGTCAGTAAAATCAACAACCTGTGGATATTTGGGAATCTGCTTGCGCCAGGTGAAGCACGCCGCCGTTGGGGGGAATGAGTTGTAGACAGGCAAGGAGGTGAGGCTTCTCTGGAGAAGCCTGGAGAAAGCTGGGGGATATCTGTCGACGAGACAGATCGTAGAAGAAGGGTGTGGTGAGTAATGCCAAGAGCCGAGGAAGAAGCTGGTTGGAGAAGACGACGAAAACGAAGGGACAGTAGAGAAGAGGCACATCGGTGCTATCTCGAGAGCAGCTGCATACACGTTACGATGGTAGACCTTAGACCGAAGATGTTGCTTGAAAGCGATACTAGCGTATCGGGTGCTATCAGCCCTTTACACGGGTCTCCCTTCGTCGTGGAAAGACTCCCAAATACTGGGATGCTTACCCGTGTTTCGCGACACGACGCGGTAAATCCTGTTCCCGAGAAATGCCTCCACCTTCTGCATCAGACAATTCTGATGGACATTTATGGTGTTTGAACAGATGCTGCATCTACGCCTTGCTACACACGGCACTTCCTTCTCTTGCACCTCGGGCACGCTCGCTGCTCAGCTATTCACGCTGACGGGTATTAAAGTTTGATCTCACTCCCGCGGAAAGATGGGATGATTACGTCGAAAACGGTTTATCTTGCTAGCTCCACTCACTGCACGACGTCACGCGCTTCTCTTGACGAGATTCTGTTTTTGCCCCCTTCATAGAAATGCCGCTCTGCTTTCACCCCGGGTTTGTTGCTCTCGTCGTGTAAATGTAATGCAAGCTTGATTTTCTAGACGAACTTTCTTTCGTTCAACGTGTAGGATAAAAAGTTGAAATTTATACCTTTGGAGAATAATTTTTCGTTTCAGTTGGCACGAATTTTAGAGTGTCGCCTTGATGTTCGTTCAGGGTCTTGGAATTAGGGTAGTAAGATTGTAGTGGATCGAAATGGTCGCCAGGGGAGTCGCGGTTCCTACCGATTACAGCTTGCGCCAACTGCTTTCCCGGAGGCGCAGTTCCCGGAAGGGCTGTTCAACTGAAATGAATAATCCTTGTGCGACCGTGAAGTGTCAGGCGGTCTACGAAATAAGAAAGCATCCCACTCTGCAACTCGTGCAGAGCCATTAGCTTTTCTTCTCGAGGTAGATTACATCACCCTAGGGATGATTTTTATTCTTGCTGCTTCCATATTCTTAGAATCTGCATCAATAAAAAGAATCATCGCCGGATTAGCAATGCGCTGCGCAAAGGAAATGTGGCAAAAAAGAAAAGAACGTACAGGGTCAACTTTACATATAATTCATATTTCTATCTCCAGTAGGGGCATTTTATAATATTGTTAAGTTCGCACATTTCCGTGAGGAAAAATCGGCGAAAACAAATGGGAGAAACTTGCTGCCACCTCTATTTTAATTTCAGTTGCATTATATAGAAGTCCCGTCGGGACTTCTATGCCGAGAATCGCTGGTACACACAGCGCGTACAACCTAGCAGTCGTTGCTCGGTCGTTCGCTCCAAATTTCCGGAAACAGCCCTTTACTTCCGGGCGCGTCTTGCGGCCGTCTACTTTCTGCAGCGAGTGCTTGGCCCCGCTTAAACGAGCTACTCTTAAGAGACCTTAACGGACCCACCGAGAGATCCTTTTACCGCGTGTAACGATGACGATAAGCTCGTGATAATGACACCTATTCCACGTGACGCTCCCTCGCGGCGGAGCAACCTCTGTCTCTCTCCCAAGAGACTGACGGAGAGAGAAAGAGAGAAAGAGAGAGAGTGTGGGTGAAAGGCTGCCTGCTGGAGCAGGCACCCTACGCCACTCTGAAAACTCTCGGGCGTAATTTCTACAGCTGTTCGCGCGTAATTACATTCGCAGGTGGGTACGTGAAGCCACTGGGAAAACAGTATCTTCGAACACTTATCGTTATTGCGCCGATAAATCAGCTTAATCTCTCTAATGCGCCAACGATCCTAGAACCGCGTCGCACCGATTCCCTATCCTATCGAATGCAAGAGAGTATGCTCATCGAAGATGGTATTCGTTCCTTGGTATTGTTTTCTTTTCACTGATCTACATATATTTTATACTGAATATACACCGGTGGAGCAATTTTTATGCGGTATTCGCTGCAGCTGGTGAATCTTCAATGTAAAATAAGAAAATGCATCGAAGGAATTTCCAATTGGATAGCAATTACCTTGTGGTGCAGTGTACCATGAGATATGTAGTGTACAGGGTATATTATACGAGCGGAGCCAATATCAAACTACCAATTATGTATTGTATATTCCAACCACAGTTGGACGAGTAGGTTAAATCAGGCAATTTATTCGCTATAGGCTTATCTCGGGTAAGTGTTAGCATGGAAAATGGATCGATCCTACCAATGGAATGTTCCATATTGTGGAATCCACTAGCCAGCCACGACTGTGCCTTCCCTTTCCTTTGGCCCCAATTACAAGTGTTTGGGCAGAGCGAAGGCCACGGAATTCGTGGCATCTTCCTCCGTCTGGTATCAAAAGAAAGTGTCGAGAGAGCCGCGTCCGTGGCTTTGTACGAATCTAGAGCGATCGCAATGCCCGCTGCAATTCGAAACATTCTGCGTATGTGCCGCGTGCCGGACGCCCCTGCTCGCGTTAATTAGCATTCCGCGTCTCGCGGCTCCGAAAGGCTCGCCAATTATTTCCTCTGACAATAACCCGAGAAATCCTGCCTGCCCTCGATCCTGCTCGATAACTACCAGTGTGTTATTGAACCACCGAGGGTTTAATAGTATAATGAACGCGCGTTACCAGTAAACTAATTGGATCGTTTCATTACGAGCAGATCGATTTTCTTCTGCTTTCTGAGAGAGCAAACACAGGGGATTAAAGGGGGATTGAAAGAGAAAAAATCGCCAGTATTAAGTGATATTTCCATTGAACGTTGTATCGTCGAGAGATGATGAAACAACCCGGTTCTCGCCTTCCCAGATGAGCGTATGCGGCAAAGATTTAAACCGGTCTGTTTCATTCTGATACAGACGTATAAACACGCGCGAGTCTCTTGTACCGGTGAATCTCGCCACCTAGCTTGTAGCACTCGTTCCCATCCTATTCCCTATTGCCGACACTGCATGCTGCTTGGCCGGAAAAGCACTAGCTTGTCTGGCCCCAGCACTTTTTACCTACGAGCCCGCTCACGTCAGCTAAAGAGGAAGTTGATGCTCTCACAAAATCGGTGAGTTCTTTTCGAGACGCTTTTACTCGCGAGCGCTAAATAGGATAGGCCTGAAAGCTTTTGAGCAAGCGAACGCACACCCCCTCAGGGCATCGGGGATTTCCTTGAAACCGGGTTTTCGTCCAATGAACAACCACTTCGAGCGTTTTTCCCTAGTCCCTAGTAGACTTCTCATCACGTACGGTAGCCCAGTTAATCGAAATCCTCGTACAGTAACTACGCGAAGCAATAATGAAAATCTGCCTGCAAACGCAGGCCCCGGTTCTAATAAGAGCGGACATAAAAGAGCAATTAGAAAGACGTCAGACTTGTTCATTGGAGAGTTGGAAAAAGTTGGTTGGGTAATGCAAGTACAAATTGAGATGGTGTGTACACATATAGTGCTCGGGGTGATGTATGTATGTGGTTCTGGTTGAGCGAGCCTATCTTGAAGTATTCCGGAAGTGTTCTACATTTCGCTCGGCGTATTGCCATCGGCCGCGGGTAATACAATAAAAAGCAGGGCGTGCTTGCGCCGGGGTCGAATCGACGAGTGGGGAAAAAAATAGCAAACCCATCGAAAACATACAGGCAACGAGAGAAAGAGAGCGTGGAACGGGGGATTTGCATTCGAACCACGTAAATGCGGGAAATCTTTTGTACCATAATCCCGGACGTGTGCCGGCTACCGCCCGGCGAACACGCTGCGTGGCACCGAAAGCATGAATCGATTTGCGCCCATCGACAACTTCCGGTCTGTCGATCGGCAAGCGAAACGGGCTCGTTCTTCTCATGCCAACCCGCGCTCGTTCGGGAATTGTCATTGTGACCTGGTTACCCCGATCTCCCTCTCTCTCTCTCTCTCTTTCTCTCTTCCTCTCTCGCTTCCTCTCTCTCTCTCTCAGCCCATCTCTGGCTTCCCTCTGTCGTTCGGTCTTTGTCGGTTATAGGTATCCATGGCCGCATTTCATTCGCTCTCCTTTGAGATAAATCATCTCACAGGACCTCCGCATCCCAGCGCTTTTTTCCATCGGCTGATCCAATACCGCCTACTGAAACCGACAGTCCCGCAAGTAGCTTTCAACTTGTCATAGAGAGACTAGTTGAACAGACAAAGTTTCGGATTATGGCGGGTAATCAGTGGGGCAGGGCACTCGCGATCACTCTAATCCCTAGGAATTGTTGGTCCAACCCAGGTGACGGGAGCTCTCGGCTTCCTGTCGAAGTTTCACAAACTTTGCCAACAGTCATATATCAATTTGCTAATACAATCTTACGCGGGATTCGAGATCTCTCGAGTATCTCACACTTCTATAGGAAGTACTGAGAAGAAGAGTCCTTGAATCTTGAGTGACAGTGGATTTGATTACTAGTTCGTTTGACAGCACATGTACATGTACCTCTTGATTTGTATGCTAGCCGCTGTGCCTCTCACTCTTCGACAAGGTGTTAAAGTTTAAGGGGTGACATTCATCCCCGTTGCAATTTGCGCGCTCCACCGGCAGCAAGGAGGAGCGAAGGTTGCCGGGCACTAGTAGAGCCCAGCACCCTGGCTCTCGAGTTTCCGGGGGGCACGACAGCTGAAATTAATTTTGGCCGATTCAATTAAAGCTTGGACGGCCTTCCGCGAAATTCAAAGCCACCGCTGCTGCTGCTGCTGCTGCTGCTGCTGCTGCTGCTGTGGGGAGAGCAATCCGTTGGACGCTGTCGAGCAACTGTCTAAGGAGAGATGGAGAGAAAAGCGCTCGAAATCTCTGGAAGCGAGTGGCGATACTAGCGTTACTCCTTTCCTCCATCAAATGCATCGTTTCTTACGCTCGCACCTCCCTTTCCAATCCTTGTACAACTTCACCTACTGCCCAACCCACACACTCGATGGGTCATAAATCATACTTTACATCGGTTGCTAGCTCCACCTCTAATAATCAATTAATGCGGAACTTTTGTTTAGCAACGCGTTACTGCGGCAAGATAAAATCTCCATTCATCCTGGAATTTAATCTGGAAAATCTTTACAGCTTAATTCGCAATATCCCTAGCTGGCATTGGGGCATAAGTACATAACGAAATCCGCTTTTGTATTTCGGCCCGATCATACGTCGAACAACCGGGAATTTTTTAATCGAAATTTTCCAATCCCCGGGCGCCGTTGATATTTTTCATCGGGCGGACGCGTATTTCCTACAGTTCTTTCGAATCCATACGTTCGTGAAATATGGTAAGAGTGGTTGTCCGGTTATGTTATAGGCGAAATTCCGCGTTTATTGCGGCGCGCTTCTATCAACCGCTCACTGTGGCTCTAATTAATTTCTGGCGAGCATACTGTAGGCGGTGTCTGCGTTAATTCAATTATAATTTTACCGGGAGGTTTTGATCGCTAGGGTGGGGCAGGTGACGGCGAGGACGTCCATATAATCTGTACAGCAATTGAGGATGATGATTGCAGCGGTGACTAATTCGTAAAGCACATTTTCTCGCTTGTATGGCTGGGCACGCCGGACGTTGTTACATTACTATTTCAAGAGGCGTTGCTATGCTAGCTTCCCATCCGACCAAATTCAACATGACTGGTGGCGCGCTATGTTGCCATTATAGTTCGGTCTAGTGTCGTTTTAAATCTAGTTGCTTTATTAGCGATGCCCTCGGGTGTGATTAAAGTTACTGTGGCCCAGACTCACTCTCACAGTTGCAGTTTCATCGAGGGTGGACGCTCGATCGGCTTATCACAGTAATTGTGTTCACAGCATTGTCGACAAAAAGCAGCTCGCACAGTTTTGGCCTCCCATTATTCCAAGCGAACGAATGCCAGATGCGTGCGCCCATATCGCATTTCGCTTTATTTTCTTTCAATCAAATATTCCAGCCGCTGCTTTCAAAATACTATTTTCGGCAAACTGGATAGCCGGATACTCACCGCGGGTAATTATATTTGTAAAGCGTGTATACCGTGGAAGCCACAGAAAAAGAACGGCGAAATGCTACCGCTTTTAATGGGGACGTTTACCCGGCTAGAGTACAATTCCGCGCCGAAACTTACGATCTTCCGATTTAATTAAATTTCGAGCAACGCGCACGTGGATCCCCGACACAATAATTTTCCTATTAAAAGCAAAAGCCATACATCCTGCTGGAGGCGGTAATTGAACATGCGTTGTATAGTGATCCTAAATGTGCTACCAGCCGTTTGAGCGTAAGGGCTTTTTAATTAACCCGCGAATAATGTGTACGAGTCATAGAATGCCCTGGGATTTTACCGATTTTTCCTATCTCCGCGGGAGTACTCGAATTTCCGCAAAAGATAATTCCCGCTTGCCCGAACGCCCGCACCGTAGAAAACGCGTCTAACCCGCCAGTGCGTAATTACATTTCCTGGGGCGCCTGTCATTTCACTGGATGCTTATTCGTTTTATGTGTCGTGTGTTACGTTTGGCGTTTGGAGCGCCCCTGAAAGGGATTCAATGGAATGTTAATTTTATTACGAAGCTATTCCATTGCCATGATGATTTTACAATCGATATAGATAGTACGAGCACCGTTTGTAGAAAAACATTGTAAAACCTTCAAGTGGCAATATTACATTTTTAATTAAATAATGTTATATTATACGCTCCTACCAAATTGCTTGAGCACTCTCATGTTTTGCTACGGCAAAAGATTATACTCAATTGAATAATGTTTCATTACATTCCACTCATAAATTAGTAAACGAACGTCTATTACCGTACTAATTATTCGCTATGAGTAATGTTAACTTTTATATCGGCTTCCTGGTTTATTGATAATTGACCGCGTGGTCGCCATTTGAGCTAACTAATCGCCAATTTACACTCTCGGTCAAGTGGGCAGTGGCTGTTTCATTTCATTGTAAAGGACAGACAAATATAAATTTCGTACTCTCTAGTTTGCGGGGCTCGGTGTTGCAATGCGCATGCTATCCGCACCCATATTGATTTGCTTTCTCTCTCTCTCTCTCTCTCTCTCTCTCTCTCTCTCTCTCTCTCGCTCTCTTCCTCTTTCCACTCCGTTCGCGAGAACGAACGAGAAGTTTAAAGAGTACTCTAACCCGCGACGCGTGTGTACACATTTTCGCGTGCATGAACCCTCCTGCATCACGTTCCTGTCACCCTCTTCGCGTGAGCCTCGCACTGCTGAATTGGCCTCCATTTACGGGTGCGTGACGTGCTCGAGGCTTTATATACACACGCTTCCAGAAAACTTTCCCTTACTCATAGCTGAGCTGCCAGCTTTCTAATTCGCCTTCTGCGAAATTCCCTTTTTGTATCCTAAGTCCTAACTACCCACTTCGCCGGAGTACCCGAAGAAAATTAATTCCACCGATATCGCGTGTCCAATATTAACCAGAAATGAGATCCGTGCAACTGAATTCCAGAGATTTCGGGATAACATGTAATTCTATTTGGAAGTTCTCCGCTTGAATTTCCGGGAATTTCCAAAGCTTCCAAAGCATCGATATCCAGGAAATTTGCAACTCACCCACCCTGCTAGGGCTTTGTTACGTGTTAACCACAACGCAAAGTAGTCGAGGGGTCGGGAATACCGGCGGAATTGCGGTACTGATCAAGGGGTCCGATAAAAATAAGAGCGGCGAGGGACAGATCCAAAAGAAGGATCAGGTGGTCCAGCCAGGGTTGTGACTTGGCCAGAGTACCGGCGGCCTCCAAGTTATCGAATGCTTTCCCTATCGGCGGACCTTTTTTAAAGGAAACTTTTGCACGGTACTGCCCTGCGGGGAAAGTTTATCATTTAGGAGAAAGGTCTGCGCCCCGGATGCCGTCGTACACCCAAGACTCTCTTGTGGGTCAGGTAGCGGGTGGAGAGGGTCACAAGGGCTCAAGAGTGAAGAGTACGGTCCGCACTGTGCGGAAACGGAGCGTCTCCGTGAAGCGGATGGAGACAGAGCGAACGAGTGTTTTGCGTGTTTCATGGGGCAGTGTAGGGTAAAGTCCGCTCAAAGATGGGAAACGTTCTTCCGTCGCTCCCCAACCCCTTGGTCCATTCTCTTTAAGGTCAGGCATCGTCCTAGCTTTCCGGAAGAATGTTTTAGGGGTGGCCACACTCGCCCTCTCTCTTAGATTCTCAGTAGGGGTGGAAAAGGAGGTCGGTCGTTACCAAAGGACTGCCATTCTTGCCGGCTGTATTTAAGGGAAAATTGTCTGTAGCAGCCTCCTCATTCTCCTTCTCGTTCTATGTCCATTCTCCGCGATCGCGTCCGCGGAGAGTTCGTGCGCGACCGAAATGTGGCGACTCCAGGAATCTCCCGGAACGAAGAGAGCGAAGCACCGGACCGTCCTCGTCGCCGTGGGTGGTACGCTTCGTCCCCATAGGGGGAGGGCTCAGGGCTCATACGTGAGCGCATTGTACGCTCGCACACTATCTACCTTCAAGCTAGGCCATGCTCTCTCGTGCATCGCGCGTGGAGGGTGGGCTAGCAGAGAGGGTGAGTATCCCCCCGTTCCATGTGGTACTTCTAAAACTCAGCCGACCTTTGAACCATTCGCCTTACCACCTCCACCTCCGTTGCCGCTTCTCTACCAGTCTGCCAGTAGATTTCTCTATTTCTTGCGTTGTGAATCCTATGCGTTCTTTTTGCCCCCCCTCGGTGAAGCGGCGCATCGCGATCGCGCCGGAAGTCCATCCTACAAGAATAATCTTCGTTCTAGTTCTTCCTACTCGGAATGCAGCGCGCGCGCGCGCGCGCATCCCCGCGCACCCTATTGTAATTCGAGTATCCACGCTAGGCTGGATCGGCACGCCCTTTTACGCACGGCTCTATTGAGTCGAAGCTTTTTTCACAGGATGCATATATTCTCGGCACAACTTTCCTCGCGTTGAAAAATCTAATACGCCTCGGGCGTACAGCTCGGTTAAGCAAGCCGCATGAACTTTTCTTTGCCCCTGCGTGGTTGCTGCGTTTTTCAATGCTTACATTATCAACGAGCCATCGATTCCCTTCCGAGGGGAGTGGCGGAGGATGCCGCACACTTGGGAGTTTGACGCTGTAATAGTGACGGGGACTTAGCCCTAGAGTGCACTTAGGTAGATCGCAGCCAGTACGCGTCGCGGCCCTCTTTCACTCTGCGCTCCCGCAGGGTAAGCAGAAAACTCTCGGAAAAACCTGTAATAAATAGCCGGTGTATACAATTCAGCTTCCGCCTAGTCATTCGCAGCGCATTTCGCACGCGGCCGCCCTGACGGCTGCTGCTCCGCTTTTGATTTCCGTCTGGTGATGGAAGCGGCGCGGCGCGTGCTTTACGCCGCCTCGCATTAAACATGCATCCACTGATCGGGGACAGATGATGCCGCGAGAAATATGTGCGCGCTAAAGTAAATGTTCCGAGTGATGGACGGGACGAATATATTGTCCAGGCATTCAACGAGTACCAGCCGCTCGATATAATAATGTAGCTCGCTTGAAAAAAGAAATAGAATCGTGTACTTTATGCTAGTAGACCGAACAGTATTTAGATGTCCTGCAGCATTTCTCTTGTGTCAGGATTAAGTGGCAATGACAATTGCGGGACGTGTCTTTATTCAAGACCTTAGCCGCATTACAAAGTGGCGACTATAACAGGAGTCGATGATTTCCAACCCATAGCTATCAATCGTCGACGCGCCTAGAAGACACACCTATTTGATCTTGGAGAAAGCGAGCAAGCAATCCAAGAGAAATCGTATTTTGATCGGGTTGACAATGGCATCCATTCTGTCCCGGCTGTTTTCGCTCTTCCTGCCGCGCAGTGTCGCGCCGGGCAAACAATCCTCGACGGAGGAGAAGGAGAAGAAGGCGAGAAAGGGAGTAGTGCGCACAGTACCAGTATAAATTATCGATCTCCAGAGGGTACCAAGAGCTTTATGCCCACCTATGACGCACTAAATTACCTATCACTGAGGCGGAAAAAGAAAGGGCTTTCGCCGTTACTGGCTCCGAAATTTCCTTTCCGGGCCCTCCTGTCTTCGAAGCCAAATAAATGATGATTCCGCGGAATATTGTGCGTGCACGCGTACGAACCGCCAGTGACAAACGCCCGGACGCTTTCCACAGCAGTGCCAGGCAATAGGCATTTATCTGGGAACGCGCGGCCCTCGACGAATTCTACGAGAAATACCAGCCAAGGAGAACGACGTGACTACTGGCATTCGCAACGAATAAATCGAAGTATAACAGACGGAGCAACCGCATGTTTTTCAACTGTCGTCCACGTGGATGTATGTTCAATTTGTTAAACATTGTAGTATGGATTATGCATTAAACAACCCAGGATATGGTTAAAGTACCGGATATGTTTAAAGTGTAATCTTCTAAGATAAATGTAAAATGTTTACAATGCGTTGCCGCGGTTGTTTATCTTGCAAAGTACACCGTAACACTGTCTTGAATCGTGGCATAATGGTAAATATGCGTCGCCCCATGAAATGAAGTCTACCGTACCAAAGTTGAATGTCTACGGAAGACGGCTAGCAACTCTAAAAGGCGCCTTCTTGAAGAAAAGAGCTGCCTTCACCGGAACACTTTCGTGCCGGTGTCCGTTGTAGCAGTGCAGCAAGTAGAATGCTCAAGCAAGAAATTTTACCCACCTTGATGAATATGAACGTTTGTCGGGCTCTAAAGAAACCGCGCGGTGGTAGGACTTACAATTAGTAGCGAAATATGGTAAAGCAAAATTTAGTTTAACGTTCAAGCTAAATAATTGGATCAACTGACCTTGTGAAGGAATCCGATAGGGATAATATCCTGTGATTCTTAATCCGGTGGAAAGGGAATAAAGGATGATAATAGTCTATACATTCGTGGAAAGGCAAAGTTTAATTTTAATCCCCGAAGGTTCGGCCTATTAATCATCATTTCGGAGTACCAGATAATTTATTAGCGGTTTGGCTCCCGCAGGGTGTCTGTTTAACGCCGGGTTACGTGGTAGCGTCTGCTAAAACTCGAGAGCGCGTTATCCGAGTGCTTCATCATGAAAATTTCACACAATTCTGCAATTTTGTCCGGCTCAAAGAAGCTTCGGCTTGTTTTGCTGACAAATTGATTTGCAGGAAACCCACCGGCATTCTACTATCTTTTCTACCCGTGACTGTTTATACATACGCATCTCTACAGGTATAACACATGAGTTTGGCACTTATATTTAGTAGTTTTGGATGGATGCTACTAGTAATCCATGTATTATTATAGCATGCTGAAATGTGCGCTATACGAACTCTCCTCTTGAACTAATTTTCGGTTCATACATGGCTTGCCATTTACAGTATCAAATTAGCCCTTCGCCCGGGGCATTATCGCCGGAAACTAACTCCATGTTAACACGAATGAACATTTCGTTTTTCGAAGTTCCGGTTCATATATACTTTTGTTCCGGTCTGAGCTTGATCAGAGTTTGTGAACTAGCGTGCTGTTAATCACGTGGCACCAACGGCATCCAAGAAAATGCTTGTTCCAAGGTGGTACTCATCCCTCGTGTATAGATTGGACGCCTGGTATATCTACGGACGTATTTCGCCTACCTTTGACAAACGCTGATATTGGCAGGTGCAAAATAACCAGCACAAAGGGACAGGTGTAAATTCCGGCCCTCTCTCTGCCTGACTGACGGCATGGATAGCGAGAAAGGGCAGGAAAATATCCAATTCACGAAAAGATCTCCCCACGTTATGGTCTATCGATTTTCCTATCCAAACATGGCTGCACTCCTTCTGAAACCTTCACGCGCTTGCGGCTCGCGCGGGGCTCATGGGGCGAGAGAAAACTTAAGAGCGAAGGTACCGGCCGTTTTATTTCAGGCACGTACCTAACCACCAGTCCTGGTTATTGTGCTGCCACGGAAAGTGCCTTTTTCAAGTCAAACAGACGGATACCTCGATGTAGCTCCCCTTGGCCTCTCTCTTTCTCTCTCACTCTCTCCTTCCCACCCCTTCTCTGGCTGGTTGATGAAAAGGAGCGAAATCTGGGAAAAAAACGGGCGCTGCACGATGAGAAAAAAAGTAAACTATTTTTCCTCCCTTGAGTTTTCTCTTAGTGTGGCCCTTCCCCCTTACTCCTTTGCGGCCCTGTTCCACCATTTTTCTCACTTTTCTTTTCGTCGACCTCGCCTTCGATCGACGCGTTCTCCTCTTCCTCCCCCTCAGGCAGACAGATATCCCCTTGTCCGGTCGAGCGCTCGTCCTTTCTCCACTTGATAGGTACACACCTACGCGCGGATATTGTTCCCGTGGCTCTTTTGAACAGGGCGGCGGGAAAACGGTCTACGCCCTGCAGTTGTTACCGGCGTCCGCGGCTAATTCCCGCGTGTGGTGCATGTAATTGAACTGGCACGCGGAACCCTATCCTCTCTCGGCCCGGCGACAAAGGCCGCCGGCCAACGGATTCGAATAATGGTTCAACATGTCGTCACCGAGCCCCTACCCCTCGCGCTCCTCGCCTCACTCTCTCCCTATATGTCTCTCTCGCTCTCTCTCTCTCTGTCTGTTGTATCCGGTAGGCATGCGGCGAGTAATCATCACGATCGTACATGTTGTCCTGTGGTACACGTACCACACACACGCCACGCTGACCAGCCGCCAACTGGTAGTACGTGTCTGCCTGCTGGCTTTTTGCGTTTGGCCCATGTACCTTCACCTACCGCTCTTCGTCCCTCTCTCCCCCTCCCCCCCTCCCCCCCTCTCTCTCTCTCTCTCTCTCTCTCTCCCTCTCGCTTCTTTCGCCAGCCGATCGCCGCTCATTTAACCGACTGATCTATCGAATGCCTGCTCCACCCGCTCGCTATGTCGCTCGAGTTAATTAAAACCGTTTTACAAATTACAAGTGACAATCGCCGCCGGGCACTCCCCCCAAACGATACACAGGGGACCCAGAGAGAAAGACTTTGCTGGCAACGGGCATCGATTAGAAAAATATTTTTGCCGCACACACATTCAAACATATATCAACCCTTTCACCCCTTTTCTCTTTGGCTTACTGGATCTCTGTGTGTTTTCGGACACTGGCGATGACATTTTTACGCCGATGCTTCTGCTGAATTCGTTTCTCGACTTTGGGAGTTTGGAAATTCGTGGTGACAAATTGCTCGAGATCGGAATGCGTTCTGCTTACAGATGTGTCTGTCGACGCTAAGCAGATTCACGTAATTTGCGATCTGTCTATGAATGGAGATTGTAATAATATTTGGATAATGTGTGTAGCTGCTGCCACTGCATATTGAATCTTCGTTTGAGTGACTGGGCTCGTATATTTGCTTTGACGTTTCGACGCTTAACCCGCGAGTGATGCCAAAAATGATTCGAGTGCCAAAATCTCGCAATTCAGTGCGCCCTGCCGAGCGTGGTTCGAACGCCCGTCGCAATTTACATTTATTCGTAGCGGCCGACGATCCTATAAATTCGACGCGCGCCCATAAATACGATTATAAGAGTCGAATTTGATAACTGCCCTCTCTCGAATAATGATTTGCTTTCGCGCTAATAATTCTCGAGGGCTTGTAGCGCGCGCGCACCTGGTTGCCGATTATTCGGGCTACTGCCGGTGCGCAGACGTTATTTTTCGTCGGCCATTCGCCACCGCAATCCCCGGACTTTTCTTCGGCTCGTTGAATTTTTATAAATAGCCAAACAGCCGTGCACTGGGCGGCTGTGCGAGTGCGAGCACTATCCCATCGGTTTTATCGAAATGCTTCTGTGCAATTTCCGACGTTTATATTCCCGATTTCCCTTGGCCCGCTCGATGGTCACCGAACTCTCTCGCTCTCCCTCTTCCTCTCTTCCTGTGTCTCCTCTTCCCGATTCGAAGGAGGACGATTTCCTAATCTTACTTCTCCGGGCCTTGCCTCGACGATTCTCGTTATCATTTCGTTCATGTTTATGTTACAATCAGCGAACACCGGCATTCATGCCAGCGGCGCGCTTAGCCCGCATTCGAGCCAGTGCAATCGCACACGTTATTAGAGATATCGTTCTCGTACGAAGTGACATGGCTTTTGCCAGCGTAAATTGAAGCCGGGCAAGCGAAGAGAACGACTAGCCCTCTGTAAGCCAGATTAGGACTGCGGTAAGAAAAGCATTGCTCGGGAGCTTTGTTCGGGGCCGGGCTTGGCAGTACGGTTGATGAGCAATGGGCTAGCCGATACCGTCTCTCTAACCATCTCCGGGGAGTCTGCAAGTACACTGCCAGTCTGCGTTCTCCCAGCCTGCTCTGCCACGCTGCTTGCCATTGCTTTCCTCGCCGTTCCTCTCGCTTTACGTGCATCCACCAGCCCTCCCCCTTTACTTCCTCGCCACCCCTTTCCTATTGAACTTCCCCTATTCTATTGCAAGTGTCTCTCTACTCGACGTTCCTTCGCCTGTCTCTCAGTTCCTTCAGTTCTCTCACCGGTATTGTGATCACTGAGTGAACTTTCAGGAGTAGACTCACCTTTGTGAATACACCTTTGTGAATACAACAGCCTCCTTCACGGGAAAGAACATGTTATGATAGCCCACCAACGAACAATCCGATTGAACTCCTGGGGAATTTACTGCTTCTTAAGAATTTTAATATCCCTCTGACCTAACTCCCTCTGCTACTGCCGGCACTCGGCGGCTCATAAAATAATACGACACACGTATCGCAGTGCGTAACGACCCTCATTGGAAAGCAGCGGACGGAATAAGACCGCGGCAATGGGGCGGACGAAATGCGAAGTCCTCGAATTGTTCCCGAAGTACTCGGCGAACTTAGGAAATCGTGTTGGGAACTAGCTTTTAGTGAGTCGTCGAAGTCGTTTACATCTAAGTGATCCTGTTCACTGACCGGTCTAGCGTGGGTTGCTTCTTGCCGCAGCAGAGTTCGTCTTATTTGAAGAAAAATGAAGTGAAACTCCGTGTGGGGGAATCTTTCAATCTCTTGTAGCGGGGATTTCGACTGTCAAAATGCGCATACGAAAGCAATATGTGTACCGGCTGCTGGTTCTATCTTCGACTGAAATAAGACAATGCCTGGGTTTACATACTTGGCCGGGAGTGTGACGTCATCGAAGAAATCTTATCGAAAAAATTTACTCGATCAAAGGGATATAAACTGCCAGAGTGAATATCGTTTTTTTTTATTCCCTTCGCTCTCTGTACAAGAATACTTTAGTGGTTGAAGAGATGTTGTTGCAGAGTATACAAAACCTGCCAGATTCGCCAAGTACACGACGTGGCGTTCCGCCTGCTGGGATTTACTCGGGTCTCTAAGGTATCCGGTCGCTTTCGATCACCGAGCGCTCTGAGTAAATCCGTGCCGTGTGGTTGGAAACCCGTCGCCTACGGTTTCACTGTTATCATCGGCAAATTGGTTCGCACCTCTTACGCGCGAACGCTCCCCCGAAATCCCGGACATCTGTAGCGAATGTCGAGAGCTTTTGACGAACTGTGGAAAAAAGATCTGACTCGATAAAAAGGGGGTAATTTCGTTGGTAAGTCTTGTGATTTTCGAAGAATCTTGCTATGCTTGGTCACCATCACTGTCGGGCAACTAATTAATATATTCGCCATTTTACTAAAAACGGATTTTAACTTGGGCTGCTCCATTAAAAATGTCGGTTCTCGGATAACCGATACGCTTGCGGTTAAGCTTAATCGTTCCGCGTGGAATTCGGTTATCTTCTCGTCCGCGGCATTCCAAAGCAATTTTTCATACCGCCTGTGTTTTCTCTCTCAGCCATGGAAGGGCAGGAGGATGGGTGAGCTAGAGGGAGAGCTGCGGGCGATATTGGCAATGAAACTATCACTGGGCGATTAACGATCACACACCGGGAATCACGATATTGCGGCAGCATCTCGCCGATCGTAGCCCGGCCAAATCGAATGCGTATCGTATTGAGAATGCCGGCGATGCGAAGCTATTGTTTTTAGGGAGGGTAGCGATAAATAGTACATTTGCTGGGGGAAAACGACGATGCGCGGCCACACGGTGCTGAAGCCGAGCAGGGTTGACCACCGCTAGCAATCGATTGAGGAAAATCGATGGTATACCGTTTATTCATCCAGTCGCTCGGCGTATATATTGTTTCCGCAATTTTGTCCGGGTATGGATACAGTTTTCCATCGCGGCCGAAAGCACGCGCTTATAACCTAGTGGCCATAAATTTGTCCAGACCACGTTGAAATTTTTCTACCATTGGATGTTGCGTGGTCGACGCGACTGACGCCGAAGCGGAGATTCGTTATTCAAGCGACGGGATTTCAATGCGACTGTGACCATTTTGATAAAATGACAGCTAGTTTAAACGATGCTTATCCCACTGTTTGCCAGTGACGAATATGATAAAGAAATCCTGCTGCTAGTGTGGTGTTGATTTTATAATCGCTTGCTTTCCATATTCGTTAGTTTGTTACTCGGTACATAATGCGATATTAATGAGTTTTTCATGGTAAATCAATTGTTCGGCCATTACAAATTGGAAGAGCAGGCCTGGTAATGGGCATATGTATATTAACGAATAATGCATCGACATAGTAGTCATTTAACAATATGGCTTTTGTGCTGACGCTTACTTAGCGAGCTAATTTATTTTTCATACAATAATTGACTCCAGCCATCTACGGTAAGCGTGTTTATCATGTGTAATTTTAATCGAACTGCAAGAAGATAAAATACCACCATATCCGAGCATCTTTCATGCTTTAATGTCAGGTCAGGCAATGGGAAATATCGAGCTACTTTCGCCAAGAACAATCGCCCCGACGTTGAAGAGCGCGCAAGCCCTTAAAACCTGTAATGCCCTTAATACTTTCTCAGAGAACTCCGCTAATATTTGACAAGCTGTAATGTGTATCCCGCTACTTTTCGAGCGCACTCACCGAACTTCTAAATATACTGCACTTTTAAAGCTCTTCAAACTTGAGTTCTATAAATAAGCGTAGCGGCGAGCGCCGCTACGTAACGTACTTTGAACAACGCCTTCGTACTTTCAGCATAAATTTCGTGAGCGGCTGTGAAGTCGGGCATTCTTTTTAGCAATTCACCGATTTCCACGGTTGTCGGACGGTGAAACAGTGGCATCTATTGTTCGTTTCTTCAACAATTACCAACTTCTTAATCATCACATTTCAAACTACAGTAATGGCCTGTGCCGGGACCCGTGTCCTTTGTCGCTGTTTCTTGGAACGAACTTGCTAAGCGTAGTATTCCAAGTTTCGGGAGTCTAAAAATCGGGAAGACTCCGCGGGAACCGCAGCAGAAGTTCGCGCGGTGGAACTTGAACCGTTTAAGGAACTTCTTGTTAGTGAGCGTTTTAACTCGTCGACTGCGTGTAAGAGTATCAGCGAGAAAGAAAAAAAGTTGATGCCGCTCGTGAAGGAAAATGTGTGCGTTTATCTGGGAAGCAGCGGGTTTCAAATGTCCAGCATGTGGCACTAAGAAACACGCCACGGGTCATATAAGGACGGCTCAATCGAATAAAGTGCATGAACCTGGGTCGAGTTCATCGGTAACAATACGGGAACCGCTGTTTCATTGGTCACTAACTTTAGGCCGTTAAGGAAGTTGGGGACGTGTCGGTTAATAGCCGCTCTCCAGGAATAAGAAGGAAGCCGAGGGTTCCCCCTTTTTTATTGCGGGGACCGCCTCGTAGGATCTCGGAGCCTTTCTCTTTTTGCCCGTTTCAATATACCCTCGTAAATTGTATCAAGGCCTTCTTGGAGATCGCCCGAACAAGTTGCGGGACGCGCCAATTTTCGGGGATCCCCACTCTCATTTTCTAGCCGGCTGCCGTATAATTTAAGGATTTTTGTACTGTTAATGCCGACCATTCCGCGTGGCACTAAAAGACCCGTTTAACTAATACCCGCCGTGGCCTAATTGGACTTGCAATCATCATTAGTTCCGTTTGCTCGTACTGTTTTCATAATAAGGCCAACTGGAATATTTTTCATTCCCGTGGCTTTTCTCGTTACATCACTCCACGCAACCACTAGATTTTATTTTTAATCCGAGGTATCCTGATACACGTTTCAATTATATCGTAGTCATTTACGCATCGGATTTCCACTGTATTTAACAGAAGCACACATGTACCGCCGTACTACTCTGTTTACTGCGGGTTTCGCGATCAGCATGTGCATTGTCATTAAGTCATACCGCGGTGTAGTACGTGCCGCAACTGTAATTCGTTGAGCAATAAGGGGTGGCCGCCATTATCAGTCGATTTAGTGTTGAGGTTAGCGGTAAGTCCACGTTATCCCAGCGGTGATGCCCATTGGGCATTACAATTTACTTAGAACCGTAACAAGCTGATGTTTACCAGGCATATTCTCTGCAGTGAATTGACCGTCGCTATCATTGAATACTTACAAGATTTTCTACGTAATATATGTATATTGAATGGCAGTTCCAAAAAAGAAAGTCCAAGTGACCCTTTTACTTATGTTGAAGCAGTCATATTGGTTCGATAGGGGAAAAAGGAGGGCCAGAAAAAGCGGGGAAATGGAGAAAAAGTGATCGGGAGCGGTGGCAATCGAGCGGCGAAAAAGGAAACAAATTTGCCGTGCAGATTCCAATTCACGCTTGGAGCGTACTAGGAACATAACATAGCATAGCTCTCCGCATTGCGGGAGGAAGCGCGAGGAGAAGGACGAGGTGTCCTTTCGGTAGAGTGAATAACGAAGTGGAAAGTCTTCGGCATCAGTCATCTGGAGGAAAATTTGTATTCCGTCCAATCGTCCGGGATCACCTTGGTGTAACCGTATCGACGCTCGGTCCATCAAGCTGACTCGCAGTTGCTCGTAGAGAGGATCGACCATCAATTCCAAGAGAGGAAAGGCGTTTGCTAGGCGCCACTGCTCCAAGGGAGAGAAGCTTGGTTTGGTGAACCTTAGTGAGTACACGTTGGCCAAGCTGCCCCAACGGAGCTTTGAACCGAAGCGTCACGCGCTCCCCCTCGGAGTGCTGCGACCTTTAATGGTTTGCTGCTTTTACGTCTCATCGATAGTGTTATCAGTGTGGCGTACGTACTCTCATTAGACTGGGCGTGTGCGATGGCCTGCGGCTCTCTGTCACGACTAGAAAAAAAACACTCGCCCCCGCCATCAGTGCGCACTGTAGCACTGGCAGCTGCCGTTCTCGGGACATCGTTTTCACCCCCTATTGATTCTCTACTCAGCGCTGGCTATACGTTTTACATCCAGCTGTTTGCTTCGCCGTGACCGAAGCATTTGCGGAATGACGTCGCTGAAATATCGCGTGCTTATACGCGTCCCGACAGCACTCCCCGCCGCATGCGTGCGTAGTAAGAGGGCAGGAAACACGCGCCCGTTACCAGCCGACTGTTAATTAAAACAAGCCGGTAATGCACGCCGCCAGCGATTCGATGGCATCATAATAAAACTGGCTGCTCCCGGGCAGCTAGTCTGGATTGATAACGGAACCCTGTATACGTATATCCTGATTTGCGCCACCGAGTCATTTGATCATGGCTGCTGCATGTCGGGTCATAAAGTTCTCGGTAGATGCGCGCACTCGGTGCGAACAAGGTGCAAACACCGGCAGCCACTGCTTGTAATGGAGTTACCGACAAATCTTACGATAACGAGCGGAGCATCGATCGCCATCAGCGGCACTCGCGCAGCTATCAATTCTTGCCAGCCGCCTCTCCAAAAAGGTCTCGTTTCTGCCCATAACGCGAGCTTCAAGTCGTTTTACGACCGCTCGGACAGACGCTCGTCAGTACGAAGTGCGTGCTATTGTCGAACACTTAACGCACCGTACGTGACAAGCCGATGCTTATACTTTTTCACTCGTTTACGAGCTTTCCACATACCCAATATCAGGACTGTTTAAGAAGGACAATGCTGAAATAGGCGAATTCTCCCCAAGGTTTATTTCAATTATTGAGAGGACCACTTTTAGTAAAGAGCACAACGCTACGCAGAGATGGAAAGAGCACCAAGCACTTGGCGCAACTGAGATTCTCTACAACCATAATGGAGAAACGGAATAGGGGTTTCTCGAGATTCGGATAGTATTCTGAGAGCGCTGGCACGAGTCGGGTACTTACATACGTACATATGTACCCGTACATGCGCTTCTTACATAGGGTGTACTCTATTATCGTAAGTTTTAACTCGCGCTCTCCTTCTCTCTGCTAGTGTAATTGCACGTAATGTCGCACAGACTTGCTAGAACGCGCTACTCTTCAAGGTTCGCTTCCACTCTTCTACCTGTGTCTGCAGTATGCCTACAGTTAGATAATACTTTTTTCGATATCTTTTATTCCTGCAACTTATTCCTGTCAGAATTACTTTACTTTTATGTTTCTGAGCTATTTGCAAGTAGGTGTTTCACTGTGGTAGAGGTGATTCCATTGTCATTAATTAAAGAGCTATTAAATTTCAATAGTGAAACAACGTGAAATAGTGAGTGAAAGTACAAAAAAAAATTTAATCCGACTTCAGTTTTGGAAGCGTCTGCTTTAAAAGATAGGACAATTCGCGAATAATGCGAGGATATCCACTGCATCTCACGAATAACCCTCTTTAATCTTCCTGGTTGGAGTACTGTACCGGAGCCATGACCATACTCATAGCGAAGGGGCGGCGTACTCACGCAAGAAACTGTCGGTGCTATGTACCCCTGGGAAATCACGTGGCGCGGCGAGCGGTGAGTCTCGAGCATTACCGCGAAAGAAATTTCTCTGTCGCGGCTGCACGCGCGATGCAATTGCCATTAACGTTAACGGAGATTGCGAATTTCTCTTTCGCATTTCGGCAGATTACGCTGACATGCACGCGCATGCTTATATTCACCGGTGCAGGCATTGCACATTCCGCACGATTCCTTGAATACAAATGTTTTCGCATGCTCGTTCTCGGTGCTTGCGCTTTTAAAAACTTATGAAAAAACCCAAGTGCGAAAGTAAGGTATCAAGCGGCTCCTATTTAATTCGCAAATATTTGCGCGCGCCTCCTGCTATTTTTTGTACCGCCCACCCTCAGGCGCACGCGTCAGCCCAAACCGGCTCGAGTGTTTAATTAGTCCGGTGAATTAATTCAATTATAAAATCTTTAATTAGTACAAGCGCCATACGATTGCTGAGCGAGTCCTTTATTCCAGTGTGCAACTGGAATTCATAAAATAGAGCAGTGCGTTCTATTCCCCAATAGAGGTGCTCGCGGCTTTTCTATCTCATCACTCGGAAGCACGAGTGGTCCATGGCGGGCGAACACGTACGGTGGAAGAGATGCTTCCGAAAGGGATTTTCTCATGCCACGATGCGACACGCTCGCCAGTGTTATATCCCTCTTGTCTCTGTTAGTAATTCTCAGGGAGCTGGGTGAAGAAAACATACGTCAGCTATGTGAGACTGAGTGGACAGCTGTCGGTGCCTGTCGACGGAACCCTCCTCATCGTATATCAGATTTAGTGGCTTATCAATTCTCACCAAGAACCGTGGGGTATCACTCTGAACAACGTCCTAAGACATTTACAATTTTTTATAGTTTCCTTTCAACGTCATTCATTTCCTCACCATTTGTCCCTCTCTTCTGCGTAATCTGTTATAATTCTCAATACCAGAATCATTTTACACCGAAACGTTATGCAAATTCAGGATATTGCGAAACACTGTATTCAATCGTGGATTCGCGTTAGAAGAACGAATTGAAATTGATGCAGGAAGATAAACAAATAGATTAATCAAACAATTCGAATAATTGCATTTGCCAGGCATAAATATCCTGTTCGTGGTCCACGCCGCATAATAATTTTAACCAGAAGCTTTAGCTGTTCTGAAGCGAGATCTGTAGGAGTGGGATTAAATCCTCGCCTTGTTAATTGGATGGTATTAGTAGTACAGTTTGAGAGCATGCTCTTTACTTAGTATTGCGTAATCCTCTCATAGTACTATGAACAAAAAGCTAATGCACAAATAGCTACGTTTGGGTCTCAGCCGCTTTAGAAAATCAGCAACATCTTCCATTAATTTGCTTGAATCACAAGCCGTAATTAGCTAATCCCATTAGAGCGGTAGCAGTGCGCACGAAATTAGTGGCATTGAATTTTGCGTCTCTTTTCTCCGTGTTTACAGTCTTTCAATAGGGGCTCGTCTGGCGCGTCGAGCATGTCGGTCTGGCTGCCGCGCCTATGGTTGACCCTTACTACTGAATTTCCATTGCTGCGCCGTCGGTGGTGCGGGGCGTACTTTCGCTGGCCAGCACAACGAGGCTACTAATTCTGCTCTCGTTTCTTTTTTGCATCGCGGCTATCTGGGACACTTGGCCTTCCCTTGCCATTTGCCGGCGTCCCCTCCCGCACCACACCGATCGTCAGCCATACAACCCGTCTCCCTTTTTGTCCCTTCTTCGCCCTGGTTTCCGGACGCATCCGCTCTCCTCGTTTACCAGTACGGTCCAGTGCCGGGCGCGCGCTGACCATCCCTCACGCCCAATTCAGATTCATATGCAAATGTGCGAGCCGGCGGGAAAGAGCGCGTAGAAAGGAAGGGAAGAGAGTCCAGCAGGCACACGGGCACATAATGGGGAAAGAGGAAACGGTGAAAGAGAGTGGTCAGAGGGCGGATGCACGGAGGACAGGAGAGAGCGAAAGGGGGTGGAGATTTAGAGATAGGTGTGCGGGCTTGTGGGAATTCGGTAACGTTCCGAGGCTTTTTAAGCTCGGTCCTCGCTCCTACGTAGGAGACCAGTTTTCGTGGATCGGACGGTGGGTTCGGGGCTATTGACGGTTCGGCATAATGGTAAAGCTGACGAGTCGATAATCGATATGCGGTCAGGTACGCCCGATTCTACTGGCGAGCCCTGGCGCAACCTGCTTTTCCACCTTTTTATCCTTTATCTTCTTTTCCTTCTCTTCCACCCTTGATCATTCTCTCTTTGCTGTCGCTCTCGTTTGGTTTGTGTGTCTCTTCGCTTCGCTGAAGTCTGGACGGCGTGACTTTAGGTACGTGGTGGTCGTCGCCTTTTCCTCCACTTCCTCTTCCAATGGTCCTTCCATGCGCGGGTCTGCTCACTTTCTCACTCACTCGCTCCCACCCATCTTTTTTCACTCCAAGACAGCTCGTGCGGCTGCAGCGAGATTTGCATAATTGCGAGCGATTGTTTGTTCTCGTATCATGGCAGCTAGGTACACGCTCCTGGAGCCGAGCGTTGCCCTCCTCTGATCCTGATTCATATGCAAATAGCGGCCTACACCAGCGCACCATTGCACGGAATTGAAGAGTGACGCTTAGTATACCACACACTCACCCCTGATTGTGCTCGGCTTACTTCTCCTTCTCGCTCGACCATTCATGAATTCTCCGCGCCCCTCTTTTTCATGCTTGCCACCACGCTGAATTTGCCCTTTCCTGTATGGCCCGTGACTCTCGATATTTCGATCTACGCGCCCACCGCTTTTACATTGCCATGCACTTCCCTCAAATTCCCTATGTCTCTCTCCCAACACTCTCCCCTACTCTTGCACGAGCGCGCGCGCGCGCGCGCGCGCCTTCTCTCTCCTCTTACTCAATTACCCCCGGCGCTTGATCCGCTTTATACAAGTGCGCGTATCGGTCACGCGCTGCTGCACGTACTTAGGGCTCAGTTTGGAATTGCAGCAAAGCCCCTTAACTAATAGCCACACGGGAATTACGAAGTTCGTCCGAGAATTTCCGGAAATTATTGCTCTTCGATAAACACACAGAGTGGCTTGCCCGACTGCTGCTGCTGCTGCTGCTGCTGCTGCTGCTGCTGCTGCTGGTAGTGCGGTTCTATCGTGCGGGAGGAAGCGTGCACTTGGTAGTCCGCGAATCCAACCCCCAATCTCTAGGGCTCTTCTTGGTAGCTGCGCGAGTGTATATGTGCGAGAGAGAATCTCGCGGAAACTTACACCTCTTAAAGCTGCTTATCTCACGAGGCCATTTTCCGTCACGCTCATTTAACGTAGTTTCTGAGAGAGTGTCGAGAACGATCAAGCGAGGGAAGGCGTTAATCGCTCGACACGGTGTGATATTTATCCGGAGGCGAGAGCATTTCGCATTGACCCCTTCCTCATGGCTACCAGAGGCTATTCTACACCATGCATGCGGCCGACGTGACCCGCAGGCGATTTCCACCGGCCTCGACAAATCTGACGTGGAGATACCAGCTGAGTGCAGATTGCACCCCTGATATCTCTCTATGAAGGGAACAGGCTGTGCTGCTTGTGACGCTGGTTATTATTCATCGAATCAATGAAGTCGTAACATGCTCTCGCGTAATTCGCGTTTCTTCGATACGTGATCGGCATCGAGCCGATCCTGCTCCGGACGCGCACGTGCTCCGATTTATAAGCGAAAGTACGTGAGTGTAACCGGGCGATGCATGATTCCGATCGCACCATCGGCGCCGATTCTTTCGCTAGCATCACACTCTGCTGTCTCTCTTCCGAGTCAGCAAATCATCTGTCGCAGAAGTGACACTCCCCGGAAGAAGCTCGCTCCGTTTGACTCGAACCTGGGACCAACGTAGGCTGTCGTTCTGTCTTCCATTCCTTGCTTCTCTCGCACAGACAACTTCGCATTCCTGGAGTCCATTCGCGTTCCCGTCCCAGACACGAACACCCGGAACCAGTGTGATATGTTCCCGCGCTGCTGTCACTGCCGACTTCATCCGGCTCGTCCACAGTAATTAACAAGACTGGTTTCAATAAGGGCAGAAACGCGCTTGCTTGCCCGCACACCATCTTAAAGTCTAGTTAATATTACACTTTGCGAAAATCTTTCATCTACCAAGAGTGTAATAATTCTCCCGCATTCTTGTATTACTCCCTTTTTCTAACACAATTACACGAGTTATCTATTACATTCGCTCGCATAATAAAGCGAAAATCGTTTTGGAAGTTAAACATTTAAAACTTCGTAATGTTCACTGGACGGATGAACTTTTATGGGCAAAAAATGTTCCGCGAGAAATGCATGTTTGAAATGTAACGGGTGACATGTCATAAAGTGGTAATATCATTGGATTAAAATTATGTTCGAGCGAGGGGTTCGTAAAGGGAAGCAAGGTGGCAGGACCAGCGGGCATACGGAATTTCGGAACTCGTGACATTGGGATCGATCGTTGCTCCAGGGAGGTTGTATTATTGGACCGCCGTGAACGCCATTGCTCCAAGTTGCTCGGAGCAGTCTGGTATACTATATCCTGGGAGACAAGTAATGAGGGTCGTTTGGCCTCGTCAGCCCTTTAAAGTCTCTTACTCGCGACTGATTGCCGCCAGCGTGGCGGTCGCGGGGTTAACTCGTGTGGTCACCGAGCAATCAGTAAAACCTGGCGACCAGGACCTCCGCCGTTGGGGCGCCGGATGACATGCACACACGTGCACGTAAGGATCGCCTTACTTTGGTTGGAATTTTCGCGGGAAAAGCCTGGTGCTCGAGAAATTTAAGAAAGCGAAAAGAGAAGCAATTCCAAATACGTATTGGTCAACTGGAATGTCGGGGCAAGCCAACCCTTTGTGTGAACACGGGAACCACTCTGTTGTCATCGGAGGGTGATGAATGTAGCCTACTGCCCCTTTTGACCTTTATCCATCTCTCCACATGTAAGCAAGTGGACCAATACTTCTATTTGTTAAGGTAGGCGAATGAGAAAAATCGATTGTCGAGGTAATGAAAGCAGAAGAATGATAGATTACAAATATGAAAATATTCGAAATTATTATATATTGAATTATTACGTTGTATAACTACTTTCAAAGCTGTAATGCTAGTCTGTGTCCTAGAAAAGAATCCGGCCTAAGTACGTACGGTCATAACCCGGGTGATATTGCTTCTTAGAACACTCTAGGCTTGCTGGAGGCAGTATGCCATACACGTCTATGTATTTTATGAAATATCCGCGAAAGACACGGGGTCAACTTCGTAAAATAGGAAGAGCATGATGATGAAGCCCGAACAAGAATGCAAGCCTGCAGTTTAAACATAAGGCAAGGCCAGCCTGATACTTGTCTGGCGAGTCTCTCGAGATATTATTAAAACATCGCGGGACGGCATCCGGCAGAGTCGGCGTATTCCCGAACGTATTCTCGATATTTTGTAAATACGAGCGGACCCGGAGAATTCGTAAACTCCTTGGTGGATAGAGGCGGAGAGCGCAAATGGCCCGGCTTTCTTGCTTCTTGTGGAACGGCGGCCAGTCTGTTGGCGCGCTCCAAGTCCGCTGCTAAGTTCGCGCAAGCCAAGTACATTGAAGCGCCGAAATTTTCCAAGTTTCCCTGCGAGATCGAGCGGAGCCTTTGGAATTCGTTTTGTACTTTCTACTTGGCGCGTTCTTGCCTCTCGTTCTCCCTCGCTCTCGTAGAACCTGGCGTATGTACTTGGGCAATCGAGTGCCCTTCTTTCTCATCCGCCTGCGAGATCCCACTTTTTGCGAGCTTCGCCAAGGAGGCCAATTTTTATTTCCAAAACTTTCATCTACCCCTTGCGTCCTCGTGGTCAGAACCCGAGACATGGATGCCTGAACCGGATGATTATGGCAAATCGAATTTAGCGGAGTTTTTGACTAGTCCGAAGTACTCCTGCGATTTTATCCTGTCTTGAGTAGAAAAGAGGCATTTCAAAAGACTTCTAGTAATCCCGGTACCGAGAAGGTTCCCCATATTTACACTTCCCATAAACTTCCGCGTGATGGGCCATTGCTGACATAGGAGGATATCAGAAAACAGGAAGCCACTCAAGAATGCACACATTACAAACTTTCAAAAATGCGAAACATAGTATGCCGTACGCTGGTGGAAAATGATAAATAATACTATATCACTTGTGTAAAGCGGAGGAAGTTTGGTAATTGGGAGCCAATCAAATTCGATATAAGATCTCTCCTGCGGCCAGGAGTGAAAGCCTGCTGTCGAACGATAGCGAAGTTCCTCGGTGAAAGGGAAAGCCGGTCTATTCACACCAGGGATAGGTATTCCTCCCCGTCAATTGACAGCAACTGTCGTTGACAGCTCAAGCGGCAGAAAGAAATTACCGGGAAGATATTTAAAGACCCTCCTTTACCTAGCTCTTCCACGACTCCCCAAGGCGACGGTCGATATATTGATGCCTCCACTTCCTCACTCTTTTATACTGGCAATCTACCGTTTGAAATTCCACCAATTACAAGCAACAGTATTGAATACTTACTGCCTTGGCTTCTACAGCTCCAATTTAGTTAAATATGTCGAATAAAATTAATGGTGTGCTTAGCGTCCGCGGACTCATTTAATTAATTGTGACAGGCAATGCAATTGAAGAACTCTGTTCGGTCCCATAACATTAATCGAAATGGATCTCTTGATTTTACTCACTGCCATCTATATCGATGCACGAGTGTTCTCATTAACTGAATAATTATTTGGACATGCAGGAAATCAGTGAGGGAGCGTCGCTTGTGCGTGTGATGCATCGCGCGAAATCTACATGCCACGGCTGTGCTTTCGAGGCATGGGAGTAATCAGTCAAAGCACCTATAGCATGGTTCTCTCCCTCTCTCCCTTCCACTCTGTGACGTATAGAGTTGCAACGGATCCGGACAGAGTATCAGAGGCGATCTCGGATTCGTGTGTTTATACGGTATCCTTGATACCAGATACAGTCCGGGATTACGAAGTGGATATCGTGCACTTAATCTTACATAGGAACCCGCAGCTCCATTTATATAGCAGCTCTGTAAAGCAGTCCCAGGGAACATTGAAAACTCCTGGGATAGGATAGCCAGCTCGAGAGAGACTAAGAGAGAGAGAGAGAGAGAGAGTTGGTGTGCGTGAGTGAAAGAGAGATTCGTGCTGGCCGTGCTCATCTACTCGGTTGCTCTGCTATAGTTTCATCCATCCGTCCGGCAGGCGGGGGTCGGTCGGTGCGATTCTGAAAGCGAGCCGGACTAAAGTGTAATTTAACGCCCTGCTCGTGGCCCTCTTTCTATGAAGCCACGACCACAGCAACTGGGGAACCAGTTCGCGTATATAGCCCTCGCGAACGCCGCCGACGCCGCCGGCAATTGCCGCGGACGAGCGCCTTTTAACCGTTATTAATTGCCCAGTATTAATATAAACGCCCGGGCTTAAAGAGAATTAATGTAGCCGTCCACGACTTAGCGCACTGCCAAGTCTGACCCCTACGCTTTCACCCGCTTTACCTGGATTCCGTTAGCCTGTCTTCTATCGTACTCCGCACTGATTTACTGCTTGCTTATATTAGTCCGCGCGGGATCCCATCTGTTCTCAATTAGAAGCGATCATAAGCTCATTTTTGTTACACTTGCTCTTGCAAGCTTTCAAGAATGCAGAACTGGAAGTAGCCGGAGTGTTCTCCTTCCCTGGAACTTGAGAATCAAACCATTCAATTAGTAAAGTCACTCGTGACAATGATATCTCATTCACCGCGTGACAAGAGTCAACGGGAAGCACGTGTGTTACGCAGCCATCGGTATCGGCAACTTTTAACACGCCTGAGTTTACACGTGCGGGGTTTGCATCCACCGCTAGGGGTGGTAAATTGTGTATCCGAATGTAGGCGTTCTAGTTGGTCGTACGTGGCCGGTGGCAGTGTGTTATCTTTGTTGCGAGCGATGCTTCTACGGTGCTTCGTTGGCATAGTACGCTGCGCCTCTAATTTCCCTTACACTCTATTCTCTTCTACTACATGCAGCTTTCACATACTCTCCCTCTCTCTCTCTCTCTCTCTTGCAACCGCCCAGTTTCCTGTTCCACCTGGGCTGTTCGTGTTTCCTCCCTCGCGCTTTTACGTACCTCCTGGTGCTCTCGATCCTTCTGGCGCCGCGCTTGCCCGTGATCGCCTTCCTGCAAATTGATGGGTAATCGCGGGCACGTCGTTATTCATCGGTTTTGCGCCCCGGCTTCTTGGCTGCACGGTTAATCCGCGGTTGCTCGCCCTCCCCAACAACTTTCCTATTCCATGAAATTTGCTCTCGTTAATTCACCGCTCTGGGAGCGAAGGTAGCCACTTTGTCACGGGTACTTCGGAGTTCCCCGGTTGAAAAAGCTTCGACCCGTAATTGTTCAGGTCACTTAGTTCTTTTGACAGGTGCACATACCGATGCTCGCCACTGCTCTGACATCGATATTGTCGACGGGCTGGTTAGTATGCGTCGGCAAATACACTAGATTTCGCTATCGGCATGCGTACTCAAGCGTGTACCACATAATAATACAGCACCAGCCGGTCGTGCTAGACCGTCACGCTCTTGCAATAAGTTGTCGATCGTAGATTACGTATAACAATTTCAGTAGTGATTTTTATTCGTTCATCGAGTTTCTTGGTGTTTCTGTACTCTACCTATCTGTAAATCTGCATTAAGTAAATAACTCCCTGGAGATTTGGTATTTACGTAGATATCAGTGAAGGAGTATTTGCTAATACCGAATTAAGCACAATACGCATATGTACGTAGACACGTATGCAATGTCATCATTGCAAATAAGGATCTCCCCTCGCTTTCGCAAGTATGCACGTAGAAAATTAGGGTATCCCTGTGCGATTTGAATCTCTTGACCATCGGTTTGGTACAGCTGTGGTAATCCCTGTGGTCTGGCCCAGATTTGCACAGGATGGATCCATTATTTTGAAACCAAGTGAATAACGGATGCCGGAGCGAAGAGACCTGAGGAACCGAGACTACGCTGTGTGGTTTAGAGATTACGATTTTCTGTGCTACTTTCGCCATGGGATTTCTTTCCAATATTCTTACGAAAAAATCATCTATATATCTTCAACTTTATATATTTGGGAATGTGTTCGAGAGATTTTCCCCCGACGCTTGCAGTCTCATGCCTACACATCCGGTCCTAGAGCGTCCTCTCCGAGCAGCTCGAGCTAAACCACACGATAGAGCAGAATTGAAAATATTTCCAATGATTTGAGTGTTATATTTAAATTACAAAAATCATACATAAACGATGCATCCTATTTGGAATGTAATAGGTAATCATTGCTAAGAGTTCGTCTTTAAATTCGAAGGGAATTAATGCCGCGCGAGAAACTGCATGTGGGCCGTTAGAAAAAAGCTGAGCATAGAGGAAGGCGGATAGCCGTCGCCGGCTGCAATCGTGGACATGGAGCCAGCCAGCTCGTGCACGGCTACACGTGTACGCGAGAGATAATATCTTCCAAAGGGTTAAGTACACCCGCATCCCTGCGTGGCGGTACCGTGATGTCCCATGGCCTCAATGACCCCATCTTCCCCGCAGTTCGGCCTTCTCCTATCCTATGATGTCCTATCCTCTCCTTGGAAGCTTGCTGCACCTTCTGCTACTGATTGCAACCCACTCCAACTGCTCTCAGCCGTGCATACCTTTCCTGCCTTCCTTTACCCAGTCAGACACTGATGAAATTTGTCTTGTTCGATTGTCTACGTCTGCCACGATTACCCTGAACCTCAAATCGTAGCTGTCTGATCTCGTTTTGTGCTGGGATTCGGGGATGAGGTGTAGATGAAAGGGAAACAAGGAGACGAAGACATGTTGTAGGATTGAGGAATTGCTGCGTTTGATACCCAAGTGGCAATCCGAGGTGGATTCCTCCTGCTTTCAAACTGAGAGTCTTTCTGACGCGATCACTTGACTTGCTTGCTGCTATGTGCAGACTGCAAAGGGAGAGGGAGAGAGAGAGAGAGAGAGAGAGAGAGAGATAGGGAGTGCGAGACCGAGAAAGGGGAGCAAGCGATCGCGGTGGATACAGAAGAGCAAGTTCGCGGTAACCACAAGCCAAAAAGACTTCAGCACAGCCGGTGCTTTCGCCGCAGAAAATGTTTCAATCGAAGACGTGAGAGGTCTTCGAGGTCCGACGTCTATGATCGAAATGCCGGCATTCAACCCGAAGGTATTCAATTGTACCTTACCCCTCCTGCCCGAGTGCGCCAAATAAAGATCACCACAGACGTCCTTGAATTCTAAGCTTGAAACGCGCTCGTTTCATGATCCTTCCACGAACCTTCAGCCACGGATCAAGGTCGAAACGTTCATTCAACGGTGATTTACGTTGTGAAATATTAAGAGCCAGATAGGCCAATTACGTCGTCAACATGGACCCATGGACTAACGGTTCCTGTAATTGCCCCACTTTGCGGGCTGTCAGGCAACACGTTGATTTCCTCAGTCCGAGTTTATAGAAACTATCGCCAAGCTCTATAGCCGATTGGTGGTCCCTCTAGTTGTATTTGTTTCACGTGATAAGCCGTTTACACTTTGCGCTGGCCAAAGTTGGCCATGCGCGAAACTGTTCAATACATTCTGCCGAATGATTTATTGCAGCGGTTCTCTCCGCGGCTCTGTCTCACTTGGAGGTGTAGCAGAAAATTTGTTAACCTGAATTTCCGTGGCTCCGATAGAACGTGTACCATACAAGCCGCCGACGTTATAAATCTTTTCGCCGCGAGAAACTTTTTGGATTAAATTCCTCGGCCGTCTGCCGCCAAAGCCGCTCCACTTGACTCTGTTAGTATGCACATCACGTTTTTTATTTGTTCTCCTGTATTAGCGACTACCCACGAAAGGCATTCGCTCTTTCGGTTGGTCCGCTTCCTCAAATTCTTTCGCTTCACATCTCGTCACTCTTGCCTCTTTTCGAGCCCGACGCGAGATTGACCCACATTCTTCTTTCCGATATTTGTCAGTGAGTGATTCTCCTGGCACGCACTCCACAGCTATTCGTATTACAATTCATTACAATCCCATGCTGTTAATCAATCGGCTGATGCAAGGCAAAAAAGCGATTAGATTTAATAAAAAATGTGACGTAGATGAAAAACCTACGATGATATAAATCTACAACTAATTCTCTCTCTTTTCACTCGATCTTTAAGTCTCTTTGAATTATTTTTCTCTTCAGCAGCAAAATGTATATCTTGCTCTATTTACGGTCTGTTTTTCGTCCGGCAACACACTCTCCTTGAGGAAAACTCAGCAGGTTATTACTCAGAGTTATTACATATTAACGTGCACCGTGAATTCATGGACGGAAAGGCATTCCATGATTTATTAAGTATGTGCACTGAATTCACGGATGAAAGATATTCTTCGTACTAGGAGAGTAAGCCGGCTGACGTATGCATAGTGGGCATCAATTCCCAAGTGCTTTTCATCGTAGATAAACTGTTGTCCGACGTGATGCGCTGTTCGACAAGTTCGAGAACTATGAAAAGCAAGACGGTCGCCGTGTTCTCTGTTGCTCTGTTCGGGGTTCTGTCCATCCCTACTTACCACAGGACATGACTCGGAACGTCGGAACACTGTGAACGATCCTGGAAGCGCTGTATCGATCCACATAGCAGGCCCGCCCCCGGGTTAGGAATTCGGACCGATACGAGAAACAGGTGTCTCCCACGAGCCGTGTACAAGGACCATCTCCAGACTTGGAGACGGATAGCAGAAATTACGTCGGGAATTTCCCCTAGTCTGAGACCCGTGCAACCCCTAACACTGCTCCCTCTTCCAGCGGTGGTCCGTACAATTCGGAATTCGTGGTTCCTGTCGCCTTCAAGGAGAGACAAGACATCCGGGCCGCCTGGGCTACGCAGTGCTAAGGAATTGGAGGTTGAATAATTTAATAGCTTATTCTTTTCGTCAACTCTAAGATGGACGACTGGGTCGCGCCCCAAAAATTTCGCCGAATTCCATTTCTTGATTACCGCGATGATACCTAGTGATCTTAATTCGCTATGATAGGACGTAAATCTACAAGAACATCCTTCCCAGAGGAGAATTGGAAATAAAGCCAATGATGGGCTTGCAATTCAACCGAAGGGATTTCTCAAGGCCGCTCTGCTGGAAAGTTCGAGCATTGTCTCACCGGGAGGAAACACTCTCAAAGTATTTGATCTATTCCTAAACCAATTTCTTAGCACTCTTTATGTACTGAGTATGTACTGGCTGCGTCGTCGGTACATGTGCTTCGCAAGGCGACAGGAGAGATTCACATGCTCGCTCGCGTGCACGTATGTAGGTGGATATGTTCCGATCTCCAGTGGAGGAATGGCGCAGACTGAGGCCAGTCAGAGGGAAGGGAGAGAGAGAAAGATAGAGAGAGAGAGGATGGTTGTGCGGTTGGATATTCTCGCCGGGTGGGAAAAGAAATTGGGAATTTCACGCTCCCGTTGCTCGTCCTGGCTCGGATGTGCGGATAAATATGTGTGCTGGGTGTGTATGTGGACGATAGCGCGCGCTCGCGCACTCTCTAATGGTCGGAAGAAGGTTCCTCGTCTTTTCGATCTTACGTGAAATCACATAGATCCGGCCGCGCTTGCTTCTGCCGAGGTCCACGTCCCCTTTCGTATTTCATCGATGATACCTTACCGATGGACGTCGGTTGTCCCGTACTTCACATACTAAAAGCTTTTCGCAAAGCGCTCGCGTAGATATGGGCCTGCTGTGCTCGTCTGCAACATGGTATTACGTTTTCTCAAATATTTATCATTCGGCTGCAGCCGATTTTCGGCGGTTGAAGATGCGTTTCACCGAACTTGCACTCGCTCTCTAGAGCTTAACTCGTTCGCCAGTTCCCTTTTACCACTGCCGTTTGCGGTAATAATATTTGCGTTCAACGCGTAATCGACGACGCTTTGCCCTAAGTATGTAAATTCAGCGGAGTGTCGAAGCTATGCCGACGGCATGCGTGAAATGTGCCCTAGTATGGAATGTCTACCAAAGCGAAGGCTGTCGAGAGAATTTTCTCATTTCATTACCATAGTTATGCCAATGAAAATGAGATCTGTGGTCGTCCGCTAGAAACTGCTTGTAACAATGTACACTTGTTAGCAGTGCTGACGTACGCGTTCATCACGCAAACTGCTCTTGCTAATCCCACCACCGAGCACCGGTTTCATATATCGACTACAGCAAGTATTAGTTTGATCCATATCAGCCTCTCGGTACATTAAAATGCCGGAGTATAATAGTGTAATCTGCGTTGAACATGGGCCAGAGCACACGCTCGAAACAGGATGCCGAGTTACCGAAGTACTTGCAACTATGTAGTTCCGTCAAGTAATAATTGATCCGCGCCTTTGCTGCGTGCTAGTACGCCCGAGGCGACTTTTCAACTGGTGAGAATTTGGCTGGTAATAGGTCCACGGGAGCCAAACAAGAACCAAGCGGCACTCAATCGACGTACATAAACAAGTATCCAAATATTTAACATCATAGCTTATACAATTACATTGAAATTTAGAGAAGCATGTTGCTGCTCATCAATACGATTAATATTTTCCAATGCTATCGTCGATATTGATTCCCGCACTCGGAATGTTCACATTAAATTTGTGCACGATAGTGAATCTAGCATCTATTTGGATAATTATTCATCACGGTGGGCTGTATACCATAATACTATTGCCTGTTAATTCTAGTAATAACGCATTAATTTCTGATATGCTAGGATTACTCGCGAGAGAGGCCATTAAACGGCTTCGAATGTTCAGATACTCTTTCCAGTGCTTGCAATGTCAATTCCAATTTTCATGCCAATTATACGAGGTGCCAACAGCCAGGTAAATGCACACGTCTAAAATGTTCAATTGAGTAGTTGAGTGGTTTTGGATTGCGTGATGGGGTTCGGAAAAAGGAAAAAGGAGAAGGAGTGCTTGGCGGTGACTGTGTAGCTTTGGAATACTAGCTGGGTCTGTGATCGGCGACAGCGTTCTCTCGGGTTTGGCATATCTATTCGCTGGAAAATGTGCTTCATGAATACGCTCCACGATTCTGGATCGAGCGAATCGCGTAAACGCCGATTTTTCCCGAGGGAGTGGTCGGATGGCGATCACACGGAGTAAAGCAGAAGGTGGAAAAGGCGAGCAGCGACATTGAATTAAGCGTGTCAAATGGATTCAGGTTTACCGCCCTAGAATAAAAAGGATGCACTTTCTCGAAGTCAGACAGAGTGACAGAAAGATAGAAACGCTGGCGATAACGGAGTTCAGGCAATATGTTTGAAGCTAAATCGCGTAAGAAAATCAGTGTGAGGTGGTGCAGCATGCCTCTGAGGGTATCGAGAGGAAAGTCTGGATTCTTTGGATTAAGAGTGTTCGTGAGGAATCTGTATCGATGTTTCCGCGAAAGGCGGCCTTTGTGAGTGAAGCTATATGATAAAGAAATATCGTTTTATATCGTTTTCCGGGCGGAGATACGCTGAAGGTGTCTGGAAGTCCATACAGCGGAAACAGACGAGCTCCTGTCGCCCGCCCTTGGGGCCAAGCGAGACGCTTTCAAAACTTTTGGAGATATCGAGGTTGATGGCAGAAACCGTGCCAAACCTCTTGTAACGCCCGTTTACCCCAGTGTGTTCGACATCGCCTTTGTTTTCCACGCTTGTCAAGTATACTTCCCTAGATCGCCTCGTTTTTGCTATGGCGATCTGTCACGAGGGCTCGCACGAGACCCAATATTTGGCACTGTCATTGGTCTTACTAAAATTAAAAATACTATTAACCGGTCTAGTTTCTCAACAGCGAAGTTTACCAACCAATCTCTACGATCATAAAATAAATACGGGAATGGAGAAATTCAATTTACTAAAAAGTGCTTTCTAATTTAATACTGGAAAAATGTTGCGGTTAGTTGGTGTGTGGTTTACCCATATTTGGTTACAAGCGCAAATATATTATAGTATTATCTTTCACGTCATGCAACGTCACTCCCTTTACGTTTACATCAACTGCCCGGTGGTTTACATATCGAGCTACTGCCGATAGTGTACGTTAACCGCAGTTGAAATGCATTCTGCGGCCCGTCTATTGGATCGAACTTCCGCCAACAGTGCGTGCATACACTCACTCGCATGGCAAGCTCACCTCGGACACGATGACGCTGCCGGAAGTGCGATGGTGAAGCTTGCGGCTTCCCTTTTCTTTCCGTCTTCTCGGGAGAACCCCGGAAACCAGCCGCCTAGGCGCTTTCCTCCCGCAGCGCAGAAGAACTTCTCGCGGAAGCATAATAAAATTTCCGTGGAGAAAACGGAGGGCGGTGGTGGGACAGACGCTCCGAGTGGAATTTCCTTGTCTCCTTGAGACAGAGACTCCTCGAGATGTTGCCCTATTACGCAGCCTCCCGCTGCATCCGACCCCCCTCCGACACCATCATTCCGCTCTGTATTCCACTGCTCTTTCGAAGAAAGTTCTATTGATTCTACAGATTCGCCTCATTTAATACGATTTTAATAATGCAGCGTCGGAGTTGTTCTAGCTCGAACTTCCTCTTTTGCTTCTTTTGCCTTCGCTTATATACGGACTTTTGGTCAATTGCAGTTTTAACTAGTTTATGTGCAATAAACCAATAGAATTGTACTAGTAAATCACACTTTTCTGAATCTGCCATCTTAAAGCAAAATCAGTAGAATATTGAAAAGAATTAACGATGTACCGGAAAAGAGCACTTATTTGACTTCGCAATCGGAAGAATGTAGACACACCCCCACAAATGACAGGACCATCTTATAACGGGCCGTGCCAGGAAGTCGCGACAGCAGTTCGAATCGATGTAATTATAGCTGTTTCCTGTAATTCTTCACAATTGCGGTGCGAGAGGGAAATAGCGACGTTGATGGGAGAAAAAGGTGAACGAAGAAGGGGACGAAGGACGCTTAATTAATACAGTTACGTTCCCCGAATGCTGATTTTAAAGTAAGATATTTCGTTCAGTGTTTAAACTGAAACGGTGGTTGGAGATAGGAACAAGCAGCCAGAAGATATTAAATGTGAACATTGTACGATAGGGTCTGTTGGCTCGCATGTTACTCTAACGATATCCATCGCACAAGCTAGATCAACCGGCATTCCTGTCATGTCTCGATATATACTGCTGGACGATTAGCCTTCGAGAATCAGATCTTACCGACAATGACGCAGCTCCGATGGTATTACGTTGATCTAAGGATATAGAAGGCGAGAGCACTTGCGCACTGTTTCTCGAAGGAAATCGCCACGCCTTGCTTTAAGTAGATTACCTTCCCCTCGCTTCCTCCTCGAGATAATGGTACCCCATTGGCGCCTTGGAAATTCACTGGTATGTGCGACTCATATTTAATGGTCCGCTTAACGTTTCCTTCGACCGTTCGTGCCGCTGTCGTCGATAACTACTGATAATTGGACTTTATTAGAGAGTGCTGGTCTTTCTTTCGAGTGTTAATCAAAGTCACGGAAGAAGCGAAGCTAGCTGCTCGTGCTGCAGGATCCGTATTGACAGTAGCAATTGACAGGGATAACAAATGGGTGGCAGGCGGACTAACAGCACGAACAAGATAAAGTCTGGCTTCCGTTATACATAGCTCGTGCACCGCTACGAAACCCTTATGATAATCCTTCCCTATGATTGGTAGGATTTGTTTCTACCGTAAGTTCCCCGCGTGCGGCACGGAGCAAAGCGCACAATCTATCATCTGATATTCAATAGCCGATAAGTAACTTGTCGTGTAAATCTTACTCTGCCGATGTTTTACGCGCTCGACACGGCTTACATATCCCTACAAGGCATGCTCGTTAGAGCTTTATGGAGACTGCATTCTTAAATACGCCGATGATGAAACAGAGATTTTTCTAGTTCTTAAAGACGTAGTACAGTAGCGCGATCGCATGGGAGACGCCGCGATGAAAACTGTAGCCTCTTAAAGAGCGTCGAATAAGCAGACGATATTCGGAGAAATTCTGCTTATACCTTTACCCATGATCATGCAAACGCTAAGGAAGGCACTGAATGCACTACATTACGCGCATTTCACAGTGGAATAGAATTTCTGAACTTTTATAGTGGAATATCCAACCACAATCCCGGAATATTCCTTAACAGCTGCATCTTCCGAGGATTTGCCCCTGAATGACAGAATGAGAAAGAGCGAGAGCGAGGACTTCGTTCTATGCCAGCTTCCACAATGAATATTTTACAAAACGCGAATATAAATAATGAAATCGATGAAGTTCCACCATCTGTTCAGCGTGAAAATAAATTAAAAAGAAGTGCAGTAGTAAATGAAAATTGAATCCACTCTTCTTCCTTGGCGGTGCGAACTGCATACAGATGCTTAGGAAGGCAGAACGCTATGCGCATAAGTAACCCCGTGCGATTTTCGTGGAGCAAGTATACAGGCAATACTCGGTAACCCCAGGGTTCCGTAGGATCCCCGGGTGCGGCACGTGGCAATGGTGTTGTGTCACGTAATATTGACTATCGAATAGATGGGAAGGCTGGTGCACGGCGAAGGAAGCCGAGGTTGGTGCAAGGGGTTGGCTTGGTGCAAGCACATCGGGTGCGCGCCGGATGTGCACTTCTTATGCAAACTGGCGGTGGTCCAAGTCCTGGTATTACGAGGTGTCAGTTGTGTCACCTCTTACGCCAAGGACCTCGTCCTCCCGAATCGAGTCGATTCGATCCCCGACATGTTTCGTTTCATATCATACCACTAGCAGCAGCGCTACTATCTTTCCTTCCGTTTTCCCTGGGCTCGACCGCGCCTCTTTACAAATTCTTCAACGTTACACTCGACTTTCTGTCATTCCACCCCTCCCTCTCTGTCGCTACCGAGAGCTTCTTCAGCATATCATGGTTATCCGCCTCGCACGCTCTCCTCTCTCTCCCTAGTCTCCCGGTCTCGACCCTTTTCATCTCTGACTACCCTCACTGTCTATCGCCGAGTACAAGTAGCCGGAGCGGGATAAGTGCACTTATATACAGGGTGACGTTGGAGCCGTCATATCGCTCGGGTACCGGGAGGAAAAAAGCCGAGCGAGACTCGCCGTCCAAGTATATGGAAGTCGAGCTTTCAAGCTCAAAGAAGAAAGTCAAAGGCATCTTTTGCTCTCCTTGCCCGTGACACAATCGTACTAGTGCACATCGTGCAAAGTTTTAAGCTGCACCGGCATCACTAATGTAAAGAGACCGTCGTCGGTGAGAGAGATATCTCGGTAACAAAGGGGAACCGACAGTCGACTGGGTGGCGGCTGGGCCTTTTTAGATAAATTCTCCGCGCTTCTCGCCCGACTGTCATCAGAATAAAGATTTCATGGAACGTTCGTTCAACGGCCGCGTTGGCAACTACGGCGGCAGCGGCGGCTTATGCATGTGCTACTAGGAGATTTCAGGCGGCATCGTGTGGGTGGATGCGCACGGATTGAAAGGGCAGAGGGGCGCGCGTACACGCTGCTACATGGCCATTCCCCCTTTTTCTTTAAAGCGGATCCCACGAGCGTGAATTAAGGGCGACGCGGATACACCGACCGATACAGGAGCCTTACTGTCCTGTTAACCCATTAACCCCTCGCAGCGTGCCCTCGTTAACCTGCCCCCTCCGAGCGTGTACGACGACTACTTTCGAGTTATGATCGCCCGGTCACGTTTTCGTCGACCTCCGTGGGATAATGCACGCTCGACACACCCGGAGGCCTCTCTCGAGCGATCCGGGCCATCGATTCGCCTGCGAGACAATCTCGTTCCTCCCGCTACCGCACTCGCTCTCCTGCGTACTCTTCTACCTAGCCGGTTTGCCGCGACGATTTCTTCGACTCGTCCTAGCGCGCAAAGGACCGCACTTCCACAAACACGGAGACACGTCTTCGAGTCTCTAGATCTAGGAATAGAAGACCATATACGGCCGCTTTCAGGTTGGAAAGGACATGGGAGTCCGCGGGACTCTCGCTACCCTGAGAACGCCGCACTTCGTGGAATTCATGGGGAATGCTCTGTCCCCTTAAAAGCTCCCCTTTTCACTTGGACTTAAAGGAAACCTGGAAGCTTGATGTGCTCGGCTCGATGGATCCGCGCAGAACTAACATTGCCGATTCGCCGTGTAGGCATTTTTCCAAGGGCATCGGTATGCCTAAAGTACCTGCTTGGTATTCGACTTGAACCCGCGCACAGTCTGGCGCTTGGTATCGATCTGACACTGCTTTACTTCAAGCAAACATTGAAGTTTGAATCACAAACGAAAAGAAAAGAATATCTGTATTTATATAACAAGTGTCAATTTTGGGCCAATTATCTGTTATTCTGAATATGAAGAAGTGTAGGATGAAAAGTGGATATATGATTTCCGGAGCATCAGAATCTCTCAGCGAGCGTGCGGTTTACACGCGTGTCTCGGAAACCACTTGCAGCAGAGAGTGCCGAGAGACGTCCTCACTGGCAGAGTACCATTGGGAACAATGGGTTATAACGATCGAGGCCCAGAGGAATTAATACCCTTGAAGTGGCGCTCCCACCATTGTAGCCCGGCTCGATTAGGTATCCCCAGTGGAGAGTCGATTCGAAAGCCTTGCCGCCAGTGCGGAATCAACGCGATGCGACGGCCAAAGTACATTATGTAAATCGGCAGGATAACTAGGTAATTAAAGTACGAGAATAAACTACGAATGCTTGAATTCCTGAGCGAGTTCCTTCCATTTCAGAGAATCCCCGTTCGTTGTTGGGGCCGTTCATCGGCATCCTTTTGTTCCCTGCCCACTCTAAGGATTCCGAACTCGCTAACGAGGGAGCGCGAACCCTTATTTTTGAATCTCTAATTCCTTTCGTCCGTGCAACCCCTAGTTTCCCGAGAGGGACAGACACGGAAAACGAATGTGGAGGGTGGGGTAGATGGAGCAGGGGAAAGCGCGGCCTCCTCGTTGAGGAAGACCGCCTTTCCTGGAGTGCCGCTGGAAAGTCGGAATCGTTCGGGGACTTCTGGCAAAGGATGCTGTACTGAGAGGAGGGTAGTTTAAGAAATCCTAAATTCCATTCGGGGCGCCGATTAAAGAGATCGAGGTACGTTCTGTGAATAAGAATTGGCTTTGCGAGGCTGCCTTTACCTCTCCGACCTACCCGCTCCGCTCGAGCATAATCGATGTCTTAAATAATTCATACTAAATATTTTTTGTGCCAAGAGTTTGTCCGGAGCGCGGTGCGCCGAATGGCGAAACTTTTTAATAAATCTAAGTTTGTCTCGCCTCCCGGAGGAGCTTTCGTGCGTATAATTGTTGGCGCGATCGCCAGCGAGGTTTTAAGAAGTTCCGCTTTCCAGAATATCATAAATTCAAATGCAAACTAAGTAAATCACGGTGAAACTCGAACGGGTGAAATCGGATTCCCCGGAAAAGTAATAATGAATGAACAATTAACAACAATATTACATTAAATGTTCATCAAGAATGAGTCAACGAAAAATAACTCACCGTTTCGTGAAAAACATTGGCAGTTGAAATCCACGTAACAACAACCTCTGCATTTTCATACATTTCCGAATACAACAAACAGTTTGTCTGTGCCACTGAATCAGTTTGACGGAATCGTTTACCGCGAATATATCCTAAAAAAAAAAAATTCAGCAGGTTCGATATGGCTACAATAATTGCATTTCATCTCTTTCGCATTGCATTAGAAATGGTTGATGTTTTCCAAATAAATGGAAAACATTTGTTAAAACATTTTTAGAAAATGTGGATAATAAACTTTCGCAATGATCGTACTGGGAAATCGTCACACGCATCCCGTTTAGTAGTTGTAGTAATACTGCCAGCGGTGGGAGAATATCGGGGGAATGTCGGTGGACATCAAGCATAGTTGCGAACATTAGCGTCGAGCGACACGTTTGGAGGCTTGGTATACATATAATCGATCGAAGCTCGCGCTGTGCTTCCTCACCATTGTTTGCATTTTCGGGTGGTCAGGACGAGGTCAATCCTATGGAAGGCAGGTTGTTCGCTTACTCACAGCTTTCCCCGCTGATTATTCCCCCGCTTCAATAAATACCTGTTCGAATTCCCTTCGCATCTTCTGCTGCTGCTGCGGCAGCACCCTCTGTGTTTACTTTCGAGAGAAGCACTTGCCTGCATCTGACTTCGAGCGCTTCACTTCCTCACTTCATTGGCTGGCCAATTTGAGTACTATCCGTGCATACTAGGCCCTTGCGTGTACATTCGATCCATTCGTAAAGGCGGATGCAAAGTGGCGATCGAAGCATATTCAATACGAGCTCCTATTTGATCCTTGGATTATTCGTCCTGATATAATTCGTTATCAATGTACATAACTGCTCACTGTTCGGTCCAATTTCTCTACTCTGCACATATTATAGCTATGCGACGATGATGTTGCCATTGTGTCGGTGGGTTCTTCTCCTCGCTAATTTTCCCTGAAAATCTGAGTATCGTTTGATAGAGATTGCAATTATCGCCGTTCGGACAAGGGAAGGTTGTTGCCGGATGCCGGCGGCGGCTATGCGTTATCAGAGCGTAATGATCAATACCTTTTAATTATAATAATACAGAAGATTGCCATGGCGGGCGGTTATATTGAAGCGAGCACGCGGAAGCGGGACGAGCGGGGAGGGAAGCAGTGGCTGTAGCATTTATTTACGCGGGCCAACATGAGAATTTTTTGCCGGTCTCGCAGCCCCGTAAACTTTTAATGAAAAATCGGCGAACGTTCTCCCTGGCAGGCGCACACAGTCCACACGCGCGTTACTACTTGCGCGGTGCGAGCGCAATCAACGCACACGAAAATCCAGCGCGTCAGTGTGATCTTTCTACAGAGAGATATCCTGGTGATATATAGCAATATGAGAACATTTGTTTAATGAAGCTGTATTCTTTGCCTCGATTAAAATGAAACGCTGCCTCTATTTCGGCGAGATACATTCTGGATAAACGTGATCCTCGATGACGCTATCGTTCGTAATCCTCTATGGAACAGAGAGGAAATTACATATGAATTATACAATCGTCGTCGACTTCACTGGTATGGATTATGATGTTCACTATGAAGTGGAAGTATGTGATCATTTGAAGTTTGAATCTTTAAGATAGTAGCGTGAGAGATAGTGTGTCCTCATTTTGAACAGGTTCCCAGATGAGAATTTGCATTTCTATTGTGGAAGCTGCAACGTCGCATTTAACTTACAAATCGGTTGGAACATTTCGCTAATCAATATGGTGATCTAGTTAGCATTATGCGGCAAATATATCGCTCGGGGCGATCGATATCCATCAGAAGGTGGCACTGCAAGTTAAAGCTCATCGACGATCCGACCAAAGGTGCTATGGATATGGCGGTGAGATTCCAGTATTAGCTTAAGAACCGGCACTCCGTAAGTGGTACTTTCGTTAGCCGCGCGCAGAACTGATAAATATGCAATTCTGCAAAATCAAGGAAAAAGAAAGAACAGGCAAATGAGCAGTATCTGCTTGCGATGAGAACTGCGGACAGTCTCGGTCGGCACTTCGAAAGCACTATGCATATCCATCAATTTCTTAACAGCATTTCTGTTAATTGAGAACCATAGTAGCAGCCTATTTTCTCACATTTATTCCGTTCGTGTAACTAGCCTCTGAATGCCGAACGTGATTCATCGATCCAAGTTGTGTTCGTATTGGGAAGTGCTTTATCGAAAGGGAGCGTATGTCCGTCGACAGATGTGAGCAGTATGTCAATAATCATAACAATAACCCAGTTGTAGCACTAGATAGTATTGGTACCATGAAACACCAGTGGCACCTTAAGCTTGGTGTATGAAAGGCGCTTCCATCAATTGTTCTAGAACAATATAATATTGTATTACGATCCAAGAGATTTATAAGTTAGAAGAAGATTAGGAGCACTGAAGCTGTTGATTTTTAATTACGTGAACATTGTCATGAATGAATGGAATAGTAATTGAAAATTCTTGAAGTGAAATTCCATTCAGTCTAGTATTTCAACTATGAGTAATTCGTGGCGCATGTCTAACAGATTCACTGACACGGATCGGGAGGCTGGGCTTTACATGGCGCGTAGCTCGACGGCCTCTTGTTTTACATGTATGTACTACAAACTCGTCCCTCGGACTGTAGAACGAAATCGCACCAACACCGAAGCATTTGGAACGATTGTTCTTCGGTATCCTATTGGCATCGTTTCAAAAAAATGTGTTTGCTCGTCCTCTGCTTCTCCAGCATGACCCAATATAGCAGAACCACCGAGTCCATACAGCCATTCTAATTTTGACATATTGGGCACTATGGAAAGGTTATTCCCATAAGGTCACCAAAGAAATTGCTCAACGAAAACCATTTAATTTGGGACATCAAAGCTTGCAGTTTTTTGAAAATATAAAATTCGTAGAGCCAAGTGCACTTGACCCATCGTTGAAATATCGTCGTAATATCGTCTTGATCTATTGACCTCTATTGAATGGCAAATACATTAGCGAATAATAGAATTTTCGACCACGGAATCTATTTTTGAAATCACTGGCTGATGGTTCGTTTTCTTCAATGTCTCCCCAATATTGCCACGTGGGATTTAGCGACCCCTGAAAATCGAAGCTCCCACTTCGGAAAGCTCTATCATCCGTTTACAGACGTTCTTATCCGGCGGCCAAACGAACCTTTTTACTGCGATGTATAACAGGCTGGTAGCCAATAAAATTTCAGCTGGTAAGTAGGGTATATCTGGCTATAAAACGACCTTCGTCTCACCTTCGCAAGGACGACGAAAGAGATTACTTATAGAAATATAGAGTTTCGTTCTTCATCTTACCTTCGACTCGATAGACCGATGAACTCTCGACGAGACCAAGTTCAGCTCTAATGAATTCAAATTCACCTTCGCCCTGTCAGGCTTAAGTCGCGAGATTAGCATTCCCATAAACCCCGGAAAGAAGAATGTGCAGGCGGCTGTACTTGTCACTGGTAAGTTGTGTCGCGGTTATTAATAGCCGGTAGTTATGGCTAGAAACGCCGGTTATCCACGCTGGAACGCGGCAACTGCCTAAAGAGTTAATCCTCAAAGCGAGAAAGTTAGTCACGAGTTGTAAGGTGGCGTACGCGCGCACGTTTAAGAGCCCAACGCTTAGCCGCAAATGTAACAGAACTTCGTTCTACGCGGGGATTCTCAGGAGTAAACTGCACACGACGACACGATGGTATGGTGTGCCAGTACTGGAAAGATCGAAACGCCAGTCGAAGTTTGTTGCGAGCGTCTTCGGCAAAACCCATAACTGCCGGGATTGTATGCCTGTACAGAGCGCTTCCTCTTACTCCGACGGAGGTTTCTGGGCATCAGTTGTAAGCCGCGTCGAAATATCTTCATCCTCGTCGTTCTGCCAATTTGTACGGGATTATGACTGTCGAGCCATCGTACGTTCCACGGGTCTCCAAAATGATGGGAAACTCGCAAATTATTTATCTCTATGACGGAACATCCATATAATAATTCGATTTTATTATAATCCATTTACCGGCGGCTCCATTAAAGCTCCTTCATTTCTTCCGCGACTCGGGGCCCGATTCATTTCCGGAAGACACGCAAGTCCCAGATGGAGTCCGATATAAGAGGAGCATTTAACTCACACGCTCATTGTCAGTCTTCCCAGCCAATTATCACATTCTACGACGTAATGTGATCCCTGACGTCTTAACTAAGAGTACGCTTTACAGTGTAGGCTCGATCTATTACATGGAGGAAAAAGCAGTGGCAAGAAGTGCCGAGCAGGGAAAAGGCTGGTGTTTGGAATGGTTGGGCCAAGAATAGAAGGGCTAGTTACCCGAGTATCACGTCGATGCTCCGTATCTTGCGCGTCTTCCTAATCCAGAGCAGTGAGTGCGACTGTTACGTCAAAAGAAAGAGGCGAAGGAGTACCGGTACTCCGACGCGTGGTACTTCAAGAATGGGAGCTGATTATCCAGGTAATTGCGATGTCTTCCGCACATTCGTCTTGATGTAGCGTTGTTCTGGGCGTAGTGGCGTGGCTCCTCTCAGCCGTGAGGGACTGGCCTCATCTATCGCCGGCCGGAATAGCCTTCCTGAACCACCAGACGTATCAAGAATGGAAGTTGCCTATCTGTACCGACCGTAAGGCATCGGGATTGAGCTGCGCCCTGTTAGCAACGGTTCTCTTTCACGACTCCCTTCGTTGACCTCGGATCTCCTTTTAAAAATCGTTCCCGACGAGCTACACACACCGGATCAAAGGACTGGTTACACGGAACTCGCTTGTCGGACAAATACAAAGCGCCTATGGGAGCCGATTTACAAGTAAAGGGAGTCGATGAATACGCTGTTCACCGTCACGTTGCCTTTTTATCTAATAGTAAGGTGTCGGCGCTTTTGTGTCGCGTAAAAATGGATCTGCTAAATTATCATAGATATTACTTCTTCGATGCGAGCATATTAGAACCGGTCGCGTTTCATGCTCGTGTAAAAGTACGTCGGGTTATAGGGAAGTGCATCACCGGGAGACATGCAAGCCGCACTCGAAGGTAGCTTTTACCTTTGTGAGAATGTATTTCCTCAGTGTCTCTTTTATGCCCTCGTATTCCTCGCGTCGAATAGTGCGGCGGAGACATATCGGCTCTGGCAAGATGGACTAGTCTACTTAGGTGGATATGGAATCCTTATCCGTGTAACGATAATGCCAGCCAAGTGTGTTTGCACTGGGACACGGAGCTAGTCTCATCGTGGTTTCACGATCTCCTCCGTCATCCGAACACGTGACAGATGCCTGCAGAGGCTTTTCCCGGGTATCTCCAATACGAGGAGCGCAGCCACGTCTAAATGCGCTGTCAAGGCGTCCCATCAGCGTGAATCTATAAACCCAATCCGCCCGGAAATAATATTGGCAAGGCCTTCCCGTCTTCCCGGATTCCCGTCGTGTTTCACTCAGCCTCGGCTTCCCTCACTCTAACCCGGAACCAGCTAGTCAGAGGGAGAAGCGGAGACTTGCAGCTCGAAAACCCGCGCGACACATTTTCCTTGGCGTAAAAAGCGAATAAGGGACCACCAACCTACTCGTGTCGTGGCCGCCTCCGCACACGTCGATGCAACTTCCGGAACGGACTTGGCGAACCCTGCTTCGATCTTGCTCGCCGAAAATTCGTGCCAGCCCCTAGTCGGGCGTTCTCCATTTGTATGCGGAAGAAATTTCTGGACAGGACGCGAGCGAGTCCTGTATGGGTGCGGGCCGTACGGGGAATCGGACGCTATGCGGATACAGAAGTAGCTGGCCGATCTCAAAAAATTTTACGCACGGACGAGTGTAATAGATGCTGCACTGGCAGCCCTGCCATTTCTTCTTATGAACAACGTACCCTTTCTCCCACAAATGTAATTTCCCAAAAAATCTCACAAACGCAGATAGACGATACTTTCTGTCTTTACTACTTCTATACTAGCTCCTCACATTCGAGCCGTTAAATCGAAGGATTCTTCTGCTACTTTACAGCCATCAATTTTTTATGACCATCCGAGGCTCAATTGGCGCGGTAATCCACTTTGCTTAATGGAACCACGTAACTTCAAAGTCGCATGGATCTTGCAGGTTAAAAGAAGTATATGCGTTCCAATTACTTTCAAGCAGCAACTGTACCGGAACTGAGTAACTGACATTAGGGGCATTAAGTAGAAGTTTATTAAGCGATAAGCCACTATGAATTAGTGTTTACCGTTGTGTTCGTAGATCTTCCCGCGATCCGTACTTCCTTGTTAAGTACGAGACAGACTCAAGATGCTATTAAGACCTTCCTACCACCCATTCTTCGCGTTCATTTTCCACACGTCTTTTTTTCGGGATGGGAATGTGAAAGACTACATGTAGTTCTTGCTGATAGGCAGAACTCCTGTGTTACCAAGTGAGAGAATCTTTTCTTTGCTGGTGAAGTGTTATTGGGTTACAGCGACTAACGGATGTTCTCTTGTAGTCCGCAAAAGAAGAGAAACGCGTGGCTCATTCAACTGTGTGTTACGGTTAACGACCAAGAAGAATCTTGCAACTTCATGCCAATTGAGGCAGCTTTTAACCGACAGATATTTCTCTGTTTGATGAGTTGTCGGCCATTGCCCGTTTGCTCGACTCGATTTCCCTCGTTCAGGATGAAAAGCGGCCAAATGAAGATGCGATTACCAATCCGGCGATGCGTTGGAACGTTATGTTTGGTTTCCGGAAATAAAATGTAATCAGTGAGTTCATCCTGGTGCTTTTGGCACAGGGTGCTTCTTTCGCCATTCGCGGGCTGGCACGTGTTGCAAATTGGTCCATGCCTCATCCTAAGCAGCCACCCTCGAGTGAAATACTACACTCGCCTACTAGCCGCCCATAACTTGCGGCTTCAGCCTGCGGATTAATTAACGCGCATTATTTCGTCGTTGCGGTTGCCGTGCAAAAAGAAGCCACGTGCGACTAATGTCTTTACTTAGGTTCACGAGAGGTGAACCCTTATTTAACAGGGTGAACATTATCGCCCATGGGCTCGTCGAGATCAGCGGTACGCGCGCGATTTGCACGCCAGAAAGTTATTTGGAATTTAATTAAGGCCGCAGACCGAGTCAATTTCCTACGCGGAGTGTGTAAGTACGCGTATGTGTGCCAGCGCCGTTTCCGGATATCGACTGTATGGCATATACACATAGCTATAGCTGTGTGTCACATCGTTATTTATAATTTGCATGCTATTATACGCGAGCGAGCCGACTTGGTAATGGGCTAAACGTTCACCGGTCCAAGTGTACGCCGGAGAGGGCGGAGGCGCACCATTCGGCTTCTCCACCCGCATGCATATGCAGCGCGCATAATTGTAATTTAACTTGGGCTAACCGAGTTAGATTAAACGCATTATCGCCGAGAGTGAAGGCGCAACGGGGAAATCCGGGATTCCAACGGGCATCGGGAGCCCCGAAGTCGACGGATCTCGTTAAATGGTCCGATTTTCATGGAGACGTGCTCTGCACCGGTGAGTGCAAGGAAGAAAACACTCCCAGCGACGCTATTTACTCTCATCGGGGACTCTCTACTTGCTACTCCGCTCTTCTCCACGGCACAAGTTCGACAATCGGGGCGACAACGGGGCTTCCCGCTCTCCTCGTTATTTATTTCACTAAGTGCTCTCGATCGTTCGTTACTTGGCTCCGGCATTGCACTCGGTGGCCGACCGCGCGCGCAAATTTATCGCTACGAGCCAAGTGTAACTCACGGATTCTACGCACTGCCTCGAAAAGCAATGGAGCATACGACCTCGATGGGAAACGTGAAAACCCTCTGCGGGCCTAGAAAAAGCACCGTCGAGTGCGGAGTGGCCGTTCGAGCTCGCGCGGCAGTCCTGCTCCACAGTTTCCGCTCCCGGCTACGATGACGTTTTACAAAACGATTCAGTTAAATTGTGCGCTCCCACTCCGCTCTATCTGAAAGCGACGCCCGCGCAATAACAGTTTGTACGGTTTTGAACGTATCTACACCATATACGATTTTATGACGGTATGATTAATTTACTTCTCCATATTTTCGTTAACCGTTTTCAGAATATTACTGCAATATATATGTTTCTATGCACACTCGATCAATCTGACTCTCCATATTTTTTTTATTAATCTCTTTCGGTATATCTATAACAGATTGGCTTTTATTGCTGCAAGATTAATCCTGTTTACCCCAGAGCGATGAATATCAAATAATGAACACGGAAAATTCGTAAAAGTAAGAGAACTGCTGGAAAAAAGCATTTGAAACAGCAAACGGGTAACTTTATGTGCTGATGCTCGGCGAGTGCAGTGAAAATAGTCGGAGCGGTTGTCCGACCACCAACGGTCATGGACTACTCTGGAGACAAATGACAGTTCATGGTTTCAATCAATTATGCCGTACATTCAGCGTGCGTCTCCCTGACGACGATTTGTAGAGGAGTTCCGAGGTCATCAGTGATTTCTAGTGAGCATGTTCGAGTGATTCTTCTCCAGGAGGCCAAGCCACGGAGTGGTGAGGCAACTTATGCTTCGTAGTACAGATCGACTCTTGCCGGGAACGCTCTAATGATCGTCAATGGGAATGCCCGCCGAAGCCTGTTGGTTTTTGTCTCGGTTAAGACGAGGTTTTCACTTAGCCAACTGCACGCAAACCAGAATATACTCGGACTAGGAACATACGATCTGAGAGGTGGTCTGCAGGCGATAATATATATAGCTCAGCAATCACCGGACATAGCTACTTGAAAGGCTTTCGAAAGTTCAAGGCTCCATATAGTAATGTACAATGCAGTCTAATGTAGCAAATCATATAGTCTGTCTGCTTCATCCTGGGAGCAGACAGGGCTTTACGTCGAATTAAAAACTTCACCACCACTCTGAATAACCCGGAAGGACGTCAAGTGCAACCGGCGTTAAGAAGCGCGCAGCCGTAAAATGTGCTTACACAAAAATGTAAATACAGAACGGCGGCGTCGGATTTTGAAAGAATGCACATCATCATACTTACACGACGCGGTACATCTCTTGCAAGGGAAGTGGCCGCGCATAGTGTGTTGGAACTCCACTCCTCTCCCCTTCCTCCCCGAGCCTGCTGAATGCATGGCACGGACTTTACTGGACACTCCAGAATGCAGAGTTGCTCTTGCGAGTGGAGGTGCTGTGACATTATGCCGCGTGCACTTATACGGCAGTGCACTCGGCGCAGCTCGGAATTCTGTAATGACTTCACCCGTCTCGTCTCCATTCTTGTACGCACACCGTCGCAACGGGCGGGCGACTGCACTGCTTGAATTACCTCCGCAGATAATAGAACATAAACACTCTTGATACCACTGAAATACTTGCTCCTGACCATTAATTACACCGGGGAATTCCCATCGGCCTGGTATAACTCCGCGGCGGGTTCACTCTCACGGGAAAAATCCACCAAGACAATGCGAACGTCTTCAACCTATACTCTTCTACTACTCCAGTTACATGAAACTTGTTTTCGAATTTCAAATTCTACAGAAATCAGACAATTCCTATGCCAAGTAAGATTGAAGACTGGCAAAGGTTATTCTTAGAAAGTGTTACACGAGATCCGCTCTAATCGTTAGCACCATTCTATAGAGACTTGAGAAGTAATTAGGTGTGTAACTCATTAACATTCTTCTGTCCTCAACCTGGTTTGTTGCCATAATACTCGTTCATAATTGCCCTAAACTTCTTGCATGATTTCTTAAGCTATTCAACTATTATTCACTATGTAAATAGAGAATTAACTTATTTCGAATGAATTACTGTGGTTAAACATATCGTTCTAATTATGCACATATTCTACTCCATTCTCTTACCGGATCCTTGGCGCCCTGTACTGTCCTTCGCATTAGCTACGAGCATCTCTGAACAGACTATGATCAATGTCTCACGTGGGGCGGTAGGTGTGTCAGTGCACCTATATTGATAGCAACGTCGCTTAGAGCAGAGGTCAGAACGAGGCATTTTTCTTCGCGACTTGACATCGGAAGTTCAGCGTGACCGGTGGAGTGGGACGGTCATCCATTACCATTAGGACACACAGAGTCTTGTAGACGCGCGACTCGCTTGTTGCCGGCACTCCTAATGACCGTGTCCGTCTCATTTCTATTGGCGAAACTCCCCGTGGCGCTGGGTACATGCGTGTCGGATGAGTACCACCTTCACGCGCTATTCAGCCAGCCTGAGAGGGACTATCAGTCGTGGTTAAATTGTTTCCGAATGCCTCACGATTGCATGTGGTCACTGCGGGTTGTGTTGTGCACTGTCAGTCCAAGAGATCTTGGACTCTCCACAGAGGCCATAACTACGAACTTTATTGTCCGGCCGTCTCTCTTCATCGGAATGGAGAATGGCGCTCTAGCGAATCACATCGTGTCGGTGTCTTCCGCTATTTTACAGCGACAATAATTAGTTTATTGTTTCCGGTATTTAACTGCACCTGACGGAGAGTGTCTGTACTAAGGTAAAGGTTTAAGCACACGTGCATTCAAGTGCCATGGATTTAAGTAGTGAACGAGGTTGTTTTTGTGATTGAAATTCGTGGAGAGGATGTTGTGATTAATTGCTGAATACTTGAAATTCATCGTGGATCCTTAAAGAATCTGCGTATAGTGTAGCAGAGACAGTGTACGTCGGGCGAAGGATTACCGGTATTCCGTTGGTCGGCTTGATCCTCCAGAATCCCAAGGTGAGGGGGTCTCGGTATTTAGCAAAGGCACGTGGTTCCCGTATTTGAGGGGGCTGAGGGAGCCAGTAATTGAATCATAAATCCCGGCGGTGGCGGCAATCGAATGGAAAAGGGAGGCACGACACCGCGCGGATTACGCGACGACGCCGACTGAGGAGCTGCTCATTAATTGCTCATAAATACTGGTCGCACCGGCCTCGAAATGAAGAAAGAGGGCGGATTCCAAGCGAGTTCTTTCACCGCCCTGCACACTTGCTGTATCGCAGCACGACGGGAGGAAGTCTGCCACAAGAAGCATGAGCGGACGTTTCTACCGAGGAAAGAAGAGGATCGATTGCCGACGTCCTGCGCTCTCATGATCCCTTATCGGCAATCGTCGAATTACGAAGAGAACCGAGTTTAGCGAATCTCCTAGCCAGAGGCTCTCCAAGCTATGAGCCTCTTTTCTCTCCACCCTTCCACCACACTTGCTCTCTTGCTCTTTCACTCCCTAGTACTAGTATCGTCATGAAGATTCAGCAATGTCTGCTGTTGAAAGTGTGCAGGAGACTCGTTCCAACCGTGAGATCCGATCGAGAGGAAGATCGGTATCGTTGGCGGTTGCACGTATTTTACGTAACGCATCCCCTTTACGACCGATTCTCCTGCGTTAAGCTTGATTCACATTGCGTTATCAGCCATAATGGGACAACATACAGTATAGTGCTGCTAAAACACACAATCCAGCAATAAGACTACGAGTCGAGGGTATATGTCCCGATAATATTTTATCAGTTTATGGTTGGTCTGTCCGCCGTTGTCAGAAAGTTGGAATATATGTGTGTCCTGTACGATATACGAACTTATCGACGCTTTGTGAACGTACATACAAGTCTCTAGTTTTTCTTAGCTTTCGTAATGTGAATCGACCTTTACACTCGCACTTTAGTTGCACTTCGACCATCGAAGTGGTCCGTCCTCGGTAGGCGGTCATTATGTCCTGTTCTTCCATACTTAGCGTCCACAACAGCAGATTAAGTCATAAGTTATAAGCACTCTATGCCGCGGCCCTGATTGCATGCTGCCCGTTTCCTAAGCGACGATCAAATCTCCCCTTTCGCTGTGTTCGACCATCGCATATTCACCGGATGTTCCGCTGTGATTTGCTACGGGCTTATTAATGTTGACCGGATCGCCCGACAGGTTTCTCGTACTCACCGGTCCAATAATCCGCACGAGTTATTGCTGGCGAACAGTTGAAACGATCGGCAAATGGCTCGGAATAAAAGTTGCTTTTTCTAAAGCGGTATCGCCCGATGTAACTCAAGATGAGAACGAATCTACGGGATACGACGACTAATCATACCCTAAGTATTCTGCTTGGCGAACTGCTTAAAGGATTCATTATCCTTCGTGGATAGAAGAGGATGCTCGGCCACGAACCTTGCCAGTATAAAGTTTCATCCTGGCGAGAAATTAAATTTAATGCCAGCTGCCTTTTTGCTGGACGTAATAACTTTCCGCTTGCGTCGTCGCTCCCGCAGTATTATTTTCTCTGACGACGAAGGAAGGAGCGCATTGTATTCCTCTCTCGTGTACCCTGACTGATTCATCGTCTGCTCCTTTTCCACATCCCAAGATCGACACGTGCTCTTCGGAGCTGGTCACTTGTCCCCCTCTGGTCCTGGTTCATTGCTTCTTTCGCCGCACGGCAACCCCGCAAGGACTTCGCCGAGCAACCAAGTGTAGGAAGGACTCCTCCGAATGCCGTGCACGTGAGCCAATGAGCACGTTTGGAAAATATTTTTCGTTTGCTCGACTGGACTGCCTGCTTGAACCGACTCATCCAAGCTTCTCGGAATGTCTCTTAAAAGTGCCGTGGAAATTTGTCCTGGTTTTGCCAACTGTACTCTGCATAATCCGTACTATCGCTTACAATTTTTAATGGCGAACCTACTTGAATTCGTAAATTTCTCCAACTCGGTTCTCATAAGTTCTATTAAAAGACTCCCGAGTTGAAATTCGGTGTTCCCTGGTGCTCGGGATGTAATTTTTGTCCGCCGAAGAACTGATAAGCTTGGCCAAATGTTAAGACCAAAGTGCCATTTGCATGTACGGTGCGCGAGCGGCGCTAGAACGTCGTCTAGAATGGTTACGATAAAGGCTAACGTTTATTAGCTGTTACTGAGAAATGTGGTAGTCGGAAATAAAACCATTTGTATGTTTAACGTTCCGTGCACGAGCGCACGCGCGCCTGCTCGCGATACGGTAATAGTTATTGTGTATTCAAATGCTAAGGACGATGATCGTTAATCCACGTTGGTCCTCCGATGCTGTGGGAGGACGCGCGAGCAAATGGCTCGTGAAAAATGTAAACTGCCATCGGCCAGTCACTTTCATCGATTGCCATCCAAGATTGGATGTACCGTCGATGAGAGTACTTGCACTTGGTTCTCCATAAAGTCGTTAATTCACTATCGTAAATTGTGTTTTATGTTGCTCTATTTTCCTTCTAAAAGTTAGATGCTGGATATTATCGTTATAATATCTATAATATCTATAATATCTATAATGTATAACACCTAGTTTAGAAATGCTGTCCCAGCGATAGAGATCAAGCGGGCCAGTATGATAAATAAACGTTAATAGAAATCTCCGGAGAGCTTTATCAAAGTTACTAAGTGTAGTGTCTAATTTATTACATTCGAATTCTCCACGTTAAGGTAATTTGTTAATTGTCACTCCATTCATTTGCACATGCATGATTCATAAAAATTGCCGATGATGAATAATTTCATCAAGAGATTAAAAATTTAATCACTGACTATTACCGAACACCATACCGAGTCTGAGGGGCATAATATCTATCAGTGATCCAGATATTATCGACCTCTTTGATACTCAGATGCACGCAGTTTATTAATAAGAGCTTGTCGCTGTATTACCGCAGACAGTCTGCTTCAACTGATTACTAGCTACGGGGCCCTCGCTCGGCTGCTTCATTTTTCAGTCGAGTCTTTGCAACTTGCGTGACTGATAACGATGATACCTGAAAATAACCGGTACGGTATGATCACACATCTGAACTGCGTTCTTCCGTTCAAGATAATACGAGCCTTGATTAATTCGATCGGCATTAGCTCGAATGGCCCTTTTACCCTGATTAATAATATTGCTCTGCTATGAAGATTGCCGCTGCAACGCCGTGAACTATAATTATACCCAGTACTTAAACCGGAGTTACAAAGATACTCTGTTAAGAGTCTCCGGGTTTTTGCTTCTTCTCTTTGTTCATGAACTTTTCTTCGCTGAAGACAAAAATATTGCTGAAGTTTCGTGCTATTCTAAGTACTTACCTTAGACAAAAAGGCGAAAGAGTACAAGATGAGGAGCGAGAGGCTCTTTTTCAAGCGGGTCGTAGCAAGTGAAAATGAACAGACTGACTTGAGAGTAGAAAGGTTTACCAATGTCAGGATGCTCGTTAAGCATTCCGTGAAAAGTATCACCTCTCCGTGGAGCGGAGAGTGGGCTCAATCGCAGGACTTAAAGATCCCTTTCCTGGTTGGCGATCGCGCGCCGGAACTCGGCGTGACCGGGCTGCGAGGAGCGCAGGGCTCACAAGATGATATCGTGCATGCCACCTGGAGAATTATCGACGCAGCGAATCGTGGCAGTATCATTTTCGCCTGTGTCTGATATGTATCGGTGGGAGAGTTGCGGACGTCGAAAGCCTCGGGAATTATGGAAGTTCAGCGCGCTCGCTCGGCCTGGCTCGTCAGTAATCGTCTCTCATGGATTACAGGGCGCTCGAGGGGCCCTTATTGATTCTCCAGCGCGTCTCCATGTTCTTATAAACGGCAAGGGCCAATCAGCCGGCAGGTGTGATTCTAGAAATTGAAGCTTGAGCGGCGCCGCCGCCGCCGCGGCACGTAACTGGTTAAATGAGCAGTAAGACCGAGCGACAGAAAGAACTTGGATGAAATGACGAGGTGCGAGTGCGCACGCGCTTATTCCCGAGATCGGATCATAGAGGCGTGTAACGCGGATAACGACGGCGACTACCTGGCTGCGGGGCTTCCCTTTCAAATTGGAATTCGAATTGCAAATACGCCTATTTGAAAAGTACTTTGAACTTGTTGTGCGCGCGGCAACGGCACCAGGAGCGGGGGCGGGTTGAGGTTGGGTGGTCGGTGGTTGGTCGGGGGGATGGCGGGGGAGAGTGGGATGCGCGAGCGATACGGCCGCGGGGCTACTCGACTGTGCCTCGATTGATCAAAGCGTACGGCTTCGAAACAACTATGCACTGCACCTCGTTTTATTTACTTAATATCGATCGACGAAGTGTGGAGCTACCACTTGGTAATGCGGTCCACTTGCAGAAAGGTACACTATATAACTTCGAGTGAAGTCGAGGTTTGCCTCGTGAACGCTAGATTTCACAATGAGTGTTTTCCGAGCAGCCAAGACAGTCCTTCCACCAAAGGACGACTTCATCGAATCGCAGCACTAGCAGCGCAGTACCTTTTGTACCCTAGGGCAGCCTGTAAGGACAGGGGAATCGCTTTCGGTCGATCGAGCTTCGTGCTGCACTTTAATTAAAATTATCTCCACCAGCGGGATCTAACCAAAAATGATCGGAGATCGTTGCGTGCCGATCGCTGATCGTCGAGCATACTACTTGGATCGTAACAGGAGAGGCTATCAGCGCGGTCAATATGCCTCGTCATTACCTGTTCATTACATTGTGGCAATAAAACCGTAGCGCGCTGTATTCCGAGGGGCCCATCAAGACGTGAGAAACCGTGGCAGCAATACCGATCGACTAAACGCCTACTACCGAGCCATACAAGCCGCCCGGACGTTTATGGCTCGCTCATTGTACCCGCTGTAACTAGTGACACGCAGACTCTTGAGAGCCAGACTCACCGATGCGGCTCTAGTTACTTACTTATAAAACCCAAGATTGTATCTGGCTATCGAACCTAGTGCATTTCTCATAAGGATCTAATGTAAATCTACCTATATGTATCTAATCATCGTCTATGATTATCCTTTGGTAATCCCGAGTACTTTGCAACAAAGCAAATATGAATTGAATTTCTTCGAGTCCGTCGCCTTTTCTCGAGTCACTGGCTTTTCCAACATAATGATCACGAGCGGTGGACATATATCACAGGAATAGCAGTAGGGCGGACGTCGCGCGTATGAGCATAATCATGCGAGGAAAGTTGGCGGAAGCCTGGGCGCACTGCCGCGGGTGTAGATGGGCTGAAGGCGAAGTCCGTTAGTTTCACGTGTCGTTACGGTTTATAAGCATAGGATGCGTTCGACGTTACATTGCGACGGCGGGAGCAGGGTTCAATGCACTCCGGGGAACCCGTAGAAGCCTAGAGAGAAGAGAAGAGCGGCACAGCATCCATCCTGAGCGAGCAGCGTGATACCCTTGGCAATAGAGGCGCGCACCAGCTTCGAAGGGTCTCGGGGAAGCCGAGCGGATATCGACTTACAATTTGACACGGCCTGGCTACCTGTCACCGTTAAGTCCGCGCGAAGAAAGATTTCGATCGTTCAACTGTGGAACGTCTGCTCCTCCTCTACTTTCGCAGTATGTGCGCGCGCGCGCGCGCTCGCGCAAGTACGCTCTCAGCCGCATGGCGAGCTCTCCTTTCTCGAGGAATTCGATCGGCGCGATCCTAAACGAAACATTCGTCTCGATTATCTTCGCCTGTCGCACCCGCCGGACGTGCAAGTCGAAATTGGTCAGCAAGAACCTATCCTTCCGCGCTTCTAGCGCTGTTGAAGCACGAGCTCGGAGAGGCGGCGACAAAAATACGTGATCCTATAGTCGCGCTTGAACTCTGGTAACAGGGCTTGGTACGTGGCGTATCGGGCGCGCGAGGCTGCGCCACTTCTTGCTCAGAGGGTAGAAGATCTTGGTTCACGAGATTGAAGCGGCTTTCTTGCCGCGAGCGCGCCTCGCTAACTGTTATCAGAAAAGAGTGGCGATATATAATACCGTCGAATTAAGCTTCCCCCTTGGTAATCTAGCTCCACTTAAATGGGGCTGGAGAGCGACGACATGAAAGGGCGCGACCGCAGGCTCATATTAATAAAACCATTCTGCCTCTTACTGGATATGCAACACTTCAGCCTGGCCGACTAGTGGTCTCGATCAATTAGTGTTAGGTCAAGTAGATCGGTGCTCTTCCTTTTCTCCTCGGTGAATGGTAGACTGCCTTGAACCCCGAGCTTCCAGCAGACAGGCGTTAACGAAGGTGAATGGAGTCGTCTGTCATACTTGTCCCTCGGTGGGCAACACGGAGCCGAGGATCGCACAATTAAATTGCTATCAGTAGCCGAGTGCCGGGTAACACCAGCCACCGAGTGTAGTCGGAGGATTGGGAAGACGAGGGGAGTAGTTGGTCGGGGCGATCGGTGCCGATAGGAACGGTGCGGCCGGCGCAACGCGGAGCAGAGCGATCCGTAGGGCTCTCGAAAGAGAGGGTTGGATAGCCGGCGGGCGGTGATAGCACGTACGGTGGATCGAAGCGATCGAAGCGTAGAGGAAAGAAGAGAAGGGAGGATGGTGAGGCGCGAGGCTCACCGAGGTGGCTGGCCGTGTATAATGCATAAGAGAAGCGGGAAAGAGTAACGAACTGGCAAGGTCGAGCGTGGTAGGCCAATGTCTCGTCCACGTAGTACGAGGTGAACCAGCGCTGCCGCAACTACCTCGTGTTATGTACCTTGCTGCAGTGTGTGCGGCAGTCAGCCACCGGCGTGCAGTACGCCTCTTTCTCCCTCTTTCTCTCACTCTCTGTGCCTCTTAAACCCGAAGCTCCGCAGCTGCAACGGTGCACCGGCACCGGTGTGCAGCCAGCGATATCGGAGGAAGGGCACGCGAGAGTATATGCGAGCGCGTCTCTCTCGTTGTCTCTCTAGTATTCCTGGTTCAAGGGACCCTCTCCCTCTGGCGCGAGCGCGCTACGCTCGAGGCTGCAGCATTGCAAGGACGCACCGCAACCGCGAGAAACCGGCCAGAAGAAGAGGAAGTGGTGGCGATGGTGGAAGCGGTGGGGACGCCGGCAAGGAGCACGCCGGGGGACCCGTGCACCACGAAGAGGGGCGAATGGGGGCCTCGGCCGAGAGGAGGTTGCACTTGGACCCGCTGGTGCCATTGTTGCACCTGGCAAAAGTGGAATACGTAAATCACCGAGCCTCTTCCTTCGTTTACCCGCGCGTTATGTAACTAATTTGACGGCGCTCCCGCTTCTCCCACCACATACGCGCTTGCGCACTCTCACGCGCCCCCTCGCTTCACCGTCGTGCCGCCGCGCCGTGCCGACGAATAGCCCGCGCGGCATTATTAATGGGACACTCGGAAGTCGCGCATGCCGCTCATTCTTAACCCGGTTTTTCGAAACCTCGACCTGGAGAGCCTGTACATTCGGACACAATGATATCTCATTGTCCTCACTGGAGATGCATCGTTAGGCTGATGCTCTGTGATAAGCACTACGTAATTGCAGTGAGTCTTAATGGAAGCCGGTGTAGTCATGCTCCTGCCAGGTGTATCAACGTACCCTCGCGATGCTAGAAATTCGAAATCTCCCCTTGTACGCACTTTCCTATTGTTGTTATCTCTTCCTGCTGGGTGTCCGTTGTTCCCGAGCTTGAGCTCGCCCTCGCCTCGGACCCCCGGAAGAATGCGTGTTCCCACTGAACTGTAAATCCTAGATACGCGTTGCTCTGACGCGAATAAATTCCTCCATGAGAGCGACATTAGTCGGGAGAGATAGATAGAGGGCGAATCAGTGGAAGGGAGAGCTAGAGCTCGAGCGAGAAAGAGCGAGATAGAGCGAGAGCTCCGGGCTCTAGTTACTTGGAACACGTAGCAAGCACGCAAGTGTGTAACGTGTCAAGGAATGCCAGCGCGCGCTACAATTTCAGCCGAAGGCAACGCGGCATGTATCGTAATATCCCCTTAATAAGAGGCTGGCCGCGACAAGGAACCGGCCGACCTAATCTCGTCCATCCGAGATGGAGGACGGAGACGGAGACGAAGGAGACTGGCAGTAAGCCAGATCGAGATCTGACGCGCGTCGCGCGAGTTTGCAGCGTGATAAGCCGCCCTTTCAACGAGTCACCGCGCGGAATTCACCGGGCACTTCCGAGTAGGAATGCGCGCGGTGGTGCCGGGCAATGTTATGCAATTCATTTGGAGGCTCGCTTACAAGGGAGGCCTTTTCGATGCGCGCTGAGCAAGCCAAGGAGCGTGAAAGGGGTGCCGGCGCGAACGACGGAGAGACAGAGAGCAGTAGCGAGTCCGATCTATCGACTCTTACTCGGAACGGGTGGATGTACCGAGCTACTCCCGCAGCGCTGATCGCACGGAGTTAAAGTCTTTTTTCTGCTCCTCCCCTTCATTCCTTACCTTCGGTCCTCTCTTCTTCGAGCGCGCGCCTTCTCTCTTCATCTCGTTGCTGGCGATCCTGGCGTCGAGAGCGCGGCCGGCGCGGCGTGTCCTTCGCCTTCTCCTTCGCTTGCTCGCCGACTGGCATCCACGTGAACCCGCGGTTACCTCACCCTAATAGACTAAATAGACGTTGGAATGTTCGCACAACCTCGTCACGTAACGTACACCCGACCATCGTTAATTCTCGGTACATTAAAAGGACGGCCCCTGAGATAATTCGTGAGCCTCCTCCCGCGGGACTCGTTACCCACTGCTCACTCACCGATGGATCATTGCGGCATTGCCGCGATCCTCACTTTTTTCATCTCTCCTCCGCGCAGAGAGCGGACTCTGCGCGGGAAGATCGGCTTGACTTAGCCAGCGGTAGCAAGTACCGAGGCCCCAATAAGCCTGTGCGGACCTTGAGTCGATCGTGGCGGTATTCGTCACGGGCGGAGGGAGTGTCGAGGCGGATAATTCATTACTCGAAATCAGGGGATAGTCACGAACGGGTTCATTAGGGCTAGGCTGCACGTCCTGCGGCAGGAGCGCGCAACGGCTTTAATCCGATGAGTATGGATTACGATTGATGCCAGGGAGATGGGGCCGCTTGGCCCTGTGCAGCCTCTTGAGACAAGGCGACACGTCGAATAAATATCCGATTGCTATAAACCGGAAGATTTATAATGGCGAAGTGTAGCCCTGTCTTAACGAGGCGCGAGCAATCGCTCGCTACCATCCTTCTGCTTCTCGAAGGAGAGGCGCTCCGGCGTCGATCGATGAACCAACCATCGCCTCGTTTGCGCATTCGTTCGCGATCTTAACGACGAGTTTTGAGCAGATGGGAAGCTGCCTTTCGCCTACTCGCGAGAGAACTAATACTTTCGATAGTATCGCTCGAACCAGCCTTGAATTCTTACCGGTGAAAGAATTCACCGCACTCTCACACGTCCACCGAGTGGAATGATGTGTCTCGGATTTCACATCGTGTGTTAGCTGTGTATTCGATATTTAGTAATTCTGAATTATCCGTTCCACTTTATTCCACTGTTTACGGCTTTCGGTATTAGTAACGTGGACTGGTAATACATCCACCGCAATAGGATTTTCGAGAACAGATCTGCAAGCTGTTATAATAGTATCCGGTAATGCAATCCGTGGGGCACTCTGTGTTGCGACAAGCTATTTTATCGATTGCATGTTCGGTTTTGCTGAATTAAATTGCCGAAGTTATTTTGCGCGTGGAGTAGTATTATTGGTATATCGCTTTAAATTAATTTCAACCAATTTATTTGTCAATTTATTGGTAATTTTGATGGAAACTTTGCACGATACAAGTAGCCCGACTATGAGAGTAGAACAGATAATATGTGGTTTGCCTTTCATGCTACTACTGTACTGTATTATAATTAAAAATGCATTAAACTTAATCAAACTATATGAACAAGTTAGCAGTACTTGTTGCATTGCTAATGATGCAATAGTATGTGTGGTGTGGCAGGTTGGTCCAGTACTGTAAATTGAAATTCATTAAGATGCATTGTTGCTCTGAACGAGAACCCTCCACTCGCTTTTACGCCCTAAACAAAGTTTGCTTAATACGGTTAATGTATTACACCAAGGCTAATACTACGTTTCATTGAAAAGTACAGTGCTCGACTGAGAGTACTGAGTGCATGTACCTGTTCGTTTCAAGATAACTCAGCTCCTTCAACGGACCTTGAACCAAATGTCTAACGGCATGCAATTCAGATCTAAATATTTACCGTACCGATAGATATTTACGACACACACCAATAGGGTTATTACGTACGCCACTAAATGATGTCAGATAATACCAGAAAAGCAACTTTCTGGTCAATTAATCTCACGCGAAGATAAGACCGCGTAAACTCTTAATAAATCGCAGATATACTTCAGGATCCTTATCAAGTGCGGGATGCATGTTCAATCTCTTTGCGATAAGATCATGCGCGGTAGTTATAATAATCAATCATGCAGTACTGTTATATATCCGCATCGTAAATTTACCTACACGACGCTCGCGATATATATATAACCAAACATCCACGGATGCCAAAACTTGAATGAAATGTACATCGAACTCTCCTAAAGATAATGGACAGGACTTTCATTAATACTTTAATCTTGTTACTGGAACAAGAATGGCGGTACAGCGATTATCTGGTATGCAAAAGAAAATCAAATAGAAATGACGTGGATTTTTATTTTTCTATCAAAAGTTTGGAATGTCTCGATAACGGAATAGATGTTGCTATAACGGGCGCGAGCGACAGAAAAATCTCTTTGTCTAAAATTCTCTTTGTCGCCTGGCTGCAATGCTTTCTCTCCACATTGTGGCGATGTCCCAACCCGCTCACAAAAGCTGCCACCGTCCTTTTGTTCTTCTGCTAGCCCGATCTCCCGCCTAGCAGCTATCTCTCTCTAGCCCAAGGGACGGTTTTCCAAGTGTCTTTTCTCTCCTCGCACGCTCTATTTCTTTCCCACAACATTTTCCGGTTTTTCGTGTCTCTGCATTTTCTCTCGCAAATAATCAACTTAATCAGGCCAGCTGCATTAAAGCTTGTGGCGATAGCCTCGCCTTCATCGCATGATATTAATTAACTCCTGTGGATCTTAAGTCATACAGACAGGATGGTCCGTCGCCCGCACGTCTGCAATCGTTTCGTGTCGTTTATAATTGGCCGTAACGAGCCGCATGGCTCCCGTGTAGTCGAGCCAATCTGCTCGAACCGTTCCGGCGTTTACGGCCGGGAAGTGGTGTCGGAGAAAAAGTCATCGATTTACGGTACTTGAACTTGGAAATAGTTTCGAAATCGCTTCTCTTCGGGCGCTGAGTCTTCCTAGCCACCGCGGGGAACCGGATTCCCATCATAGAAACAGCTGGCCTCGCTTACGCGTGAAATCAATGTTCTAAAGTCCAATTCAATCGCTATCTTCGATATAGCAATTGATATATTAAGCGTACGGGCATCAATACATCTGCGACTTACACGGTCATTACAACGATACGGTGCAATGAAATTCTATAAATCATACAGCGAATTCCATTGGCGGGAAAATGGAGGAGTCGGCGCAGCAAGTAGAAAGGGATAGTCACTGGCCAGACGCGTGCATTCGGTTGCAGCTCGGTGGGCGTTGGCCGTGAGATCGGAGAGCGTGAAGAGGCGGTCTCGCAGTATAATATCGCCGTTCAGTATACCCAAGTTTATTGATTACTAGTACCTTCACGGTTGCCCCTGCTTCGATGGTGGTCAGGCTACGAACGGGCTGTACGCGCACCCGCTTTGGCGTAATTAAAACGTCAATCTTGTAATACCCGATAATGCAAAATGAAGTAGGGAGATCGGCGGCGGTGGGTAGCCTGCAATAGAGACGCGCGCTACGCCTTGTCCTAATTTATCCAGCCAATTAATAGTAACAATCTGATCTACATAGTCATACGCCGTGAGGTATCTCCTTGCAATAATCTTCCGGTTAGAAATCGAGTCCCGGTGGTTTGCTTCTTGATGCCATCGAACCAGATCACGCCCGTAATTGCTCATTACGTGAACAGCGGGAAAAAAGCGGGGCGGTGCAAAAAAGTGATCGTGATGGTTGGAGTGGTCTTAATTAATTAGCCGGAGTCAATGGGCTGTCGTTGTGGGGAGCACACACTCGGTTGCATTTTGCAATTGGCCGCTCGGTACAGAGGAGGTCTGTACGTGCTTGGTGTGCAGCCGCGGCGACGACGGCGACGGCGGCAGTTGCTCTCGGCTTTAGGACATCGTATTCAAATGTAACTACGTGCTGCCCGTGACGGCGTAATATATAAACTTGTTATATGGAAATAGATGCCTGTTTTTACTGGCTTTCCAGCAAGACCGCGGCCACCACCGCTGCCGCCGCTACCGGCGTCGGCTACGGGCGACGTCGACGCGACGTGCCTCTTGCCACGTGGTTATGCAAGTCAATTTAAATACTGCGCCTGTATTTCCACGCGAACTCGTTACCAACTTGACTGGCAGAATAGTCGCTAAACATTGGTAAAAAAAAAAGTGAGGCGCGAATGTCATGCAACTATTACCCAACAGGAGGCAGTCAATCATGACTACCGTTTCGCAGACCTATGATGAGGATTCCATCGTAGTGTGGCAGTCAATTTCCTTTAGTAACTGTGACGAACACTTTTCACTTCTAATATCCTACAAGCAATAAGTATTGATCGACGAATAGGTGTTGCATTGGAAGTACTTGTAACACGTTACGTTTTACGTTTAGCTAGTTGATTGATGTGTATCATAACTCGAGATTGCTGGGCAGACGAGCGAGCGTCCCGTCTTCCCAAGCGTTTCTTTCACTCGACGATGAAAGTGTAGTCTCCCTTTCAGCGGCGGCTCTCCTTAAGAGTGCAGCGCGCGTTTCGAGGCCACCGGGATGCTGCGCGTCAGCCTCGTTTAATAATGCGCCCCAGTAATTAATCTGACCTCATTAAGGTCGCCCGGGGAATCGGATCCCATCGAGAGACTGCGTTACCCGCGGCGTGCGATTTACTTGTACGCGAGCGTACGAGTGATAATTGAAAAATGAAGCGTCGATGACACGTCAATGAGTGTAAATACGGGAGCCGGTGTATTGGAAAGATCTCGGGGCTATAGAGCGAGTTAATGAAGACTTTTTACCTCCAACCTTGTCATACCTGATATGACCTTATTTCATACATGTTTACATATGTATACCCAAGGATTTACTAGCGCCTAAAATGAATTTTAAACTGATTGCTTCTCGATTCAGTGATTACATCGGTCGTCGAATAATAGGAAAAGTCCCGACATTGTGAAGGTCTTCCTGTCGATTGGCAAGGAAGATTATTCTTCTTTTGTTTCAACATCCACTTTGCCTGCTCTTATTCCGCCGTCTCCCTGCCTGCCTTCGCAGTTATATCGCGCCGTTCGTTCGTTAATACAACTCAATTGCAAGCACACCAGTCGTTTTCATTATACTACATCCGCAGCGATAAAGAGAGTCAGTGAGAAAGTGGGAGAAGTAGACTGAGCCGAGAGTCAAGGAGCAGTTTCGAGCGAGGGATTGAACGATCAGTGCGGCTCACTCTTGCAGAGATAGAAGGAACGAGAGAGCCTATCGAGTGAGCATTCCACGCGACACTTGGAGAATCGGGATTTCCGCGCGGACGGTCTTCCATTTCGGGAACTTAAAGGCTGAGGATCACTTACGTCCATTAATAAAGAGTACTTTTCTAACGGCGTTTCATTACGAGCGCACGAGCGCACGGCTGCTGTGCCGTTCCTTTTCCACGGCCAGGCAATTTCCTGTCTGCTACTATCCTACCCCTTTCGGCGCGATGGCGTCAAAATTGCTGCGAAATTCCCCGCCTTAAATTACCTTCCGCAGGAACGACAAGGAGGGCCATCAAGAGCGAAAGGACGGTCTCGAGTGTCATATCGAGTCGAGTGAATCGGGGATTCTTGGAAGCAAAGTACCACTTTATATCTCCTCTTCCTTCTGCGCTTGCCGCGCTCTGGCGCTACTCGACGCTCCCCAAGCGCAATTCCGCGAGTTGCAATTTTTATGGAAAAACGTACTGGCCCTGAGATAGACCGGATACAAAGTCCTTGTCACTGTGAATCTGATTTTCATATTATGAGGACCGCCTTATTAATTTCAAACTCGGCGCGCTCGTTCTCTCCTAATGGAACAGGCCACAGACCTCTCTCTTATTCCCCGAAGAATTCCCCTTGGGAACCATTAAATTAAAAGTTAGCGTTTATACTCTCATATACCGTGGAGACCGAAAGGAAAATTGCCCGCTCTTGGAAGAGAAGACAATGCGTGAGTGGATAATGGAAAAACAGTTTATGAAAACCTACTATATATTATTCATACTGCCACTTGGGGCGATATTGCGGCAGTATCACGAAAGTTGTACTGTGTGGGTGGCGTTACGAAGGCGAGAGCTCTGGCTCGCTCGTTACGCCCCAATGACTGCACATATCAGGCAGCCCTGCGTGGAAATTGCCATATTATGTTCCACTTTCTTTTTTACACGCGTAATTCATCACACTGACGTCGAACAGTGGCTCGAAAAACAATTTGACAAAAGGGGACACCCGCTGAGCGATTGCCCCCCACCGTGTGCCGACCACTTGTGAAAGAGCCTTCGAACAACGTGTCTGGAGGACCAATAACTTTTTTCATCGTCTGCGCGTCCGAACATTCGCGATGCTCATTTCGTACGCAGAAAGGATGCCCCAGAAAAAAAGCGAGGACACTCGGAATGACGGGTCGTCGGCTCAGCAAGAATTAGCTTCGATTAATCGAGGTGAAGTGGCGAGGACTGCCAGTTACGCAGTGGGCGATAGTAACTGGCTGGAAAAATCGGGCCGACGCAACTCTCCGTATCAAGCTATTCATCTGACCATTTGTCTTTTAGCGGGCGTCGTGGTGTCAAGCATGGATGACTACGCAGCGGGTGAAGTCATTCCGCAGATCCTCCCGCGAGATATGACGAACATCTCCTCTCTTCTCGGTACATAGTTAGCTACAGGCATAGGCCAGCGCTACGTTGACGCCGGCCCCCGAAGACGCACGCTTTACTTTCCGTGCACGTGTGCACATACGGACGATAATAAATAGTGAGGAGGAGAGGAGTGCGCCCGGCCCTATCCCGAACGAGGGAGCGAGAAAATTCTGCGACTAGGTAGCTCGACAGCGACAGATAGTGTTCCGGGAGTAACGAGAGTGTCCCTGCGCGAGAGAGTAAGAGTAAGGAGCTGTTCTAGGAGGCAGGCGCGGCCTGGCAGTCCTGGCTGACTCAAGAAACCTTGTATTTCCGACACTCATTACTCGCGTGACTGATGACACGTGAATGGAGCCGACAAGAAAAGCACGGTCACGGGCTCTTTTTCTTCGGACTCGGTCCTCGCGCTTCTTCGCTTTTCTCATCGTCGTTTTTCGTTCCACGGTGCCCCCTCTCTTTCCCCCCTGAGCCCCTTTCCACCCTCCCACCCTTCGCCGTTACACACATCAGTGGCCATCAGAACCGCGCCAGACTTGGCTCTCTCTTCCTATCTCCCTCTCTCCCCCACATCCGTGCTCCTCCGGACCACTTGTCCTTTCTATTAACGATCGGACCAGCGATGTCTGTGGTTCAACCGCGTGTCAGCTTCGCGACTGCGATTGCCGTGCTCTTCTCAGATATCACTTGGCAAATGAACCGAACGACTACCAACGAAACGAGCGTTCCTCTGTCGTGAATGCGTATTGGGTGACAGAGCAGTGCGAGCTCAGTAACTAAAGATATTCTGTGAGAAGATACCACAATCTTTAAGAATTCAGCCCCCCTAAAGGAATGCGAAGAAAAAGCCGCCCTCAAGTAAGCATATATTGAAGCATAGGTTGTTCCAAGGAACGTGATGATCGGCCTAATGAAATGGCTGTTGCTTTACTCTGCCAGCTACCGATATCAAAGCGCCACTCCCCTCCAGGCGAAGAAGGGATCGTGTCCGCGGTAGAATAGGTTTGAAAGGGAAGTTGGTCTCAAGGGATGCCAGTCGCTCCCGGCATCGGTGGAAGCCCTTGACGCTGAAGAACGAGAGAAAGAGCAGGCCATATTATAATGCAATCAAGTATAGGTGGATGCGCTCACGCGAAACCCCGTAATGAGCTCCCATGTTGGAGTACGGTTACCGGATGCGATCGGGGTGGAGAGGAGGCTATCCTGCATCATTGTTTACTGCATCCTTCTTCAGTGATCGCAGCCTCCGCACTTTTCTCTTAGCTCCACTTCAACCTTCTCCCCTCTTCTCTTCTCCTGCGGCTGCTTGCATTCGAGCGTCTTCTCTCTCTCTCTCTCTCTCTCTCTCTCTCTCTCCCGCGCGGGCTAATCTATTATTCCTGGCCGAGCTGCTTCATAAACTCCTTATCGCACCGAATCAAGCCACCGAGAAGTGGGTAGGTGGACGGGCCAAGACTGAGCGTTAATCAGCACTATCTTACCGCTATCCTCTCTTTTTCCTCGCTTCCTAGTAACGCTCCTCTGCTCGCCGTTCACTTTCTTTCCCCCGGTAGATCGATTCTCATCTTTTGTGGCTTATTATGCCTGGATGGATAAACTGCAACGCTCGATCAACGTGCTCGACCGAGCTCAGCGAAATCGGGCAGGTGTATGACATGATTCCCTGACAAGTATTTTCCCGGCTTTTTACCGCACGATCGGAATATGCATAATGAAATCGTGAATCTGCCGATAGTAAAATTTATAAAGCTGAAGGCTCTATTTTGTCCTCTACTTCTGTGGCAATCTGGTCGATGAAAAAGTAACTCCGGTAAATTAAGTCGCGTCACTCTCACCACAGGTGAGCGACGTATTGCTCCCGGCGATTCCGATACGAGCGCCCGTAGCATATTGAATCGCAGCGAAGATGATGAGCCTGAACTGAACTCCCAGTATTCTTCAGGAGCATTCTCCTTTGTATATACCTAGATGGTCGGGGCTGTCAATGCGTTACAAGAATGACGCGGCGGAAGCGAGAACGGAGTGCCAGGCGTGTTGTGCGTGCTGCGTGCAGGTAACTGTATCGGGCGCGCACCGTTCCCTTTCTGTGCTCGGACTTTTCCCTGGGACACGAGCGCACCGTCATTCTCGATCTCTCTATCGTCCGTTATTATTATGTCGGCTTGCAACCCTGCAACTTTTTTAGCCTGATTCTTTTCGGACACCGTCGTCCACTATTGGGATTAACAGGAACGATGTGCCGATCACAATGTTACTGCACCCAAGGGAAGTAGACTCTCTCGATAAGTCGGAAATGAAGCTGTAGCAATTTGCCGTGGACGCGAGACCAGGTGCATTTCCCTTCGAACTTGTATACACGACCAACTCCTATTATTCTGGACAGTGCGGCCTGATTCTATGGACGTTATCTTGCCGCTGTTGAAAGCCCGGTTTTCACTAGGAAATGAAGCTGTACGATGGATTAGGCGATCGACAATGGGCGCAAGCCTTGAGACTGGACAAAGAGGCGACGACAGGTCGCACGAGAATTTCCCGCTCGACAGCTAGAACGTGGATTATCCGGCTTTTGTGTCTGGGTCAAATTCCATTTTTTTGCTGGTCGCAAGAACCGGCAGGTTTTAATGGGCGGCCGCGGTACAAGTTCCATAAGTGGGCCGTGTGAAATAAATGGAATTAATCTACGGTGCGAAGATTCGTGTCCAGAGATTTTTGTCCAGTGCGTCCCACTTGTGCTCAAAATAATGACGGCAATTTTGCCGGTGATGTTAACATCATTTTCGGCTGCAGCCCATCCTTCCGGGAACAAATTGCGCGTTCAAGCGCGACAAGTGTCAGCGTTATAATCGGCCTTTTATTTCGTGACGTGGTCGAACGTTCATTCTCGAAGAGCGTGGCCTCACTAATTTAGAGTAGAATGAGATTGCTCGAATAGAATATGCAAGGCGACGTTGTTTCATAGGACTTAATTAAGATACACATTTGGTCTCTGGTGTGTTGAAAAGGAAGAGGAAGGAGCAGCTCCAAGTCGAAAGTCAGTTTTTGGTTTAGGTCGGTTCCTCGGGCAGCGAAGGCTTACGCTTTGAGTCTGGACTTTCTGGTAACTGCCTGCCGTCTTACCAGCCGGCCGCAACCACCGTCTGATTCCTTCTTTTCCCCCGGTAACATTGCCGGAGTACTTGAAACTTTTTACGGCCTCCTCATTGAAAGCAGACCGCAGACGGGAGGCCCGGAGCGGCCATTGAAAAGCCAAGCCACGCCGGCGGCCAGCGCATCCTCACCCAACAACCCTTCAAGACTCTGGAATCTTGCGCGAAAGATTTCAGCCGGCACAAAGGCCGCTTCGAAACAGACTATCGACGACTACTGCGATACTGGCAAGCCAGTCTGTGCGCCAGGAAACTCTATCGTGCTAGGAAATATCTCGCGCACTTTCACGAATACCCTCGTCGATAGAGATGCACGTATAGATCGCGTCTTGGGAATGAACCAACTCTAGAAGGAAGTGAGTCTCTTCTCTCTTTCAATCTACGCACAGAAATACCACTACGATTTCTCCGAGAGGATTTGCGGGAGACAGTGTTCGAGAGAAGGTGGAAGAGAGCAGAAAATTGAATCTGACCGATACCCATGCTCGAAATTGAAATTATCCTGGCATGATGCGATGCTCGCTGGCCATACGAGGAAAAAAACCATTTTATATTCGCACAGCAGGGGGAAAAAAAATCCTTTCAGCGAGCACGGTGGAAGCGGCAATCGAGTGAGAGCACACGTGAAATCGGCTCGACTGGAGCAGCGATTCCGCATGGTTTTGTGTTTTGTATGCCGTTACGAGCACACAGTAGCATCGTAGTGAAACAGGGACACGTTCAATTTGCACCTGGCAAATAAAAGGCGCGATTAGCAGAGTCAGCATCAAAGTGGTACTTGCGAGGTAGGTGCGGGTGCGAACGAGAGAAGCGAAGGTACATGTTCCAGTAGGAGGCGAGGCGTTGCAAGAAACAAGAAGTGTGGTTTTGCCTCCAATTCCACGCTTCTTCTGGCAGCATCCTGCTTTAAGGCTTGCTCGTTCACTTCCTCTTCTCCTTGGCGGACATGGCTGCCTATCTCGGCACGAAGCAATGTACCCTCAGGTGGCGAGATGCTAAGGTTAACTTTATTATGATCATGAGGCCGACGCGGAGGTGAGAGCCACGACTCTTCTTGATACCGGCTCTGCATTACTTGTTCCTCGGTTCTTCAACTTCCCTTTGAACCTGTTCACCTCGTCCACCTTCGTTTATTCAACCGACTATCCATGCAGTCTCTCTTGACTCCAAGTCGTAGCCGACGTAATTCTCCGTGACTGTTGGCCGTTCGTTTCCATTAAGATTGATTCGATGAAATCGAGCGCGAGCATTGGTAAGTCGATCGCACTAATTCCTGACAGGTACTCTCTATGTACATCGGCGCTATGCCGCGCTTCCTTTGCCGGTTTGCCGATGTATCAATCATCAGAACGTATCAATCACATAATTCCTCCAGATTATATCTTCCAATCGAATGCACGGCTCGCCGCTGTGAGAGTGCGGGGCTTAGCTCGGCGCATTTACTTTTACAATACAGTACTGCTCTCCACATTAATTACTGCCCGATTGAGTTCCTTAAAGGCTGCACCAGTCATGAGTGAGTAAGTAGCGGTGGGGGGGGGGGAAGAGAAATAATCCGGAAGGATCGAGTCACTCGGGAAATAATCGGGGAGGCGACCACAGTGTTTACATGAAACTGATTTGCTCCATTACTCGTGGCGCGCAGTCACTCTATGGAATAATATGTGCGATCGAGGGCTGCTTGTGGGTGGCACCATAATTCAAGAGAGCGCTATCGATAAAGGCCCTTAGGAGTAGCAGGGCCGTTCGCGCCGGTGCATGCACTGTGTGGGCGTACATAAATAAGACGGTGGGTATGATCTAATCGATCAATCGGTGAAAAAATCTCGCCGCCTAGCCTGTCATCCTCTCATGATCTATCCTCGTCGCATTTCCTAAATGATTCACCTTTCTTCGTCGAACTCGGCGGATATCCACCAGTAACCAGTGACAATCTGGTGAGCAGAGCGACCCGAAACCCACGTCGAATCGTTTGCTGGGGAATTAGTGTTTAGAGAGACCATTCCTTACCAAGCTCTCTCCCCTTAACAATGTACTTACCGTAACCGCTCGTCAAGGGCTGCGGAGGCGAGAAGGAGAGACTGCGCGCTACTGGAGCGACAAGGACACTCTAGCCAATCCGGAGAAATGGCGAATAGCAGGGGGAAGAGAGGAATGTAGGAAAAGGAAGAAGGTTCGTTTGCTCCACGAGAAAATTATAAACTGCTCATACCGGTGTAATCCGTGGATGGCAGCGATTGTGGTTTCAAACCTCCGGGTGCCTGAACCCTACAGTGCAATGTGATTCCCTGTCTTGGCCAGCACGATGGAGCAATCGAGAATCGACTTTGCTAAAGCGACTGTTTCCACAGAACCCAATATTCCATTATTGAATATCGTATTCGGCCTCGTTCTTCTATGCTTACCATACAAAAGAGATAATTAATGTATTGAATTTTCTTGTGTTTTATATATTTCCAAAAAATTGGTAAAGGAATGTTGATTTAGAATTTGTTTATGTGCTTTTGCATTGTAAAGAAATTGACATTTAAAGTGTGTTTGTTTCGCTTGACACTTTCATCGGGTTGTTCAGCTTGATATGAATATCCCAGTATCCCCGCGTGAATAATGGCTCGCTCTCGGACTGTAAATCACTTTTACTCGCTAAGAAATATGGAAGTTTATTTCATTTTCTCGCTCACAGCTCCCATTTTCTTGCGCCATTACCTACCTGCGAAGTATCATCTTTTTTTCCACAGTTGGTAACAATACCACTGCATTTATAACCCAACGGAGCATTTGAACGGTCCGGGGTAATGGAGCGTCAGGCGTGGCCTTTCGGAGGTTTTACTATTTCAAAATTTAATTATCGCTGGTCACGGTGCTGTCTCCATTTCCCGTACATTTTACATTGATACTATTGATTCTGTTAGCAATTCGGTTACGTAACTACAAGATTGTTCTTGGAGACATCAACTGAAAGGGAGTTACAAAGAGACCCCTCCCATTCTCATTGAACTCTTGATAGGAAGTTCTCTTTGCTGATTGAAGTCCGCATCTAGTATGCCTTGGCGTTGTTTCACTGTCGTCAACACCTGATAGATAGTCGACATTTTCTAAACGAAGGCCACTTAAACCACAAACGATCTTAGTTCTCGCTATAGGAGAAAGTTCAATGCTCTTTGTCCGACTGTTACTCGGCATATCGTGCAATTTGGCGACACAATTTAATTAAAAAGGAGCTCTCCCCATGACAGCCCGATGTCCAATTTTGGATGAAGAGAGCGCGGCGCATCTTATAGACCATAAAGGTTAATATTCCTCGGAGTGGCAGGGGCAATCGCATTGCATGGGTTCGCTCTGTCAACGAGGAAAGGGGCTCGGTGTGCGCACACACACTCAGGTCAAACAGAAGACAGCTCGTACTGAAACTTCACCTACTCCCCGAAGAAACTTCGTCTTTGTGCGCGGGTCAATTAGATGGAATTCGTCGAAGTTTGTTCGTACGACGACGGGAGACATTCTCTGCAACCGCCGCCGCCGTCGCACACGGCTCTACGCTTTCGGCTGGCCCGACTTTTCACCGTGATAGCAGTGCACGGAACTATCGTATTTTCCTGGGCGCGAGAGACCTCACCTCCGGCTTCTCTTTACGTCTGCTGTAAGACGAACTTAAATACGCCGGGGCGTCTCGGTGCCACGAGTATAGGACAATAATACCTACCCTCGTTAACTACTCTAATTAGTAACGGTCCTGTCTCCCCACCGTCGACTTTTGCCTTGATATGCGCGCACCAACCCTCCCTTCCGTAGAGAGCACCGCCTTCCAACTATCGCTGCTCCACGTGCTACCCTTCCTAGCCATCACTCACCCTAAGATTGATCACCGGATTACTTGAATATTATTCGCGATACTAATTAGCTCGCGCTGAAAGAACCGCCCGATGCCGCATACCTCCAAGTACTCCCAAGATCACTATCTACGGCGACCCCTTTTCCTAACTGGTTGCCAACTTACTTGGAGATTCCGTGCCCACTTATGTCGAATGCTTTCAAGCCCAAGTGGAGAGTTTATGGAGACCCCGTTTTTCCCTCTACCGTCGGTCAAATGATCGAATGGTTGGAGATGACCTGTGTAGGAGTGCGATATTAGTCAGAGTCGTGGCCAGAAGTGCTGCTTACAATATGGAGTCTCTCTGCTACTGATTGCTCCGCTTTATTGGGTCGCCATGCATTACACAAGCGATACACGCGTGTACCTACATACGCGTGCCAGCAGCGTTCTCATCAAAGGAAATTCACCGGGCACATCACGAGCAGGTCTTGCGGTATCATTTTTCATCGATAGACCGCTGCTGGCAATGCTCTGAGTATCCGATTCCAGGTCCATTAGTGTTGCGAATTTCTCCCTAAGCGAACGTACTACTTTCCATTGTGTGCTTGACGGTTTTGCACTTGGGATTTCTCGCTGCCCGATAAATCTGTATGCCTGTCCCTCTATCGTTCGACATCAAATAGGGACGGGATTTTGGAAAGAAGCGAGTCTACGGAATGGAATTGATCAATAAATAAATCGTCGAATAAGCGTCTCGTCGTGTTGCACGTCCGGCGCATGGACATCCTCGTTTCCGCAGCTCCTTATGTACACCTGGGGCACATATTGGCGCCGAGCATACACCTATGAATTTGACTGCTCTAGATAATCAAACTGCCTTGTGCGACCTTAACATATTTGCTGCGGCATTAAATGCAGGAATCAGCACACTGCAGCAAAATTTATATCCCCACAATATGAACTATCTAAATACGAGACAAAAGAATATCTACACTAAGCGCGGATTCAACTTCCCGAAGCAGAATAGATCCTTGAACTATCAATGCATTTGACTTCGTGATATAAAAAATATTAGAAAATTGCATAAAAGGGGCTTTGCTCTAACAGTACTTGCTTGTTCCAGGAATAGCCGACTAATGAGCGTTCGCCGCTTGGCACGAACATGGAAATCGAACTCGCTTAATTCGATTTCTGGGCTAAGTCCCGCAACGAGATCACGAAAACATTAGCAGCGGTTTAGAGCTTGTGCCATTAGTGGCTCATTATTTAATCGGTCAAGTAGCCCTGCGAACTAATCAATGGATTTTTCATCTACCACCAAATTCCCCCGGCGCTTAGCAGTCGATGGTTGCTGATGTTTGGAGAAAAGTTAAAAGCTCTGAAAGACAGAGCAGCCGAAGGAGTTAGCGTTGAAGGGGAAGGCGCTCTAAAAAGCACTGGATTAGATGCCGGCGTCGACTAGCGACTTGCTGCTTTCCCTGGAATTCGAGAGCTGTACCCGCGCACTTGTCTACTGCCTTTACGTGGAAGGTGAACTAATGAGGGGGCTTTCATAATTAGAAGTTTCGGCTTAATTACTCGTGTCAAGGGCTGCCGACTAATAAGTCCGTTCTCTCTGTATACGGCGAAAGTCGGCCAAGCTCTTTCAAATCCACTTCGCTGGGTGACTGCGTCATACGCCAAATCCCCGCGCTGGCTAAATCTCATTACAATCGCGTCCCGTAGCCTTCATCCCTGTACCCTGCTTCTCTTCCCCTAGCCTGCTGTTTTCACTGGTTACCCATCTAAATGGAGTGAATCGAGGAAATATGATAGCCATTCTCCTCTAACTTGCCTTTACCAGACATGTCTAGATAATTAGCACACGGCTCCGCTTTTTCTTCGTTACTCTGCAGTCTGCTAATGTTTAATATTCACTCAGCATTACCAAATGAAATTATACTTTTTCTTACGTACCATCGGCCCCCTTATTTAAAGGGTATCTTACCCAATAAACTGATAACTTCTCGTCTTAGTTTCCGGACAGGACACGCTTGCACGAATGTTTAATGCTCGTTCTCTAAGGATTCACTGATACTGCAAACACTGTTCGGAATATGTACGCCAGTTAGGCGGCATCTTACGATCGGTCAATATTTGCGCGTATTTGCACAATTCCGAACAAGGAGGATATTGAGGAAGGCGGCGGTCCCATGGAATATTTATTGTATGACGGACCATTAGCTCCCGAGCACGTACTTACCCACGGGAATGAGCAAACGTACTTGTACCGCATACATCAAGAGGAAAGCCCTTATGCTCGCAATCAGCCGTACGTCCCTTGAAAAGCAATTTGATGAAGGGCCTTTGACAAGCGTCGTCGTTCCTAAGCCTTCCGCTGGGAACAGCGTGCTTAGGTACGTACGAGAGCGAGAGAGAGAGAGAGAGAGAGAGAGAGAGAGAGAGAGAGAGAGAGAGAGAGAGAGAGAGAGAAATTGAGAGAAAGAGGTGAGGCAGAGCAACAGTGATTGAGAGAGCGAGATGTAAAGAGTAAAAGGGGGTATGTGAAATTTTCTAGGATTAATCCGACGATATCCCAAGTTCCTAATGCAAATATCGGATAATGGCAGGTCGGTGAGGCTGCGTGGATTCGTAATATCGTTGCCAATATCTAAATCGCTCAATCAAGGACCGAGCGAGGTCGAGGGAAGTGTCTATTCGCCGGATAAGTTTATGCTCGCTCACTAGCCGGCAAATGATAGGCTTCCAGCGGCGAGGGGCGCAGCATGATATGCCGGCTTCCCTTGCCTCGCTATCAGAGCCGCGTCCTCCACCTCTTTCGCGAATTTTGTATCGCCCTGTTCTCATCCGGTCGACTCTACTTACATCTGTACCACGCCCCCGTAGCCCTGCACCACAGCTCTCTTTCAGCTTGGCGATCGGGAAGAGAGTTCGCGGGGGCTGTGATCGCCGCCGGCAAAACCAGACTCCGCATACATGCATATATCTTTCTAAGCTTGTGTGCAAGTAGATGGCCCGCTGATCACTCTCGGTTTCCGTAGAAACACGTGGAAGTGAGACTGTGCGTGGATCATAAGCTTGAGCGTACACTTGCGTACAGTGTAGGTGAATCGGCGCGGCGATTTGCGTACGAGTGGGCGTTCCGAAGTCCCTCTCCGGCGAAGCGGAGCGGAGCGATCGCGCAACCAGACACGGTAATGTGGAACATGATTACTTACGCGGAGATAATACGCGTAATAACAATCGCATTAGCCTTCGGAGAGCGGCTGCAGGGGATCTGAACTTACTGTTGCAACCACTCCACATCCTCCCGTGCATGTCGATTTTATGCCCCCTATATGAGCTATGCCAGCTACGAACTTCATTTCATACCGCATGGATCGTCTTAATGCGAAACTTTTTTATGACGCACTCACTGGCCAACCAGATGGAAAATTCTGCCCACCAAATTTCGATAAAATTGCCCAAGCGAGTGCACTCTACTGCATAATTTTTTTACAGGAGAGATATTTTGTTTCATTAACGGACTACTGTTTCATGTGTCAGTATAGCAAGTACTTTGTACAATTCAACTGGAAAACTTGGGATATTTAACTGTTTTTACATAAGCTCATCCGGCCCCCATTTCTCATAATATTAAATACCCAGTCGCTTTCCACGTAAAATAGAGAATGAAATTTCGTATACGAACGTCAGTATTATTGCATAATCCCGCCAATAGCAATTGTTGCAGTTCAATTAGCGCTTCTGGCAGAAATGTGATATTATAGCGTCATAATATATTCTCGACGAAATGTGCTCTTCCTGTACAATAATAGCAAGAACACGCAACATGTGATAATGCATCCACAAATCGAACGGAGTCCGATATGGTTTGCCTGGTGCGGCGCCTGGATAAGGACGCTATTCATAATTGATTGATGTTAGCAAAATGAATTCGATGAATATTAGCAGGCAGTCGCGTGCACTCCATAAACTATGATTTCATGAATGGTGGCGCCCGAAGTAAATACCTCCTGGCAGCTTCTATGTTCCGTTCCATCCGCACGAGTAACTTAACTGTTCCGGCGCCCAGTAGAAAATGATTATGCACCTAATAATCTGATTCACGAGTCAGCCGATACTGTTCTACTGTTCTCCAAGCTGATTGAAAACCATGATGATTCGACAGAATTTGACACAATATGACAAACTTTCATGACAACGCACGAAATAGCCGATTCCGTGATATCTTATATTTCACAATATTAGTTGAGCGATATTCTTAAACGATCTGAAATGCCATCGGCAGCAGATTCGATTGAATCATTCTCACTGATTGATACTACCAATAAAATTGATTACAAGTGAATCAGTGATAATGACTTGGCTGAATCAATAAAGAATTCGCTCCGGGCGGCGAGGAGTCTGTTTCTACTGCTGGCTCTTGATTAAATGAGAGTGGCGAAGAATGCCTACGTTTAACTTATTTACCTGTTCTTCAATTATATCGCCATTAACGGGATTACGGTGTTATTGCGTCGGCACGGGCTACTTATAATTACGCCCCCTCATTTTCCTTCCATGGCCGTCGTTCTGATACAATTATTCCTCTTAATAGAATTACGTCCCCGCGATAATTAAGAGCGCCCGAGAGATAAATGAGGAATGCGAGCCGGCTGGGTAGCCAGGTAAAAAAAAAGGCAAAGACGACTATTCAGATTTACTTCCTCTCCTCGGCTACCGCGGCAGTACGATGGCAACTGTGTCTCACAGTGAGCGGCAAATGTGTTGAGGGGTATTTTATAAAATTTGGGTTTTTGTAACCGTCGAAATGTAGTCTTGTTAAAACCTATCGTTTTTTCCTGCTCGTTCGGTGAGTATTGCTGAGAGAAAGAGTGAGAGTTAAAACGATCCTTTTGCTCTCACTATATGATTCCCAGTGGCTCCGATGGCAAACCGGGTGGTCTCCTCTCGCATTTCATTGCGTGGTCACCGCTAGCGATTCAATATCGATGCCAGATATTTCGCGCGGTCGCTCGACACAATAATTCAGTTGAGCAGGTAATATTGGCATGGTAATGGTCGAACCATTTGGCTGTGTCGTTATGCCTAGCGCTCGCCACGTTTACGAAGCGACTGCTTCGTTTTCGTGCGCCGTACAAAGCTGTTTCACTCCCATTCGAGTATATGTATGCGTAGGTGTGAGTGTGGCTGGCTTCCCATCCTCTACTGTCAGCCACCCTCGTCGACCATGTCTGCGATATAACACGGCATCGGCAACCATTCGCAAACGACCGATGCTCCGTTCAAACGGAATGCTGTCATTGCCCAATGGATCATTGTTGCGTGCCCGCTGGAAATTACATTATTCTTAATGAATGTTTGTGCAGGTCGGCCCGCTCGATGCTATCCTGACGCTTGCGCATTTCTTTATAGTCCTCTGTAGAGAGGTCGAATGCCAAATTGGAATCGGTGGGCCGTGGAAAAAGGAAATATCGAGGAACAAGCATTGTCCTGTGGGGATGTCCTTTGCAGCTGGTTAACAAGAGCTGATGGTTATGAGCGCTTCTGTCGACCGGTTGTTGATTATCGGGAAGCTATTCGTGGAATTTTCCAATTGGCTCAGCGATCGCTTTGACCACGCGCGGAATGGCGAGCGCGCTTCCGACGCCAATAAAGGCTCTTGATCACTGTTCATCACGATTTTCGCATAACATGCAGTTATAGGTTTCGCTTTTCCGTTTATAGCTAGAGCTCCGTCTGCTACTGCTTCATCAGACAAGAGTAAAAAGGAGGAGATCTTCCATTTTTATCCTTATCATTATCAATTGTTTGGTATATTACCCTCTCCTGTCATCTTCACTTACTTAAGTTGCTTAAAAATATCTTCCAAACTAGTTTATACCCAAGTCTATCGACTTTAGAGGTATGAAAACTATCCTTTAGAAATCTTTGTACTAATTAACGACTTCTAAAACTTTCTTACTCCCTCACGAAGAACAATCCCCTCGAGCGTCCGCATAGATCCTTCTTTCAGTAGCTCAACTAAAAAGCCAGAAGGTGCGAGAAAAAAGATGAGTTTACCACGCGTAGTTCATAGTACCGTCTCGAAATTTGCATAATTCAGTGAAGCTGAGAGATGATGAAGGAGAGAAAGAGACAGTCGATGAACTTTCCATGATAGAAGTAGACGACGGAGCACGCAGTAACTGCAGACGACCATAACTCCGAGCTCATTTAATACGACGTGTCCTCATAAGTTCGCACTCGCAAGAATCACGTTCACCTCATGGAATTGAGTTTTACAAGCAATTCGCAGGTTTGTTTTGCAGTGGCTGAGTGTAGATGCGACCATCATCGCGTTCATCATCAGTCGCACGCGCAAGATTTCAGATTAGAATATCATATTATCAAAGATCCAATTACAGTGAGAAAGTCTTCGGTATTTATGTACGTAGGTTTATCTCGTCTTCGTAAACTTTCGGGTCATCTTACAGATGCTTGGAAGAGCAATAATATCATTTTCCGACTATAATATTACTCGTGTTTAAGGATAGCTTAAACGAATCCACCTGATAGGACGTTTATACACTGTAGAAATTGCGAATTGGAGAGTAAATTATTTTTCCGATGTGTTCGTTCTAACGAAGACTACCAATGCATTTGGCGGGGAGTACGTTAGGTTACTTGGCCGGTTTCTAGCAAAAAGTTATCCGTCCACAATAGGATTAGTATCCCCGGGGAAATCAACTGGTGTAGGAGCAGTTTCCGGAAAATGCTTTGGCCTGCAGCGGAAGCTTTCAGATATTAATTGTCGTCGCCATGGCAGATGCCCGTCGAATATTAATGGTCGCATTTTACGCTCCAGAAATAGTAATGAGATTAAATCGCAGCTGCCCTTTTTTTGAATCCTCGGGGCTTACAATGGCAACAAGCTCGACGAAGTATTCGATTTCCCCTATTAACAAGAACGGAAACTCTTGATTTCATAGTTTATAAATATTTAATAAGAAATATTAAACCATACGATAGGCTCGCAATGGGATAGATCTGACGTATTGTTAACATTATCATGAAAACTTTAGAAGGAGGTTTATCGTCTCGATGGAAATGCCATCATTGTCATAGCGTGAAGTTTGAAATCCCTCGCGCCACGAACTATTTTCATAATTAACATCTTACGTGCTGCGTGCCATCGCGGATAGCAGACAGCCTTGCGTTACACCGCAGGGAAATGACCGTGGAAGATAGGAAGTTAAAATTGCCTGTCCGCCGGCCAATTTAATTTCGAAAGCTTCTACTAATTATTAATGCAACAGCATCTTAATGCCAGTGAATGTAAATCCGGAGCAAGTAGCGCGCCACGCCCCTCAACTAACCTGAAACTGATTGCCTCCTCAAGTGCGAATCTCATTCAGAGATTCCAGCACGATCGAGCCAACCACTGGCTCTCAATGAAACACAACAGGCCCGGAACTAATAGAAAAGCGTACTCCATAGAAATCGAGTAGTGGTTATTGTTTTGTTATCGATGCATTCTATTCATACGATTTCAGCCCGTCAAATTGAAATAGCAATGTGACTATTCCTATTGAACGAGCATGTAAAAATACGTCGAAACCACGATTCCACGGAATTGTGTTTTCTCTCCTGATAATATCGCGACTAGTAACGGGAAGGCCTCGGTTAGGGAGATAAAATATAAAATAGTGACAGGCATCTAGGAGCACGCTATCCTCTCTACTAGTACTTCTACTAGCCGACTGAAGGGCATAAATAGGGAGAAAAGGAGTAGAGCCTGAGTACGAGCAGGGCTTGGGAAGCTGGAAATGAGAAAGGGTTTGGGTGCAAGCCTGCTGCTTTGCCTCTGGTGAGGGTCTAATTAAGGAAAAAAGCTAATAAGTCCGCGCGGCGAGTAACGCGGGATGTTTATGCGTCCGCACAGAGGAAGCCGCTGGCAGCGCGAGCAAGCAAGAAGTTTCGCGAGGGCTACATTATATCTTCTTACATGAAAGTGGCATCGTAATCGCAGAACCGACCTGACGAGAAGTAATTCATTAAGACCTTTGTTCGGCTAATAAGCCTGCCAAGGTGGTGCGCCTTGGCCACGTCACGGGCCGGGCACGTCGTACCTCATTATGTACCTTGCCTCGGTTAGACTGGAAACTTACTTTCGTTCGCCGATTCGCCTCACAATTTCTCTCTCTCTCTCTCTCTCTCTCTCTCTCTCTCTCTCTCTCTCTCTCCCGTTCCTTCTCCCGTTCTCCCTCTCTTTACTTTTAACCGAGCTTATTACGGCTCGGCGCGATGAGCGCCGAGTTAAATTTGTACCAGATCGAATGAATTTCTTCAGTAGCCCCGATGTAGATGTAAAAGTTCAGTTGGTATGCGATAAATAGCAGCAGACATAAAGCAGAATAAAAGACGAGTCGTATGTTGATAAAACGAGAATCGGAACGCTGAAAGAGATCAAGAAAGGTCTACTTTCTTTGGCTTTACGTGACACCGCGCACTAGCCTACTCAGCCTATTGTAACAAAGTAGAATCCACATGGTAGATCGAAGAACTGCCATCTTCCAGTATGTCGAGCTATCCCTCAAGGGACACTGGCTGTCTCTCCTGAGAACAGCCTCTATCTCTACTGACTGAAGCTCCCTTGGCCAGCAGGTTGTCAGCTTTTTTCTTCGTCGTTTCTTGTGATCGATTCTTTACTCCTTGGGCCAGTGTCCTTGCTATATTGGACTGGTCCTTTTTTGCCAGAACTATGCGACTTCCCTGTTTAGGAAGATCCCGGGAGGATGAACCTCAAGTGGAATGGACCCGGGTGAACGTTCACTTTTTCTACTTGCATGGTCACTTGACTTCCTTGAACTTGAACAACCTTCAGGTTTATGTCTCGGATTGAATTCACTGGTTTTACTCTTACTTTTCCTTGACTTGGATTTCGTTCGTTAAGAACTTGTACTTTCAGTCGTCTTTCGCACCTTTTACTTTATCTACGACCACTGGACATTCTACTACTTGGAATTTCAGTCGAGGAGCTGGAATTTCCAGTCATGATTGATTAGACTACGCGGGCAATCGGAGTACTGGTTATTTCGCAGAAAGGTGTGGTTCGCAATAAGAAGGAATGCTGACATCAGCGAATCGATAAGTCGGGGTTAATGTTTGATAATTCGAGGGGGACAGATTGTCAGGAATCCCGTGGGTACGGTGCCGGGAGTAGATAATTCCGAAGAGACACTTCGATTCAACCGTTTCAGCTTTTGACAAATGGCCCTAGCCAGTGGACACCTCTTATCCGGAGTCATCCTTATACGATATGATGCACGATGACTGATGATCCCACAGGGTTACTGACGCTCTGTCAGAATATTATCTCTTTATAACGAGAGTTCCTTCAGCTCCGCCAACTACTTCGCATTCAACTCACTATCTCTGAGAACGTGCTTAAAGTGGTATTGTTACACATTCTCTGCAACACGGCATGGGTTGAACAAGTATCAAAACTCACCCTCGTGGGAACTTTGTCAACTACTTACTTTGCAACGCGCCCCAGTGGAGTCCTCCGACCGATGTAAAAGTGAAATAAAATTTGGTCCCTTGGGAGTCGGAGAAGAAAACAGTCTGACAGCGCAAGGATCAATGGCAATACTGGCATGAACTCTATAAAGTCTAGCGAGGTCGTAAATATTTATGCATTGATGATGCACTTCCAAGGAGCTTTCTGTGTCATTACGAATTGAATGAACGCCGACTCTCCAACCGAAGAAGCATGCGCGATATTTTATCTTCCCATTCTTCTTTTTTTACAAGATAGAAAATATTCATCGCTCGAACCATTGTAACATATTCCTTTCCACGAAGTGCATCGAACAAATGCCAGGTTTCATACCGAGCTTTGTCATATGAAAGCTGTTTGGCGTCGGCTTTCACGAGCAGGAGGAACGCTTTCGAGATATAGACGTATAATTCGTTATTTCGCCAGCTCGACGTACAACACCAGCTGGACAAGCACGCTGTTCATCAGAGAAGGAGAAGATCACGATCGAAGAGAATTCTGGTGGAAACGGACGAAATGTGCGGAAGTACTAAAAGCCCATCAGAAGTTTTATATCCCGGGAATGGGACTGAACTGGCATAGGATGGTGTGCATGTGGGGAGTGGATCGAAAGGGCGGGCGGTTCCTCGGGTCGATAGGAGGGAAGGCAAAGGCAGTGGCCCATCAGCCGGTAGCTACGCTCGGATACTTCCGGCTGCGTTGGCGCGCCCGTAAACCAGGAGCAGTGCATGCCATTATCTCGATCCGGTTCATTAACATAGCCAGCCGAGTCTCGGGGCCTCTCGTCGTGAACTGACTCGCCGAATCGCAGCCGGCCGCTCGGCCGGTTCGCCTTCCCGTTTAATGCACGATAAATCGTATCCCAAGCGAGCGCATCGATCCGACCGGGCCGCGATAATCCTACAGTTTATTCGGCCTCTTTATAAGATAGTGGAGCGCGCGCCCTCGCGCACTCTACGCTCTCAGACGAAGAAGAAGTAATCTCTTCCGAGTGCTCTCTTCACGGCAATATCGCCGGAGGGGGTCCGCCCGAACGGATGCGAATGCGAGCGCTGTCTTAGATTACACGGCTAGCCTTATCTCGCTAACAGCAATTGCGATTAATTCGAACGGAATAATTGCAAGTAGTGCGCCGATCCTCGACGGCGCCGCACTCATACCCCCGCCAACTATATCCCCCCCTTCTCCACCAATATTGGATTCCACCAGCCTCTGCCCTCTCCTCAGGCCGCAAGCTAAGACTCTGCTTACCATGCATTTTTCACGAGACAAAGTTATACCCCATTCACGAAGCGGCGACGGGTTAACCCCGGCTACCGGCAGCAACCTGCTGGACCAGACAATTTTCTGCTGTGTGCCCGAGAAATCTGAATTACCGGAAAACTTTATGGGATTATTCTATGAATTTCTTAAGTTCCGTCATGGAGCAGAGACCTCTTCTTATCCCTTCTTATCCTCGCTTAGTAAATGCCCATTTACACTAGGATGATAATTCGAGAATCACAAAATTTGGTCTGTCTAGATTGGTCCCGTTGATATGCGATATCGGTGTTCGAGCGATACCTATCGTTTTTCATTAGGACTTGCAGAATTCGAAGAATAATTTGTATATTGGATTCGTCCGAATGTCGAAGGTTAATGCGTGCTCTGACCAAGCAGGCTACTATTCACTTGATCTTTATCAAAACGAGCACGGATCATCGTGTAGAGTGCTTTTATCGATAAGTTCCGATTTGTCGGATTCGACCGGAGCGTATTTCAATTTGAAAAGGCTGCATTCCGAGGCTATCCATTATTCGCATTAAGCGTATTGAACTCACTACACACTGGTCCAAGATTGTATCGTATTCTATTGTTCGCTTGTTACAATAAAATTTGTACGGAAGCTGGAATGTTTTTACTAAATCTTGTCCATCGAATATTCGGCATTGAATACCACTGGTTTTACAGTTGATTTTCAGGACGATTTGCACGCTTCGTTCGACCCTACTACAATGTTATCTGATTGGTCGATCATTTAGTCACATGTACGAGTATTTAATGAAAGTGCGCTATTTTTTCTAGATAGCCACGAAATTAGGTTACGAAAGAGGCTTGAATCAGAAGTTCATCGATCCGCACTGTTGTTCAGTCTAATTAGAGCTTAATGGGTATCGAACGAAATTGATTCCAGTTGATAGGATATATTCCCCTTGCTAATTAATGTCCATATTGGTTGCTTCACTTACCGTGCTCCCCAATTATAGATCACCTTTACAATCCTCCTCCTCAGGCTCCTGGCGAATGAAAGGAAGGTAAGGGGAAATTCAGGAGCAGAGTTATTCGTTATAAAATGAGTTTATTTCATCTGTACCATATATGCTATGTACAACGTGTGTATTATCGCTACAAACATATACGTTTTCGTCGGGAACGACGAAACCTTACATATCCCGGACACTGCTGCGAAACAAAATCGAAGATAAAAAATTAATCAAAAACACCCTCGGCTTTTGTGGACCATCTCGTGATTAATTCGTTAAATTACATTCCCTTTTCGTATATGCTCGGCGCGCATATCTGTATCATGTGTCTTTGTCTGTGAACACTCAAGTCCTAACGACACATCAATGTCAACGGGACGTTAAGTACAGTTTGATCGTGTATGCGTATTTATTTGTGTGCGTGTGTATGTGTGTCTGCCGCTTTTAGGCGGTCGTGTTGCGTGAAGGGGAATGGGGGCGGGTAGGCAGAAGAAGTGACAAGGTACGAGTATTCTTGAACAGCGGATATACGTAAGTGTAAAAAATAAATAAGCGAATTACGATGGTGCGCGTACGTAACGTATAAAGGGGCGCTCGATCGTCGGGTAAGTTCTGTACGTGACTCGCGTGCTTGCAATCCAAATCGTTCAATTCGGCCCGGCTAAGGGTGAGGGACGTCGAAGCAAGAAGCGAAGCTGGTGGCTCCGGGAGCGCAAGATGGCTCGATAGGCCTGCGAAAGTGAGAGCGACTTGGAGGGAGGCGGAAGGGAGGTAGCACAGCACCGGTAGTAGGGGACTGAGAAAAAAAGAGGAGGTGAAATACACGCTTGTCATGGTACAGAACAGACTCGAGCTTCTCGAGCTTACGACGGAGTAGGCGCGCACCTCAGGCTCGAGGACAAGCGCCGACGTTTCTACACACTCGTGGATACTCACGATAAAGAAGGCAGGCTATGAACATAACGCTCATTAAGCAGTGACAAGGACGAAAGAAATGGGCGGGTGAGAGAGGAGGAGAGTGAAGAAGAGGGACGAGTGGAAGAAGCGGATGACACACCTATCTGGGTGTAGGCAGGTAGGGTTGGACAGAAAGGTTCTTGCAGGCAGAAACAGCGGAGGTCCCCGGTCCACTTCGGACCCAGAGGGCCCCTCTTATCACACGCCGGCAAATCTTCCCGGCGCGCATCTCAGATCGAGAGAGCGATCGTCCTCGAGCCCAATATCATCGTTCGTTGGCGTGGTCTCCACAATTCTCGCGGCCGCCTGATCGTGCTTCGATCGGGGATCGCAATATACTTAATCCTAATTACAATATCAAGGGCGTAATTGCGTTACCAAGAGACATTTAGTTGATCCCCCTTTGGCTTGCGCCTCCGGCGGCTGAAGAATAGATGATCGAGTAATTGATTGATTATCGAGTAGTATTACTTATCTGCTAGGCAGTTTCCATTGAGTTTAATCGAACGCTTGGCCAGCGTGCAATTCTTGGTGCAAGTGCGCCGCCGTTGGCTGGTTCGACCAACTCGATGAAAAGTGCGCGTGTATCATTATGCTACTATTTGAAATGCTGCTTCTTAACAAGATGGCGCGAGAAAAACCCGAACTACTTCGCTAGCGAGCACTGGTACTTGGATGCAGTTCATTTGTTCAATTGCCGAACCACTTGGCCTTACGCTCGTTTCCGCAAAAATGTTGGGAATTCTACGCAAAGTGCTTGCGGCTTTTCTGCCAGATACGGAGCGAAAGGGAACGAAATTCTTCCCGCGCCATCTCGTGCGCTCGTATATGCACTTGGAATTTATATCTAAAGCATTGGGAGCAGCGAGCGTGCGCGCACAAGCGCTACTGATTAAATGAAGCTCGTGCGTCGGCACGTGCACGCTCGTCGCTTGCAACATTACTCAAGTACGTTCGCCCGTTAGCGCGGCGAACATGTATAAAAATTGGCTCTACCCTCTCACCACAAGCGGATTGGATATACTACCTCAGCATTAGCGAAAATCCTAAACGTACTCATAAACTGTAGCGCTGCTTTTCTCCCGTTCTATTCGACCTCCTCTTTAAAGTGGCCGATCAGAGAAAAGAGAGCGCGAGTTTGCCGTATGTTGACATCACTGGCAATACGCGTAGGCACCTTCGAGTTGGCGTGTTATCGTCGTATGTATAATTATATATATATATTTATATATGTATATTCATATTTATACGTATAGGAAGCGCGTAGAAAGTAGGGTGGCATGGGATGGGAGCGGCCTACTCAGCGAAATCATCCTGTGGAAAGGGTTCGGCGAGCGAGACAGCCAGAGGACAATGCTATTCGAAAAATATGCCGGAAACGCATACATAGCACGCATAGAGTATGCCTTATTTCTCTGCATACGCTTGCGGCACCGATGTGGACTAACCCAAAAACAAAATTGGATTTTCAACGTGACGCCGGCGTCGTGCGACGCGCCGTCCAGAGTGAAGCCCGGCAATCCCTGCGGCAATTAGAGCCAATAATTAAAGCGCGCGTCGGCGCTCCTGTCGGCACACAATGGGTCGTTCGGCCTGTCTATTTTTTCTCCGCTTGGTCGTCGGTGCGGGTATTGTAGCGGCGGGGAGACACACAATCACGGCAGGCTAGCCGGCGTCGGCCTATATCTAGACGGGTGTGCAGTGCAGTACAGTGCGAGCGTTAGCGCGGAAATGGACGGTCTCGGCAAAGCGCCGGTTGCTTGTTCCCCTTGACTGTCGGGTATATCGAAAATTACACGGAACACCCTGGAAACGATCGGAATCGCCGCTTAGACTGAGCAGTGTAACACTAGATTTATGAGAGAATGGAGACTACTCCCTGCGTACAAGTACGTTTGACCGATTCACACAGAACTCCTTGGACAGGTGATCATTATCCGGACGCGCACGCCCATCACCCTGGTCTAGGCTAGGAAGAGATATCTCTCGCCTACTGTACTTCCGTCCGTACTAGACAAATGTTGAACGAGCGAACAATCCGCACTTCGGCTAACTGTAGGCGCAAACCGATCTATACTGCAATTGGAGTACCCCTTCTCGAGCTCGCTCCCCGCACTTTGTTTCGTCGCTCGGGTTTGTCTTGCTCGGAGGTGTACAGTGATCTTCAAGTTTCCCAATTAATCCCGACTCCGTCGGATGTCGACGCAGCATCCGATCTGCCGCGGCGGATCGATCGAATACCAGCACGACAGCTATTTAAATTTAACCGACACACAGCCGTTTATCCATTTCTCGTCATACGGCTTCTCAAGCTTCCAGACTTGATCCCGCATCCGCCTATTAGTCTGCCTGCTCTACTTTCTCGAAAATTCTCAAGTCAATGCTCTACTCTCGAAGCACCCTGTCGCGCCGAGTTCGAGAGGACGCGGGGCTTATGTTATGTTAAATAGCAATTCTCCGGAAACTCTAGGCCGTTCGCACTCACTGACATTCCGTGTTTCAACATTCCAAAGCTATAGTCGTTCGCATACTAAACTAGTCTCTAGAAACTGGTGTGTCTCCCCCTTCAATCTTGATCCAAGCGAAATCTTATCAAACTGTTTCTGTACTATGATTGCCAGGCATCTCTGTTAGTGTCTACAACTTGTTCAATCTATGAAAAGGGTGATCCGAGGGATACCATAATAGTCGAATTGCACGAGGACATCAAAGATAAGAGGCCGAGCATGTAGCAAGTATGCTCAAGGGAAGGCTCTATAGATGATTTTTCTATCGAACTAAACTCATTTGAGGGTATCCTCTGGCTGGTCTCTTCGAGGAGCGCGTTCCTCCAGATTGATAAGCTCACGTGTCGCGATGTAAATTAACTTGACCGACAGGGATAGCCGGTACGTGGCTAAGGTTAAGTCTGAAGGGGATCGAGGTTACGTGGCTTTGCTACGGAGGAGATGGCTATCCTTGATGTGACCCGACGCCATCTCCACGCCTGCCTTTCCCCGCTCCGGCGGTAGCCTCTGCAGCGTTGACCCTCTACGAGCTCTACCCCAACGGGCTTAGCTTAACCCCGAGACGCCACAAGAGGCAATTAACCTTCCGCCACCCCTTTGCGCGCCCGGCACCCTCCCTTTGCTTTGCCGAGACGCTAATGCCGTCTCCGACTGCTCCTCGGCATTCCGCTTCCACTGGCTCTACCTTGACCCCCACCCTCATCTCCCATCTTCCCCCACTTCTCTCGGTCCAGCACCCTGGACGCGCGACCCCCTTGATATCCCGCTCGGAGCATCTGCATAATCATGCCCGATTCCCAATGCTAATTAGAATCCACCGCGGTGCCCCTTAGCCGACGTAACAAATACACGTCGACCCCCATCACCTACGTAGCTGTGCCACGCCTCGAGCCTCTTCGACCTTACTTACTCGCTCTCGGAGACAGAGCCCGATCGGATGAGGCTAGGTCTAAGAAAGCCTTGGAAAAAAGTGATCTTGCTCGCGATGCGGAAAGATCGGCGGTGGGGGGGGGGGGGGGGTTGGAAGAGATGAAGGCAGGCGAGTGAAGTGAAAATATAAGCGATATTGAAGCTTGGTGATAATGAAACGATGAAGGACGGTGATCCCCTTTAATGCCTGCCCGAGATCACTGAGGTTCGAGCTAATCTTGATCGCGGAGTTCACTCTTGCCAGTAGTTGGCGATTCGCTGTTGGGTAGTTTAACATCGAGTACAAAGGAGGAGGAAAAGGAGGAGGTCAGTTTCAAGTAAGGAGTCAAGAGCAGCGCGGCGCGGCGCGCGAGTGAGGGAGCGAACGCGCAACGGTTAGAAGTGAGATAAATTTCTGGACGGCTCGTTAGCGTGAATTTTTTCCCGATCGTTGTCGGGCCGGTAACGCGAGAGCGGATCCTTCTCGGAAGATGACGACTGTCGAAGCGTTTCTACACGTGCGAGCGCGAAGGCCGCCGGACCCTCAACATCGCGTTAATTAAAGGCCGCCGGTACGGGTAATAATTGCAACCCGGCTTCTTCCACGAAATCGCCGGGCAATCGGGAGACTGAAAGGCCAGGATACTCGATACACTCGCCGTGATCGGAGGCCGGCTCTCCCGACCTTGGCGAGAAATTCAAGATCGCTCGAGATTAGCATTTGTTCGGCGATTACCTTGATTCGTGGATGACACGTGATTTCTTTTTCACTCTTAATGATATCCCGAGGAAATTGGCTATTGCCAAGAAACGCGCCGTCTTATCTCGCCAAGGCCAGAGCGATCTTCGTCAGAGCGTAATTTAATTCCCGGAGATCGATCGTTCGTCGGTCCAGTATCACTCGCTCGGTAGGGGAAATGAGCTGGATAAGGAAATACGTATGCGATGATCCTTATAAAGTAAAGAGAGCTGAAAAAGTTCTCGACGAGCTGAGCTATGATCTCTGATTATACTCCAAAATCCATTACTTCTTTTCTTCTTTCCTTACTCTCCCTCTTCTTCTTTCTTTCCTTTAACCGGCATACAACGGTTGGTCCGTCGATCCAAGATCTCTAGCCAAGTACACAATTAGCGGAGAGCTTGCACTATTCCCGATCATAAGGCAACGAGTGAATGCGCCAAAAAGCTAAATATATTCGTTCAATCTTTCCTCCAGCGAAAGCTCGCGCTCTCCTCCTGTCAAGATGAAATGTTTGCAAACTCGGAAAGCCGAATGTTCGCTCAACTGGTCAATTAAGAATTGTCAGTAAAATAATTGAATGATGAGAGAATGAAATGCTTGTAAGAAGAGCCGAGAAGCCGTGGAGGAAGCCGGGTCCAAGAAAGCTGTAGAGGCCGAACGAAAAGTGATCTACTTAGAAGCGACGGGCCGGATAGCCGGCGTCGTACAACTTACAGAGACTATCGGTGCGACTGGGGACACCGTGCATACCAGGCACCGAGACTGAGACCGAAAGGGCCTCCTGGTGCTTAAGCATCTGCCGACGCCGCTGCCAAGTGAAGGTCCACGCGGCGATGATGGCGATCTGCGCCAGGAGGAAGACCGTGCCGGCGACGATGGCCTCGCCGAGATTGATGCAGACGCCCATCGCCGGGGAGATGTCCTCGCTCTCAACGAACACGGTGTCCCTCGTTGCCGAGCTGGCGTTCGTGGCCTTGCCGTCGCGTTCGAAGCCGAACTTGTCTGTGATCTGGATCGATTGCACCAACAGAAGGTCCTCACGGCTCTGGGTGCTCGAGCTGGTGGAGCGGCGGCGACGACGTCGCTTTCCGAAGGAAATCACAGAGCGCAGTTCACCAGTCGCCTCCTCCTGGTCACACTGTACGGGCTCGCAGGTTGGCATGCAGGGTGTTACCAGGGCTCGGAATTGCACCACCTCCGAGCTCGGGAACTTGAATGCGTCGAAGTGCGACAAAAGGATCTGAAACAGGAATTGCGGGTTCCATATATTTTTATTTGCCGCACAACTAGCTGCGAAAATAATGATGTCCTATTGTAGTTCTCCCTTTCGATTTGCTAGAACATGCTTCACTATTTTTCTTTTAAATCTTTTCAAGGAAAACGTCTGTGAAAATCGTAGAAAGGGATTTCGATTTTGCGTCTGACTTTGTCCCACAGTCTTTCTGCATACGAACTTCGTTCCCTTTAACAAGGATTTACAATCGCGCACGATTCTCTCGGAAAAATGAGTTGCTGGTGTTGAACTGAGTTGAAAAGGCTTTTAATATCCGAGAAATTTCTGCCGAAGAGTGGGGCTGCTCAGCAGCAGCAGCGGCGGCGAAGTTTACTGTTCTTCATTAACGCCTCAAAACTGTGAATAGGATGCTTAATAGTCTACTAACTATGAATATAACACGTTTATCCGGGGAAGAATGGGCCTTGAAAGCAAGTAGCGCCGTCAAAAATACACCGGGGAAAAGTTTCCTTACAATGTGCTGTCTCTCTTTATTAACCGAGATGAGCCGGTGAAAATGGAATTCGTAAGGATGTCATCGCATGTCTCCGGACACTCGGCAAGTCACGCCACCAATTGTCTCGTGCCGTTAACTCGCAAAAGGGTAATATGTCGACATCTGCGCCGAATTGCCGCGCGCTTGGAATGCAGCGATTTGGTGGGCCAGCATTTTTGCCGGCAGGACAATTTACCGTTAGCAGTGACGACGTGAATATTTAAGTACTGTCGGCAAGAGAGTCCTTATCCCTCTTTCTCCCTATGTTCATTTCTTTATTAAGTCTCGGCCGCCAAGCGTCCCTGTTGACGATTTTCATCACGTACAAGAAACGAATTAAAGCACCGTTACGCCAGGAGGGCTCTCGCGATTCCGGGCCGCTTGAAATCGTCATGCCCGCCTCCTTCACCTTCTTGCTGAATCTCGCGGAATGCTAACAGATGTAATAAACAGCCTGCACTGGATTTAGGGCACAGCTTTTTTTTCTCCACGGCCGAACTCTGACCAGTAGGAGCTATGGTGTGGACTAAAGTACTACGGCATTAATCCTCCGAGAGATTTGGTGCTCCAGTTCTGTTGCCGCGCGCGAGCAAACCGCAACCTTATCCGTATGTCGGCTGGACATAAATTTTCGCCGGTGGTCTCAGATCAAGGGGCGATTTTGCTTGGGCCCAGCGGTGGCAGAGTGGTGCAAGAAAAGGCGCGATCCGTGCGGAGTATTACAGAATGCGGATGTCAGGAATATGTATCGCGTAACACGCTGGGCGCCGACCGTCGCACGCATTATGCGTAAGCGGGCATTGCCGCAAACTGGTTTTTCCCTCTCACAGCCAACGGCAGCAACAGCAGCTGCAGTCGGATTTTTTGCTCTTTATTAGGTAAGGCTATATAACAGCAATTACACAGGATTATGACTTGAAAAAGAGCCAGAGTGCCGGGCTTTACGGGGGCCATTAGGGGCGCGCGCTTATGCGTAGCTCTTGCGGTGAGCTGCACCGTGCGTTTCGAGCCTCGACTAGCACCAACAATTTGTATCTTCTTCTCACGGCGCCGAAGGATCCTTCCTTAAAAATCAATTTTTCCTTCTCACTGAGTAGAGGATACGGCCAGCCCCCAGCAGCCCAGTGTTTACTGATAGGTGGCAACGCTGATGCCAGCCAACCCCCTCCGGCACTCCGGCTCCTTTGGCTTTCGCCAAGGAACACTGATCTTTCGCAAACTGCCTCCCTACCGGAGTAAGCCTCCTGTGACCGCTTAACACCGGCCACTTTCCTGACAACCTCGATCCAGTGTCGTGTCAGTCTACCTAACCGCACTGTGCCTCTCATTATCCCTTTCTATTCTATGGCACTGTAGATCCGTCAACTCAACTCACTATTACGCAAATTGACGAGAATCGTGCCCCTAACAAAATGAATGACTGAAATAAATTTCATTTTATTGACATTATCTATGCGGCTTGAAATAGCTCGTAAATACCTTGGTGGATTTTTTTTTTCTCTAAGACGATAGGAATGGCAGATCAGTTAGAGATTGCGGGTCCAGTAAATGCCCGCGTGCCCTTAGCGCCAGGCGCGTGAGCATCTTGGAAACAGGTTTCCGTAGCGCATTACCAAGTTCAGTGTATTTACACACAGGGCACGTATATTATCAGGGCGCGGAGGGAGTAAGACATTAAAATATGCTTTGCTCCACGTACAGCTTCATTTATGCTTCACGTTCCGCTTCTTTCACCGCTCATCGCTTCTAATGGGACGTCAGGGACTTTATTAATTCGACGTTATGTCGCGCGAAGGAAGCGACGAAAAGTTTTAAAGGGTGATATTTTGAAAGAAGTGTAAGGTAAAAGGAAGAAGAGCTATAGCTCGAGAGGAAGAGAAATGCACGGTTGTAAAAGTGCCACGGCAGAGAGTTCCCATGAGAGAGGAAAGGCACGATATATCGTTGCATTTATTGTGAAGCAGCCCGTCTTCACGATGTCTTACGAAGAGAGAGCGCTCCTGATGATGGGTGCGCTGCACTGACTGAGACAATCACTGGCCTCTAAAACGGCAGGTTCGATGGGATCACTTTCCACAGCTACGAGGTACGCTGTGTTACGTCGCTGTAAAGCTGATACCGACGTTGAAAAAGTTGTCGTAAGCAGAGAGTGAAGGGTCAGTCAAATAGGAAGGCCGTAGAGGCCAGTTTTATAGCGGTCAACTTGATCTCTTGTCCACTTTATAAGTCGAACGGGTGATGCCGCTTGTCACGTATATCAACGGACGTTATACTGCGCGCTCCCGGGCGTCGTGCAGCGGTTAAGAAATGTTTCCAATTTCATTCAAACTGGTTGTGAAATGGAGGAGAGCCCGCAGCCTTGCCTCGAGTACGTGACGGACATATCCGAGAAAGCTCAACTTTTGGCAAATTCCCGGTTAGACGGCCTGAATCTCATTCCGCGTCTTTTCCCGTTGCCTTCCTGCCCCTCGCCGGATCTTCTCTCTTCGCCGTGCTCGTTTCTTATCCGGCGCGCCCTCCTGCCAGCTGAGGGGTTAATGCAATCAAGGGCGGCGTCGCTACAAAATAGCCGAAGGGAAGAGAAGCATGCACACGATTGTTTGTCGAACCATTACACGTAGGATAAACGCACCCTAAAATTTACACTTCCTCGCGCTACATTTTAATTACATCTGCAGGTGCACGCGCGTTTCGAAAGCGACCCTTTTATTATTGGCCTCGCAGTAAATAATACTTCATTAAATGAGTTTAAAATAATGCGCTTGCGCGCCTCATTCGCCAGGGAGCGCTTTTCCACACGCTTTCCACTACTTTATGCAGCTGAGAGAGCGGAAAGGGGAGAGAGAGTGGGAGAGGGAGAGATTAACGCACAATAGGACGTTAAAGTTCGTTAGCTACGGCGAAATTATTTATTTCGACCATTTCATTTCACATCCTTTATCCCAGTGCTATGAATGCAGTTGCAGTCGTTGGGATTTTCACGATTATTTGGCAGCATGCAATCTCCTTTATTGCTCGCAAATTTTGTACAAAAGCCTCGCCTTCTTTCTCTCTTGTTCGTTTTTTCGGAAAGGTTCAACAGGTTTACCCGGACACGAAAGACAATCCTTGACTTTTGCTTAACGGAACTTTACGCCAATTCGGGCCCTTTCTCTCGAAAAGTCTTTGAGTTGCTTTTTCCCGGTTGTTTTTCGCTCCTCTTTTCTCATTTATGGTTTCTCCTATTATGCACTAGCCTCTCCAATTATTTATTTGACGCTTTACTTCACTCAACACTTGTTCCTCTGCATTTTCGCAGTCACGCTACTATTAAAGCACGGTGCCAAAAATGTTCATTCTCGTGTGCCGTAACTGTACACACTCGGTGCACGTAAATGCCCGGGGCGGACGAGCGCGGTAAAAAGCCGTCTCGGCAATTATGCGGGGGCCCAAGGGCAAAAAATTCAGCGTTGCGCTACGAAGGAAGGTGGACAACAGAGAGTAACTTGTTTACGAGGGTGTAGCCTGGCGAGCTTTTATTACAGTATCATAATGATGCAACACTGTCACGTGCGTTACGGATGAACGGCCATCGATAGCGCGCGCCAGTACGAAAGCCCGTCGACGGGTGTTTTATCACTCATGCCGACCTGACAGGTAAATAGCCATCATGTACCCACGTGAGTACATCCCCGGCTGTTACACTGCCTCTCCCGCTCGCCCCGTCCGACATGTGTGTGTGGAATTCTTGCCGGGTGAATTGTAATTTCCTGTGCGCACCGAAGGCCGCAAGGGCGGCCGCCGCCCATTTATAGATTCTACTCTCCATCTCTCTCTCCCCGTCTCTCTGCCTCTTTCTCTCTCGTTACGCGAATGAGCCAAAGCAGGAAATGAGGTTAGTTGAACCGCAGATTCACGTGGGAAGCAGATCGAATGAGTGAGAATAAAAGGTGAAGAAGAAATTTTGCAAAGGGCAGATCTTAACATGGATTAAGAAGAATACACTTGATTCACCGATCGGAGAGATCCCAGCGAGTCTATGACTTAAGTAACTCCCGCCCGTTATAAGTTTGCCCTTTCTTACCGCAACGACTGTTATTACTTTCTAATAAAGCGATATTGCAGCCGCGCCCGTGTTCACTCCAGCAAATGATGTCGAACGATGAGTTAACGAGCCTGCGAGCCTCCCCATTCCTCCGGGATTCCTCTCGTCTTACCCGACCCCGGTGCACCATGATGTTGCAGCTACGATTCCACCTACAATCTGCCACTAGTGTAACGAACCGTTCACCCCACGTGGGATTGCTCACTAGATACCGGGCGAACTGAGCCTGCCTCCCTCTGTACGTGGAAGATCTATACCGAGTTACTAATTTCAACAACGTACCACTAGGAACATTAATTTGTAGCCGATCCATGGAAATTTCATAGCTAATAAAGCTTTTATTGGACTATTAAAAGGAGTTATGCGATTCCTCCCAGCAGGTTTTATGCCAGGCCTCACATACGCACCTCGAGAAACCATCACATATCGGAACTTTTGAGTAATGGAGGCAACAAATGCCTTATCCTTTTCACCGGTGATTTAATTCATTTTGCTTGCCACGATAACTGGTTTTCAGAGCAATTAAAGTATGATCGTGTTCTCGGCCAGGTGATACTGCCCTTTAAATCATGCAATGTGTGAAATTTGTTAGCGTCGGCGATGATCGCGTACCGATTAAGCCTACTAGATTTAATGATCCACATCGAACGATATTTCTAGGGCGTATTAGCACTGCTATGAGCATCGCCCCGAACGAAACGTCTCTCGGTACAGTGAGACGAGTCCGAAGCTAATTCCGTGCTTCCTTATGTGGCGCAGGCGGAAGTAATGATCGTTACTGTTCGACTGATCTCCCCGTCTTGCAGCACGCCATATATCATCTTTTACGAGCAGTCCGTAACAATACTAACTAGTCACGCCAATCACATTGTTGATTTTATCGATTCCTAGGGCATTAGCGCGGCTATGGAACCGTTAATGTTAATTTCCAGGAGAGAGTAAGTGATGCTGGAGCGCCTGCTGTGCATTTTTCGAGACTTCTACAGGAAATGATTTAAACTTTAACCGAGCGCGTGAGAAAAATCTCTTGCCTACTGGGAAAGTTGTTTAACCTACGTGTCACAATCCGTTCCCTAGGGTTTGCTTGGGATTGCTACGCATTCCTACCGAGCGCGCATTTATGCAAAGTAGCCAAGCTGACAGTACAATAATACAAATTATGATGATGCGAGCACTCAGTCGTTTCCCTAGCCAAAGCGACAATCAAGCATCGAGGGAAAAGCAGAGCGAGTGGATGACATCAAAATTGAAGGTGATCTTGGGAGTAATAGCATACTTGTGCGCCCAGTTCGCGCGGTGTACGTAATGATCGAACCTCGCAGGATGCGTCGAAGCCCATGTCGGCATGTTACGGTACGTCGTCGTTAAGATTGCGGTGCATCATTGACGCGACCTATTACAGCCCCGAGCAAATTGCTTCCCGTCGTAAAATCCGCGAGGGTGATTGATTAGCATGAAGCCAGGACGACTGGCTCCAACTGGTGATTGCTTCTATCTCGCGTTTTCGCTTCCACCCGCGCGCGCACGAGTTTACGGATCCGCGCATACTCGACAAACGAAGAAGAGGGTCTCCCTGAAGGGCTGCTGTTGGTAGATCTTTCCCACATGGATCCCATAGTGAATCGACATTATCGGCGTCAATCACCTCTCTAGCCCTGTCCCCCGCGGCTGCTACCTTCTTCGCCAAATTAGAATCGGTATTTGTCCCCCGTTTTTACGTGTACCTGTCTCTGAATAGCGGCCGGAGGCCCATCCGGGGAATAATGGTTTTTAGCTTGCATACAGCTGTCACTCTCAGCGTGATCGGTCGTAGGTATGTACGACAAGAGCGCTAAGGAGTGGACGTATGTATTTGCGTGTGGTTCTCTATCGCCGGAGGAGTATAGCGTGCGACATTCCAATTGAAATTGTGCCACAGAACTAGCAATCATTTAACGCGATTACTATGTACCCTGTTTCTCGGAAATGAGAATAGAATTTATACCAATCGGCACGCACTCGTTAGAAGTCCATTACGCGATCGTGTTTTTAGCTGTGTTGCCGGGCGGGGCATATTATCAAGAGTCGTATAAATATGAGAAAAAAGAAGATGGGAAATAAGCTTACCTTGCCACTGGTAGCGGACTTGTAGAGTGGGCCCATGATAACATGGTCGGTGGGGCAGCCATCAGAGTCGATGAGTACAATCTCGCTGGAGTCAACGCCGTCCATAGCGACAAGTTCTCGTACAAAGATCTCGTAGGGGCTGTTAGGATCGAGAATCTCAAACTTGAGCGCCAAGGGGTCTCCGACTTCGGCCGATGGGATTCCATCGTTTCCACTGCGATCAGTAATCTTCATGGCGACATTCGGTGAGTCGACGATGACTTCCTCCGAGAGAGCAGGTGTTATGTCACCATGGACACCGAGATCGACTTCATTCGATACAGTCTTGTTCGTCAGGTCATACTGGCAGGTGACAGCCAAACCCAAGTCCGAGCTAGTGACTATGGTGTCGTGATGCTGGATGACAACGTCGTTCAGATAACGGCCAAGACCCTGTTGCCGGATGTTGCACTCGAGGTCATCGTAGGCCATTCGCAGCTCGAACTCCAGGGCGCCCTTGACGTCCTGCACGCACGAGTTCGGCGATCCTTTCACATAAACCTTGCCGTAGAAGAGCTTGCTGGTCTGGATTCGCGTCACCATGTCACCGGCACGGCAGTCGATAGTCACGTTGTAGCATGAACTCAGCTCGTACGTCGATGCTTCCGGCACGTCTAAATAGGGCTCCTGAAATCAGCAGGGAGTTGTTCTCGATCGTAACGCACTGTCAATTCCGCCTTGCTGAACGTCATGTTACTTTAGAACGCAGTTGGAAAGGTACATTACGCGAGCGACAGGCACTGGGCGATTGAAAAATGGAAGTAAATCATTGGAGTCTATTGTGCTGTTTTTGTTATTTATGAGATCGTTGGGGCAGGTTATTGGACGTTGTTAGACATGCCGATGTACTATGCTTCTTTTGTAATTCCTTTCAACTCGTCTTAAGTCGATCACTTCCCGATCTATTCTCAAGGGATGAGATTTACTTGTCCCGAAACCATCACTCGCGATTCACGATGCTGCTACACTTTGCAATTTGCTTTATTACATCCAATTTATAGGCAGATATTTTTGAGATTAAGAGAAGGCTCTTAATTAATCATCTCTTTGAAATTGATCGACAAAGTCTCGTTAAGGGTACTCGAATACTGAAGAGATTTTCTTCTCGTATAAGATACTGAGCCGGAAGTGCAAGAACTATATTCCTCAACAGGTTGCTGGAAACAAAGAGCCGAGTCCTGATTTTCTCAGAGCGGAGGATAGCGTTCTCATATGCACGGACTAAAGAAGCAGCCGCAGGCTGCTCGGAGAAAGCATCTGCGATGGAAACTCGATTTTCCGGGAATGCGCCCTCGGCAAATCGTCCGGCGGTTCCAACCTGCTCGCTGTAATCGCGTTTACAGAAAATCTCCGCTGGTCCTTTCAAAAGTACGACCAATAGGGACATGCGAATACTGCGGTTTAGGATTTTCCGAGGATGCACTTTCTTTGAAATTAAGACGTTTTTGTGTTAGGTGGTATACACACCTTAAATAACATAGTTTGGAAGGAAGATTGGGTACTTTCTATTACCGTATTTCAACTGAAAGGGGTGTCAACAAGAGGCTAATGCGATTCTTTTCTCAAGTGTTTGAACTAACTCGCATAGAATGAAGCTTGAATTGGCTTCCTCTTCCGCAGGAACATTTATCTTGGAAGTTGGCAAAAGGGGCCTTGTCTCACAGTGTGCTCGAAGTAGTAAAGTACTTTTGTACATTCTTACCTGGATGTCGGAAAGGGTGGCTCTGGAATGGTGGCTGAGACGGCAGACCATGTCGCCGGTGTCACCGTAGTCGTAGGAGTGGCAGCGGAACGGCGAATTCAAGCAGAGTTCACGGCATTCTTCAGCAGTGCCGACGTCCTGGTAGACGGAGTCCACGGTCTTTAGGATGCGGCCGGTGAGCTTCTTGAATTCGCAGAGTTTCACGGGCTCGTCGACGCAATGGTTCTCCAGATAGTCGAAACCCTTGGCTAATTGGAAGGCACTCGAGCCGGCCACCGTCAGACGGTCCATGTCCGAAAGTTCGCATTGCTTTGTTGCGTTCGCGTAATTGGCAGACCTGCCGACACAGAAATGAAACATTCCACGTGAGAATTCCGTTCGATGCAATATCGTTAAACTGTAAGATCTATGGTCCTCATTAGGAGTCGATTGGCCAGTCGTGCCACAATAAGTCACTGCCTGTAATTCCTCGAGGGAAGACGAATCTCCGGATTGCCCGAGGACAATGCACGAATATATTAAATTATACGGTTGCCTGGCGAAAGGGGATCAAACGATTGCGGGATGAATTGGGGCAAAGCATTGTGATGTAATGCGCACTAACATATACCCCGTAAATCTCACCATTTCATTTCACCTCGGTAGTTTAACACGCTACGAATTTAGCCACCTTCTTCTGGGCAATTCTGTGTTATTGTTACAAAGTGGTATTATGGTAAACGACTACGAGGAACAGCAGGTGCGTCTATTCCCTTGGCTAAACGGCCATTGTTCATTTTAGCAGCATCGGCTTTTGCCAGGATGGATACGGCAATAAAAGAGGTGAGCGGTTATTGAGCTTTTTGTCGGCACTATTATCCAGTTAATTTCTAAGGGTGGTGCCCGATGCTCGCGTGCAACGTACTCGTCTTTTATTTCCAAGATCTTCAGCCCCTCTACACCGTCGGCAATAGCTCTGGAAAATAATTACTCTCGACCGCACTTTATTGCACGGTAATAATGCATAGTAAACGGCACCAAATGATACTAACCAAGTGGAAAACTATTGAAGAGACACTAATTTACTAGCTTTTACGGTGCGCTCGTCCGGACGAGGGCCTTTTGTTACTTAGTCAGTTACCTGTCCTACCGCTGCACATACATTCATACGTATCGCGAGAGCAATTCCATTATGTGTCGTGTTTTTATTTTAAAAATACAGCTGCTCGAAACGAGCATCCAGGGATCTGTAATTGATACACAAGAGTTTATTAACAATTACATCATAAGGGGTGTGGTAGATGTATCAGTTACGTGGTGTACGCGTAGTCGTAATCCAGGTGAATGGGATTCCGAAATATACCGATGATGTCGTTGAAGAGAATCGTTGCGGTCACACAAATATTTATCGCGATACATGCCCTGCAGCAATATAAATATTGATCGGCCACATTACAGAGTAACGCTCAGCAAATATTTGCGTTTTGATTTCGCCCCGAATTGTTGCTCATTCCCGCTGTTGTATAGCCGCTATACCGGCTTCATCCGATGGACGATTATATCGCTTTTTGACAAACTACTTTGGGTAGTGCGGTTCCGACTAATGTCGACTATGCTTCACGCCGGCCACATTCCAACAGAGTTGGAATACAGCCGAGCTTATCGTAACAAACGACGAACTGCAAATTGGCCGGTAAAAATAGAATTCCAAAATTGCCCAGAGCCAATCATCTCTTTCTCGCTGTCGTGCACAAGTGCCAAAGAGATAGGAACTTTTTTCTACCAAACCTGTCAACTGTGAACTCGCTTTGGAGAACAAATAGAGATAGACGGGAGAAGTTATTATGTAGTTCGTTCTATCGCGGAGCTCTCCACATTTCGTATTCGAGTCAAACTCGTGCGACACACTTTCCGTTCTCCTTGGGTAGACGAGTTTCCCTTCGTCAGCAAAGTTGACGTCAAAGGGATCAGAGCTTCTTAGCGGTAATCAATTTAAAAGCAGCTTCTCTCCCGCAATCCTCTCTGCGAGCCATTTTTGCCCGCTGGCGACTTAAGACATTAATTCTCAACCGGATGACTCGTATGACCGTAGTTCGTGAGCCACTCTTTATACTTGAATTTCTTTCATTTCTCCACATTCACAACGATCTTGTTCGTATCTCTTTAAGGGCACCAGTAAGCGGTAACATATGTAGCACACAAAGAGAAGCATGCTACTTTTCACTTTGTCGATAAGAAAGTTCCGCGTTAAGGGCAGCCAGTAGCTGAGAAAGGCTTGCTGCAGCAGGAAAGGTGAGTTTGGTAGAAAATGATACGACCGGTGCTCGCCGTGAGTGAGAACTCGAGGAAAAAAGAGGCGAATTGGGGGAAAGAGAGAGACTGCTGTCAAGAGTTTCGTTTACGAGGTGCTCAGGTGTGCCAGAACCATCATAATCTAACTGAAGTTCGCAGGGCGGATTACTATCTAGCCGAACGGCGTCTGGGAAAATGTTCCTCCGGCGTTGGCAAAGTAGTCTCTCCCTGACCGTAGAAGAGAATGAGTGGTGCGCCGGGCAGGCACCACCGCCGCTGCCAAATTTATTCCACGTAGCTCCATCGATTTCGGATTATATTGCCTTAAGACCTGAATAATATTCATGGCTGCCGCGTTATGATTTCAATATTCCGGAGGGTTCGAAGAGAGCGGGTGGCCGAGGCTAGACTCGAAAAATCACCGCGGCCGCATAAGGCCGAGCAGAATAAACGCTCTTCTCGTCTCTCCGTCTTTCAAGGGGGCAAACAGGACGAATGAGAGAGAAAGATGATATAATCGAATCGGTGCCGCCGCCCATCTCCCCACTTCTCACGAATACCAGCCACCTGCTTCTTCTAATATCCTCTACCATCTTCTCATCAGACGAACAGCTACTCTCTCAGTAAATGAATTCGGTCGATTTGAGTGGGTGAAAAAAAAGTCGCAGAATAAATATCGAATTAAATGCTTGCTCATAAAAAGTTAGCAACTGCCACTTTTCCGTTTGAAGTGTTTCAGCGATGCTTTTGTGGTAGATAAGAGGTATTCGAAAGCGCACGGTGCGAATCCACAGTGGTTTCGCTGTGGCGATGGATAGACTGGCGTTACGAAATACCGATCGCTACATAAATTGTTGAAAGAAGCCGCAACCGTGGGGACTTCTATGTAGTTAACGCGGTGATCGTGCTCTAAATATCTCTGGTCGAATGTTTGCTCGTTAAATCAACAAGTTTCGGTGAAATTGCGCGCCGCTTGTATAATTGGCTGGCGAGCCCCATGTACTGGCCGGCAAATGCTGCATTTATTATATATCTGACAAGGGCTATTCGTGGTATTTGGAAAATCTATCTTATTGCGGATTATTTTCATTTTATTCATCAACAACATTTACTCTCCTTTTCATTCACTCACTTTTTCTCTCTGTTCTTTCTGTTCTCGTACATACTTTAACGACAGGATACAGAGTGAAAGAGAGTTGCAAAGAGCAAGGGGCGATCACCTTGGTTCGTGGCTGATAGAAATATCAAGCCGCCGTCGGGTTGCACCGTAAATACCTTTCATTAGCCGCAGCGTGGTATTCTTGCGCTTAATGCCGCTGCTTTACTCGCAATAAAATAGAAGGTAGTAAGAAGTGCCGTGTGGTGCGGTGTGCGCGCGCCCGCTTACGCCAGGGATTGAAGAGGAGTGCACGAAGCGGCGTGGCTTGCAAAAACGGCGCTTAAATTGTCATTAACGAGCTTCGACAAACGCGAATCACGCGGCCGAGTCGTTAGCCATGCTGAAACGCGCTTATTTCTTGTGCGAATTCAGAAGAAATATTCAGGTTTTGCGCCTCCCCGTTCAACATCTTTCTCTCTCGGGGTCTTCTCGTCACTATGCATTTCGCTTGACAAGTGGATTGTGGTGGTCGGATGAGGGCTGATTGCGTGTCGTACTTATGATTGATATTACTACTAACCATTTTTCTTACAAAAGCACGTTTCGTTTTGTTCTTCTCAACACTTATAGTGGAATTGTACTGCATAGAGTGGCGGCTGCAGGGGAGCATGTCATAGCACCTATCGGGGCGCAACAATGGCCACAACTTACTAGCTGGACGTATGGGTCGCGATTTAACGCAAGAAAGCCATTGTCAAGAAGTAGTTGCGGTGCATTCAGCCATGAAAAATCGCTCGCCAGGGCGGTCACGGCGGAAGCAGTGACATTGGCTTTTTGGCAAATGCCATTGAAGTAATAGCGCGGGCCCACTCGGCGTTTAGCCGGGCGTCCATCTCGGCGTACATCAGCCAACTTCTTGGAGAGCATTATCGCAAAAGCCTTCCCATCCTCAAAAGTTAAGCGAGGAAGAGTGTGTGTGAGAGAGAGAGAGAGAGAGAGAGAGAGAGAGAGAGAGAGAGAGAGAGATGCTGCCGTGAAAGATAGGGCGTCTAAAGACCGAAGTTTCGCTCGAACCAAAGCGATTCTGTATCTCCCACGGTAAATAATTAATGGGAAAAAGGGATTGGAGTGCCCTCGCCGATATACATAAAATCTACATACCTACTCAGTGCGTCTCTTGTTGTCTCTTGGGTTGCCGGCTTCCGGAGTACCGGGAAAGGGGTTCAAGAGGAGAGAATCTGAGTTAAGAGGGTTGGGCCGAGTGAGTCTATCGCTTAACGATAAAGGCTCCACTGATTTCATTTCCCCGAATCGGGACAAAAGTTATCCCCTTCTCGCTCTTTCCTTCAGTGGAGGCCCGTACAACTTAGAGTAAACCTCGAGGGAAATTTTAACCACCCGGGCAGATGTTAAATGTGAAGTTAACTTTGACGGAGCGATGTTCGCTGCTCTCCCTTCTAACTCGTTCTTTTCTTTCTTCTTCGCGCCTTAGAAGCTCGCCACCCTGCCGTTCCCTTCACACTTTTTCACATTGACCGAGACACCCTCGTACTTTCCACGCATCTTTGTCTCCGGTCGAGCTTCACTCTTGTCTATCGTAATTCTCGTGACACTCCACTGCGCCCCCGCACTATTTCCAACAAATAGCGAGACAAAAAAGACGACACGGATTAAGGGACAGGAAGGCAGTGGCTGAATGCCGAGCGAAGGGTTGGCCCAACCGCCTCCGGAGTTGGAGGGTGCAGCAGGATGGGCAAGTCGAAGGCGACGGCGGAAAAGAATTACAAGTGCCTCGGCAGCTGCATCTCGATGAATCTCAAATTATTCGCCGACGCCTGGCTTCTAATGGGAAATGGGCCCTTTTCCACCGTATAAACGGGCGTGTACTCCAATCCCCCCCCCCCCCTCTCTTATTCCACTAAACCTTGTTTTTTCACCGCTTAGTATTCACCCGCATTAGCGTTTGTGATGAGAGAGCATCGTTGCTAGTCGGTTTGTGGTGTAACAGTTGGTTTTTTACAACAGTTCCACGGAATATGCACAAAGGCACAGGCCAATAAAGAAACTCTAGACGTAATATCTCGATACTCGCTCTTATTGCAGGTATCAAAACGTCGGTTGAGCCATGTGCCAAGCCTCCAGGGCAATTACAAAGAGCAGTAACCTTTATCAGGAATGTTCAATCGTAAAAACAGTATTTCCTGATCGAAATATATCCCGGTGGTGCAGGATTCGCGGCTAGCGATCTGGCAATTTTTGCTCGCTCTCGGCAAATACAGCGAGCCTTCGGGAGCGATAAAGCAACCTTCGCGGCCGACGGTATACCAAGGCACTGCCATTAACACCGAGCGAACCTGGCGAATTCGAGGGAGGGAATGGCCGCGAAAGGCAATGCCGTAAAACTTAAAGCCGCGCGGCTAACCATTGTCGACGATAATGGCTAAACGAGGAAGCGGTATAAAAGTAGCCGCGGAATATGGATCCGATAGCAGGTGGCGGAACACGTGCAATCCGGCATTCGGTGTGCCCTGTCACGTACGCCTCTATGTGGTTTATGCACGCAAGGCGTATCAACCGTGAGTAAAAAGCCTAATTTGCATTATTCGTCCACGGCAGTGGTCCGGCGTACTCTGTGAATCCCCGGAATAAGCCCGGAACCACTGTCGGATAAGCGACGATATTAACGATCGCTCTGGCAAAAAGCGACTCGTGCCGGGCGCGCACCACGTGCCTTCTCTCTGCCAGCTTGAGCGTGTCCATATCTATGCTGTTATTTAGACTTAGAAACGAACTAATCAGCCTCGGATTCTACGCAGGAACGGTTGCATGCGCCTCCTCGACATAAGCATGTACCGTATCCTCCAAAGAAATAGCCCTCTTTTTTTTTACGAGCCGCCTACATGCAGACATTAATTCCTTTGAAATCCTGCTCGCAGCCCGAGTTTTCACGGGAGAAAAACGGATAGCGTGGGAATACCGTAATGAGGCAATTAGGAAGTTTCGGCTGGTATAGGCGGTGTGCTTTCGCCTGAAAACTGATCTGTACGAGTATAAAACATATGTAAAAGTCACGGCGACCTTAATTCAGCAATGTGTATCTTTTGAAACTTGCGCTCTCGCACCTCTCTTGGCTGAAAAAGGTAGCTCCTATGGAAAGGCTCTTTTGAGGAAAAAGGCCATTAGAATGTTGCGAGGGTTCTCACGTTCACTGGGTGGAAGAAATTTTCATCTACATTCCGGTCACCGGGGTGTTCGCACTTTAGTAGCTCGGCATCCACAGCTTCTTCACAGTGTCGGAACCACGCCACTGAGGGTCCTGTCGCTTTCTTTCATCGAAATTCTAACAACGAGCTATCCTCCTTTACTCCTCTGCTTCCGCAGTACCAGCAGTGTAACTCCTTTCCGCAGAGTGTAAAGAGAGAATATTGTCTAGCGTTTTGTCCGACGGTCTTATCCAATGTTCTCGTGGAAACCACTGTTTCTCCCTTCTGCCGTTATTCCTTTCGAAGACCAGACTGGCTATCGTGGTGAAACTAGTGAGCGAAAGTGGCGGAAGCTGCTCGCCCCCGGGCAATCATGCCCGCTAAAGCAGGACATCGTTCAAGTGTACGCTCAAACTACCCTTGTGATCACCCCGTTCGTCAGGATGAAACGACTTGAGACCACGAGACAAGTAAATACGTTGTGTATGGAAGACGGCCAGTTATCTAACCAGAAAACCCACCGCGACGTGCCGCGTAATCCCGGGCATATTTTACTCGGCAATGAGGTATGAACAGGCTCGCCTGAGAAATGTGATTCCTGAGGTTCCTTTAGCCGGGTTGCTTCTCAGCCTTATGCAATATTCCCCCGCTTTCTGTACCTCTTACACGGAAAGCTGATTGTTAAGGACCAGTTCCGTCTGGCTTTATCATGGACTCTGTCAGCGGATTCGTATTTCCGGGTATAACGGATCACATTGAAAGGAGCTAGCTGGCTCAGCCCGCACCTACACACACACACACACACAAAGGCATACACATTCGAACACGTGAACGGATGGATTCGCGTGCAATTGTTCCGCGATCGAACCCACAGGTAGTGGTGAAATCGTAAGGCGATTCAATATTGGTGGAGTAGCACGGCGTCGATATTTCTCGCGCTCGCTGTACCAAGAGAAATCACGATGCTGCTGAGTTACTCGCTCGGGAAGATCGAGGAACCTGCAAGATCTCTGAGTTCATTCCCATGAACTGAGAGCTTCGAAGAACAGCAAGGAGTTCGAATGTGCTCAGGAATTAAACTCTGCTTGTCGACGATGTACACCGATACAGTGTTAGATTCGCATACAGTTGCGTCTAGTGTCATTAACGCTTTGATGTGTACCGGCGTATAATGTAATCACGATAAAGTTAATGCAAGAGTATCAGTGCGGCCCAGCTGGTTCTGTGGTCGACCAACGACGCCCCGACGTAACAGGTGCTAGTCTCCAAGTTCGAGAACATCGACAGCTACCTTTTCTTCGGCGCCGCCCCGGAAAACCCTGGCACAATGTGTCAAGCCTTTAATGCCACAGGGATCGGAACTATTACCGTGCTTGACGACACAAATAACTTCTGATGCAAACTAACTTGCTCCTCTACGCTTGGACGAGTTTCGTTTTACCGATAGTTACTAAATGCAGAAGGTTTGGCTGATGCAGTTCGTTGGGTTACTTTTCACTCGCGTCATGGATCGACAAGTATCGTTGGCATCCGAGTGACTGTCGAGGTAAATCTAGACTGAGGTTGAACCCCGGCGCAATTAATGGGAAAGCCGCGCCGGGGGAGTAACGAAAGCTCAATAATCGCGGTCAAGCCCCCTGCGATAAACATGAACACGTGGGGTTGCAGTTGGTAGTTAATTATGAGAAGTGAATCTTTAATCTATGAGGCTGGGCATCCAGCGGGCGCGCACATTTCTAATTAATAAATATCGCGTGGTTACTAATGAATTGCGTTGTCTATCTGCTGCAGGCAATAACGTAACAGTAACGCCGGGCGGCCTGATTGCGAATTAATTACTTATATCGTGCGATTTGCATATGCAAATGGGTGGAAACAACGCGACGCTACGCCGAGAGGGATTGAGAGTGGCTGGGCGATGTTTAATACTAGCAAACGTCGTGTAGGCGTATCCAGCTCCCGAGGAGCTCGGTCGCCTAGATAGCGCCGAGGAACCGGGGTGATCATGTCCCGCACTTATAGTGGAATTCGTTTCTATTGCTTGTTCTTGTAAGAGGCCGTGTTAACGACCCCCGATAACTTCTTGATAGGCTTAACATACGCGCCTATTATGAGCCATCACGGAGCAAATCGCGCACCACCATCGTCGAATGAGTCGAGACTCATACAGAGAGTCTGATTGCTTCGGCCTCGGAAATCGACATCATCGACATGATGTTCCAGATATACAGATGTGCGCATGCCGGAGGGTCCTCGTAACTGCTTGCTTACAAAGCTGCGTGTGTTGTGTTAATCGTTTTCAACTACACTGTTCCAGTCGTCTCTGCGCTTGACCACTTAGGAGCCAGTCGGTGATTTGTACTCTTTTTACACCCCACACTCTCCAGAACACTTTGTACATTCCTGTACGTGAGGTTATCGAACTTAATCCACCGTGATCTCAATTGTTTCTTAATGTCATGTACAAATGGACCCAGAGAGTTCATTCTTGAATCGAGCAAAGCGAAAGTAGGTATCTGTGGAGAATATAGCAAGGGCAATAAATGGGAACGATTTTCGTGGGAGGAATAGAGGGGATTACTCGTTTCGGTACTATCGGGCCAAGTCCGTTCAGTAGATAGGGTGGGTATCTAGTTAGACATATTGCTGCATGGTAAGTAAAGTCGTATCTCTGCTATCACTATCTTCCTCCTAGCTCTCTCGAAGTCACATCGCACTTGTAAGACGCCCTTATAGAACGGAACGGAATGGTCAGCAGGACTGGCAGTAACACCGGTACCGGTCGTACCCAGAGCAGAAATAGTGCCAACAACAACAGCGCCGGGCTTCTGTTCATGCATAGCGAGGCAGCTCTCGTACAGGGGGAACTGCATACTGTCAGGATATGTTTTAATGGTCGGATCTCTGAACGGATGCACGCTCCTATCTCTCACGGTAACGACGTAACCAACCCTCTACGAACGCCGCGCGAATCCTCAAGAAGGATGGGGTTGCCCCAGGGGCGCCAGTTACAATACAAGTAGTACCTATAATCGTCTGTTCCTGCGTGTTTTCTTTCTTGTAAATATTCATACATCTAATCTTGTCAATCACTCATACTAGGCTGAATGTTAAGAACTGGTAATTATAAGATACCTACTACGGCAGAGTCTTCTACATTGTTTGTCACTCTGCCAAGAAACGTCGAATTAGCAATGCTGAATACACCGGCTCACATTATGATAATTCACCGATACTAGCGGGTTCCCCTCAGCATGAGAACATTTAACGGGTATTACTGTAAGTGGCCAGGCGCGCGCCTGAATGCTAAAGAGTACGTTGCCAAGAAAAAGTCCCGGTTACATTCACGCCGCTGATCCCCGACCTTCGCGTTGCGATCCAAGCCACTTCAAGCAGGTCACGCATGTCTCGCATTTTCCCAGCCTCATTGAGGCTTTGTCGAGCAACACGCGGTGCGAGTGGCACTCGTAAGTCCAATGTTAGCTCGTTGGCGTTAGTACACCGGAGAGCGCTAGGCCGCGTAACGAATTATGTAAATCAAAACGGGAAGGAAACGGGGTATCCAGTATCACGCAGTGGTCCTGCTCGTTTATCTTTCCCTCTCGCTCTCTTTCTCCGCGTGTGGTTTTATGCATGGCGGCGCAAGAAGAGGCCTAGTGAGGCGGAGAGATGCAGCTAGGGAAGTAGTAGTGAGGCAGGCATGCGAGCACGCAGGGAAGGCAGCGAAACAGGCAAAGGCAGAGGAGGGCAAGCAGATCTAGCCGGGTAGCACTAAGGTAAACGTAGGAGAACCGAGCAGCGAGGAAGCAAGTGAGCAAGTACTATATACTCCCTCGAAAGGGCCAAGCGAAACCGTGTATTAGGGATCTCAGCGGCCGCCGGCACCAGGCGGCCCTTACCATTCTCCCATCTAGCTTGAATGATTTACTCAGATTCGCCAGTGTTTAGTTTAAACAAACGCGGCACAGCCGAGAAGATAGCAGCCGCTATCTTGGTCTCTTCGCGTGGCAGCGTGCAGGATCGTCGAGGAGCGTGGAGGGCCGGACGATCGGGGCGAGTGGGTCCAGCGGGGCCGCTGTCACTGGCATCAAGTGATTGTACAAGGTGCAGGGCCCGCAATGGGGGCGGTACGATCACCACAGGCCCCAGCGGGGGTTTCCACCCGGCGAGATGAGTACCGACGATTGTGGGACTACCGGTTGAGCGGTGAGTGCACCTACTGCACTCACCGTGTACCGCAGCCGCCGCAGATATATCGCTCTACAGGGTGATCCTTATACGGTGACTAATTGATTGCGGTTTGCGCGTATTACATTATGCGTTTTGAGCCGACGCGCACTCGGCCCGAACATGCGCGAGAGCCTTATTTCAAATTCAATTATACCCGGGGAATGCTGCAGCCAGTGAGATTCACTATGTATGTGTGCGTCGGTGCGTGAGAGAGAGGAATGGCGAGATCTCGAGAAAACTATTAATAAGTGAGTTTATCGCTGTCAGGATTATAATTATGCGCCGTCGAGTAAGTCCGTTGTCGTCGACACGGATACGCGCGTTTGTAAATGGTCTCGCTCTCGCCCTGCCAGGGATTACAAGGCGTGAGGCCGAGCTGCGAGTAGTCTTCCGCAATGGACGCGAGAGCCTTTGAACAAATTTGTTCTCGCACAGTCTCTGCCGCCCACGCGCAATCTCGCCGCTTCTCCCTGGCTGCATCTCTTGCTCTTCCGCTCTTTTTCCGCGCCCTTGATGCGCGTCGTTACTTCTCGAGTACACGCCGTCGTTTGCCTCCCGGTAAACCCTCCCTCTTTGATGCCTGCTTAAGAAACAGCACGGAACGGCAGGCTAATGCAGGCTTAAACATCACGGGAAATCCTCTCCGCCCTTTTTCCTTCTTACTCTTACCCCCTTCTTCTCCCAACTATATCTCCCACACTCTTCCATTAATCCGTGTATGTATAAATCTTTATAAAACTTGCATTTTCCTCGAGCAGCTCTCAAAAAGTATAATGAAGCACTCGGTACACTCGGTACACTCGGTGTAAGCAATGCCTGAAGCGATGGCAGAGAATTGATTGTTACTGCGGGCAGAGGCATCCTCTTCGTTAGGGAAATGTGGCAGACATGTAGGTAGTTCATCTCTTGGTTTCCTTGGGTTTCCCGAGCCCGGTGGTAGGCCGACCGCCCTGTCCGAGGAGAGTGCCGAGAGTGCGTCTCGCATCGCGGTAGTTAAAATCAAAGCCACAGCTGCTAATTAGTGAGGTGCGAAGTATGTTGGAACGGTTATCGCTCTTGGCAGGGCTGGCTCCGGGTGTACACCAAGTACAAATCTTGCGAGCCTCGATTACAGCGTAAGGCGATAGCCCCGCTGCTGCGCGCGGTAATTGAAAGCCCGGCGTAAAGAGCCGATAGCGATGTTACAGCTAATTAACGCGCTGTAGCAGGTACTCCTTCGAATATGCGGGTAACTGACGTCCGTGAGAAGTCGAGAGGATCTTTTGAATTAGTACTCGTGGCCAGCGCTGTAATCGCGGCCTCTCGCCGCCTCTTTCCGCATAATTCTGCCCTCCCGAAGAATTTCAAGGGGCTATCCCCCGCGCGGTACCCCCCGATTAGTGTCCTCTCCCGAGGCAAGAGGGAGAAAGAGGGAATTTGCGATCGCAAACCTCGTAGAATCTCTCGATCGCCACCTCTCCTACGGAATGTAATTAACTCTCGTGGGCGCGGGGGCGTTTATCTGCAAAACGAACTTATTCCTTCTTACTCCTTCGGCTCGGATACTCCTAATCTCCCCTCCTTCCTTCCTCCGATGGTAAGTGCTTCTCGCATCGTCATCCTTACCCTTAAACTTTCCTTATTATCCCGAGTCCGAGCGCTTGTCACTTTTCATTGGCTCGGGACGCGTAAGTCCGTTCCGAAATGCTCCCCCGCTCACCATCGAAATTCCTACTGTGGCGTCGGCGGCATTCTTTCCCGTTCACCGATTTCACTGAGGTATTCGCTCTCACAGCCACCGTTCGTGCCTCGAACGAGTTTTACTTCACTCTTTCACTCTTCCCTGTTCGTAACCTCTCCCTTTCTCTCCCTCAGAAAATGTAATGCATACGGGCGATAATTGCGCTAACGCAGCGTTAAATTACCGCTCGGTAACAATCCATTGAGATTGAATGCTATGCGAGTAGCCGCGTGTTAAGAATAATTCGTGATTAATATCACACCCACGCACGGTTGCTTGTTAAGAAGAATAAGCCGTTGCAGCGGGAGAAGCCCGAGCTCTCTTTCACTCTCTCTTTCTCTCTCTCTCACTCTATCTATCTCTCGATGTTCGCACTGGTTAGATTTGAGCGATTCGTCAGATGAACGGAATAGAGGTGTATAATTCCTAAGGTTGGCCGCTGCTGCCCACGCCTAAAGTCGAGCGAGCGTAGACTAACGATTTTCTGGACCACGTACTTATCGAGTGATTAATGACGGACGAATGTAGCGACGACTTAATCCCTTTGACGCTCGAGTTCTCGAACGCGTTCCACGCGAGAGAACTAGCGCAATGGATATGCTGGTGAGGGGGGGTGCGTTGATGTGTCCAGGAGGTAAGAGAAGGAGGAGGAGGAGGAGGAGAAGAGTGCGGACTAACGTATGAGCTGACAATAGACGCGGAAGCGACGAGGCGGACGCGGAGGATGAATGTTACATGAATACCTACTCCGGGGCCCGCGATTGTCCAAGTCGCGTAGCCGCAGCCTGGAACGTGACGGAAAAACATTACTCTCGGTGAATTGCCGTAATTCGTAGGCTATCCCACAGTTCGCCAGAAGAGCGCTACCGCCATTTTTCAGGGTGCGCCGGCGAATACATTATTGCCCGGGCGTACCAACCATGGCTATGCTTCTTCAAGTCGGAAATGATTATTGTTGCTCCGGCCCCCGGAGTATATACGATTATTATTTAGACCTCCGTGGAGGGCAGAGAGCTCGAGAATAGTTTCATTAGGGATTGTACGGTCGGCCGTGCCGAGATACGAAATGATATATTTCCCTCCTCGTGTGAGAACTCTTTCGCGTTGCGGTAGATCGCGGTGGAATCCCACGGGCGAAGAGCGGGCGCGCGCGCGCGCGCTCTTCTGATAATGGAAGCCGCATCAATCCAGCCGCTATTCGCCGGACTCCCCGGTGGCTGTTTAGTCAAACGAACGCCGGTCAATTTACATTTTAATTGCTCATGTGGCCCGGATGCTGTAACAGCCCGACGAGCATTTGGAATTGGCGTTCCGATAGTTGTCAACGAGCGCTCGTTTCCATCGGCTTCGCCATCTCTCTCTCTTTCTGTATCTGTCCTCCTCTTACCACCCCCACAATTCAGGCTCTCCTATCACTTTGTTTGTCGGGGCGCCCTCTCCGCCTATAGTTGGCCCTCCGTGACTGCGTGCCGGTGTGATAAGAACTGCGACGAGTGCTCGGGGTTTTCTAGAGGATGGCAAAGGTGGAGACGTGGTGGTCCGATTACGGTGCAATCATCCGCGATATCGGCGACATTCCCTTCGCTTTTTCACAGGAGCCCTTCGTCCTCGGCGGCCGAGCGTACCGGTGTTTCGTGCCCAGTCTTTTTCTTCCTCCGTAATACGGCGTGAGCGCACCTTCGTCTTTTTCTTGGCCTCCGCGCCACGCGATTCGGAAGCGCAGCCTAACGATCGGAGCCTCCACCTCCTCCGCTTGCTACTCTTCTTTGCAAGCATCGCTCGAGAATTCCCCTTTGTGGATCTCGCACATGGTGACACGAGGGGTTTGCGCATGGCTGCGCGCGAAGTCGATGTCTGTTACGGAATTCGACCGGGACGGCGAGTGCTCCTCCGACTCTTTGCTGGATTCGGTGCGCTCGACCGATTTGAGACTAACGAGAAGCCCGTCCCCCGCTGCCACTACTATTGCTACTGGTTCTATCGGTCCTCTTGGTGCGGCCCAGCAGCCTCCAAGACATTGGCAGAAAACTACCATCGATCGTGGCTGCTTCGGCTATACTTTGATGAGGGACGTGACTAAACTACTCCGACGATGCTCGCATGCGACGATACTATTATCCACCTCCGCCTAGGACAAATCTTGTTTATGGGCTTAGCATTAATTATCGAGGCATTATGGCCGACGGGCTTAAGCCAAGCAATGTCTCATACTATGATCTCCTCCGGCGATTCTCTAATCCAGTCCACCAACCTTCTCCTACTCAATCTGTTTTGATTAGACGTTTTTAAAGGAAAGTTACAAGCGTGCTTACCGTAGCTGCTCGCTCTTACGAAACGAGTGTAACAAGCTTCTTGTTCCGCAAGACTTACCCCGAGGAAAAGTGGGGAATAATAATTACGTAGGAAAGAGGGAATGGGTGCTAAGCGGGAACAATAATCAATGCCGTATCTTTTTATTGGCTGGCTGCATTGCCTGAAATAACCAGGTTCATGATCGGTCAGTAGGGGCGTCGGCCCCTAGAGCGAGGACTGTGTGCGCCGAGCGAATATCTTTTTGTCTCTCATCGACGAGAGCTATCCTTCGTTCGGTAGGAAATTGACTTTCGAGTATCTTACACGCCAATGCACCGGCTCTCCTATAAGAGAAGTAAAACCCCCGTATTTCCACGAATCAGCGCGGAAGGGGATTCCCTCCGACAGTGTAGTAGACGTCAAAATTACTTCTTACTATTCCCCTTATAAGTCCTACACACTCTTCCCTACTCGGCTCATTCTTGCTCTGTCGGTCTCTCGCGTCGAGATCGATCCTCCACTCGACTCCGTCGATTACACATTCACTTCATCGTCAGGCGGCGAACGGGAGCGGAATAGGAAGGCTCGTAGTCAGACAGGCGGGCGGCCAAGGAAAGAACAGGAAGAACGAGTAGAGGGAGCGGGAGAGCAAGCGGCTCCCAGTGCTCGCACAGCTCCGCTCTGCGAAATTGTCGAAGGCAATCGAACCGTTCTTGAAATCACCTGGAAAGTAACGGCGCGAGGGAAACAAAGGAAATTACGCACGGTATCGTGCTGCGGGGTCTTGGTATGCACTCTCTCGCTGTTACGCCGGGAGCAGACTCTTTATCCCACCGGACGAGAAAAGAGCATCCATGCTCTCTCTTTCTTTCTCTCTTCGAGGCTTCTTGCCTTCCTCGCTTTTTCTCTATCCTAGCCTGTTCGCCCGAGGGAGAGGGAGGACTCTGTGTTCCGTGCAATAATGCGAGTACGAGAGAAATCCGCTCCGGGCGCGCAGCCTTTCTGTTCTTCGTTAGCGATGGCCCTAGAGCGATGAAGGAAGGAGGGAGATGGGGAGGTCTCCGAGTCGATCTCGACATCTACCTTCGCCGGAAAAGGAAACGTCCTGCATCGCAAGGACTGCTCCTTGCATGCGACCTAGCTTGCTCCACGGTTAGGTATACTTTATCCACTCTTTTCGCGTGATCCTAAACCCCTGTTTCATGACTCACATCTCACTGCTTCGAGACCTGCCAAACACTCTGCTGGCGATCTCTTCCTTATTAAAGGAACCCCTTATTTTCTCCTTTACTTTGTCTTTAAAGGCGCCTTTGTACGACGTATTCCTTGAAAACTCCAGGACAATTAACTAAAACAATTAGTGACAGTTAACCTCATTTGTGTGTCTGGAACATTTACTACTTTGCAAGAATTCTCTTTACGAAGGAATCTTCAGTAACAGATAAGCGCACTTTTTCTTAGACGATCCCCAAATCAATCACCGGTACGAGATATCTAGCAAGTAAATCGTCAAGATGTCTCTCCATCCGAAGTATACATTTATCACGAAAGCTTGGCGTAGGGCTGATTCTAATTACTTTTTCATTCAGCGTGCAGGGCAAACTAGATATTACCGTTCACACCGGACTAAATAAGGGCGCTCCTCCTTCATGCTGCCCTCGGCTTCACACCAACATAAATGGTACCCACTATCGAGGTGGTATATACTCAGTCGAAGAGCTCGCCGGTTCGCTCGGAGCTCGCCATAAAAGGTGGGCCTGGGTAGCGCGTTACGGCAGTCATTAGTATCGTCGCTCGAAAAAGTGACGTATCAAATCACGAAGCATTAAAGAAAGGGCCCCAGGCGTGTACTATCTCTGGTACAGTCAATCGCAAGTGATAGGCGCCCGGTGGCCAAGCGGGTGGGTGTACAAAGAGGGTAAAGAGTCAAATCGGCCTGGCGGGACACGAAGCAAAAGGTCCCAGCGCTGACGGCAATTGTTGCGTTGGCCAGCGGTGGATGGTGGCGGGCCATTGCGCCTCTGCACCTACCAAGCTGCTATAGCAGGGAACGCGCCCGTTTTGCGGCTAATGCTCGTTATCTCGACGTGTCGACTATCTAATGGTCCACTGTAATGGCCGGTCCAACGATATATTGTCCATTTCTCGCAATGCACGCGCGAGCGAGCCCTACCGCTCTAACTCGTCCCCCCCCCCCAATCTATGGCATTATTCCCGTCGGTTATTTTAGCTGGTTACTGCCCTCCTGCGCTATGCTCGCCCTTATCCGTGGTCCAGCTCTCCCCCTCCTGATCCCTCCTCTCGCTCTGTCTTCTTCCCAGCTTCACCGCGCTCCCGTTCGCGGTCCTACCAACCGATTTGCATAGGGAAATCGCGGGCCCTCTTTGACGTCGTTGCGCAGCCCCGGCATGCAGTGCATCTGCACTCCCTGCAAATCGTGCGCCGACCACGCTCACTTCCGCCTGGCCAGCCGGTAGCACCCGGGAAAAGGTGCAGGTGGAGGGCCACGAGAGCAAGCCCGCCGAGAGACAATGCGAAATAAATATTGGACTACCGAGGCTGCACTTGGGAAAGGCAATGCTCTGCATACACGTACGCAGAAGGGCCGCAACCCACCGGCAGTGGCATTCCAGATTTTCCGGCCCGATAGTCCAGATTCCTCGCGGCTGATACGCCCCGCTTCGGATCGCCCCGTCAGTCGAAATGGAGCGACACCCGGCGAATCCCATGCAAAAAGCATTGACCCATCAAAGAAAAATGCCCTTTGGAATTCCCACTAGCCCAGCTTGGTATCCGGAATATTCGTAGTGGTTACTGTGGTTTCGTTAAACTTTACTCGAAATTGTCGAACTTCATATGTGGAATTGAGAGTTCATAGCAGGATTTGTCGTGTAACGCAAAGGATGACGGATAAAAATTGACCGTGTCATGCTAGATATATTATTCATACCGATACGATTTTCACGTTCGATTCTATCGTCAGCAGTTCTTCGATTTTCTGCCGTAGAGGGGACAGCTCGTCGACTTCCCGTCGATTCTCGATGCGATCCGCGTACGCCTTTCCTTTGCATAATCGCGTATCGATTGTCCCCCAGCATCTACGGCTAAGGTTAATCTATTTCGAAGTCCGTCCACGTAAAGACACTTTGGCGGAACCCCCGTGTTTCCTTGGAACTTATGCAAGGATCGCCAAGTTTTCGGCCGGCCGGAATCCTTTCGGTAATGAGCGCACCGCGAATGCGTAATTTTCTTATTCCCCAGTCTCCACTGGTGAGAGCGAGCGGGGAAGCGAGAATAGTTTGCCACCCAGCGAGATATCTCCCAGAGGAGGAATTCCTGTCAACGGCCTTCCCACCGAGTTTCGCACTCATCCGACTTCAACTCAGAGAAGCGGCAACAATCGGAAAGTTGTCGCTACCGGAATATTGTGGTTTAACTTCGCCGTCGCCTCCAGCGTGATCTAATTTTTTTCACGATGACATGCAGTTCGATTCATACTACGTGCGAGGCTGTCATCACTATTACAACTTAACTGGTCGTAGTATTAATCGGTGGAAGAGAATGCCAGTGTAACTAACTGTGGAACGTCTACCTTTGGCTCAATTCCGATTTAACCACAAGTTATGTGTTTCCACCTTTACAGCTCATTGTCGGTATGTGAATCGATCTGAATGCCGCGCGCGGCGAATAATCACGTGGCAGAAGGGAATACGTTTGCCGCGAGCGACAGTTGCTTTATGGCTTCATAAAATTATTATAGGAACAGCATACAGCTCTAGTTACTGCATAGATAGGCAGTCATGCAATATACTCTTCCTTGTTGGTGCTCTAATGAAGCAAACCCTTATCGCAATGTGCATTTCCGTCAATATTGAACTATAGAAATGCGATGAATGTCGAAAAGCCATAATTACGCATATACAAAAATGTTTTTTACATTTGAAAATGAGTCTAGTCACCATCAATCAAACGGCAAATTCATATCATGGACTGTGGGCTTACTCGTAATCCTGTATTTCCAATTATTCTTCCGAAAATGTACCAATAGTATTCGGTTCCTATATTCGCTTGAAAACTAGGGAATTAATCGGCAGCTGGGAGAGCGAAAAAAACAGATTTCCGTCCCCGTTGATATTTCCGCGCCTGCGTTCGTTATTCCGCTTGCATAGTTGTGTCGCTCTCTCGAGTCTAGGAGCGACTCAGCGAGCACAACTGGCGCAGCGCAGCGATGCTAATTAACGTGGGGGCATACCGTCTGAACGTTATTTGGCACCTGGTTAAGCAATTTTCAGCGATACTCGGCCTCTGACTTTAATAGCGCGGCTGGAGCCACGTGGTTGGAATAGCTATACCTCACTAATGACAACGCACCATCTTGTATCTCGGCGAGGCCCGAGCGGACCCACGAATTAACTTTAATTCCAGGGTCCAAGTTTGGGGCCGCTCTTGAGGCGAATCGAGAATTTTGGGCAATTAACTTGGAAGGCACACCTACCGCGTCGAGCAATAAAACCGCTTAATCGATTTACCACGATAATATAGAGTCTGAGGGCTCAACATTTTTGCAGCCCTCGTCCTGGGAAAAAAGGCATCTATAATCGCTTATGGGACCGTGCTCCGAGAAACCAATAACCGCGGCTTCCCCGAAATGTATCGTCCCTATAAAACTCATCACCATCGAACACCTTCGCTTACTTATCGACATTATTGCTTTTTCTGTTCCAGGTAAGTGTTATCGTGACTGGCAGGACGCAGTCGTCCGTGGTGGTGGTGGCTTACTACGTCAAGAAGTCTGCTCGGCTGCAGAGCTTCGCTTGCGCGCGGCTGGTACCGGCCGACGTATATCCAGATGTATTCCCTCCTGTCTTGCAACATAAGCTCGAAACGTCGGGCGATCTGTCAGCTTTGCAAGATAAAGCTCCGGTATGATACTTGTTACGCAAATACGACACTATTATTTTCCCCGGTGTTAGAGCCGCCGCACCTCCCCTACGACACCGACCTGTTATAAATGGCTGGCGACTTTATTCTGGCGTCGACGCGAATACAAGCGCGACATAAATATCCTTGGCAACGTCACACAATCAGTTCCCTCAAAGAATCATTCACGGCCATCGATATACTTGACGGAAGTCAATACTATGGCATTAACCAACACTTTCGCACACGATAACACTACAGGAAGCAGTCGCGTGCACTTGGCTGTGATATCGGTCGAATAAAAAGTGCATATAGTAAAGGAACTGGGTCGGGCTATATCCGGCAGGTACTACAAACTGTAATTAAATAGCTTTTCGGTACCACCATTTACGCGTAAACGGCTGGCAGACCGTTAATTACAGTGTCAGCGCTTCTTTCATTTTTCGCGCAACGCGATGCTCAAAAAATATGAGTTTCATTAACGCTCTAAGTGGACTGGTGCACATGCGGGCGTGCAATCATCGGACCTCTATGTTTTCTCGCCTTAAACCTGTAATTTCACGGCTGTTTTCGCACACCGTCGACCGTGACGGATCCCTAATCGCTTCCATGACATTTTCCCTACTAAGCTGCTAGACGAATTCCGGCAGCCGCAAGGATTATCCTGGAATTACTGGAACGTGAATCTCTAACCGGTAGCAAACGAGGCCGTTGCAGGAGTCGCGTCTGTCACGAGCTTTTAAATCAGTATATTCTCTTCCACCCGGGGGCGTTTCTCTTGCGCGCCAAAATTACGTGCTTACTCAAAAAGAAATCTTTCCGCACTTCGCTTACCATTATTTTGGTAGACGAGAAATCCCGGCGAAACGGAAAACGGAAGTGGTTAGGAAGCGCGGGATTTAAGGCGGCAGGCAGGGAGAAAAAAAAATAGCGAACGGGAGAAGAGAGAGGGCTCTCCTTCCCACTTGGTGCGTTAACACGAGTGACCCCTTGCATTTGGGTATTACGAAAGCGAGCCGGCATCCGTGCTCATGGAAACAAACAGGCAGCAGCAGCAGCAGCAGCAGCTAGTTGCCTGAAAGGGGAGAGGAAAGGCTCGTGGGAAAACGCGAATTAACTAGAGCCACGCAGTGACAAGTAGGTCAAGAGAAGAGAAGTGCAGGTGGAGAGCGACGAGCGAGCGAGAGGGAGAGAAAGAAGAGCGAGGGAGAAAGTTGGGCGAGACCGGCTGAAAATCGCTGCTTTACGCGGATCATAAAAGTTACGAGAGGGTAGGAAAAGCGTTGTACTGCCTCCCTCTAGTATTTCTCTCTTTCTCTCTCCTTTTCCTCCCCTCTCTCTCTCTCTCTCTCTCTCTCTCTCTCTTTCCCTCTTTCTCTCTCAACACAGCCGCCTCCTCTTTTCGAGTGGTTATACCGCGCGAGGTCAGAACCACCGAGGAGAAAGGAGTGCGAGAGCAGCAGCAGCAGCAGCGTTGGGAACAGTTTGCCAACTCGTTGAACGAGACTCGAACTCGATAGTGGCAGACTCGGCCGACTGAATGACTGACTCGTTGCCCAGCTACCTGCCCGTTTTATTCGCCAGCTCGTTTTGGCCTCTTGTCCCCTATCAGCTATACCGCCTATGTCGTTTGTCAGCCGCTTCTACATTCACGCGCGACAAAAGCCGAGCCCCCCTTCTTACGGCCGCCGCATGAGCTCGAGGATGATCGAACTGGTAGATATCTGGGAGAATGTGCGAACGTATGCCGGCGCGCGCATAATCCATAATCCTGGATCCATGATAAAGCAATGAGACCAGCGGCGCGCCATCTCTTTATCATCCTCTGCTCGAATCCATCCAGGATTACTTTTCGCCAGTTTCACGATCATTGGTACGGCATGCTCGGCTCTATCAATTTAACCAACCGGGCTCATTATTCATCCACATCGCCCGAGGCAGCACGATGATTGCAGACGCGTCCTGGTGGCGCGAGGCCTGCGAATTCCCGATAGATGTTCCCTAGACGTGCCGTGGCTTCCTATACTCATACTATTTATCAGGTGGGGTGTCCTACCACCTTTCTCCCTAGCGTTTGATGCGCATCGACGAGCCCGTCTCATTTACTCGAATATCTTCTACTCGCCCGAGTACAGGTACTACTCCACAGTCGATGCGGCTGCCTCGCACTGTTGTCTCTTCGTTGTCGGGGGCTGCCTTTTTACCCGGTTGTACGGAAAAGGCGATGCCGTGGTCGCGGCCGCCACTTTATTAGGTATGCATCGGGGTAGATACGGCATAGAAAGGAGGAGGAGGAGGAGGAGGAGAAGGAGGAGGAGAAGGAGGTGGCGGCGGATAGGACTCGTGATTCGCAGTCAGCGTTATTAACGTCCGAGCGCTAGAGGCGAGCCCCGATCACATCGCTTCGTTCGTGATAAATCGCTTCAGTGGCTTCCCCCGGCCTCCTTCGCCATTCGCTATTATGTCTTGTACGTTTCATTACAAATTTCCTTTAGTGTCGTTACCTCCGCATGCACACCACCGCCGCACCGCTTAAACGTACGCACCGGGTACACAACCCAGCCAGTCGAGCTGCGAGTTAGCGAGCCCAACGATCGTGGAAGAATAAGAAGAGGGTAGGTGTATTTATTGTGGGACGACGCTCGCCCGACAGGGCAAACGAACGCGTTGCTTGCTACCTCTTCCTCCCCGTTTTATTCGCCCCTCCCACACCCCGCTCCTTCCTACCTTGGATATTAATTTCTCAGCTACTCATAGCCAGGTTGTATGCAACCGCCTATCTCTCCGCGCGAACAGCGGAAGTGCCGGGTGGAAAACAAATGAAGGGAAATGCGGTATCGCGACTTAGGGGGGTAGTAGCACTCTTTACACTACGGATGACGATCTTAAGCAGAGCTAGTGTGCTCGCGCGACTCCCGCTTGAATATTCCTTCGGAATCGGGATCTATCTTAATGCCCGGATTTTTCTGGTGGCTGCTATTCGCGGCGATATTATTCGCCACTGCGAACTCCGTCGCCTATCTATCTCTCTCTCGCTCTTTCCCACCCTCTCACGCGCGCACTGTCTCTCTCTCTCTCTCTCTCTTTCTCTTTTTCTCTCTCGCTCTCTCTCGGGTTTCCTCTCACGAGAGCGCGCGAACGCGAGCCAGAGTTACGTATTCAAGGGAAGTTTGTAATTACGCCGCTCGCAAGTGGGTTATCGTCGTCCCACCAGGCTTACAGGATTGTATACAGCCAGAGCCTTCGCTGGGCTGAAGAGAATTACAAGAGGCGAGATACCGTGCGCGGCTATAGTATTAGAGTTTATACAGTCCTCTCGTTTCTAGTATTCTGCTACTTATCATTGCATATCAGAGCCGTCCATGTGCCTTCGCCAGCTCGTGCTGTCGAGCGTGCAACTTATTTAATGTGGGCAACGCGGGCGCGCGTCGCTGTGGCTCTCGCGCCCAAGCAAGTACAAAAGGAAGACGGATGTATTTATTGTGGGCTGGTACGGAGATGGCAGGCTAAAAGCGAGCGCACTTCTCTTTAACCCCTGGGATATTAATTCTTGTTACTCATACGTATCGGCAAACGGGCGCTCGGGCTTGCTCGCTCCGGCTACGGATGCTGGACGGTGGAAACGAGCGAACGAGCAACACATAGCGCGCCGGCCAGTCGCTGCTGGCCAGGAGGGCTAAGGAATCTATCACTCTCTCTCTCTCTCTCTCTCCCTTTCTCTCCCTTTCTCTCCCTTTCTCTCTCTTTCTCTCTCGACCGCGCAACTCGCTCTTGGACTTGGAACAGCGAAGCCGAGGAACACGCAGGAGCGTGGGCATCGGGTAGCACCGAGCGAGTAGGTATCTACGTGTAGTCGGTGCTGCAGATGCTCTTAACGTGGTAAACAATGAGTGCTGTCACTTCGAATCGTTGGAACCGGACGTTCGGCGAGCGCGCAGCTTCGTTTCGTATTAACGTTCCGCTTTATCTCTTCTTCCTCTCGGTCGACCGCATCCTGCTTCCTCGCTCGCTTCTCCAGGGTGTACCCGTAGTTCTCTCATCCTTTCGCCGCTTCCTAGCATCCCCCTTGCTTCGCCGACCGGCAGACCATGGCGTGGTGTGGCGTGGCCTGGCGTGGCATGGCGTGGCGAAAGTATCTCTCTGTTTCTCGTGCGGCTCTTCTTCGTAGAGAGCTTTCCTCTGGACGAGCGATCGGGCCGCGCGATTCAACGGCGCGTCTTCGAATAGCGATCGTCGGTGAGCGACAACGGAAGGAGCCGAGGGAGCCGAGGGAGCGAGGAGAGCGAGAGAAGGCGAAACTCCGCTAGCCCTTGCAAAACTTAAGGGACGACCAACATTCCCGGGGACGGAATATCGGATTGGTAGCTGGCCGCGCGGCACAGCGATTCCTGGCGGATTTACGATCCAGCCTCTTTGCGATCTCGTATTCTCGCGCTCCTCTCCTTCGCTCTCTTCTTCTTCTTCGTGCACTTGGGATGTTCACGGTGCCGCGAGCATCGCTAATCAAGCGGCCCGGTGTCCTACCCTGACGATATCACCTACCACTTGGCTCCTCTTCGCTCTCCTCTTCATCGCCGACTCCTTGTGAGAACGAGAGTGCAAGTTTCGTGCATTCCAAGAGCCACCAGCACCGCCGCCGCCGTCGTAGTCGTCGTCGTCGTCGTCGTCGTACACCGCTCACACCTCTGAGAGATCCGGGACGTCCACGTCCCAATTGCCAGTCGCTATTACGATTATCGAGTCGGTAGCAGATACCCGGGGCGAAGCCAGAATGTAGGCTATCGACCAAATACAGCCGGGCGAGCGGTGCCGAGCACAGCTAATGCAGATTGGTCGCCTTCCACACAGGAGAACGGACAGAGTCCACTGCGGAGAGCAGAGCAGACACACTGCACGAGAATCTCCTTGGACCGCATGCTCGGAGCAGAGAGACTGCTGGGTAGATTCAGCCGTTTACGTACACCCCTTGGGCTTGTCATGCGGCGGCTATCAGCCGACCGCGATCGCCAGACCGGCCGTATCCCCCAATGCCACCTTGTTCTCGGCGGCTATGTCGGATCGGACAGGCATGTACCTCTCTCGCTCACTACGATACCACCCCTCTTCTCTCTTCTTCAAATCACTCCCCCCCCCCTCTCTCTCTCTCTCTCTCTCCCCCCCCTCTCATTTGCGTCCTTCTCTGAAACTGCCTTTGGTTTGATGACACTCCAACATCACAACCACAAGCATCGCTATTGGCATGAGTTTATTTTGGACGACGCGGGTGGCTGTCTAACCAGATGTACGCGCAGAAACACGCTCCCAAAGTAGGACAGACAAGTCGAGAACCAGTTGGATCGACGCGTTCCACTTGTCGCTCGTATCATATTGGCGAATTAGCGTCAACGATCATTTAGTCCGTGGTGATTTCCATCGCGATACGCAAGCCCCCGTGTCAATGTTCATCAGTCCTCCTTTCGCTGACGGTTTACACAGCTTGTTGCGTGCTGCTTCTCCATTCGATCCTGTAAATTACTCCTCACCCGTTCACCTTTGCCACCGCGTGTTTCGGCTGGCAAAGCTGCGCCACCTTCTCTCGCACGTACGATCTCGCTTTAGTTGTTCGCCACCGGCACTCGAATATTCGCTTGACCGCGTGTTTCCTGTTACGAGAGAAGCTAATTGGCACGCGCGAGCGCCGTTACTCGCCCGCTAGATTATGCGAGCGGGCAGTGCCGTTAATTTCGTGTGTACACCACCACGCGGTCTTAAGTGGCTGGCCACAGCCGCGTTAACTATATGCTATTCCCGCAGCACATGTACTCTTACCTCCCTTGTATCACCGCCACCAAGCCTCCCGATTATGATACAATCACACCGAAGAATTCCTCGCACGGTCATTTGCAGCGGTTTCTTTGATTTCACCGGAGTGGATTCAGGCGAACACGCAATAAAAGCCCCTGGGAGTACGAGTTTCGGGAAAAAGGTGGTTGTCCAGTGAGCCGTGAGCACGACGAAGGAACTTTATTACTCGACCTTGACCCGCGGCCACGTAGCCGTCGCGCTTGATTTATTGCCGCGGCCAAACGATGATGGATCATGCATATAATCTTGGAGTACGATCACAAGCATCGTCTTCGTTCAAGAGGTGCTTAGAAGTAGGCGGAGCGTCGTTGCTGCCGCGTTTTCACTTTCCGGTGGTGATGCCAAGAAACCAGAGGTTGCCAGGCTTTTCACCTCCCGATGAACTTGGCCAGACTCCCAGTCGTCTTCGCGACAAAATTTGATTTACCGCGCGTTTTTCAGTACCGCTCGACGCTTTTTCCACCCCCTTTGTTCCGCGCCGCCATTTGATGTAACATTTCCATGGATGTCGAGTTAAGCGAGTGCGAAGAGATCCCCCCCTCGGCAAGAACTAATACTACTGCTAATTACTGCATTCACCTCGGGCAATTTTACGGAGTCGGTTTTTGTTTTCCCTGTGAGTTAACTGGTACTTACGACTCGTGTAATAGGCGGGTTCCTTTTCGAGAAGAAACTTGGGCGTATAATTGAAAGCTGAGGTTAGAGGCCTATGAGTCGGTGCTAAATATCCTGGATATTCATCGGATCCTAGTAGAATGAAGAACGATATGCGTGGACAGGTCGGTGGGAACCGTGCTCGCGAATAAATCGGAGAAAGCAGCGGAGTACTTCCATCGTGCTTCGGCATTACCGTTAAGCCCTTGATCGCGTTTTAACCCCGCCAGCTCAGTAATATCGAATCGCAACTGGTCCTGGTGATTATCCGCACCCGCTCGCGCGCCTGCTAGCTCTTAGGCGGGCTTTCCTCCTTCGTCGAGCACACTGCTTCCTCCAGGATGATAGCGCTAGCATCCTCGTACCAGCTGGATCGAGAGCTTCCCGGCTTAGGATCAGGAAGAGGTTGCGTCATAGTTAGTTATGCATTAGCCACATCAACCAAGTCCTAGGATTCACAGCGTCGACCTTCGACTCTCCAGCAGTGTGGTAAGCGAGCAGTGCACCATATCGACTCGACAACGCAGGTTCAATGCATACTCGTAGTGTTCGAGCAACAGAATTGTGTTGGCCGAGTAAAAATGTTCTTGCGGTTTCGCAGTAATGGCCATCGAGCCTTGCCGCGCTGAGATTGTGTGTCCGGGAACGAAGAATCGAGCAGACGGTAGAGATAGATCGTGCCGAACGAGAGGAATGCGAGAGCAAGAGAGCAAGTGCTCTCTTGATGAGAGCGATGAAGTCCGGAAGAGTAGAGGGCGCACGAGGAATCGTTGCTCGAGATAGAGAAGAAGGACTTAGGAGGTCGCTTGAGAAGAGATCCTTCCTTGGCAAAGGCTGGTATAAGGAGCAATGATTGTGCCGGACGACCAACCGGGATACCGAGGCGACCAGGAAAGCCTTGTGCGAATGGATTTAATTAGGCGTATTGACAGCTCCCTAGATCGCCCGTTATTGCCGCAGGTGTGAGACGCCTTGAAAAGAGTGCGAAAGAGAAAGAGCGAGTCGGAGAAGTCCTAGTTGGCAGTGTAGACACGCAGTATTCCCAAGATTCCTACGTACTTGGTAGATAGTTCCGCTAGGCCAGAATGAAGGAAGGGGGAGCACCGCGTCGCATCGCGGCAGCTTAAGCAACCGGAAAGGAAGGAGAAGGCGAGTGAGTGGTGTGAGCGGGGATCGATGATTTCACGATCCTCGAACACAGCTACTTTGCAAATATCATTATCGACCGTAATAGTGAAACCTGTTATGCCAGAGTTCCATATGCCGGTGATAGAAGCGGTTGCTGCAAATTGCAGGAGATGCTAACGCGTCTGGTTCAAGATCAACGGTGTTCATCGATACATTTTGCTGTTTTTGCACATATTCCCGCGCTTCCTGTAATCGGGCCGTTATGTCTCTCTGATCTTGCGAGTCTGTAGCTAGTTGCAAGGTGTGTTGGTTAATACTTGCTCGTGGTCTTTTTGGAATTCCTCGTGTATAGGTTCCATTTTGGTGTGGAAGTTAACGATATTGCGAGGTAAAGCTTACTCAAGAGTAGCTTACACTTGGCAGCGTGAAATGAGCTTCGTGTTTTCGGGAAATTAATATCCTCGATGCTTGTATCGACAGTTGGGAGATTTTGCGAAAAATTCACTTCTTGCCAGCAGGCTAGATTAATACGGCTCCGAAATTAATCGCTGTGTGCCGTCTGTGTATGTGCATGTATGTGGCGATGCGTGCCGGCACCGCATCATAGCGGGTACAGATGTGCTGCAGGTTATTGAAGGGATTAAACAACTTTGCCAGATGATTGATTGCTCGATGTTCGCCGGCATTAAAACCTCTCCGCGCTAAGCACACCACCCACGCAGAAGGTGGTTGGCTTGTTGCATCGTACGTGGCCACCTTCATCTTCATTCCTTAGCATGTACTACACGTTACTTAATCTTTTTCAAATCTGCCTACGAGCAATACAGCCGACGAAAGCGCCTCCTGCCAAATTCTTAATCGCCTCTCACCGGGCTGATCATTATCTCCTATCTGATCATTGTATTCAACGAGCTTCAATCATTGTCAGTGCGCCGATGCGCCGCCAATTCCTCTCTCGCTGATAAGAACAATTAATCTTTTATCAGTGGGTGATGTTGCGCTCACGCAACAAGAGCCCACGGCGATTCTGCCTCTTTTCGTAGCCAGCTGGATAATTTGTACTGTGGCCGAGCTTTTTCCCTCGGCGAGCGCCACTAAATTCTACGAAGCCTCCTAGCTAACCAACCAGCTATACAACCGGCCTTCCTAGGGTTATAATTACAAGATCTGCTTCGTCAATCGAATCAACATGCGCGCGTGCAAGGCACCCTTGGCGAGCATCGTCGGCTCGTTAAAACCTCAGGCAGGTTAACTACTTTGCAATAATCCAGCCTTTTGTCTCGCGGAAAGCCGCCACCAGCACGGCTCCCCATCCCGCAATTATCGCGTCAGTCCCTTCCGATCTCGTGTTGCTCGCACCTTTTTCGCGCGCCGATGCGAGAGATGCATCGCCGCAAAATTTCGCATGCTAATGGGCAATGCGTGCGCCTTCACGCTTCCGGCATCCTCTCTGCTCTGCCTTTCCTGTTCACTGCTGTACTCTGCCTTCCTCCGCATCGCGATGCCTCCTCGAGAATTCAAGATAAAACTGAAAGAATTAGTTGCCGATAGATTCGTGAAATTCTTCATCGCTCTTTCAGGAAGTCAAGATCGTACCGTTGTAATTGCAGTCGCGTAAAGATATCGGCAGAATTCTAGGCGCAGGAATCGTGTTGACAACTCTAATGAGAGAGTTGGGTGCTAGTTAGGAATGAGGCAGTGAACACGAGACTGCCAGACGTACTCTTGTGATTTATGCACAGTTCAGAATGCGAGACGATAATCGTCATTGCGAAAGCAAAGTTACGAATACTTGGACGACGCGACAGACAGCTACCTTTCTTTTTCTCACAGCCATTTCACACCCATTCTTCGCGTTTCAGTACTTTTCCAATAGGTTTGTCTTCCCGTCGTGGTCCTCTGCCACTGTTTGTTCCCTCAAATTCGTATATCTCCGGCGGACCGGCGAAGATTGATCGTCGGTCGTGAAGTTTGCTTTTCCTTTGTGTGACACGATTTTCACAGGGAACGTGTTGGCAGTGGCCGGGATCTGCGCTTCGGTGTCCGGTCACGCAGGTGCGCAATGCAGCCAGCCAGGCGGAATGAAAAAGTTGCCGGGCGAGAAAGAGGTGCTGCTGGGTGAACGTCTTTGAAGTTTCAGGCTTGATTCTTGGTTTCCGTGTCGCCGGATTCGGCTGCCTAATGGCCGAGCCAGGGCGATCCGAACGACTGAGTAACGTGACCCTGTCAGTTCAACGGTGCCAAGGAGAACGCTCCGGAATAACGAATGAACACATTAAATCGAGCAAGTGGTACCAAGCACGTTAACCGTTTGTCGGACTGCAGTGCCAACGACGACATTCGCCATGAGTCGAAATTATTAAAACGAAAGGCCGATAATATTTAATGAGAGGGGAACTTACTCGGCAACGATAAAAAGGGAGAGCGGAAGAGCGACCGACTTCCCTCCCGACTTCATAACGGTTCGCCGCCTAACGAAATTACCTTGCCTCGCGATACTGTTTCCCTCCGTCGATCGGGAATAATGTTATTGACGAATTATCGGCTTACTCGTCCCACTGAAATTAACTGCTAATCTCTGCTTGGCTGTCTAGCCGTTCGCCGCTCTATCGGAACTTGCTGTATACCGTCGAGCCTGCCATTAACATTTTCCTCTTTCAACTGGCATCCCAGCTTATCGACGTGTTGGTTAGAGACCGGATTCTACGAGATTTGTCGATTTACTATGTCGCCTACCGTTCTTCCGTCCTTCACTCCTCTACTGAAGTTCTTGAGTAGGATGGACGGTTTTTTGGAGCCTTATCTGACTCGTCCCATACTGGGACGTGTCAGGTGCTCATCGTTCTCTCTGACTGACATCGGATGTTCTCGTGGTAGTTGCTTTGTGCCACTGTGAATCATTTCTATGCTTCCACAAATCATCGAGTGTCCTTTGTAGAAGTAGCAATGTGTCGCGTCGTGGTAGAGTGTGAGTCGTCCTTTAAGGCGGATTTGTCAAGAGAGCTTCCCGACCGCGGGATTGTTGGCGCCTCGGAGTAGCTCACTGGTGTGTACTCCATCGAAGTTGGCAGTAGTTCAAGCGCGAGCAAGCGAGATATCGGAAGCACTGCTTGCTTCCTCTCGCAATGAAATTCGCACTTATAATTGGACATGCCGTTGTTATGGGCAGTGTTCCTAATGGTAAGTGCACGTCGGGCGTACGGCGACTTTTCCGGAGCAGAGACAAAACCATCCCGCGTGGCAACCAAACCGCACGCTATCTGCCATCCGGGCCGAGTGTGCTGTACCTCCGCTCTGCCCCGCTACTCCACCTCTTGCTTAATGTGCCGAACGTGTACGCCGACAAACATGCCTGATAAACTCCCCTACTTACGCGCGCGTCTCGACATTATGGTCACACAAAAAGCTAGTTAAGTGCTTACTGCACATTTTGCTGGATGTTTGTGGCTTCATTCGTTCGTGTCAAGTCCGTGTGCACACCACAGATTTCCTCTGGTTGCGCTGACCCCAATTTTAGTAATCTTCATTGAAAATCTTGCGGCTTATCTGCGAAGAGTCGAAAAACTGTACTTTTTCACAGCTTCATTGCTGGTCCTTCTATTGTCGACAGTCAAGTGCCAGTGGGAAAAAGTGTGTTAGGGATCTTTCCTGTCCTTTTGATTGTTTAACTATGCAGTGTTGATTTTTCTGTCCGTGTGTTCCAGCTACATTGGCGAGTGGTACTGCAGCGTATCGTTTGAATGTCCATTTATACTTTAAACGTCGTTTGGGCTTAACCGACTCGGCGTGCTTAAGCCGTCGACAATACTTCATTCAGCGTGCAGGGCTCTCGACGTCGTTCCATTTGATAACCCACCGCGGCCCACGCCGCTTCCTTGCCACTTTTACTCAGTCATGCTGTATAAGTGCTTCCTGCGTAGACTTTAAAATCGCTCTGCATCCGATCCAATAGTACCGAAGCGACAAATGTATTCTGCCGAATGATTCCGTGAAACGTGTCTGTCGTTGACGGCCTCTCGAGATTTAATACTCTCATTGCAGTAACGCTGGGCAGAAGGCTCTTGAAACGTGCAAGAAAAGCACAGTGAATCCACTCACGGCTTTAATTCCATTACAAGTAAAAATTATCACGCTGAAAGGGAAACTTGATTTCTTGCACGGTTTAATTTTAATATCTGGCCGGGGCTTCGCCCGGCGAAGTTCTCGGCGGTTAATGATTTTTTCAGCAAATTCGACTGAGAGCTCGGCCGGTGCGCGAGCGAGGGAGATCCCCAACTTTTTATCTCGTGTCGCTTCTGGTAAAACTGAATTCAACTTTTCCCGAAGAGCCCTCCATCCAGCGGGCAGATATCCCGACACTGATATATCGTTCGCACCAACATTTTTTTCCACTCAGAACTTAACTCCTTCGGGCGTGCAATGCCTCTGGCAACCAACTAAATACATTTTAAACGTAATCTACCTAATATTTCAATTGGAACAGAATGGTGAAGTAACGTGCTCTCTTTTACAGCCTAAGAGTAATAGTGGCCACGTGATATGAAAGGATTGAAAGAGCTAATATTCTCGCGTGCAGGTAGACGTTAAACGAATGGAACTTTCCTGCTTGTGATTGCAGCTGGGGATCGCAGGTAAGCAGGCGAATGCGGATCGGTTGAAGCCGGCAAGGCTTTGCAAGCCTCTCATTAAAGGCAAGACCTCATTATACGGCCGCGCGCCTAGGGACCTTGCTACGATTATATTACATTATTGTAATTGATTGCGACACGTGTAACTGCGGCGTGATTCTGAAACAATAAACTCATTACGCGAGTAACAAGGGGGGCCGATAGGGCGCGCCGCCAGTAATAGCCTATCTCCGCCTAGCTCTCACAATCTGCCCGCAAGCTCCAACGAACCTTGAACGACTGAAACACCTTTGATCGATCGATCGAGTAGCAGATACTCCTATTATGGCTACGTGCAACTTTACTTATCTCTTCGATATCCAGTCTTTCTACATCTTTTATCATCTTCCCTTGAATTTGACACTAATGTCATTTGCACTACAACTTGAAACTTTCCAACTAGTCGAGACTCGCAGGGAATCGATGCAATTAATCCCTAATCAGGATCGTCACGACTATTACACGAAGGAAAAGAGCTCCCGTGGGGATGATGGGGTCTGAAGCGCATTCCTCCGTACTTCGGGAAGATTTCGCTGGAATGAAATACGACGAAGCGAGGGTCGCCGGGGTACAGTCGGACGGCGAAGGCGAACCGTATACTTTGCCAGGCTGCGGACTCTTCCGGTCCGCATACCCGGAATTACGCCAGCTCGGATTTCAACGGCACATTGGGAACCGCGGTCGTTGGAGGATTGGCGAGGCGGGCTAGGAGAGGGTGGAAGGAGGCAGGGCACGGGTAGTTCCCGTTGAAAATCCAGGTAATCGCGCGAGGGCGGCCAGATTCGCGGACGCCTAATCAGCCGATTGTACGGAGGAAATACCGTTCCCATGGAATGTTAATGCGATCTGCGGTACGGAGGATCCTTAGAAAGGCGCGGTAAACCCGAGTTGCCCGGATCAAATGGAGGGATGTACTTTCTAGTTCAAACGTACTACTCGTATACGCAGCTATTGTTGTGAAATAATCTAGCTCAAGCAGTTGGCTACGATTATCCCATTGGATCTCAGTGCCAACAAGAAAGGAGAGAATCTCTGCTTTAATGGAGACGCTTCCTTGATGCTTCTGTTACGTCTCTTCCGCTTGGTGAAAGTACAAGCCGGGCCGGGCAACAAGCTGGTTCCACTACTACTTCCACGTAAGCAGAAGGCCTAACAGTTCGCCGTGTTTATCCAATTTCATGAGTGTCCCTCTGCTCGAGTGTAATCCCCCCGGAGGTCACAGTGCAGAGCCCAGCCACGGATAATGGGAGTCAGGAGCCGCTAATTCTGCGTGGAAAGTCATTTCGCCAGGCTCACTGCCCTTAATGCGTTTTTCGCATAGCGCGGCAAGCACCGCGTCATTATCTAGCCGTAATTTATTCATGACAACGGTCCCTCGCTAACGAAATTACTGGCTACTACGATATGGAAGGACGCCTGGAATAATTCGAGTGTAATGGAAGAGGCGAAGGCAGCGGTTTCTATTCGTATCCTATGAAAAATGTGGATTCGTTATATCAATTGCGTCAGTGAGATGCGCACTGCTTTCAATTCCTGCTCCCTTTACCCTACTCGATCTCCTAGAACTCTTGAGTGCGCGGAGCTACACCACTTTTGATACGCTTTTGCCTGGGCCAGGACCTTCCGACCCTCGCTCAGATCGAACACCCGATGCTCCGAGGATCGCTCACCGAGAGAGAAAAAGGATTGCAGTCAAAGGCCAAGGGAGAACTAGCAAGAGAGGGCGAGTTTGCGGGAAGGAAGCAACCTGGCGGAGATCTTTCGCTTCGGATGCTTTCGAGGTGCGCACGTGCACGCTCTCCTCGCTGGCGAATGCCAACTCTGACGCGTCGGCGTGATATCGCATAAACGCTCACCGCCTCTATCGAAATCGGAAGAAGAAGAAGAGGCGCCCCGGCTGTAGCGGACGCGCGGCCCTTACCCTTCCGCATACCGGCCTGATGTAAAAGTGTCCGATACGCCGATATTTCTCACGCTTTATCGAGTCGTAATTACGAGGCGAACAAGGAATGAGGCTTTTATCGGGCCGCCGCTGTTTCGAGATAGAACGAGCGGTGCTACACTCAAAAATGCCCTGTACTACAAAGTACATGGTACCAGGAGGCGCGCCAGGATTATGCTGTACGCTGGCGAAGCTGTGAGCAAACGAGTTCTGCTAGTTAAGATAGGGGACCGCTTACGATCGGCAGGCCCCCATGCAGATCAGCTTGCTCCTCTATTTCAATATTTTAATTAAAGCCTGCTTGATGCCTATCGCCACACTTACTTCTAGTCATTAATATTTGATTAGCACAAATATCTCTGTTAATGAAACTTTGCTGGCGCGCATTCGAGATTCATGCAATCGCGTCCCGCCATGCATTGATCGATACTACTTGATGAAGCAAAGCGACACGACGACTTCGACTACTCGGTGTCACTGGCCGTGCGTCACGTGCGCTCATATATCGACTGAAACTACTAAGCGTTGCAACGCACTTTGAGCTGATGAATTTTACATGATAGTAATAATTTTACATCGCCTATCAACATTGCGTGCTTTCTCAAATGGGAAAACAGTAATAAACCATTACGCTGATTGGTTCGTTGCTTCTAAAAGTTGTTCTGCTTTGAAAAGCGGTGCGTGAAGGGAAATAATTAAAACACAATGTGGCTGCCTTGATAACAGCTAATTTTGCCGTGGCGTTAGTAAGTGGAAGGTACGTTATTGCAATGCATAGTCTGTTTTTCTTCCAAGTTCCTTCCCGAGCGTAGGTGTAATTAAAATACATCGGTCATTACGTTCGAGTAATGCTCGCGTAAATTGCATAAAGTACTGCCGCCGTATACCGTAAGCAGCTACATTATTTATAAGGCTTTATTACGAACAACGCGCATGCGCTCGAAAGCAGTAAAACACGTTTCCTACCTAATTCAGTTCGTGGCAAAAATACGCCTGGCGATCGGAAATTGTGATAATTGGATAGCCACTACGGCAATAGGAGCGCGGAAGGCAAACTGTTGTATCACCGAGCACTTCATACCAATGATATATGCCTCGTAAATGAGCATCCGGTTCTTCGTCTAATTATACGAGCTTCACCGTACGAGAATTGAAAGAGGCTTAGATAGAAGCTACGGGGGCCGCTGGACCCCGGAAAAGGTATCATCAATCTTAATGCCGAAATTGCTAAACTTTTTCATCGCAGGCGTTGCCGCTAATAACGCAATTTCGTCCTACAAATTGAAGGGTCCGCGCTATGAAATTCCTTGCACGTTCCACATCCCGAACGTTTTTATTGAGGACGCATGCATTTCATTTTTTAGCAGTCAGAGTGAGCAGCGGGGGTGAAGGGCAGCCATAGCCATAGAGATTCGCACGTCACGCCTCGCTGTCAGTGTCGGGCCGCTTTCTCCGACAAAAACGCACTGCTGCGTGTGTAATTAGACTTGCAGTGACCAGCAGCAGTTTTCCGGTATTCCGCGTATGAAATCGTGACGATGAAAAATTGTCCAGTTCATGCGGCCCAGTGGGCCAAGCGCAAAAATGCGTGAAAAATATTTAAACCACGTGTACTAGCAGAGGGGGATGTGTGTATAGAGAAAGCGGAGGAAAAAGAGACTCTGGAAAATAGCATCGTCGCCGGCACTTCCCTCTTCGGTGGGACGAAGGCAACGACGAATTCGGCTATTTCTCTTCAACTTTTCTACGAGGATAGTCCCTTTTCTCCCTCAGGATTTTAAGTCGCAAGAGAGCGCGCGCGGGCGCGCTCACACGATGGCCCTTCACAAGCGAAAGACACTCGGCAGCGTATACGAGCGCTATGTAACGTCCTCTGCCGTCGATCGAGGAATCCAATAACTGGAAAACGCAGCGGAGCATGTGGAGGTGTCTCGGATTCCCGGAGACCCACTCGGTGAAGATGGAGAGGAAAAAGACAGTGGTTCGCTTTCTCTACTGAGGCCACTGTCGATGCGAGGCGAGTGCGTTCGGGCTATTTTCCCTCTTCCGCGCGAGATAGATAGCGTGGGATAGCCACGATCCCACGAATCGCCCCAGTGGAAAACGAGTGGGCTTCAATGCGATCACGAGTGAACCGGAGGAAAATACTGGGATACTCACCGGCAGAGGAAGTCCCGCTCGCCGAGGCAGAGCTCGAGGCAGTGTTGTCTCGAGGAGGCGGTCATGGTCCTGCGGACGTGGCCCTGAAGCCGGTGTCCCTGCACCCTGTCGATGCACCAGGCTCGCTCGCATGGCTTTACTGCCAAACAACTCTTCTGCGCGTAGATCGTGAACACCGGGAACTGCGACTGGGACAGCGCACCTGTAACAGAAATCATTTCAAGCGTTAGAAAAGAATGCCAGTTGCTTGCTACATTCGCTCTCTTTCTCGGCACCGGTAAACCTCGCTAACAGCTGCGGCTGATTTTAATGAGGGCCGCGTGCGCGAGAGCAAAACCGCAACGCGGTTACGCTTGTGGCCGGGCCTGCTGCCGCAGATGGATATCCCTGCCGCAACTGGGAAGATGCGACCCCCGGTGTCCAGTTATCCGTGGAACTCGAAATTGTAGGAAGACGCTACTCGTTACAGGCGTAGGGGTGAGTCGCATTACAGTAATCACTGCCTACTTCCGGGGCCTTACATGCCGAAGACAGGTACCACTTACTCCTTTTAATGCTACTGCATTACGAGGTAATAGAGCATTCCCTTTCCTAAGCACTTGGCAACTGTGGATTGACGTACAGCGAGGAACTCGGGGGGTTTCATTTATTATCCGAATTGTTCCTTTCGAGCCACCCAACCTATGAAGTTGCAAAGCGAAAGTACACTTAGCCTACTCGGTGGCCGTGGAAATGGAAAAACTGGTAGGTCTGTAATCTGCTTCTCAAGAATGTTGTATGCGAAGTGGCTGATTTCAACTGTACGTTCGAGGAAATATATGCAGCAGCAGTTCACGGCTTCCGGAAGAAGAGAAGTAAAGGAGAGAACGGTGTTAGAGAAAGGTGGAAGGTGGCAATGGGAGGACTGTAGTAATATGTGCAGACCAGGGACCCTCATAATGCACGAAGGTATAATTCTCGACCTCTTGACCCGGGCCAATTAGAAAAGCGTAAAATTGTTATTTCGACCGGCACGAAGTGTAATTTACGGATTACCGGATCGCAGACTTACTCGGCGGATACGAAGATAGCCGTAACGAGTAATCACCGCCCGGATCAGTTCCGTAATTTTACGTGTAGCACGCGTGAATTATATCCGGATGATATAGACTGCAGTGGGCATAGATCTGTTCACTTTGTCATTGACTACTCGATTGATGCATCACATTAACTGGCTAACACTCCGCTTCCTTTACCATTACCCAGAGATGCCAAAAATTCATAAAGAGAAACGATAACGGTGTTAAAATCACGGAAGAAAAGTGACGACCAGTCTACAAAAGCGTCAAATAGCATAGTGGGTTCGCGCCAAAGTTGTTTGCGCGCGATAGGTGTAAGAGAGAAGAGCATATAACTGGCTAAATTCCAGAGCTCTCCATTTCTTCTTTTGCCCCCTCAAGGAGCGAGGTTGCAGATTCCAGTGAGAGATTGCGCGCGGCCGTAAATCTTCTAATTTCTCTTTGACAGAAGGAGCGGGATTAAGATGTCCCGGGATCTGCTCTCTCGCTATTCGAGAGCCGTTTGCTGAATAAATGTGCACGCGCTGTTTGTAGCCCATTAAATCAAAGCGAGCTATCCGTCTTTCCGTTTACCGGTCAAAGACACTGACGAAGCATCTACCATAAAAGTATCCCTCCGCAGAGGCGCATAGCTCTCTCGCCGAGAGCGGAAAGAGCAGGCTCTCGCAGCATCCGAAGATCGGAATTTATCTTCGGGCAGCCGCCGCGATCCCCTCCTCCTTTGGCATGATGCACAATTTCATTGTAAAGCATGTGATAGGCCGCGAGCAACACAGAGAGAAAGAGAAAGAGAGAGAGAGAGAGTGAGAGGGAGAGTGTGAGTGAGCTAGAACTAGAGAAGGGTAGAAGAAGAAAGGTAGAGAGTGAGAGCGAGAGGAGGCCGCTGGAGGAAGTGCAGAGAGGGAAGCTCCACGTGTACGTTGTCACGAAGCGGAGCGGAGAATGTGGAAGGGCTTCGAGGGGGTCACATCTGTAGCACACGGTATTGCCGAGCGATGCAGCGCCGCACACCGGGCCGATCGCACGGAATGACGTACCTACGTAAACCGGCCGTGCCCGCAGGATCGAGGAGTTCGATTTCTGATATACGAGCCACATTTAGCTGCGATTCAGGATAAAGTGGGATCGGCAAGCTACGTCGCCCTACCAGGAATACCGATGTTCACAGTGAACTTGATGTATAATCTCGGTTCCTATTCTAGCCACCCCTCTCCCTCTCCACCCTCTTACTCCCTATCTCTCTCGCTCTCTCGCTCTCTCTTTCTCTGGCTCGTTCTATTCGTTGCTCTCTTTTCCCTCTCGACTACATCTTGCAGCCCGATCCTTGCCCGATCCTCAAACAAAGGCAATGAAATTCCTTTTCTACGTGCACTCTCGCCGCCGGAGAATCATTCTTCCGCGTACCCGTACTATGTTTCTCTGTTTCCCCTTTCTCTCCTGGTCCGACTCTTCCTCGCCCCTCTGTTCTGTCCACCCAACATGATTTCTCCTTGCCGTGTCTTCCGTGTACTCTGAACTGCATCCCCCTGAGAGTTGCAAGCCTTTTTCTATGTATTTACACGCTCGTCCGGCCCGGCATAATTGTGGGTGGTTGTATGGTACGCGCGCGTAAGCTTAACACGCCGTGTAAAGTCACGCTGTTTTTCGAGCAGCCCGGACGCCGCGTAATTGTGCTCGCTCTCCGGCGAGTGGCTTCGGTCCTTTGAAACAGGAGCTCGACAGGAAAGGAGATACGCGATGCGAGCACGTATTTCTCGCGAACGCGTGCATACCGTTCACCAAGCATAACGAATTGGATTGGTCGCCGGGACAATGCCGCGCTACTGGAAACACGAACTTTTTCGGATCTTTGGATAACACGATTACGAGGAGCATCCTTCCTCGTAACTGCTCTCTTCATGCTAAGAAGCTTCTTCATTACTCGAGCGGCTATCGCGAGAGGATCCGCTCGAATTCGCGGGTGAAACTTTTAATTGGACTTCCAGACTGGTCTTTCAACGTTTCTCGAGCCAATCTTCCTGCCTAGGAGGAGAACGGGCGCTCGCTTCCCGGACTCCTGTATCTGACTCGATATTGCGTTCCGCTCGAATTTTTCCATGGAACTAATATTCGAGATAAGGGAGGTTTAGCATGTATACGAAGCCTGAATAAGGAAGGCTTCCCTCTTGAACCGGCGCCAACATTTTCAATCGGCCTTTGCGCTTGACAGAGGCTCGCGCTCCACTCTCCTCTAACCGGTGAGCGCCTGTCCGCTCGACAGACAGTGACGCAATTCCAAGAATTGAATGCATTCGTATTTTTAACATTCCCCTCCCGCCCCGCCCCGCCCAACCCCGTTCCTCCCTTTCACCTGCACTCTTCGTTTTTGTTTCTTTTACTTTTTCGTCTCTTTTGTCTCTCGTTTTTTCAAATGCGCTTTCACATCCGCCCAGCGCCATACGGCCCAAGGCCAAAGTCGAGCGACAAACGCTACCGAAAAATTTTACTTTTAAAATGGCAAGCAACCTAGTATCCACGTATCATGCATTCGTTTCGCCGCTGACTTTATAATACTCGACGCTATTTGTCCACAGGAAAAACAAGACTTAATTGCATCCTAATGGGACGTGCGTCATCTAAACAGTCGGGCTGAACGCGGACTTTAATCGAGAGATATTTAGTAAAGTTTGATTCTTGGAGTTCCTTTTTGCGAGAAAAGAAATGTTCTAGCTTGCCTCTGCGCTGGAAGCATTGCTATCTCGGCAATACGCATTTCGACGGAGTCTAACAGTCATAAATATGTAGGGTCAACAGCCAAGAGTAGAACGCGCGTGGCACTCGGCAAAGGCTCGTCGCTTTTTAAAGCGGCGAAATGTCACCGGAACGAGAGCATGCTCGGCTCTGAGGTACATACATCTCTGATGGTATGTTTCTAATTTGCGGCGGAGAAGCAGCGAAGCATAGTCTGCCCGGCTGCAAGAATTTAATACAAGAAAGCATTGCAAAGCGTAGCCCGTGGTCAAGTACTGCATCGAGTTAGTTTCACGGATTGCAAGGTATATTGCTCCGGTTATTTACTAAGTTTCGATATTGCACTAACTAACTGCGCCCACTAAGTGGGGATCGGCTTGCTAATAGTACGGGTGGGAATTGCCAGGTAATTCACTATTGCGTGTTGGAGTGTCTGCATTATTCTGATTATGTGACGGATTATAGGGGATTTCGGAGCAATTGAGCTGGGGGCGCATTGCGATACGACATAGCTAACATGGCTAGACCGTTGTGGTAAAGCGCGCCAGATTTTAGAAGCTCGTTCTCGTTAGTCAGGCGCATCTTTTTTTCGCCACTCGTTCGTTCCACATCTCGAGCCTACCTGCTCTTTCGAGGCTTATTCCGACTCGACTCACGTTCGCAGCTCTATTTTGACCCGGCATCGTCTGCGCCTTGTGTTTTTTCCTCTCCTCGTCGAAGCACGCGCGCGTGTATGCTAATCGGCTTTTGAGGCCGCCGCTCGTTGAGAGCAAGTCCGTTCACAGCGCGATTCCCGTGAGCCGCCAGCGGTAAATAAGGCCGAGTTTAAGTGTCTGTATGTGTTGTGGCGCGCTCGTATCTAATGAGGCATTAGCGGCGAGTATCTCGAGCGAGCGATCGTTTTTTGCAGTCGAGCGTGTAATGCTTTCAATGGCGATCTCGCGCGGACACGCGCGACCGCTTTATCGGCACGCGGAGTGTCCGGCAACAGGATGGAATGGCCAGCCAGGTATGACAAAGCCAATGACTACTGGTTATTTTGCGCCCGCCGTCAATAACCTGTGAACTCAGGATGACGGTGCGCCTATCCTTCTCTCGCAATCTCTCCTTCTGCTTCCTCTTAGCTTCTGCGATCCTTGCTGATTCGGAAGCTGGCTGTCCGTGAACACTCGCTTCCTACAAGCATGACTGTACGACTTTTACGCCTGTCTGTCGGGTCTTGTAATTCACGAGTGGAATGTGCCATTGACAGTGATTTCTTCCTACCGTAGCTGGCGTAGGTCGGTGCCGCACACCGCCGTTCTCTGCTTTCTCGCACTCTCGTCGCGCCCGCAAGAAATGAATTTGCATGCAGCGCGCATTAATTATCTCCATTACGTTACACGCCTACCAAGCGGTGCGCGGCGCGTCCAGATAATTTATGTAATTCCGCGCTTCCCATTGCCAACTTTTTCCCTGCCACTAGCTAAAGGGTATGCGCTATCGATAATGGTACGGCCAATTGAATACCCGCCATTTAATCGGCACAGTACAGACTCACGCGACGTGCTACACCTTGGCAACTAATACCTTTTAATGACGGATACAAACTTTCTATTCACAGCAAGCTCTATGTAAGACTAACAGGTGAGAATAGCGTAATAGTAACGATTGAGGGAAAGTGTTGCATAATAACGTATTAGATCGATGAAGCGAATTGATTGGTGTCATTGCGAATCGAGCGCGAGGCTTATCACGAGAGGAATTCGCTTGGGAGGGCGAAAGCGCAGAGAGCGAGAGATAGCGGGCTCGCGTGGCACGAAGGCGTCAGCGGGACACCGTCGATCGGGATGTCCCTCTTCCTGGCTGGGTTATCTGCGACTATTAGCGCGGCACTCTATGCAAATTCAGCAGCAAGCTGTAGCGGCGCCGTTCGAGCGGACCCCATAAATTCCGGTGGACATCGGTGATCTCCGGAGTGCGCGCTCCTTCTCCACACTGTACATTCGTGCCCCATAGTTTGACGGGGCGACCGTGAGTACGAGGTCGTCGCGCCATGCAAGCCTACACGGAAGGTATTCCTAGCTTCGTACGCCTTACTTACCTGGATCCGTACTTACGGTGTCGGCGCATCACGTTCTCCCAAGCATAGTTGAAGCGAGCGTGAAGCCGGCTCTAAGTGTTAGCGCAGGATATATATAGGGAAAGGTAGAATCGAGGACGACCAAGTATTAGCGAGCTTCAGTTCTGAACGGTCGAGTGTAGTTCGTACTTGTACTTGCTCCCGAGTGCCATTCTGGCACACGTATAAAGCAGTCTGTAAGCAGTTGCGAACGCTCGGGGTATTTAGTATTCGAGGGACATCGGTTCGCCACTACTTCCCACGGCTATTTGAAATCCAGGCTTGTACATATACAGTGCCGCGTAACTCTTTCGGTATTCAGTGGCGGTGCTAGGGGCGTCGACACGCAATGCTCATCGTTCGATGGCAGGTTCATCGGCTTGCAAAAAGAGACTGGTCTCGGAGCACATAAGTCACCGTCCAGTCGATTCCTCTCGAGGCTTCACGCGCCCACTGCCGATCCGGCGGCTACCTCGTTTCTCTCCGGCACTCCGTTGCAATCCTATGACATAATTCACTGCGGGTAAAGGCTCGCGCGCACGCGCGCGCGGCGATCGCTATCGCAGTGACTTTCGACGGGAAATCGTTTCGAGACGAGCCGGCCACACTCATAAATCGCAGCGAAGTTCTGGGATGCTCCTACTTATATAGGTTACCTTTCTAATAGAGCCTTAAAATATCTCGACCGCGCGCGTTCGCTCCGCTCGATGAAATTTATTAGCCCGTCGTAGATTCGATCGTGATCCGCTCGCGATAGTATTTTTGTTAGCCCAGGTATCCTCGGTATAATTAAGTGCAGGCCGCTCCAGAGATACTGGCCGATCTCAATCCTCCCGAGAGTACCTTTGCACCGATCCAACTAATGAATCGCATCGGCATAATTCCTTTTTTTCCATTTGTTATTACAGAGACGAGCTGCGCTCGCTCGAGAATATAGTCTTCGTCTCTTACTATATCTCTCTCTCCCTGTCTATCTTCCTATGTACCTATTTATCTGTCTGTCTACTTCTCTCCGAGCCGCTCTGTCGCCCGTGTTGGCCGGTTCTCGTCCACTTGCGACTTCGTACACCGAATTGGCCGTATGCGGCTGTGCTCAGCGGCTAGGCTCTCCCTTAGCAGGACAGCCATGTGTGAAATTGACTCGTGAATTATGTGTAATTTGTCACACTGGCCTGCCAGCGGCGCCGAGCCGCGACTTCGCGGTTATACCGACGGCTACTCTCAGCACGGACACGCTCGCTGCTACTACTGGTGCCGGCGGTACGCTCGGTGTGTCACGAAAGTGGCCCTCAATCAACAAATTCGTCGTCCACGAAAATCGCCGCTCACCCATTCCACGCTTGCCCGCTCGAAACTCCCTAATAGCTTCTCCGATTCCCAGGGCACATTTCTACCCGAGCATGTCTCCTACTAGCCTAAAACACCGTTCACCTCTCTCGATCTTGATTACCCGCCCCTTGGAATTATCGAACTCTCCCCGAGAGTCTCGCTTGGACCCTCTGATAATCGCTGTCTATACGACGGCTTAAACGGTAAAGCAGCATCCGTCTCGAAAGCATTCCTAAGTAATCCCCTTTAAGAATGCATCTATGAGAAAATGAATCCCTTGGAAGGCGATAGCTTCTCTATTTCTACGTCAGTTGTATTTATATCTCTCTATAAGTGTGTATATGGCAATGGTATGCGGCATGCATTGCCGGATAAAAGCAGACTGTTCGCTTGGAATGTATATCTGTCGAAAAGAGGGGGTGAAAGCGAGAGAGAGACATAAAGGTCAGCATGCTACCGGGGAAATGAAGCGACATCCGGGCAATTGGGTGCACCGGCCTCAATGAGCCAAGCACGCATGGAAATGTTAATATCGTTCATTAAGGGACACACAGTCGCGAGTCCGTCGCAGCAGCACCGAGTACCACTTGCGTTTTATATGGAAATCGTTATTATGCATCGCTCTCCGAGAGCGTTATGCACGTGCGGCCTTATGATCTCGCGGGACGCTCGAGAGAGTTGCGCCGGTATGCGGCCAGGCCCCGTTATCCGGCGACGCTCCGACGCTGAATAACCCGTGGCGCGCGTACCTGTGAAACTGACCACAATCAATGCCCGCAGAATAACGCGCGCATCTTCAACTATTCTTGAAGAATCTTTTCAGCGGTGAAATGCATTGGTACATAAGATTCCGTTGCTCTAGAATTATGTCGCTCTTTGCGTGATTTCCGATGAATCGTGCTATCATTCGATCTTAGGAGGTCAGACAGAATTGTGTGCCGGTGCACGGACGTGCGCGTATATATGAGTTCAGGCAAATGTGCAAATTTCGTGTGATCGGCAGGTAAGAGTTTACGGGAGACGGCCGACTCCGGATTGCAGCCGGGGATGCTGGAAATTGGAGCCGAGCCAAGATGAGTGGAGCGTGTATAGATATGTGTATTAAGAATGTAGGACTAGTGCCGGCGCGATTCGAGATTCTCCATTTCAATTTTCCAAGCAAGAAGCGCAAGACGTGCGGATATTAACTGTATATGTTAAGACGAACTTGCTCAACCAGGGAATGAAATTTTGCTGTGTACAGAAAAAGTACTAGGATCACTTAACGAGAGTGACAACTGGTGCTTTCAAGCGTGATAAGGCGGCGAAAATATTTAATAAATATCTTGCCAAGAGTGTCAAGAGTCCTTTGGGCGATATGTTGGTCGTGTGACGGCGCGAGGCGACGGCGTATCAAAATCCCGTAATGCCCGAAGTATGCGCAACAAAGTTTAAATCCCTCGGACACGAGGCGCGAACTTGGTATCAGTCGCCTAGTTCGTTGCACGCCTTCCATCAAAACGTGCAGGAAAGTTTTAGCGGAGGACCGAGCTGCTTCCAGGGGCCACTTATCCGCCTATATCGTTATAAAGTTCCCGGGGACGCCGCTGCTGTCACGATTTTCTCTTTCGACGTCGAAAGAGACGCCCTGTGGAGCAGCCTCCGCCTGCCCTTCCCGTTTCCATCCTCCTCTCAAACACAAGGGACGAGAGAGAAAGAGAGTGCCATTCGATTCACGTTTAAATAAAGCTGGAAGGATAAGAGTGAAAAATGACCCACTGGGAAGTCGAGGCATTTCAAGTAGATATATCCGGCCAACTATGCTCGGCGAGACAGCCCAGACTTTCCCCTCTTTGTCCCTCCCCTTTTACCAACCTCCTCGCGTGCACACCCGGGAAAGAATAAACGACTACGAAGAAAATAGAATCACGAGTGGTGATTCAGCCGGATGCCGGACACTAGCCAGTATAGCTGTGCCGATGATCTACGTACGCGTGTACACCTTCGATCAAGCATTACTCTCTCGGCAGATACCTGTAACGGCACATTCTTCAACTTCCTACGTATCAGACTTTTGCCTGGCATTCCAATGTCCCATGCCGACTTTTCGACGGTAAATTCTCGATTGCATGAAGCGCGTCAAAGTTTAACTAGCTGATTACAATGTCTTTGAAAAGCCGAGGTGCGCAGATTGCTGATCTAACAAGTCGACTGTTGAAAGATACGGTGGCTAAGAGTTTTCTTAGTGTTTACAGGGCTTTTGCTAAGAAGGGCATCTAGCTTTTCAAGTATGAGTAATTAAACAATTGTCTGTGAAAGGAAGTGAATACGACGAGAGAGGTCAGTAGCAGGCTTGGTGTCGTGGAACGACGATCCTATCGTCGAATAACGGGGCCGGAGCACAGAAGTTTCGTGATCGTGACGCGTACCCTGTGTCCTAGTCGACGTCGTTGTCCCGTCGTCGATCATGATCGACCGTGCTACGTGCGACTGCGGCGAAGCCCGCTTTCCTTCGAGGCCTGCATCGAGCGAATATTCGACGTGCCGTGCCCGGCTTTTTGCCACGTTCATGCAACGGTAGAGGATCAGATCTATCGGTGGAAGGACGTTCCATTCAGGCGTCATCGTAACCGGAGGAAGCTCGTGTCAGGAAGTCATCAAAGCATAACACACCAAGTCAGCCTGTCTCGGTATCGCGCTCATCCAACAGCAATCGGTCGATCACTTCAGTCCAACAACTTTTCCATCACTCCCCTTCCCGCACCTTCCACATTTTTCCGTACACATTTCTTTTGCGCTCCAACAACGTTCACGACCCTGACCGTCACATAGTCCGAGCGCGCAACTCAGGAACGCCGATAGACTCGTGTAGAATTGGAATTAGATGTCTGTACGGGAAGCATATACTTGGAAAAAGAGTCTGAAGAATGTAAGTGTATAGTTGCGGAAGAGGATAATTTAAGTAATAGTATTTAGGTTCTCTGGACAATTAATTCGTCTATTGATGGTAATAATTGATCGAAAGCTATTTATCGAGGTTTATTGGAGCTGAAAAGCGTACAGCTGGCGGGAGATGAAAAATTGAGAGGGGTTGCGAGTAGTGGTGGTAAGGGCAGCGTTAAAAAGGGCGAAAGGGGATGGCTGCTCTCGGGATGTCGAGCTGTCACCGGCAGGCACACTTGCACGTCGCTGTAAAGGCTTGATTTTCTCAGGAAGTTCACGGTAAGTGGTCGCTTGGGTATGAAGCGCCACGAATTCTCGATGTCTTTGCCCGTCGACTTTCCTCCTACTCTTGCTCGCTTTACTTTCTGCCAATTGAACGAGATTTTGCATACCGACTCGATGTCACTGGCATTTTATAAAAGCATTCTTTACAAGCGACTCTACGCCTCCTTCTTCGAAAATCGAGCTTGGACTGATGATTGAGTTTCACAGGATATGTTTAACGGAACGCTTGTCTACCGAAATGAAATCCATCTCGCTTCGCTTTCACCGTACCGCTATTATTATTTTGATGGCTTTAGAGTCAGATAAAAACTTGGATAAAGCGACGACGCGCTCGCTCGGTTTTATCCAATTTCGCGCAACTTCCCCGAGCAAAAGACAGATAGTTTATGAGCGGGGCGAGCTCGTTGGCCTCTTTACCTGAAGCACATAGCCCTTCAACGATTGTTTAAATTGAATTCCAAAGTTACATAACCGAGTTCACGGCAAACTCTGGCTGGCGTCGCAAAATACAGACGATATTACAATGTCTAAAGCCGCCATTGTGTCAGTTTGTTGTTTTACCAGTAACTCCTGCGTCAAGGTACGATGGTGCAACAGGAAGTGAGGGTATTTATTTCCGATCGTAAAGAAGATCATTAATAACGAAGGGCTCGCAATGCTTGCGCACGGCGAGCAGTGTGTCGACAAAAATCTTCCGGATGAACGGTGCGGTACCGTTTCTTCATAAGTGTAGCAACTCATTTCCCCTTTAATTAATGCTCGCTGCCTGAACGGCTTACCGACGTATAGTTTATATTAATTACTGCACAGCGGATTCAATTAGTGCGTTTCTCATTACACTCACTTATACCGGTACATCTATCCATTATTCATAAGGAACCAACCTGCGCTCCGGCTGACAATGCGCGTGAACCATCGGCCTCTGTTACAACTCACGCAGCTGCTCTAATAAAATCGACGAGAGCAAAGGCATGACTCGGTAAGGAACGCGTTAGGTTGGCTGATTTCCGAGGAAAAAGAGTTACGGCGTGAAACGCGTGTCTGTTGTACTTAAGAACCTGTTTCCTTCCATTAGGTATAAAACTCACGGCGGGCATTATGCGTCACTTCGTTAGATGCCGCGCGGCTTACGGAAATGAAAGCACCAGGCATAATTCAATCTGGAAGGCCGAGCACGGCACTCTAAATAAATTCGCCCGGTATCTTATGTTGCCCTGGAAGAACTGGTAATACAATATAGCATAACACTGTCGCGGTACGTGCACGCTATTTCTAATGAATAAGCGATGCAACGTTCCCTGAGGTTTTCTGGATTTCTCGCCAGTCATCGCACACTCCATATCTACCGGCAGAATTCTTTAAACGAAGTCAATCAGCGAAACCAGGTAAACGAGAAGTTCAGTTCGATTTAGTTAAAAGGGTCATGAGTGGGAGAGAGTACCACTGACTCTCGATTATTCTTTTTATAGCTCGACGATGGACCGTGAGAGCGATTGGTTTGATTGTTTCAAATGGAGTTTTGCTCGATTCCACCAAGTACGTAAGGTAGTTCCACCTTTTGCTAGTCCAAGTGGGTGAAATACTCAAAAGTCTCCATTTAGGTGGACCGCCTTAGGGATAGGTAAAGTGAATTTTTACGTAACTGAAAGCTTCGTACACATTCACGTCGAATTAAACTATTAAAGTATAAACTGCATTGGAGAATAGTGGCCTCCTTGAATCTTGATTCACAGTTTACTTATCCGGGATTAAATGGCTTCACGCTCGAGACTGGCTAGTTCCCGTTAACATTTTTAGCGTGTAATCACAGTCAGTTTGTTCGCGCCCACTTGGTCGTACCGTCGTTGATTCAGCGGCGCGTAACGTGGCAGGAAAGAATGGGTCGAGTGGTACTTGGAAATTCGTTTGCTAAGTCCTCGATATTTCGCCTTTACGCCCGACTGTTCCGTCGGAAAATCAATTGTGTTCTCTATGTGTGCGTCAAGCTGAATGCCGTTTGGTACTTTCGAGAAATTTAAATAAGATCTCGGCGAAACCAGAGCGAGATGGCACGTTCCATCGAATATAGCAGCTAGGATTCGAACGATCCTGACGATGGCAAGGACGAGCATTTGTGCTCGTGAATACGAGCGATCGCGTTTATTTGAAATAGGGCGAACGAGGGCACACGGCGAAAAATCTCAGCCGCACACAAGTTCTCCTTGTTCCACGGTCGACTGCCATAATAATCGCTTAAACGCGAATTTTCTCCCTCGCATTATGGAGCTCTACCGAGGGCTGGAAAATTCTTGAACGATTTTATTGCGACCGAAGCAACGGCGGATAACGAGCTGCAAGGAGAAAAGAGGTACTGGACGAGAGAAAGAGAGAGAGAGAGTAGAATTTTAAAGCGATGCATTTTTCATAGCTGCTGCCGCCAAATCGACGTCTGATACATTGCACTATCGTTCTTTGCTGGCTGCACAATCGATAGATAGGGATTACGCCTCGTCCCATAGTCCCGGAAACGGTCGATTAATATTGATTCTGTAGCTTACCGGTTGCCCGTAACACTAAACGAGGAATTCCTCTGAATCCGCAATATTGTAGAATAAGACTTCATAGAATGCATTGCTACAAATCGTGGACGTCAATCACTACGATAGAATCACTCCCAATCTGTTTATCGCGATCTATTCCCATTCCTTGCCTGTCCACTATGAAAGCCCATCTCTACCGAGCTGGAAAACTCCAAGCCTAATAAAGGACTTCGTGTAACAGATTCCCCAAGAATCCAGGCGCGTCTAATATCAAGGATCGAGCATAGCCTTTTCCACGGTACATGGTGATCCACCAGAAAATCAGAAAACCCCGTTATACTTTCACCAAAGGTTCCCGCGGCTGTCAAGGAGCCAACTAGTAGAGTCGTGCAACCGACAGCCCTCCACTTTATGTATTGTGCGGTCCATTTAATCATTCCGGGGCCATCGAGGAATTCCTTAAGCGAGTGCTGACACACATACATGTAGGAAGGAAGGGCAGATGCGCTTGGGTATTCACGGTCGAGTAAACGGGAAAGACATATCGCGCTGGAGTCAGGTTGATTGAGGTTGGCCCAGCAAGCGATACAGAGGAGAGAACGGGGTCGTCCATAGGAGAACAGGGGCAATAGCTGGGCGTCGTAAGATAACAATTCAATCTTACCTGGGTTACTGTCGGCGTTCGAGCTGAATAGGACGCAGAGGCCAGTCTCGTAGTTGACCGCTTGGCAGGAGTCGTTCGCCTGACAAGTCTCGAGACAGTCGGTCAGCATCAACGTGCCCGGTATGGACTCGAGCATGTTGGTGGGCGCGGTGTACACGTAGCCGGTTACCAACTCGAAACCGACCATCTCGGGGTCACACTCATCCGAGCCGGCCGATGGGCCCGTGTAGTCCGGGCCCGAGACTGCCGAAGGCACCGCGGAAGATGCTGAGGCCTGCTCGGCCGCCTCTGCCGTAGCAGCATGCACCACACGACCGAATTTCAACGCAGCCTGCAGGAACAGCAGGGCCGTTATCAGATGCCAGTGACCGTACTTCGGAGTCATTGCGATGTTCCACCTGTCGCACGATGATGTACGCGTTTCTTAAATCCTCGAGTGCGATCTGGAAATCAGGAAGGGTCACTGGTCAGTCATATGACAAGGAACACTTTAGATTTTTAAACTAATAAAGGCGCTCTCATTTAATATGTATAACTTGAGCACTCTGGAAAATGTAATGTAACTGACTCGAATGGGAAAATTGGGGTAGTATCAAGGGACCACTAGAGTACATGCTATGAGTCTGGAATATCAAGACTTCACATTCCACGGAGAATTGTAGGAAAAAGCACATTAAAATAGTTACAGCGAAGCACTCTCGTGATAGAGGGAAAACGCTTCCATCCGTGGTGCTCGGGACGAACCTACCTGTCGAGATTATCGATAGTCCACGAGAGTCCCGATTCCAAAATCGAGTGGTACGAGAATGGAGCGGAATAACGCTAGACCCGCACGTCGTGTCCCTTCACCCAGCAATGCTCTTCGATCCTGCGTACTTTTTCGCGGTTGCACTCCGCAAGCGAACGAGCAGGCGAGCAGAGTGAAATTCCACCAAAGTCGTTTCTCACGAGAGACCGTCCAAGTTTAAAGAGCGAGCGAGGTCCCAGCGGTCGGTCCCAAGAATGCCCGTTAGCGCACAATGGTCAAACGGTACACAGGGTGAACGGGCTGTCCTCGTATTCGGATAAAGAAAGGAGCTGCTAGCCGGTCGTTTATTTATCGCGCACGCGTAACACGACTTGGAAAAATCGTCGGCGCGACGATTTGCAATGGTAATACGGACTCGCGGGTCCGGCACTCGAGGGTATAACAACGTCGACCGGCTGGCTCTTAGGCACTGGGTACACCTGGTCTCGCCGCACGGTTCTTCCTCGAGCGAGCCGACACGTCTGCCAAGCGGAGGGGGCACCGGGACCGCTGCCGTCTAAGGAGGACAGAACGGTACGCACAATTCGATCGCTGCTATGACACCATTGAAAACCTTCCAACCTTGTCCCTCTTCTCTCTTTTACTCGCGCCCGGGATACCTGTCCGATTATCGACCTGCTCGCGTGCGCCTCATTGGGCCCACTGTCCCCGCCCAGATTCCCTCATTTATCTACTTTTTTGTATTCTCCCCGGCTCGTGGTACTCTGACGTACTATTACTACTACTACACCACCTCGGGCCCCGGACTCTCACGAACTTGGCCCCCAAGTATCGGCTGACCTCGATTTAGCGGGACAGTGCACCTACCCGTGCCGAACTTCGATACGCCGACCGGTCCCAGCGAAATTCACCTCTCGAGCGCTCCTACCTTTCGAGAGGGGATCACGGAATGCATACGTGACCTGCCGGAAGTCTGACCGTTCGTCCTGGCGAGCAGGTGGCCCCATCGCCGGAAGCCGCACAGCCATTTCGTTCAGACTCCATTTCGGTCTCGGGAGCTTTCTCGAGGGGCCTAAATGCGGAGGCACTGACGCATGAACGGGCGGCCCGCTCGTGGGACCGCTTGAATGAGCGCCACGGACTTGATCCTACCACTGTACTTCACCGCAAACTCTTTCGAGTATATATGTTCTCCTTGCTAGACTGGTGTCGGATGTTACTAGATAGCAGCATTTAACGGGAGAATAATTGAATATTGTGACGGTAGAGATGCGTATACGTGAAAGAGCCTGAAGCGTGTGCACTTGTACGCGTTTATGAAGATGATCATGACACAAGAGGTGGGACGAAGGAATGAAGAGGATCGACGCACGCTGTCATTAACCGAAGGCTGCCGTAGTACGCGGCGAGTAGCGTTTTGCGGTAGGAGTCAGTGTGTGCGTGTCGGGTAAATAATAATTATCGCGCTTCCCACTATGCGCGCATGCCAGGATGACGCGAAGTCGTGGTTGGTGGGGGTAGCGTGGCTATAGCTCTAGAAGGCCCATCAGAACTGATGATGATGAGGCCTGAGGCGGAAAAGGAAAAAGCAGGGAAAGCAAAGAGAGCAAAATCGGGCCCACGTGTGAACAGCGCGACCTAAGGCGGGCGTCAGTGGCTTCGGGCGAACACACGTGGCGCTTAGTTCTCGTCTGCCACGATGTGGCGTCGAGCGGAGAGTCCAAGTGGAGCCGAAACGAAAGAGGGGCACGGAGCGAGGCGAGAGCGAAGAGTTGGAGGAAGAACAGAGGGAGACGGAAAGTACGAGAGCCAGTAGAAGGTGGCTGTAGGCATCGCGTCACCATGCCGGAATAACGGTGCCTCGATGTCCCATCGGGTTCAATCGCAATCGGCGATCTCCCGCCACGGAATTTTGCAGGGAAACGGGCACTTTGACGTGGCGCTCTCGTCTTCCTCGATTTACGATCGGCCGCTATTCGTCCGCCCTTGACTGCCGATCGACCCAATGGCCCCCTGGCCCTGCCATTTCATCCGGAGTTCACAGTTGCTTGCATCCTTCTTCCTAATAAACCCGCTCAGGCGCAATCTGCCAGTCGGTGTCGCTCTACTTGACCCTGCTCCTACTTCGCATTATCACCTCTACCGATGTGAGCGGAAGGCCGCCGTGCAGCCAACTTCCCCGTAGAAATGAAACGAAAAATTCACAGTCGCTGCCGCTGCCGCCGCCACCGCTACCGCTGAGCGCGCCGCGAGCGCTTGGGAAGCAGAGGCTCATTAGCGCGAGACAACCGCACTAATTACAGGCTGATTCCTTTATTCTTTTAAGCCGTCTGTTTTAAAGATATTCGTGGCCGTTGTGCTCGGCGCGGTCTAGATAAGGGTACCGTATTAATCGTTAGGCATGCAAGGAGGTTGCCATCGTCAAGCCAATTAACACTCGCGCCCGCTAATAATACGATTGGCGAGGCCCTACAGTCCCCGGAGCCGGGTATTGTGTCAACGAGCGGGCTACCACCGGGGCTACCCTGCGTTAACTGGACCGAATACCGCACGCTAATCCTTATGGAAATTGTACGGTTAGGTGGTATTTATGCCTTTCGTGGCTGCCGCGCCATCGAGCGATTGCTCACTACTCCTTGTTCCGCCTTAATTAACCACAAGCTTTCCGCGTCGACTATTAACATAACCCAATGATGTATTCTGCCACCGGCAAAATTTCTCGGGCACCGATCACTCGCCTCGCTAGAGTGATGTCGGCGATTCTCGTCGTAGATTACCTATTGGGAATAATAGTGAGCCGAACATGTCAGCAAGTCGATGTTGGCGGTGGCGGCGGTGGCGGCGGCGGCGGCGGTCGGTTCGCGGCCGGTGCCGGAGATTTACCGTGCACCGGGGGGACACCGGAGTCACGGGTGCGAGAGCGTTAGCGGACGCGCGACTTATCACATAACGGCGTAACGCTGTTCTCGATACAGGTTCTCGGTCAAGCGGATTCTGAAAGTTATGCAGAAGGTTATATGAGAGTGTGTAGTGCCGAGGTGCCGTGTCGTGGATTCCACCGGTCGCCGTGGCGCGTACCTTCGTTTCTCTGATCTCCCGCAGATTTATGGGCGCCTCTCGCGCAGTAAAGAAAGTCGCCTCCACTTCCCCCCGGCGCGCTGTGATTTAATTCGTATCACTTTATCGTGAGAGAGTGTATACGTCTCTTCTAAGCGGACGCGGTACCCCTTCGAAGGCGTTATCTCACCAAATGCATCTTCCAGCACGCCGAAGAGACAGCCGAAGAGAGAGGGAGAGAGAGAAAGAGAGGAAGAGATAGTGCTTCCTCTTTCTATCTGTCTATCTATCCCTTTCCCCACCTCTTTCCTGGGACACATACGCCCGCATACACGATCAAAAGGTGGGAGCACACGCGCGCGCTTCGCGAGCTTAATCATGTTTCCCTAAGCGCGTTACATTCCTCCCGCAACTCCGTGCACCGCGGCTTCGATTATTGCCACTCACGTTGTAAATCGTCCTCTCATGAGGACGATTATACGGCCCAGCGAAATCGACGCGATGCCCCATTCGCCGATTGATTGATAGGATTACACCGGCGGAATTAGCGGTGTGACAGGAAAATTCATCGGAGATCGCTCGAAATCCACTCTCGGCGGATTGCCGTTAGTAGTAGCGTGTGGTGCGTAGCGTAGAGGGCTACCTGAGCGGCGACCGCTATCTCCTCGGATCTCCGCCTATCGCAACAGCATCGACAGACACCATCAGAGAGTGGTGTATCAAGCTCGTTGAAAGGAATGGGTTACTGTTGTGTTACGTAATTATTCGATGCTCGCCGTCAGAGTGTAGACGGAAGGTAGCAGCAGCAGCAGCAGCAACAGCAGCACCGGTACGGCCGCTGGCCTGAAAGTCGTGCGCACGCTCACCGGCGAGCAATGCAGTGCAGTAACTCGGCCTTTAGGCAGGATCGAGCACTAGCTGGGAGCAGAGCGCAGCATCACCGCCGGTTTCCGAGGAGGCCGTGATACCGTCGATCGCGCTGCTAGAGTAAGAGCAGAGAGCAGGCTAGCTCCAGAGAAACGAGCAAGCGAGCAAGCGAGCGAGCGCAGCCGAGCCGTGGAAGCCTCCGTTAATGGTACGTTCCGCGCGCGGGTTCGACGCGCTGTGCGTCGACCAGGAAAATGCGCGAGGAGTCGGATAACCAGGAAACTGGTTTATGCGTGGCTGCGCTCTACGCCTCTAAGTGGCTACCCACTACCATCTATAGAGGCTACGCTCGCGCGGTTACTGTTAGAGCGAGGAGGATGCGGTGTGGAGCCTCGGCTAGAGCGAGGCTAAAGTCAGAATAGATGGAATAGTAGCGAAGCGATCCGACGCGCGAGGGAAACGGGGAATGGGAGAAAGAGAAAGAGAGCGAGAGAAGTACGGACGAACCACGAAGAAGCGGTTACCTTGGCGAACACGTAGCTATAATCGTGAACCGTAAAGGTGATTGAGCGATCGCTACGGTGTACACTGGAGAAGCCATCGGACTCCCCGCAAGCTCCCTCCAAGAAGGAGGCTCGGCGAAGGTCACATTTCCGGTGGATTTACTTACATGCCAGCGTCCTTCGGTAAATCGTTCATGCGCTGATGGATGCACTCGAGAAGGATGTCTGAAGGACGCGCTCTGTCGAAGTGTAGGGCACCAAGGTCGAGGGAAGCAGTAATGCGGTAATTAAAGCAGGCTATTACGCGAGGGTCAACCGGCCGGACTACTTCCGTCTGGATCCCCTGCGAAGATCAGTCCCAACGAAGAGGTGTCGCGAGAAGATTGATAGCGACCCGATGACCCTGTTAAGGCTCCGCCGGATATTTGCTGCGCGTTCCATTCGCCAATGAATAGATTGAATGATATAATCGAATTCGTGCCGTATAATCCCCGGCAGCTCAACACGAATAACGCAATTATGTCAATCTTCGTTAGAGCTGGCATTCATGCTGTCTCGGGACAGAAACGGCCAAGTTCGGGGCTCTGATTACCATCGGAGATATAGTGCATCCTCTCCCTCCTTTATATATGTATATATCGCAAATCGTTCCTAATTTTCGATCAACTAAAACTCTATCGTCCAAATGCTCGGCTTGGTTTAAAAAATAATTCGGATAGTAAAACTCTGGCTTTGGTGAAGTCCTAATCCCTGGTTCCTTCGTATTCCTTTTCCCAGCCCAGTTTGCTCACACGCTGCCGCTGCTGTCCCACGCTGGTACTGTGTGGCATGTCCTGCCTTTTCTGGTTCTGTCCCCCCAGAGAGAACCGTCGGCTCTTATCGCACCAGGCCAAGCGGAGGTGGCGTGTCGCGATTCCTGCGTTGAATTGCGATAGAAGATCTTGTCGAGGGGGTGGAGGGGAGAACGTCCTATCGGTACCGGCAAGCTCGAGCCTATATCGCACGCTTGTTACGGGAAGGCTTCATTTGCATAGAGGATAACACGCGAGGCTCCTACCTCTTCTCATAACTTCTCTATTTTTTTTCTCCTCCCCGCCGTTTCGCCTTTGCCTCTAGCACTGAGCGTCACCCGCTTTTCATCTGATATACATGCGGATCATAGCCACGGTCTTTGGATAGCTCTCACCCTCTTCTGGATAGACCTCCTATCTCTCCACTCGATTTTTTTCCCCATCTATACATATATGACGCGGTGGCTCTTAAGTGAGTCTAATAGCTCGTTCGATATACCCTGTACTTTGATACGCGAAGGGTAGGCATGGAAATCTTTTGTGAAGTCCTCTTTACATGGCTCGCACGCGTCACGTCTACACGAGTATCCATTTGGTAGAAGATTTCTTCTAAACTTCAACCAAGTAATGCGCCCCATTAAGCGCTCGATTTTACTTGTGATTGATCGGCGTATAGCTCGGTGGGTTCTCGAGTACTCTCTTGTATCGCGATCAACTCTGCGTTGACTTGGTGCTTAGACGGTTGATGGGAGCCAAGTCAGCCGGCGACAGGAAAGTAGTATGAAGACCGGCAGCGTTAGATGAACGTACTGTGGCAAGGTCGTGAGAGTCTCGCGTGTCTGCGAGGTGAGCCGCCGGTTGCCCGCATATAATGGCACTGCCGCTCTTTGATTGTCATTACCGTTGCTTTCCGCGTTCATCAGCTTCGCAACTGTACACATCGGTTGCAGACACATCCTCGCAAGTGGCACGCACACCCGCGTACGCATAGGCAGGAGATCGTCTGTGTTTACCATGGAGAGAGCACATCGCTCTCTAGAAGATGGTAAAGGCCGCTTGAGACAATACGAATGCCCGAGTGCTTTAACGCTGCTGGTGCACTGGTTCCTTCGAGTCAAGGTGCTTTCACCCACGACATTTCGAACGGTTACTCTTGCATCCCGGTGAAGAGGACACGCAGTAGAAATGTAATTAAAGGCAATACCCTGGGATAAGAGAAAAGAGTACACGAGTCGAGGGAGACACGTAAATACGTGTGCTGCTTGAAGAAAGGTACGGTGCAGAAGACGGTGGCAATTAACTCACCTTGCGTACGATCGATAACCGTAAGCGAGCTCACTGGATCATCGAACGTAAATCTCACCACTCTGAAAGTGGAAGAAGAAGAAGAAGAAGAAGAAGAAGAAGAAGAAGCAGAGAAGCCCGATGACTACGACGACGGGAATCACGAGCAGCAGTACCGCTGGTAGTACTACTACCAGGACTACCTCCTCGATCGTGCAGAACGTACGTTTACTACGCTCGATTTACCAAACTGCTCGCTTACTCCACAACCTCCCTTAGTTAAGCGCTCTTACCGCCACTGCCTTCCTACGACACGGAGACGAGCCCCGTCGAATCATCGGCTTTTCGTCCCCAGCCTCCCTACTTGGCAACTTCTCCGCAAAACTTTCCGCAGCTTCGTATCATCCAGCCCATGAAGAACGAGATGTAGGATAGCCTAGAGCGAAATCTTATCCTCTTATATAATTGTGACTTAGGCTTCAGTTAAAAATATCACGAGAACTATTGAAACTTGCCATTTTTCAATGTTACAACCATCCTGTTAGTCTATCGATCAAGTAAGTCGTAAAGGGCCCGCACCAGTTCCTACGCTAATTGGAAATCATTACACCCTTGAGAGTGCGGATGCGCTCGTATATGGCTCGCATGAAAAAGACGGGGGAATAATATGTGTGAAGTTCATTATAACTTCCGCATTGTTCAGCGCATAGGAACCTGTCCCTTGCTTTTGCCCTACAGTAGAATGTGCTTGCCGGTTGTATGGAGAACTTTATTTAAATATAAACGTAAGCAACAAAAGCCTGTTTTCAAGCTGTTGATATGTCGGAATAACATGTTTGCGCTGTGTGTGGGTGGATGCGTAATTTTACGCATGTGATGTATTCCAACTGCTAGGCGTCAGTGGTACGGCGGGGCGCGCCCGGTTGTTCGTCAAATTGAGGTACTGATAATAACTGAATACAGCACCCGCATAACGAGCTTCTCCATTATTGTATTATGATAGGATTACTGGTTGGTTGGGCGCTCAACCCCACGGAAAATTCTAAGGATCGATATTGCACGTATCCCTGCGCACACCAATGACGATTGATCCTGTCACAGCGACCTATAATTCACTATATGTAGTTCGCACTATAAACACGACCGTTCCTGTTTCTCACAAAATGCCATTTCATCAGAAGAAATGTATTATTTATTGTTCCTCGAATGCCAATATACTTATATATTGTGCGAAGTATTCGCATTTTCAAGCAATGGAGAACTCTTCCGATTTGCGTATTATTGTTAAAAGAATTCAAGCTGGTTCGAGTGAGTGCAGTAGCAGCTGCATAACTTATTAATTTCATTTTTCTCTTTTTTCATTCGATCCTGCCTCCAACCAAGCCGACCCTCTCAATTTTCCTCGATAAGCACGAACGGAATTTCGCCTGGGGATACGGGAGAGCGCACTTTGCATGGCTCTCCTGCCAACAAGCGCGTGCTTTTCCCTTCGCCGCTGCTGCTGTCGCTCGAGTGACAGCTAGCGAGAAAGAAAATCGACGGAGTCGGCATTTGCCATTTAAATATCTTCGTGAAATTTCACATACCGGCATTGAGGGCCAGCTCGCACTTTGCTGGCCCGTTAAAATGGCGAACAACAATTTATCTTATACTTGAAAGGCATTGCCCTTTACACTCAAGTACTCCTATAATTTCTTATTGCTAACGAGACTATTATATTTTGATAGACATTTTCTCAACAGTCTAATCCTCCATTTCAACCTTTCCCATTACGAACTATATCTGTTACTTAGTTAAGTGGTACCAGTACATTGGTCTGGACAATTCATCGCTAGAGAAATTTGCCGGCAAATTTGAGGAGTTCAATTTCGAAGCTTGCGGTTAAGAAGGAAGGGTAAGGGAATAAAGGGTGAAATACGCAGGGTGGAGACGCTTAATCGTTGTACCGAAAACGTAGCTGCGAGAAGAGGGTACCGGCGAATTTCTCACTGGCACCGCGATTACCTGGCACAATGCAACTTTAGCCTGCAATTTAGGTGCTTAGAGATTATTACCCTTTGTTACGGCGCCGTTACTTCCCGTTTTCACGAATACGCCGAGAGGAGAGTGTGTGTTCCCGGCTAGGCTGGAGGGTCGTTGGACCCGCGTGTAGATAAAGCATCGCTACAAGAGTCCCGTCTCTCCTCTCTTTCACTGTTGGTGCGAGGGCGCGCGCGAATACGCGGGGCTTGCGGTTCCCGCGGGTGGCAGCGCATTACGCCGCGTCTCCCTCTCATCATCGCTCATAATAATTATTTTCCCATATGCCCGCGGTTCGACGATAACGAACGGCTCGCTCCCCGGTAGCCGACTAGCGGGCCCCTCTGTCCGCCATGATTTATAACAATTCCGACCACTCTCATTCAGCCAGCGCGCGGCTCACTCTCTTCCGTCTTGGTCAAGGTGATCCCGCAACCAAGCATTATCCACCTGGCACGCCGCTACCATCCCTGCTGCGCTCAGTGCGATCCTCCTGCTGTTATACGGTATTACTTTCATCTCCTCTCTCCCTTTCTACCTGCTACGCGGACACTCCATGAACGCCTGAGCGACATTTCCGAGGCACTTGACGCCGTCTACCATTCGTTCAAGAGCGTACTTGTGCCAGAGAGGGAGAAATAGAGGGAGGGAGAAGGTGGGGGAATGTTACCGGTTGACAGGTTGTTACTTTTTGTCGCGATCACGATAATCAAATTAACGGCATCGACACGCCGAGTTGACCGGTAGAGATACAATTCTTGCAGGGAATTTTCGTTTCGCGATACACCGCGAGTGCGTTAATCGCCGAGTGCTTCTAATTGGATTAGCGCCGTATTTGTAGAAGGAAACGACACTGCTTAGGCGATTATCCTGTACAGGCGGACTGTGCCGAGCATTGCCGAGATTTATCAAGAGGCTCGATCGCCCGCACGGAAATTATCTCCAATTAATGGAATTCGATTATTCTGTCAAGCGCCGCTCGCCGACGAATCCGCCAATAACGGTGGATGTTGCGGCGATGCGTGAACGCGATTTCCGCGCGGCGAGAAAGATACGATCCAGTTTCAGGATTAGAGCGATTAAAGGAGAAATCGCCGGGAGGACGCAGGTGCCAAGTAGTAGGAGTTCCTCCATGGTTAAGGTTCTCCAGCGGTGGTTTTCCCGGGCTAGTATTCCAAGCACGTGTATTCCGCACTTTAACATCGCGCCGAGGACATTTTTATTGCAGACGAGCATCTCGAGCTCGCGCACGCCAACTTTCCCCCGTAATACCTTATCATAATTCAAATTTCATCACGGCGAATGGGAACGTTCTCGTAATTCTGCTGTACCAATACGTGCTGAAGCCGAGAATAGAGAATTTTCATGAGGGAAATTCATTTAATTCCCTTCAACTATCTCTTACTTCCTTCCGCCGTTTCTCTCTATCTCTCTTTCTATCACATACACAGACATATAGATTTACATTGGAAGAAGTTTGTTCGAGAATCAAGATCCCTTGCTAGTAAGGGCTCGTTTGCGATTCTACGCCGGTGATTAAAGCGCGACGATCCATCGTCGATCATCGTCGATCGAGCGCAGCGGCGGGCGCCGATTCCGGCGGTATGCGGACACGATTAGTTATATCATCCGATCGCACGGGGTTAAGCGTTTCCCAGAGGCGCGAGAGCGAACGACCCGCTCGTTCTCGTGCGAGCGGTTCGCTCTTCCCTCATCTCTTCGTTAGGGAAGAAGGTGCCGCGCGCGCGGCGACGGCGGCGGCGGCGGCGGCGGCGGCGTGTCGTCGTTAGCCGGACCATAACGATCGGTCAACGAGCCGCACAAGCGGAGATTAGTCATCGTCGCTTACTTAATAGCTCGCGAGAAGATACGGCATTGTGGATATTTGCACGTATGCTTCATTAGGCCCAGCATCCGCCGGCTACATCCACTAATTACGCCGACACGTAAAGCCAGTACAGTGTTACGCGCGATGTACCCGCTGCCTGATAGTCTCATGGGATACGTTTTGAAAGGATACAAAGATTCTACAGTGTTCTAATAGGTTCCTAAATAGCTAGAATAATGAAATACATCAACTTTGCTTGTTCAACCGGACTTACAAGTCAGCTGTATGGAGTATTGTAGATATTTCAAATATATGTCGGTCATATCTGTGTAAATTGAGAGCAATACGAAAAGTTGCTATACTTTAGCTACTAAAACCTTGTCTCTAATCAATCGCTGGACCAGTGGTTCATGGTCTGACTTTGAGACCCAGAGTTATTGGCATTTTCTGGCGTGGATCCCACGAACGTTTCGAGTTATTTTCTCGAGTATTAGGATGTAGAGAGAGGGAGCGTGGATTATCGGGCGTACGAGTGGCCGAGTTACGATAATCGTAAAGTGGGTGTTCCCTCTCCTCTTGCGAAATGGATTTTTCCTGCGCCAGCAGCGCACTTGCCTCGAGTAGTCGGTGTCAGGTACTACGGATAAGGTACTACGGATGCTGAGTATCCTTCCTCTTCTTTTAACGTGACTTAAATGAAATTGTGCACCTGCTGGAGAGAATAACTCCAAAGTTCTTGAAAAGTGTTATGAACTATTATTAGACGTCGAGGTTGACTGTTATAAGAAGATGGGCAGTCAGCGAACAAACCATAATAATTATAAACGTCGAAGGTTACCGCTCGTACCACATCTACTGATACGAAACACGCGTTGCTGATGCATGTTCCTCTTTCTCTTTCCTATCAAAGCACTCGGTGCAAAAGGCTTCCTTCCTGCGTGACTATGCATCTGCGCCCGAACCAAGAACGCCACCAATTACTCGCGCGCCGCCGCCGTTTGCACGACGCTTTTCCCCTGCCATATTTCACGTGTCAGCAACAGTTACCCGAGAGCGATCGAAGCGTCGGGTGAAAAAAAAACACAGCGTTTACCATGCACATCCGACGAGGCACAAATGCATTTTCACGAATTACAAGAGGCGCCAGGCGTATCGGAGCTTCATCAATTTTTCACCGTGTACCCTGCGGATAATGGCTTGTAATTTGGAAACAATTACTGGCCCGTGTGGAGGAAGTGCCGGAAATACAAGGAGCAAAACGAATAGCGGTTCAGGTTCTATGTATGTGTATACATAGTGGTAGACGCGTGAGCGAGCAGCACACGCGATATGCTTGTAAATGTCGCGCGCAAGTAATCGTGAGTAGGCAAATGTACAGCGGGTAAATATATTAGAGGACGTAGTGCTCGTTCGCGTCGAAATAGATTCATAGGCTTTGCTCTATATCTTTTAGTGCTCGCGCGAGCGGTGTTAAAGGGCGTTGTCGCCGCGAGGACATAGGGGACGTGGCAATAGCGGGCACCGGCCACGACACAAGTCGTTTCTCAATCTGCGCCGGCGAAAGTAATAGTGTCCCGCGCGAAAGCGTAAGCGCCGATCGGCGCGTGTGTTGTCGCAGCGGTGGGCTCAATAAAACTTGCGGTAATGATATATCGGCCGGTTTAACGGCCGATGGGAATTATTCACGGGCGTGGAGGCGCCTCTGCCTCCACGGTGAGAACATAGTACATATACGTACACATAGGTGCGTGCCTAGCAGGGCGAGCGTGCGAACGCACTTGAGCGCGCTGGGATGCACTCGCATATCAAACCGAGGGCACCGAGTCTGTTGTTACACGATCCTCTCGACGTGAAAATATAATTTCCGCTTTGAGCAACCTGCCAGGAGTCTCCTGCGCTCTCAATGTATCACTCGCAGTGACGCATATCGAATGAGTTCCTGGCTCGCTACAGGGCTGCCTCACGCAATTTGACTCGTATCTCCTGAACCACTGATGTACCACTGTAATTCATTGCTCGAACCTAACCACCTCGGCATCTCTACTAGCTTCGACAGACTGCTGTAAGAATCCTGCGTACACGCTTCCCCAAGATCGTACGCTACACGCGTTTACTCGGAGACGCGAGGAAGTGAATCTGGCGGGCAAGTCCCAATTACGGGAAAGGGCCGCGTCCGACTTCTCGGAAGGTTTACACGAGCGAGCAGAGATACATATCGCCTTGCATATTCCGCTCAATCTGGATGCTAGTCTGTCACATACCTTCGTTGGATCGCGGAAATGATCAAGTTAACGATGCCAGTCACGCCGGTTCCGCAAGTGCCAGCAGCAGCCTCCGAAAGAGATGAGAACATCGTTTGCTCCCTCTATCCTGGATAATCCCTAAGGAATCCTTACCACTTACAGCCAAGAGAATTCGTTGAAAAGGGCAATCATTTTGTCGAAGCGCTCAGGAGAGTAATTAGAGAATTTCTCCGAGTCAGATTAGTTCTCAAATGGGGTTTGTATGTGTCGACCACCCGCGGTGCGGTATAACTCATTTGTTTCCTGCGCGCAGAGTGCCGAGACCGGGCTTCCTTATTAGCAGTGTTTCTGGGAGTTTCGTGTTTCGCAGGTGCGCTCACCTGGTAACCAGATCTGTTTCCAAAATCACGAAACATCTCAGGACAAACTCGCACCGCGTACCTCATTTCACTCTACTTCAAGTGAGAGGGAACGATTCAGTTAAATCTAACACTAGCCCGTAATCGTTAGCGAGGCTAGACCAATAGATGTTTCGAGGATATTATCAATGTAGTGGCCGCGAACCGGCCGGACTTCCTTATTACAAGCGGTCAAAGAACGATCGGGATCTTCGTTCGTTTACCCTTTCCATATCGGGACGCGTGGAATGGACCAGTGATGATTCCACTCCTATAAATATCATCGGCCGGTGCTTGACGATCCCGTGAATGGCAATCCCGTCTCATGGCGAGCGAAACGAATTTCACGCATTTATAAGCACGTGCTAGATATATGGTCGACTTTTTTTCTTCATTCTCGTATTTGTGCTAATGAGACCTTGGACTCATTTACGGTATATTAACCCTTAATTGGCTTCGGCGGATCGTATCGCCCGAGGTATCTGCCCTCTTTACTTCTTCATTTCATTCTTTTGATAGTCAGCAGGAAGAAGCGCCGGGGAAAACAGTCGTATTGAGAATTAGTTTAATAGAGAACAATGCTCGTGAAGTGAAAGACGTTCGTGGAATGAAGAAATCAACGCGTTTCGATATTCATGAGCACATGGTTATCGTTTAGTTAGTCATCGTTCTTGAAAACGAGGTACTTCGAAACTAGGCTTCGCGTCGCCAGCCTTTTATCCCGCACATCGAAATTAGCTCCGCCACGGTTCATTGCTCTTAAGAGGAGTCTGTTGACTCAACTTTCAGCGATTCCTCCTCAGTGGGCGTAGACCACGGCCGTTCTAGACCCGAGGCAGAAAAAGCTAACGGGGCTCTTGCGTCGGGCGAGAACACGGGCGCAACGGTTTAGGGATAAGAAATCAGTGGCCCGACATGATAATGTGTCACGCTAATGGATTAAACGCAAGGCAGGCTAAGTATCGTTGGCAAAAAGCGGCATGCAAACACAGATCACTATTTTATAATAAGCTCGTATCCCAGCTCAGACTGCAACAAGGCGTCGTTTCCAAGCTTATTTTATATATGCATTGTATTCGCTCCCATTCTATTCCAATCTCCGCCATTCTATTCCGCTTTAGTCCCGAGCGCTTTGTTATACCAGATTATCATTCTTTCTTTGGTTACTTCCGCCACCGCGTTAGGAGATTTCGTGACTAGACGGGGACATTAAGTATTGCTAATGTAGTAACACATTAAGTAGCTTATCCACCGCACCTGCCCTAGGTACACATTGATGGTGATCAGAGAGGCGTTTCGGCAAAAGCTTCTCCCATCTAACCCACCTTTGACTCTGGCAAGGTGCGCTTGCCTTGTAAATTTGGCAGGTCGTCCAATGAATTCTCGGCAAGAGCCGGTTTTACACGACTTTTCCCATCTCGCCGTATTTTCTCAGTATAATTAGGTCAGCACGTCTTGGCCGCGCGGCTAGGGGTAAAGGTACAAGGGGCAGCCATTTCAAGATAGAAGTCTTGGCTTTCTTGGGAGAGCGTATACCTGGCTGGATGTAAGGTCGGTAATCAGGAGCGAAAGAAAATCAGTGTCTTAGCATGACAATGCGCCGGGTTTGCCTCTAATGGGTTAGGGTGGCAGTGGGATGGGTTGGGCACGGAGGATTGGAGTGGCGGCGTGGGGATAAAAAGCAGCCCGGAGCCGCTGGAAATTTCCATAAAACAATACCTCGAGTATTAATCAGCCCTTCTTGCTCGGCCGGCCTGTTCGTCGGACTAGCACGGTCTCACTCCACTCGACCGCCTACCACACGAGGAGTGGAATGGAACCGTTAATAGTTGGACTTGCGTTCTAGCTGAGCGCGCTCGTGCTTCTCTATCCTTAGGGAAGTGGCCTCCGTCTCCTTTTACTCGCTCGGTACAACTGACAGTTCCATTAAATGCGAAAAACGAACGGCACCGTCACTTCCATTTTCAATTAGCCACGGATTCGCGCGACTCAAACCTCTATTAGTGAGATCAGAGCTAGGTGCGGGCACGGACGCCGGACATCTCGTTCACCAGATTTACGGGATTTCCTTTTCTTATCGCCGGACCCGGAACACCGCCGCGGCGTTCTATGCTAATCCGATTGTGATCTGAACGCTCCTTGCATTTCCTCGGCTCGGCTGCGAGCGTCCGGTCCCTCTCACTTAATCGTCCTCACGTATCCCTGGGTAAATTCTCTGGCGTTTTGTTACACAGACCGTGCGCGTATCCTCCTCCCCCTGAGCTCCACCCTACGTATGCTCGTTCGCACGAATGTAAATGCATGCAAATCCAAAGGTATCGCGTGATTCCGGATGCCCGATGCCCGCCGCCCGGTGGCAACACCCCCTGGGGGCCGGATTTATATCCGAAAGTGCGGTCAGCTTCCCAAAACTTCCTTGGCGGGCTGGAATTTAATGAAGTTACGCTCGAATTCACTGCAACTGGGAACTGGAAAGCCCTCACTAATAATCAACCGTAGACAGGAAACGTCGTTCACGAGGTTTACTATTCTAAAATATAGGATGTCGAGTTCTTTATGGAAATATTGATGAAGTTAATGATATGCATGAGATGAAATAAGCCACACCCGCGAGTTCCTCAGTATTCTCACGTAATTGGACTTCCCAGGGGGTGCCACGCCCCCACCAAGTAATATTGCGGCCGTGTATTTTGCAATTACGCGTAAATACGGTTGCGAGGGATTAGAGAATGAATTAGCGCATTCAATTATCGTTTACTGCCGCGGGCCGCCTATGTGCGCCTATTTCGCAAGAGATCTTGCGTCCCGAGCGCATCGTTTCTCTCTGACGTTAGACTCGTTGGGGCTTAGAAGTAAATGAGGCGCACATATGAACATCGGAAGGAAAGAACAGCCTTCCCCGAAGGGGGTTGCCTCGTGAAAAGCTGTTCTCCAGGCTTAGAAGCCAAACATGATATTCTCCTATCCATTTCTCTCTCTTCCCGCTGTCGCTCAGCAATATTTTCGATATTTTTTTCACTGGCGTGACAGGAGTATTTTATTCTGCAGATATTGTGACAGAAATAAACAGTTGAGCGCGTGCTCTGACTCAAAAATCTTATGAGTCTGGCACACCAACTGACAGGTTCAGCGAACGAATGTTTTGACAACGCCAGCATAACAGGGTTTTTTTTATTGCGGATCGATGTCCCGACGTCCGTCAAAACTCCCCGGAGTCTGTCACCATAACCTCCATTTTATCGAGCTTAATGCAAATGGGGACTTGAGCAGAGTTGGGCGTAGTCAATTTAAAAGGTGAAGGGTTTCATGGGTTAATCCACTCTAAAGGGATTAAATCAATTTAAGTCGATCCCTTTGAGACATTAATAGCGATTACGCACAACAACCCCGGGTAATTTCGGCCGAAATAAACAAGATGAAACGTAACTGAGCATGTTAAGTCGGTGTTATATGTTGGGCAAGAAAGTTCCAGTTGGCGTAACCGTTTCGAGTCCTCATTTCCCGAAGAAAAGTAAGCCACTCGAGAGAGTGGAGTGCCGGGGGAGGGTTGAAGCTGTTAGCCGCCGCATTATCCCCGTATTCCTCTCTCAAATGGCAGTAGCCTCCGCAATAAATCTGCAAGTACGCGCCAGGAAGAAATGGACGAGGAAGAAGGCGAAAGAAGAGGAGAGCGTTTAGCACAGACATCGTAGCCGGGGCTCCGTTATAAATTCGTAATATTGCATCATCACGGAGTGACGAGCAGAGACGTTTTCTCACGGAGAAGAATACCCTGGTGAAATCGCGTCTCCGGAAGGTAACGTGTTGAGAGCAATGGCGACGACACGAGCCTCGGAAAAGCGGCGGTCCGAGATTATCCCATGGGCCGATTTACCCTCTCTTCCTCTTTATGCTCCCGGGGTTTGCGCCCGTTTTCTCTCTCGTTCTCTGAAGCGTCGCTGGTTTAATCGAGTCGGAGGTAATCTAATTCGTCCTTTAAAGCCATTGCTACTGCCGCCTACCGCCGCGATGAGCAAAACCACGGCGAACAGAAGCGAGCTCTTTCCTCCCTTTTTCCAGTTTGACGGCCTCTCCGCCCCCAACCGGCACTCGGCCACCTGTCCATCCCTCTCACCATCCCCTTTCTTCCAGCTAGTTTTCCACCTCGGATAAAATTAAAACCAGGAACCGACGGACGAATGCTAAACCACTAGAGTCCGACTTGCTCTCTTTACTTAGACGAGAACTAATATGTCTATGCTCCTGCTATACGCGAGCCTCTCAAACCCTTCTTCGGGACTACCCCATTCGATATTACCCTGCCGAAAGCTCGGCTGTGGAAAGCTCGGGCGCATCCTTATCGATCTCTCGGTCAGCATTTTTACGGGATAATGAAGTGCGGGCCGACTTTATTCCGGTTGGTTCTCGGCCGATCGCGGCGAACCACTCTCCGCGCCATTAAAATCATTTCACGCCGGCTCGGCTCCGTTTGGCCCACCACCGCTGCTGCTGGAAACTCGACACTGGATTATATACGCCTTGATTAATTCAGCTGGTTTGCCCAAGGTTCCCCACCCGTTTTTAATGGGCCGCGATGCGCGTTATTGAATAAGTCATTACTACCGTTAAATACTTAATGGCCGAACTCCGAAGTGTGCGCTTGCTCGGCCAGCAACCCCCGGTGCGCCACGCTGCCCGATTTACGTGCATCAATTCATGCATATTGGAGTGGACATGTTCATAAATTATATCGCTCACGATCGTTGAGATATAAAGCCTGCTGAAATATACTACTGGAAACTAAAGTCGCGCGTGCCAATGCAATAAATCGTCAAAGGCGCCGCTTGGAATACAAAGTCAGCCTGTCCGGAAAGGCACGCGGATGGCGTGGCATATTCCTTAAATGAATGGTGGCCGTTGAACGAGTTTACACCGCACTCGAGCTGTGTCCTCGAGTGGATGTAACGGTGTTTTAAAAAGGGGTGCGAGGGGATGCAGCAATTTCTCTGGGCGCGTCGCGCGAAGAATTCTCAAGGAGACGCGTTTATCCGCGCGTGATGCGGATAAGGTGTGCCGTGTGGTCCAAGAAAATGAGATCGCAATGCAGACTGGAGACAGGAGCAATAATAGATTCGCAAGCGTGCACGACGTTGAGCCGGTAGAGCTCCGCCATAAGAAGACACGGAGGATAGGAGAGGCTGTCGAGGCTGGTGGCCGAGCGAACGCTGCCAAGGCGCGTGTAACAAAACACCTCTCTCGAGAGAGGCGACGCCTTTTTTCCCAGAGGGTTATAAGGCCCGGCTGCTGCACTTCATTGTATCCACGTCGCCGCGAAGAATAGACGTCGCTCGCGAATATTACCATATCGACGACAAGCCGTTCGGAGAAGACTGCCAGGAGAAGGAGTGATCGCTCCTTCCTCTCGTGCAGGAGTGTCACGTAACGCGCCGGGAATACAAATCGAGCCTCGCCGGCCTCGCTCTAGCCATGAACGGCGCCACGGCCACGAAGCCGTCCATTTCTCCGGCTCCGGGTTAAATTTCTGCGACTGGGCCGCGCGACGTTGACGGATGTATCAGCCGAAGGAATCGTGTGCTCTCCTGGCCGCTCTCGCGAGCAATGCCCAGATGAGACGTGCGCCGGCTATCGTTTGCATGAAAAATCGTGCCGATCCACCCTAAATCCTAGCGTGACCACTCCTTGCGCGACGGTGATTCGTTAGAGCTTGACCGTCTGCCCAGTAAAGTAGAACCCCCGGCTACAAACATCTTCGAATCCGCCGGGAAACTGTTCTCGAATCCACTCATCCCATCACAAGTTAACTTTTTTCCCTAGTAAACGAGATTGCCTCGAATAACCGCATTTTAAGTATGAAACTGGATAAACCAATTGGAATGTTTAAACTCTGATTTTCCAACGGTACGTCAATTTCCGGGCAATCCTGATGTACATGGGAAGTGGAAATTGGTTTTACAGATAACTTGTCTGTTTAACATTCACAAAAAAAGTGAAAAAAACATTGAAACCGATCTACATTCGTTTTCGTGCACCGAAAAGCCTTCATCCATAAAAACCATCGTCGGACTATTAGCGTTTCCAGGTTTTGATAACTCAAATAAAACTTGTGTTAAGCTCCCTTTTGAGAGTACCGGTACTTAGCCGGAGGCGAGAAAAAGGTCTGCGAGCGATACATTGCGCGGGTGGTTGTAAATTTTAATGAGTATTTCCAGTAACCCATTTCACGAGAATTAATTCATAGGGAGGGAATTAAATAAACTCGAAACGGGAAAGTTTGTCAAAGGAATGAAATACCAAAGTATCGTGCTCTTTCTTTCCCTGCACTCTATAATTCAGTAGCACTTTCCTGATGCACTTCAATCTGAAATTAAGTAGAATCAGCGAACCATCATAAACGGTGACCGAAATCCATAAAGAGGACAGGGCGTAGGCGAGGATAAATCATAGTGTAATTTTTCTAAGCGAACGTGTTGCTCGTACGCCGACCAACTAAGCGGGAAGAAATGATTTATATCGCGCGAGAATACGAGTCAGCGCGTAATCCGTTTGATTGCCGATCCGTTCTTGCCCCATCGATGATTGCGTTCGCGTGGACAACATCGTTATAGGAGGAACGTCGGGCACATCATCCCAGCATTGAACAACAACAGAAGAGCAGCAGGAGCAGGACGCTCGACGGCTTCTCTCTTCGAAGCTCTTGCATTTGCGTAAAGGAAGATTTACGACGAGTGGCGTCGTTAAAGAGCCACGCGGTGAAAATCGTTTGCGCTCCATGCGGAGTGAAGAATTTCGAGCAGTCATTCGAGGGCGATTCGATCGAGCCGTCATTCGGTCGCGCGGGTAATGTCTAATTCTCTGTTTTACGCTCGCAGCGTACAATACGCAGGGATCGTATCGCAGGCCACAGCTCCGAGGAGCTAGCATAGAGGAGAGCAACGCGGAAAAGGGTGAGCAGCTCTCGTCGTGTACGATCGACCGGTTTCCCAGACTCGGAACTTGAACCGGTACTTCGCGGTATGTAGATCGCGCGCCTCTCGCGTTGAAATGCCAAACGGCGTCGGCGATTGTCCACCGACACGCCATTAATTTAATGGGGCCAGGCTGGTGCGCTTCAAAGGGAGCCTCGTAAATTGATTTCACTCTGTAGACGCATCGAGTTGACACTGGCCGCGTCGATCACCGTGAAAAGCGTTTTTCCTTTCCCAAGGATTGACTTCTTAGCAGCTCCAACAGAGCAGGGTAAAAGAGTCGATGGCTAATTGTAGTTGCAGTTACTCTTGTCCTCTTGATAAACTACCGGGATAAGTGGTACAGGTGGACTCCGGCTGTCCGCCGGTGTAACATTCAGCCTGCGGATACTCGTTTTCCATCTTATCTTTACGGCCCGACTCATGAATCTCGCGGCAACACGCTGCAGATACAAATCGTGAGCGTTATCAACTGGATTCGTCTGTTACGCTACACCGTTTAGCTAAAAGCCGAGCTTTGCTATCCTATAAATTTTCCTACTCCGCCGGCACTCCACCTTCCTACGTGCTCAGCCAACTTAATCATCTTTAAGACACACGCTACTGAGCACTTCATCTTAGTAGCGGTACACGGGTATCAATTTAATTGAGTTGTTCTCGCAGTATAAAATAAAGGAGACGTGTCGACAGAGCATGGTAGAAAGACAGTGCATATGCAAACGGACTTGTTTATGTTTTGAAGCTTGAATACTTGTAACGATACTCCCAATCGCGTTCTACTCACTTCCGTGAACCTAGGCGACCTCAGCTACGTCGATCGCGATCGGTTGGTTATGTATAGGAAGCCTTTCAAGAATTTCTGCCCTTGGCACAATGTACCTTTGTCGCCGGCGTGCGGCTGATCCGAAACGCGGATCGCGATTCTTATCCACCGGCGAAGAAGTGTAAAGTCACACGGGAGATCGTGTCTATGTGGTTCACGTACGGTATACTTGCATCCGATCGGATATGCTCTCTAAGATGCGAAAACGTGGACCGAGTGGAATTTAAGGAATTCATGACCGCCAGCTGGAATGAATTCACATTGCATACTGGCATCAGCCAAGTGTACCCCGATCTTCGCAAAATACAGTAATACGCGCACTGGCATAACAGCTTCACCAATGGAAAACTGCATGAAAGTATGCGAAAGATCTACTCTGCTAGCATTCGATAATGCATCTGGATTGTCTTTGGAGCTCGTAATCGCCCCGATAGCACGACACTCGGAGCAAGTGGGCTTGTGTCCCGGGAAATGTAATTCATTGCACGAGCGGAGCCCTTGTTTCGGTGAAAGACTGTCTCCCGCGCACGTATCGACCAATCGAAGTTCAGGATCGGTATGCGGTACTCGCCCACCGCTATCCGACTCGAGTCCGGTCTTCTTTCGTTATTGTCTCACTGCTTGTCACGGGACACAACTTGTATTTCTCACATGCCGGGAACAAAGGCATTCTCCATGTTATAATAAAAGAATAATTTATATCAAATGGGTTAGCAGGTCTGAATGCAGCACTGCGTTTGTGTTTGAGAGAGCCAGAACGCTCAATGCTTGGCATTGCTGTTCAAGCGAACTGAATAATTCTTGCAGTGGGCGCGCGATCACTATGGAGAGTGGACGTTTTCAAAGTGATCATAAAGCTGATGCGCATGGACGCATGGGCAAGGATTTATTGACTTATTGGTTGAACGATTATCAGATAAATATTTTTCCATTGTTCAAGCGAAGCACTCCATTCGTGATCCGATAATAAGAAGATCCAATATTGGCGCGAGTAATAACAGCACAGCGCCGGTAAGCCGAGCTCGACCATTCGCAAATCAAGGCGATTCGCGGATTTAATAGCGGCCGACTTTTTCCTGTCTCGCTACAACCCTGCCATGGATACGCACACATATGTCGATGAAGCAGCTTGCCCGACAATTAATAGCTCAGAGCGTGCGTGCGTTTACACATATACACGAATACCTAGCTAGAGAGATGCTTGCGCTGGATCCGAGTAACGCGACTTTCTATCCACATAAATTACTGTAGAAGCGCTCGCTTCCACAATTGCGCGCACTCTGAGCACGAAACGTGTCAGTATGAATCGCGGAATATCGCTTTGAAGAATGTCAGGTGGTGTGGGTGCGATGTAGCTGGAAAGTTTCGACGGAAGGCGCGTTTGTCAGGAATTTTCGCTAGTCGTTTATCCATGTGCATTCTCTCTCTCTCTTTCTCTCTTTCTATCTTCTTCTGTCTCTCGCTCTCGCAGTCAGAGGCAGTGGGAAAAATAGAGGATGCCAACGACGCCGCTCTGCTCGCACGCTCGTTTGCCTTTGAGATCGTTCTGCAGCGCGCTCGCGCGGCCCTTCAATTCCGCTAAACGGCCGGCGCTGTATGCGGCCTGATAACGGAATTGTCCAAGCGCCACCACCGCCAGTCGACAGTAGTACATACACCTGAAACTCTCCACGGAGGATCGGGGCAATTACTTCTATCTCTAATGAGCTGCGTCTCACTTCGACCGCCAGCGACTCGCTCACCGTTTGACGCTTGTGAGACTAGAAGCCTAGCTTTACCGACGATCGAAATGGGAAAATTTTTTTTCCATGCTTTCGTGCCTCGAAACTACAGACATTGCTACGAATTAATCTCGCTGTCAAATATTTGCAAGTACAACTGGCATTGGGAAAACTTTCAGGCGCAAGCTCAAGCAAAATGAATGATGGATTAATTTGTCGAAGGCAAAAGTTTGTGCGGTAGGATTCACTTTATGAAACAGACGGCTCCATAAAGCGAAGCAGATTTTGCCACGGGTTCCTCTAATGAATTGCAATCTGATACGCACTCCTTCGAGCAGTCGCACGAAAAAATTAGTGGAGAGGGAGTGGATTTCGGACCTTGATTTAATCGCGTGATCGTAGAACCGCGTGCTGTTGAATATCGAGTTTCTCGGGAAATTTAATAACTTACATCGTTAGCTGATGAAAGCATTTCGTAGAATTTACTCGAGATATTTAGCGTAATTTTCGTATAACTTTGCAAGCTCCGTGCATCCCTCTATCATCCAAATACTATCGAGTTCATCTCGTTTAAGATATTGGAATACTCACGATCGACGATGTCCACAATATCATCCGTTTGCTACGTTCTATCGGAACTCATTTAGTGGTATAGCCGGTTGCATAATACATCTTGTAGTTATTTCTGCCTGATTCGAAATTCTAATTCGCTTTAAATGACGTGGTCGCAACTGCGCGGAAAGAATGGTGGAGAGAGGTATAAGGAAAACGACTTTAATGGCTATCTTCCATTCTACCGGCGAATGCTACGAGTCTCATCACCTTCCTTTATTTCTCAGCTTCTTTCCGTCTCTCGTGCTCCGCTTTTAAGCGCACCTACTCTGCCGAGGCTTCCGCCTTATGAATTTGCAATATGTAGTTTCGGGAACGAAGACCGGATTGGACGGGCGCGATGAAATATGCTCAACGACAAATTACTTTTCCGCTAAAGTCCTTCGTCGACCATCCCGTCGGTCCACTTTCGCTTTTAAAGTGTCATTCTTCATTCGCGATGTCAGCTCTACGTCTCCTCACTTAATCAGCATTTCTTCCTTCCAAATGAAACTCATCCGTTAAAAGGAAAGTAGCTATGTGGTTGAAATATCCCTGAGATCATTTAACGCGACGTGCAACGGTTTGTCATCAATGTCATCAATGTTTCCTCACACACAATCTATGCCTGCCAGGGCCAGCATAGCTTCCCGAATATTCCTCCATCACTCTGAGTAGTGGTCGGCACTTTATGCGCCCAGCTAGGAACGTAATATCCGGTTGTACATCGACCCCGATATCCCACTGACACCCTTACGAACTTTTATCAGGGAAATAATTTTGTCGAAACTTCACTATGAAGTTTCAGCGCTCGAGTAACTACTATCCAGTCGCGCCGTCGACGAAACTTTCTTACCCCCGTCGCCACCGCATAAAATCTCCCCCCACTTACCCACTCATTCTTCGTTAAACTCGAGGATGCTTGGCACACCGTCGAATTTACGTATGTAAGTGATGAAAACTCGATGACAGAGAAATCAGCAGTGACAAGACTCGAGAATCTCGTCGAGGGAACATTGCCGTGCAATCCGGGCGTTGAGGCCACTCGAGGATTACGTGGGCTTAAGTCAAATAAATCCCCATATTAACTGGGACAACCACTACCTCTGGGAACAAGCTCATTTTTCGGGGGAGGGTTGATATGGCTGGTGGGGGTGGTTGGAACTATGCTCGCGAACGGTAACGGATGCCCCCGCGAAGAATAATGGTTGGCCACTTTCCGCGCGGCCGCTGTATCAATCTTTCGCGGTGGCAGCATGTTCTGAAGGCTCGGTTGCCTTGCCGAAGCACGGTCGGGAGTGCGTCTGCCCGCTAATAGATCGCAGGAGTCGACGAGTGAAGGGAAAAAAGTGTTGGAAAGGTGGCAAGGGGGTTGGGCAGGGGGTTTGGTAAGGGTGGGGAAAAGGGGGTGGAAGAAGAGAGGGTGTGAAAGAAGAGCGTCGAAAAGTGGAGCAAGACGAAGCGAGGGTAAGTCCTTGGTTGGCGAGGGAGAGAAAAGTTCTGAAAAATGGATAGCAGTGGGTGCTGACCCCTCTTATCCCCGTACAAACAAGTTCCACGGCAGCCGGCCGCATAATCCGCTGCTGGCCAATGTACATCGAAACGAGGTGGAGGCGCGTCGGCACTTTAGTCGCTCAGGTGGTGTGGCCGCGTAAACACGGCAGTCCCCCTGCCTTACGGCTACACCGTCCTACACACACTCCTCCTCTCTCTTTCGCTAGCTGAACAACGAGGAGCGTTCTAGGGCGTCAGAGCTCCGGGGTGTTGGTGCTTCGTTGAAAGAAGGCCACACTGCGGTGGAAGCCGAAGCTGCTGGCGCCACGACGAAAGCCCGTATGCATAGCCGAGCCGAAGAAAGTGCAGAGATATATGGAGCCTGAATTCCATCCACGCGCACTATCACCTGCCCCCCTTTTCTTATTGCCCTCGTCCGCCATGTTATCGTTGCCGGTAACATCCACATAATCGTGATTCCCTCTTACTACCATGTTACGTGATCTTACATATACGCCTATAGCACCCGTCTCTTCTACTTTCTCTACGTGTTCCAGATAGCTAGCACCGTTGTTCTACTAGCGCGCTCTTTCAACCTATATGTCAAATAGAGCCCGAAACGATTCTTATTCTATCGCGAATACCATCATACTGTTATTTAGTGAAGGTCGTTATTCGTAACCGTGCGAAAGTATCGCGAAAGTGGCTACCAAAGTGTCCCGTTTCGTTTTCCCTCCTGAGGGCGCAATTAAAAGTTGCGGGCAGTCACATAGTTGTCAGGTAAAATTTCACCCTATCTCTTTAAACTTAAACCACGGCGCGGCGGCGGCGGCGGCGGGGAGGGGGCTGTGGGGTGTGACAACTTCTGAAAGTGGCCCTCGACCAAGAGAAATATTAAACAAACTGTCAGGAGTGTAAAGCTGCGCGGGCGGCAAATGTCGGGGAAAACGGCGAAAGTCTCGGCGCCTCTTTCTCTAATTGTCTCGTGAGTTCGCTCCACTTTTTTTACTCTACCGACCGAGAGAAGATAGAAAGAAGGAGATAGATGGGATGAGTGGAGGGTGTGGGACGGGAGAGGACGAGCGTATACGGGAGTGAAATGCTTGTCTATGCAAGCTCTTGCAAAGGCTTGCAGGCTTTCCCTCGCAGGTGTCTACTCGGCTGTAGCGTTTATTTTACTCCCGTAGCATTTTCCTGGATGCACCGCAAGCACATAGCCAACGGAAAGCTTCGGAACGCTTAATGAGAACGTGATACGTAGAGGGTAATGATGTTCAACATCGCGCTCCAGCGGCAGCGTTCCGCGAGCAACGGCATTTTCTGTGCGTTTGCGATGCGTCGTTGTTAAGTTGCTAGAACCCCCGGGGTTCAGCATCCCGCACGTTCGTCACCCTGTGAAATAAACGCGTTAGTCTTCTGACCGTGATAACGGTGGCTCCCTACACTCTCGTTTCCAGCTTTTTCGAAATGTAGTCAGCACAATTTTCCGGCTTGTTACAGCTTGACTTTTTCATTTGCGCCCGACGGAGAGAAAACGGGATGAGAGAGGGTGTGTACACTTCCCTTTAAAATCCTGTATAGTTGTTTCAAGCCATAAAGATTGTAATTGAAGTAATATTGAAGGATCCTTGGCAGAGCTCGTATATCATTTACTTTAAAAACTTGATTTTACGTATACTTTTAATGGACCAGTTAATGGTATAGGTGCTATCCATCAATTAAATATCATTATTGAGTTTGCGAGCTTACAACGGGACGTGACAGGACGCGTAACCTTTGTTATTGGTGTACTTTTAATATTCCATTTAAATTTGTACACGGCAATAAAACTCTTAAATTTTTAATGTAAAACCCATTAATGGGAAATAGAAATGCACAGCCAATATCAATTACTGGTGCTTTTTGCTGTATATTGGTTCCACTCTATATTTGACATGTGAGAGAGCTCTCAGTTTCAGAAGAGAGATTAATAATTCTATCCGGCGATCCTCTACCCGAGTATCTTTGAGAGGTATTGAAATTCGTTTGAAAGCCGCGTGCCCACGAGCCTGTCAGAATGACACATCGCACTTGCCTCCGCAAATACGGAGCCAATGATGCGTGGCGTAACTCAATCAATTGCTTAGGTTCATTCGCATATTTGCCGTGTGGTATTAGCACGCTGATGCACGCCGTCGAGTCACTGCCGACTCCGGAGGGAGATGATGATGGATGAATAGACATAAACGAGATTACCGCTTGACGTGATCTTGATTAAGCGAATTAGCGTGTAAGGGCCGAAATGTGGAAAGCGGCGGCGGTGCCGCCGTGTCGAGTAACGATTTAGACAGCTCGATTCCCCTAATGAAAGTGTCTGCCTTTATGTACATTCATATTTCACCGTTGCGCAACCACCGTCCCACTTTTCAGTTGCCGAATCAACGCGAATCACGCTCACGTCTGTACAACGCGCGTCGTTGTTCGCTATGGTTGTCTGTTTTACGTGACTGTTGACCTTATACATACTTGGCCTGGAACAATAGCCGAGCGTGGCATGGTTACGGCATCGAACAGAGTACGCCGTGCGCTCGATGGAAAGATAGGCCGATATTGGTTTTTGATGAAATCGGGATTTGTTTGACATCCGACGCACCAGGGGTTACCGCCGCCTTCCTCCCATTGCCATCAGCGTCGGATGAGAATTTAATATTCGCACCATACTCGCATTTCGCCCGATTGTTCTCCCCGTGAAGCCAGCCGAATATCTGATGAGCTCCCATTGTAAAAGGGAACACAATAACTGGGGCGCGAAGAATGCACGCCATTTGTTACAGAATACAGGGTAAACCCAGCTCCAATGAATTGCCTATTCCCGAACCTGTTCCCGAACTAATTGAGGGTAAGCGAGGAGTTAATTCGAAAGAAAATTACTGGTTTCTCGAGCGATTCTGATTTCCCCACTCGTCCACGCCATGTCGACGATTAGTCGCAAACGTTCTCACGTTTCTGTCATTCTCTTTCACCCGTTATTGCAGGCTCCGAAATTAATCGTAATAGGATTTAATCCGATTAGTAATCTGGAGCGTGTGTCATACGTTACGCTCGACGCCAGGCAACGGTCGATACATACAAATTTATTCAATCCCCGAGCCAATTTAGTCGCTCGCTTACGCCTGAAATTTCTGCTCCCCGAAACGAATCCATGTGAATATGTGTGTGCGTGTCTCCCTCGTTACGCGTCCCAACAGTTTGCCGACAATTATGCCCGTCCCCTGCGCCCGTGCAGCCGACATCCACGCTTTTATATGAGCGCGTACGCGCGGCATTCCGAGCTGTTAATCGTTCCAATGCCTTAAAAGGTGTTACAGCTGAGTCTGTGCTCGACCCGCTCAAACGTCAGCCGATCGGTCTGGCTTTTTATTACCAGCTGATGGCGCCTTAAAAGCTTAGGGATAATAATACACGACTGCCCTGCACGCCGCGGCTTCCCTTTCCGACTTGCTACCGCGACGTGCCTCTTTACCTCTTCCGAGCCTTTTTACTCTCAGTTCTCGCACGACTTTCCCTTCTGTATCGTGTGCATCACTACTGTGCCGAGAAGCGTCAAAGAGATGACAAACGTGCTCACAAAATAGTGAGTAACTTTTTTTCTCAACCATGAGAAGTCATGCTCGACTAATAGAAGTCAAGGCGATGATGCATCGGGTTGGATCAACCAGCTCGGAATGTGAAGAGTGCTTAACATGTACTCGTTACTCCCACGGAATACTGGATGTCCGTGGGATTAATATAGACCGTACGGTGTCTCTGCCGTACTCGCTGGGACTGTCTGCTTCCTCAGTGGGATGTTTTCGTAATCGTATCGCATTCCAGATTACCGTTAGACCGTTCGAGTCGATTATATCGGTCCTGTTGCGGCTCGGTTCGCTGTCTCAGTCGATCCAATTAGTCGCAAACGATAATGAACGGGCACTCATAACGACCAACTCGGAAGAAGGCTACCAAGCGACACGCAAGTGTATCGAATCTTCCCTTAACCCTGATGTCCGATGGAAATTATTACGTTGGTGGAATGTGTGTATGGGCACGAATGCAGCACTATGGCCGCGCGCGCAATTGCCAGCAATACGAAACCGGATTTATTATTACTACAGGACCCTCATTACCGGGAATAATCACCGGATTATTTATGACCGTCAACGATGTTAATGAAGATGTAGCTCGTTGCCGCCACAGATGTGCGCCCCTCCTTAATAAGTGTATTTCATAAGCCCGCCGACTGTTACAATACGTTGCTAAGTAAAAGCGTACAATACCGGCATAACATTGCTCTTGCTGTTTTGATAGAAATGCTGACCGCATTTCTTTCAAAGAGCCTCTTTCTCTCTTTGTACCTTCGAAATACTGTTTGATAGAACACAATTGCAGCCGCAGTCTCCCATGGAAACGCTCCCGGCAAAACCTGCATTTCTCGATGTTCTTGACAAATTCATAGATCAAAAATCAACTCGCACAGGATACACCCTTTTGATGAACAACCTATTTTTATTTATTGAATCTAATATCTTCTTGCTAATTTGGATGGAAATTGTCTTTGGTACTTTGTCGCTGATTTAATAAATGAGGGAGACCGACGTAGAGGAGGCATGTTGGACGTATTATGTCTCCTGATGTATTTCGGCAATCCCGCCGCGTCCCCATCGAAATAATTCGTCGCCGTCAGTGTGCCACTAAGTTATGCCGTGGGTCTGGACGAGAATTATGTTACTAATGCCATTAAGGCTCGCGTTACCGTACCGGAGGCGCCATATTTTTCCCTTCCACACCCTTCTCGCAAGTAGCGGTAAGACGAGGCACGGATGAAAGGAAAAGGATATTCGGGGCAGACATCCGCGGGAAAGGGTGGTTTTCCTGGGTGGGAAGCCGAAAATTGCACTCACATTTCTTTACGAGACAGATATTATTACTGCTCGTATATATGTTGAAGTGCTTCTACGTTCTTGCACACATTTTTATTTATTATTATACCGAATATGCCTTTATATCCGATGCACCTGGTGGCACGTATTCTACCATACTCCGGCTGGTAGATTTGAGTGAATAAAGATGTACTGTCGAACTCGTGACATCGAATTCAAGCAGGATTTTGGGAGTCGTTGGGCTTCGCGAGATATATGTATTTTGTAACACGCCAATCCCGAAGTAGCAGGCTTTGGAATACCACAGATTCCATGGGATTACTCGTGGAATCCTGGTTACCTAGGCTGCGAGAGCCTTCATGTTTTCGAGAGTCACTTCAAGCTCAGGCTTTTCAAAGTATAATGACAAGTTTTGCATGCAGAAATTAGATTAGATTATATCATATCGTGGTTAAATTTGGTCTTCGGATTTCTGCGAGAAAGGAAGTGCCGACACTTTCGGTCGATTCATCGGTGCTCCCTGAGGAGATTTATCCTTAAGCCCAGGTCGTTTTTGCGACTAGTGTTCTCGATTATCGTTTTCGTAATGCCGCCACCTTTTATCCAGGCGACGGGGGTCAGTACTAAAGGTATAATTCACATCCACCCTGCAAAGGGATTATAGCCGTAGAAGCGAAGATAGAAGGTGTACTTGTATCGCCGAAAGTGCGGAACGTAAATTTTATACCGCTCTTGAGAGCGCACCCGCGCTACCTGACCAACTTTACTATCCATCGAGAAAGAGAAAGAAGGAGCTACAGAGAGCGAGAGAGAGATAGTCATAACGCTTTTTTATGGAACTGTCCCAGCGAAAAATCGGAGCTTTATGGCGGCCCACACACTTCGAAATCGAAAAACCCTTTATGTTCATTTTACATAATCCCGAGCATTGCACACTCGTGCTACTACGATCGTTTAGTGACAATAAACCTTTTGCTTTCCGCACTGCGTTTATGACCACTTCATTTTCTATTTCGTTGTTTGTATATCGAAATGCCGCGTTCCAATCAAGTCCTCGACGCAAGAATTTATCGTACCGGCCTACGAAAAACAAGCAGGTGGCTATTTTCCTTAACCAGCCGAGGATTTCAAGAGAGCGAGAGAGCAAAGAGGAAGGAGGTAGAAGCGGACGAGAAGCTGCAAGACGAATGACACGTTTAGTGCGCCGAGTCGGGCGTCGATAGCAGTAAAAGACATAAAATAGCAGTGGCGGCGACTCTTTAACCTGCCGCACGGCTTGACCATCTAGCGGCTGGGCAATGCCGCTGATGCCGAGGTTGCTTTTACTTATATGGTGATGTATTCCGTTGGGGCTCATCTAGATATATCGGGTTATCTCGGTCCTCCGACACCACGAACGCCCGAGCGCGCACACCACAAAATGCTTGTTCCTCTCCTCTTAACCAGCATCTCCGCGCGCACACAGCTCCAAGCCGCTCTTCCTCTTCTTGCTCTTCACTTTCATCGAGAGCGCTGCGCGCTCCTCTCCCCCAAGCGGCTCTTCCTTTCGTCCCGCCGTGATATAGTTATACATTATTCGATATTGCGGCATCACGAGTTCCTCCAGGACGATATTCTCATTGTATGCTGGGCTGGCATACGGCTATACACACAGCCATCGGCTCCTTGGACGCGAGCGCTTGTGGAGCGAGCTCTACGAAGAGCAGCCAGGGGAAGCCAAGGAGGAGAGCAGCACTGCTCGTCGAAGGAGGACCGAGCGGAGGGTTGGACGCAAGTACAATTCAATGTACAATGTCTGAACATTACTTGAATGCTTAATGAAGTCGTGTCTTATATCGAACAATGCCTCGAACCGTTCGTCCGCCCTCTCGCATCTAAATCCCCTCTGTAAACCTACCCGCGCCCAACCTCACCCAATGTCCTCTTTTCATCTCTTTGCCCCTCCTTCCCTTCCTTCTATCCTCTATCGCTCTATCTGTATCTCATGCACCTTCGATCCTCCTTGCACTGCCCTATTCTCTTCTTGTACTTCTGGCCCGGATCTCTGTGTAGCCTGCTCTTTGTCCTGCGTGTGTATCTGTGGTTGCACTGCTCGCTCCTTCCAGATAGTCTTGCGCGCATTGCTCTTTTGTTACCACCGAGGTCCTCGCCATTATGGATCCTCCTCAGCCAGGGCCTCCTGTCTCCCTTGCAAGCCGGCAGGCCTTTCCTTCCTTCCTTCCTTCCTCGCTTCCGCTCAGCCGAAAGTAACATCGCGTCCGTGCACCGCTATACGGGACACGTCTTTCCATCAGGATAACACGACTCGATAATCCTTATTGACGACCACGTGAATTTCGCTTCAGTGATGTGCTCGATGAGTTAATAACCAACCTCCCCCTGGGATTATTACTATTTGTCGTTTACAGCGGTTCGTTCAGTGAGGTAAAAGTGGCTGAATGATTGCTGGAGAACTCTATCCAAGCTTCAGGGAATAGGTAGTGTTCGCGCGTCCAGATCAACTTACTCCCTCTTTCAAGCCATAGTGTTTATGATACACTCGACCTCCCCGACTCCACACGCCTGGATATCGTTGCTCAATGCGATCACATATCCTTTGCAGTAACGGCTTGATTAATATGTCGATGAAAACTGCGAGATACTACGATGGGTGTATATTACTCTGGCCCATTGGAAAATGATACCGAACTCGCCAGACTCCGGGATCTTGCTTTGCAATCTTGAACCCACGATCCTCGGCGGCCCTCTTACGCTCGAGTACACGCTGGAGAATTTCGAGCGATGACTTGATGCGATTTGAGAGATTATTCCTACGATGGATCACTGTTGTTGCATTTTCCAAACCAAGTTGCCTGTCGTCGCTTTTTCTCAGTTGTTCAACGCGTCAGTTTTGTTAACTTTATTTGATGCATCCTCATTTATGCTGAACATTTCTTCTTCATGACTTCATTTACGAGCTTCCGTGTACCTCTAGTTATCGCGAATGAGTGCGACTAGCAAGCACTGCAGCGTAGAACATTGCCAATGATTCACCCCATGTGGTAGCTTTCGGAATGAACTGTGCTATTCAGGGAACAAGGCTTTAACCGAAGAAGGAGATAGGCGGTTGATGCTGCATCTACGTAGACCGTAGATTCCCTCGCTCTCTCGCTCACACTCGCACTTTGGCTACGGTAACGACTGAATTCACCATTGGCGTTTATCACAGGATGTACGATACTGGCGCGATAATACGCGGTACAACGTGCGGGCAAAATTGTTGGCCCTTAACCCCTCGACACGTGAAACAGCCGGATGATCTTTCGCCCGGCGGTATTAGAGAGCGAGCACGGCAAATATAATTCTATCGCGATGCTTTAGCGCTGATTACTTCGTCTTCCGTGTTACAAGAACCCGTTTGCTCTCCATTCGCAAAGCATCTACCCTGGCACGAATTCATAAAGTACGATCCTGCTTCTTTACTGCTCCTTCCACCAGTCGTTGTATATTTCGCTCTTTGAGCCAAGATTTATTGACCACTGGTATGCCATCCATTAGTACTATTTCATAATTATCATCAAACGAAAAGGATTCGCACGTGTCTACGGGTATTCCATAAACCACTGTTAACAATACCCTGGATTGTACCTAGCGAAGCACCGTCGGTAACTCGAGATCTTCACCGCAGACTGATACCGTTTTCCGTGTGCAGCATTTGCAAGTGGGAAAGCGTGTATCTATACGAAGTGGTGTGCGGTTGCTCGGAAAGCGATCATAAAGCCTCGTAGCCTTAAATTCGTAGGGGACAAGTGTCACGTGCTGGGAGCATCGCGTTCTTTTAGCCAGCGGTGGAAATAATTTCTAGCCCGTTGGTGCGCGTGCGAAACAGGCCGCGCACCTACCAGCCAACACTGTATACGACGATGCTGTGGCGCGGCGTTGTGTAAATTTCCGACGTTTTTGTACCTCATAGCTGGTATCTACAATTCCAAATGCTCCCAGGTTGCTATAGGTTCGCGCTGGCGTTGCCGTATATTTTACTCGGGGTTACGTTACTTTTCCGAACCGATGCACACCGGGTACACCGAGCACACCGGGTATTTGCTTGCGCCCCCAACATTTTAGATAGCGTCACGGGACACTCGGCCCTGTTGACACTCGCCAATTCTATTTATCTACCAGTTTCCCTTGCCTCTTTGTACAGAATTCCCTCGCGTGATGCTCCTCTTGCCTATTATCATTCTCGGTCTACGACTAGTGTATGACTGTATGTTTTCCAGATATGTTTTAATAAACTGCATCTGATACGCAGGACACGCAAAACATGCTTCCATGATTCACGGTTCCCCTTTTCTTCCGAATGTACATAAGCAGTGATAATAGGCTCGGGCCTTTCACAGTAGTGTATTTATTCAGCTAAATACGTTGAATATTACTCACTGTGTTTTGGTCGCAAAATTTGAAATCGGTAATTCCGATTTCATCCTTTTAATAACATTTCGGACACGCCAATGCATACAAATATATGTAGTCACGTTATGACTCTGCAATAACGAGTGGTCGATATAAAAGTTATAAGGTTTCTATTGATTTTTCCCCGAATTACCATGTGTACACTAGTTTCATTAAAATCGTGAACTGTACCTAGCAGCTAAAGCCAACCAATTTTAATAAACCTCCTCCCAATTGGCAAATACATGTATTGCCATGATTATCCTTCATTTTAATCAAACTCGACGACGCAGTTCTATGATGTAAATTGGATTGCGTAATCATTAGGCAACGGGAAATCGTACTAGACCACTCGATGAAGAATTTCTCACTTACACATTCTTGGAAGGATGCCGATCGGTGAAGAAACGGGATATTCCTGCCGTGGGATGCTTTGACGCGTAACGCAGGAAACAAGACCGGAGAAATAACGAAAGGAAACTGTTCCTGCCCGCAGTTGCCAATACTCCGCAACATTCTTAAGTAGCTGTTTAGCTGAACTGCGCGAAGAAGGAGGCGGGCACCGGAGAGAGATTATAATGATTCCCGTTACGGATGATCCGGATCCAGTGAAACGCGAGTGGGTTCGCATTACCTGCCAAGGGGATACGTGCCAGCGAAGGAAACCCGCTGAAGAACTGCCTGTTCACGGCCGAGACACGTATTTTATTTATCAATCGAACTCGATACTCCACGGGAATTCCTTGGAGGGGTTGCGCGCCGCGTACTTGCCGGTGGCTCGCCTTTCAAATTAGTATTCCTCGCTGTATGCCGAGTGGTGTTAGGCGAGAGTAGCTCCAGCATCACCGGAGACCAGCTAGCTATGCGAAGGGATCCAGGATAATGCGGTTATCTTGTAGCCGAGTATTATTTCCTTTCAATATTGGAACACCGGCATTCTTCCTGATCTCCCGCCACCCTTCCCGCTGCCTTTCCTTCACCTCCGGCTGTCTTATCTCACTCTTTCGCACCATTCCTTTTCCGTATTTCGTATTCATCGTCGATATCGATTAATATCTATTGCCTTTTGTATCGAGGCAATTCTCGTGTGCAAAGCATCGTTTTCGGAATTCCCGACTTTTATTTGTACGATCGATTCTTAATTCGGGAAGCATGAGCGCCAGTCTATCTACGCGGTTCGTTGACAGAAGAGTGCTCGATTTTACACCTCGAGCACGTGGAAGACGATAGGATATCAGGTGCAATGACACTCTCGACGTGACAATCTACCGCCAGCATTGGCCCGCATTTAGCTGTTGTCTGCGACAACAGGGAATCCCGTGCACTCACTAGGAACGAGGTGAACGGACCAAGTGGGGGGAGGCGAAAAATGAAACAGATAGCAGCGAAGAATGGGAAGGAACGAGTGCCGTTCTCGTCGCGTTATAACAGTGAGGGAGAGAAAAGGCGATAAACGATGAGCGGACGGGCGAGGAGAGAAGATCGAATCTGTGGAGTAGAGTGGAACCGAAAGGGCTGAAACCTCTCGGGGTCTCTCTCGTGGCGTGGCGTGGCGTGGCGTGGCCGTGGCGTGGCGGCGGAGGGCTTTCCTTCCGGCTACCTTCAATAGCCTTGCACAACTCGAAGATGTACCGTATGCTTGAAGAATATAACCGGCCGATAATAATCGAGCGAGCATGCTCACGGTATATGCCGGGGAGGCGAGCCGCAAGCCACTCTTTCAACAAGGTTGTTTGCTCGATATAATATAAGAACGCCGCTCCGTGGCTAGTTCGGATTCTATCTGGATTCTATCAGTTTCGCTCTATCTCGCATGAACGGCGCACACTGTCTTATGCAAAGCGGCAAGCAGCCTCGGCCATGTGCTGCTCTCAAAAATGTCTTATTATTTTAATGATTCCTGTCGTTACCCCGATATACCATCACATTGTGTCTGCGTGTATGCGCGCGCGCGCGCGCGGCAATCGTATTATCTCTGAGTACCCAATTTTACTGAAATGGCAATCTTTCAGATACAGCATTGTTCCCGCAGAATTATCTCGGCTGTTTCATCGATATTGCGCGCGTGAGCGAGCTCTTGGCCTGTGTAGGGAGCACCGTTACGAGCTATTCGTTCATCCCCGGAGCGAGGAGAGCCCACTTGGTCGGTCCTATCCTCCTCTCCTCCAGTTCGAAAATCCCGAGTGTATACACACCTACCTAGCCAACTCAATGACGTGATAATCGGGATTCTATGATGCGCGTTGCATTGCCCCCTCTATTACAGAAATCCCCCGATTGATCCGCGCCCGCCAGCCAATGTTCTCTACCGCCGTGCTTTCGAGCTGTATTATGTTTCCAAGTTAATCCCATTCCTACTCCCAAACCGGCTGGATGAGCTCGTAGCGAGCGGTGAGTTCGAACTCCGTGTTCTCGTGATGGCGAAACTTTCTTGAGGACGGGACTTTGCCGGCGGAGCACATCAAAGTGGGCCTTCACCATTGGGTACTACCTTGCAGGAACGTGAAACACGCTTAATGTCGTAATAATCGTAGTGCACACGCACCTTACGTGGTGTCCAAAGCACCCTTCGAGGTCTCCTTATCGCCTATGGTCTTTCTGGGCACACCTGCACGCGTTTGCCTCTTTATGGTAAAGAGACGTTACACCAATGTATACGGGCGTATGACACGTATTTCAATCAATAGAACAAGAATTGAAATACTTTGACATCATTCGAAACCACAAATAAAACCTCTTCGTTTCGGATAGCATTACAGGAACGATTGTAGTTGAAACAACAAGAGAAGAATGATTTTCGTTGGCCATTGACCAATGATCGGTTTGTTGTTCATCATAGAAGAGAAAGAGCGCCGGAAGAAGGCAAGCGATGTGGTGGTCGAGCGTGGTAGCCAGGGTAGAAAAAGGAGGAGAACGACGAGTCCGTTGTGTGTACAGAGAAAGCATCAGGAGAGGAAGAGTGGAGGTTGAAGGAGTAACGCGTCGCCACAAAGGATAAAGGAGTCGCACGAACGGTAAGAAACACGCGGAAACGGGTGACAGTTCGTGCCAGAGCCATAACAACCGTGCTATTTTGCTGGCGATTTTTTCCTCGCTCTCCCTATTTCTCTCGAGGTGTCTCTCCCCATCTATTTCTCGCTCTCCGTTCCATTCTCCGCTTTTCTACACCTCCGCGGACGTCTTCTGACCGAGGCATTTGCCGCGCGCGCTCTTCCGTACGCTCTACTCGCGTCGATCGGTGCTCTCGGGCCTTTCCATCTTCCTCGATCTGAGGAGGAGCGCGCGAGCGGCTCGGCGGAAGAGAACATCTAGAGCTGCAGCCGATCATGGCCAGCGATAGAGCGGACCGTGCGAGCCTGCCTGGGCAAGAGCTAGAAAAAGAGCTGAAACGGGACGCCGGGCGGTGAAAAAGCGCGGATGTCAGACGATGTTGCTCGCTGCCAGTGTATTAGATAGATCACTGGACTAGATCGCTATTGCCTCCTGGCGCGCTCATCCGATCGCCCAGCAATAACGATCGTCCTTTCGAATTTCGATTGCCGATCCACAGATCGACCACCGCAGATGAACGTGTACGTTGGGGTCCAAGGATTATCCAACGCATCAGAAGCTACTCCGGCAACAGAAATTATTGATTCCCTGATGCTCATCGACGCCACTATTGATATACATATGTATACATTGTTCAACAGATTATGAAAGATTACGAGAGCAACTATCCGGTGAAAGAAATAAACCACACTGAATGAGAGAGAAGTAGAGAGATATCTTGTGAAATACACTAGTTGAATGGCACCAGGCAAATTGTCTGGCGCGTCGCGATAGCTAGAGATACCTAAGTAGAAGTCGACGCCGAGATGTTCCAGTAGTTCGCTACGGAGATTTCGGCAAAGGGGATTCGACTGGCAGGGCGACGCGAATCACAGGATAAAGGCAGCGATTTCTGGAAAATTGGAGTCGCCCTGTGGAAACTTTTCGGTTGATCCTTTCACGCTAAATGAGGTTCGAGGGACTCCACCAAATCAATCGCTGTCGCCGCCGACGTACGAAGCGAACGGAGAATCGCGCACATCTATCGAGTCCTGACTTCCGCCGTGATTGCATCCCCTTAATGTTGGGCAACCTGCCGCTTTTCAGCCGGGGGGTTAAACCGATCGCAAGAAAACGAACAAAAAGTCACAGGGTCAGCGTGAGGGGTTGGAAAAAGACGAGAGGGAGATCTTTTTAGCAGGCAGGGTTAACAGGAGGGACCAACCAGCAAATTACATTCTAGCGGTCATCCGATATTTCCACGCTAATCGATTGTGTCTCCAGCCTAGCTTATTCGCCCCCCCCCCTCTCTCTCTCTCTCTCTCTCTCTCTCTCTCTCTCTCTCCTACTACTACTACTACATCAGTCTATTGCGGCAAGGAATACTCGAACTCCTTGTATCAAGTAGCTCCTTGATAAATCTAGTTCTGCTCCAAGTGAGCCATGCTGTATACGTTCCTCCTACAAAGAGGCTCACCACCAGCCAAATAGCTAGCAAGTCAGCACGAGAAAAAGATACAGAGAATGGTCATGGAGCAAAAACAATCGTTCAGGTCTCCCACTCAAAGAAAGAAGACGCATGCTTTTTGCTTGGCAGTGAGACGCCTACGTCCAACTGGGAACGAAATTATCGTGGTATCGAATGCGGCACGCGGAAATTGCGCTGGCAAAATTTATCGCCTCGGCTGCAAAAGTTCTTTCCATCGGGTGTAATAACGGTGGCGGTGTCGGGAGCTGGGGATATTTCGGCCGCGACGGCGACGCCGGCGGCGGCGTGGGCCGCGCCATATTTACGGCCAGCCTACGACCGTATGCGGGGATCCGCGAATCCGATGTAAAATAGGCTGCCACCTGAAGTTCGGAATGAACGAGCCGCACTTGAATTTCGGCTGGGATTCGGCGAGTTTTACAACAATGCGCGTACCATAAAGCATCGTGGGATATGTATGGGATTGAAACACGAGAGACTAAAAGAGGGAGAGAGAGAGAGAGAGAGTGAGAGAAAGGACACAGAGAGATACGGATGAAATTAATTTGGAAGAGGTATTACAGAAGGAACAATGCCGCCCATCGATGTATAACTCCGCCGCGGATTCGCGCACGCAACTTTCCGCCCCCCGGAATGCGCGACTGGGCATTGCCATTATTCCCAAGTGGAAAATGGCCCAATTGCGTTATAAACAAAAGCCATCCATATTCATAAATGGAAATAGATTTAGTTCTGTCGAGTAACGTACGCTCGGTTACGTGAGAAAATTACCAATATTTCTAGAGGCTGTGGCAGGCTGAGTTGCTTCTTAACCCCGGGGTGCGGCCAGTCGACGCGCACGTACGCCGGAAACGCATTCCGTGTGGTAGCCGTCCCGACGTCATCGGCCACTATGCTCGCGTAATTCCATCTGGCACGCGCGCGACCCTTGAATGTGCGCGCGCGTTCGCAAGTTAAACCACCAGCCGCTCGAGACTGGCCATTCAAGGCAGCGTTGTCTCCGGCAGTGTCCCTTTCCGTGATCGTTGTCGAGTTCCTCAAGGAAAAGAGAGACAATGGTAAAGGGCAAGTGGGGAAGGAGAAGGCGAAGGGACGAACGCGAGGGAGTGGAGAGCCTATTTCAACGGCAGAATTACGGAGATTAGGAAACATACGCTTCTGAATTTCCATTAACTGTAACAGGAAACGGCGAGAGCGGATGGGGCAAAGCGGTGCAACGAGCGAGATAGTCGGCGAAGGCTGGGCGCACTGCTGCTGCTGCTGCTGCTGCTGCTGCTGCTGCTGCTTCTGGTGCCTCTCTAATGCCGATCTCTATCTCCTAGTAGAGGCGGTTGCGAGAAACGTAACTACCATACAACTAATATCTTGCCCGGCGGAAAACCGGAATCCTACCATGGGATTGCAACTTGTATTAATTACGGGCGACATTACGCTGCTTAGATTAGAAATCGAAGGAGAGAGAGAAGAACCTGCCTGCCCGCCCGTCCGCCCGCCTCTGCTGGATCGCCAAGTTGCGTTTGCCAATTCCTTCGTCAGCGCGACGCTACCTTCTCCACGCTTACTACTACTTATTTTAATTGCCGCCGATGTGAGCTTATCCTCAGGTATCGCACCGCCACGTTTTTCTCTCGAGCACCTTCTCTTCTCCGGGATTCGCCAGAGAGAAAATCATTGCCACGATCCCGGTCCCATTAAGCCGTGCTTACTACTTCCGCCTTGTTGGCGGACTTATCATTTGTCCTCCTGGTAGCCTCAACATTACACAAATCGGTTCCCAACTCCTGCAATAATATCCGGTTGCCTTGTAACTGCAAACATTGGTATTACTTTCCTTCCACGTATATTTGCCGAATGGATCATCAAGAATTAGCAATGCAATACACGATAATCTAAAAGTACTTTTGTGTAGTCTAGGATTGCGTGGCTCTAGCAATTTCGCTGGCGTGAAATGCTAAGCTCAGCTGTCGGATTCACAATCAGTTACATTCAATGCTGCTGCGGGCTCGTTTATGATCTGGCTCATTGCAAACGAAGGCAGAGGTAATACGGCGGGACCGGTAAATCCACGTAAGATTGCCGTGAAATTGATAATATCGGTGGGAGTCTGTCCGACCACGCACTTAGATAAGGAAACCTCGGCTTTACAAACCCGGTTTTAAGAGTCGATTGGCTTTTTTCATGCGACAGGGATACCGCTTGCCGTCGCCGAGGCGGATTAATAATGGAACTAGTCCGCAATTTATCGGCTCTCAGTCAGTCCTTCTCTGGTTTCCTGGTCGAAAAGCCGGTGAAAGAATGTCTGTTCGATTAGCGGCAGTGTGCCCGTTAGCTGGGATAAGGCGGCACGTTGGAAAACGGGTTGATTTATTGTAATCGGCCCGTTTTCGTTACGTCATCGAATCGCTCAAGTCCCCGGAGCCAATACTATGCGCTCTGCCCGCTCCTCTTATGGCGTGGGCGCGCAACCTTGACGCAAGATTGAAAATCTCAAGTCGGGTCTCTAATTGACTCTGCTCGCTCGAGAGGAAACGGTGAGTTCGAGGTCGACTAGGAACTCAGGGGTTTCGGGAATTACCGTGGAATGACGAAGCAGCAGCAGCGGCAGTAGCAGCACTAGCCCGTACTCCTCTTTCCTTAAACCAATAATCTCCGTGTTCCGAATTCTATCTCCTGGGAGATCTCCATCGAATTATTCTTAACTTAGCTTCAAATAATTCCTCCCGCACACTGCACCACCAATTTAGCGTGTATGCAGGAGGAGCGAGTAGTGGGAGGTGACGGGTCGAGGCGGGGGAGATAAATAGTGACGGGCTTGTAACTAGACGGAGGAAGAGGAGGAGCCGTCTACTCGAGCGGATACAAGCGATTTCCTACAGTCAACACCGACGACACGGTCCTCGGTGATTTCAATTTGTGTTGATTTTTGACATCGCAAACACAGAGTCTCCAGTCTTTTCCACTTCTGCCGCGTCGCGTTTTATTTGTCTTTCTCGCCGCGCCAAACCTGCCCTCCCTCCCACCCCCTCGACAGTGACAGTTCATTTAACCCAAATGTCCAAAGCTGTTTTCCGCGTTACTAGCAAAATATTTCGTTCGCCCGCATACGCGGGTAGGAAGAAGTTTTCACGCCTTTCCATCTCCGAGCTTCCTTTAACTCTCTTGCACTAATGAGGCGACAGATTCCCAGAGCACTGCTACGTCGTCTTTCTGAGATCCCCGAGGTTCCTCCTGGGACCTTGGAATTCGCTTAAAGCGCAAACACATATTCGTCAAGTCTTAACGTTGTTACTACAGCCACCAAGAGCGTAGCACGACGACTGTTTTCTCAAAAAATCTGATTACTCATGACTTAATCCTTTCGCTATCAACCTCACCGAGAAAGTACTCTGGTGCTTCGAACTAACATAAAATCGGAGAGACACTCTCCCGCACAGTTGGTGGCGCGCGGATTACTGTTTTGCTCCTTCTCGTTGCCGCTGACGACAGTCACTGCGACCGTAAACTTAAGCGGGACTGGTTAAAAGCCGGCTCCAATTACAGGAAGACCACGGGAAACAAATCCCGTAACGTTGAAACTTGCTCGGGTTGACGGGGTTAAATTGCTATCGTATTACCAGTCAGACCGATATTATTTAAGGTTGATTTTTAACTATTTCTGCGAGTACTTGACCGCTATTAAGCTATCAACGAACATTTTTGTTGCAGGTAAGCGGTTTTTCCAATACTATATGTCACGGATATCAGCCAGTATCTTTTCGGTAGCGGTACACGTAAGCATTTCACAGAAACCATCTCAGCGTAGGGCGTTTCTCTCGCTAGAACAGCGAGGCACAGCAAAGAGATAGAAGAAAGGGCGAAGAAGGGTGGCATTCTATCTACTTTCACGCGCGTGCACATTCGAGGTATCCACAGGACACTTTGTGCTTTCTTGCGGGCTGCTGCCGTTGTAAGAAATGGACGTAAACCCCGCGGGAAGTTCAAGCTCCTGCCTTTTACTTCTCGCCCTTACGTCCCTCTTCACGGGATGAAATGCGCCCTAGAAAAATGCTACGATGGATGGTCTGATTTATGGAATGTTTTGTTCTTATCTTCGACGTCGTTCAGACGAATCATCTTGTATGTCATGGAACAACTGGTTGTTATTGAGAACGGCTTTACAAAGGGTATTACAGAGTAATACGCTTTCCTGGTGATACCTCGAGAGTACCATGTTCCACTGATTCTCTAATGTGTGATGCATGTTCTGCCGAATGTTGAGCTATATCCGATGTAGCATCACATTCTTCTATGAACATTTATTACTGGAGAGGATGAAGCCTTCGTAATTTGTATAATTAGGCTCGGTTTCACCGAGCGGGCATCTCGCGGCACGGCACGACGCCAGAAAGTATCGACTCTATCGATCAACCTCCAGTGCGGGGTTTCGCGTTGCCCATTTTCCACTTTATCTTTTTCAACGTGTATATTGCCTTGTTACTGTATTCGGCTCAGCTCTCACATAAATTCAGCGGCAGATATCCCTGAACGCGGGGCAACCGAGAAAAGGTGAGAGAGAGATGGATAATCTGAGTGGGTAAGAGACGGATGGGAGAAATCGAAGGAGAAAGGGAGGAGAGAGATCATAATGCCGAGAGAGTGGCGAGCGCGAGCCGCCCACAAAAGAAACGTTTCCCCGTTAATTCACGATCCACCGGTGAATTTTTTGCCATCGTTATATTGCTTCACACTCCTTGGGGGGAACTTTGATGTTTCCCCGCGGTGATGGATCCCGCGCGATATTGCGCTGCCGCCGTGGAAAAAGGCGCTTACTGAAATGTGGAAACGGTAAATTGCCGGGCAGCATCAATCCCTCCTTCTCACTATCCCTCTGTCTCTTCACCGAATGTTACGGACCGATTGATCACGACCGATCGGTAATTGAACCTGCAAGCGAACGCCTTGGAAAAAGATGCACTCAGCCGAATAAGAAGCTGCAACTGCCACAGTAAACTTAGGAAAATTCTCAGACTCTAAACCAGAAGCGTCCTCGGCTCTATATAGTCAACCGTAAGAGTGTCAGTCTCTATACGCGCTTTGCCGGGAGAAAAAATACAGGAGCGTGGCGAGGGTGAATTTTCTCTCGGCGAGGAATTCAACCTCGGAATCCAACGGCGGATTTCCTGGCGTCGAAGCGGAGTGAGAAGAATCTTGCATAAACGAGGTTGACGGGAGTGCGCGGTGGGAGTCTTTCTCTAAGAAGTTTTTCAACCAGCTGAGATTCTCCCTTGTGCCGTTGACGGTGGGGTTCAACGACTAGCAAACGATAGGGGTCTCATAAGATAGAAGCCAAGTGGGGTACAGCCTACTCGGATGAACCTGCCGCCTAGCCAACTATCCATGGCCGATTGCTCCTAATTGGAGTCGCGTAGACGGGGCTCGTGTCGGAGCGTTGTATATGGCCAACGGGGGAATTACAGTTAACCCTAGTAACTGTCCTGATTAAATAACGAGCGAGCGCGAGGAGGCCAGGCCGCGCGGCTCTATCTCCCAGGGAGCATCGGTGCTATTGATTGTTTTTCATAGGTGGCCGTGCGCGCGCGAATTCAGTGCCTGGCTCCGGGCGCACGGCACGCTCGCTCGTGAGTTGAGCTTGCTTCCCTCATCTCGTCGTATGCGGCTGCCTGGAGGAGCGGCCAGATAAAGCCGCTCGTAGGAGAGAAGACGTTAAGGCGCAAAGCGGCCTGCCCAAGTGAGCCAACAGGCAGCCGTGCGCGCAGCCGTGGATTGCATGTCACGACCTATACTACCTTGTAACACTTGCTTGTCAAACAATCTAATCGCTCGGCATTATCATACGTAGTCGTGTCGGCAAGTCACCGGGAATATTAGATACGCCGCCCGCCAGAGATGCGCGCCTATAAATCGCCCAGGAGAACGAACCCACCACGCGCTTCCCGCTCTATCTAACGGATCTCTTCTTATTTAGAACTTGCGCACCGTAACATCCCACGAATGCCAAGAGTAAGAGAGAGGGCCAGAGTTCGAGAGAAAGGGAGAGACAGTACAGCGCCTCTTTCGCGTGTCTCCACTGTCACATTTTCTCGCATCGGCTTGGGGCCACGCAAAATAGGACTCGCGGAACCTGTTCGTTCATTATCTAGCAATCGGCCGCGAGGCAAGAACCGAGTGCCGGCTAAACACATGCTTAGATCAAAGCCGATCGATAAAGTCCAGTCGTTAGAAGAAGCTCGCGCAACATGTAACTTGTACTTACATTACCCCTGTAGCGAAACCCCTAGCCTTTTATGCGACCAAAGAAATGTCCGATTTTAATCGTGCATGCACACGCGGTATCTGTATGGACCAAGTTCATCCATACGATAACTAAGGGTTGCTCACCCTATGTCACCTCGTCGAGGGTCCTATGGTGATGGTATAGTCTATCCATCTATATTGTCAGAAGAGTATTTACTTCTATGAATTTACTGTTCCCTGTATCAATGAAGGTAGGATCAGACAGGAGAATAAATGGCCTAGAAAGCGTGTGACTAGGAGAATTAAAAGTGGCATGAGAATTTCATGGAAGCCTACGGCTTAAGGCGAGGCCCTGACTGCGAATAGTTTGAATGAATGAGTCCTGTCCAGTGCGAAGGTATCTGGGAATATAGTTACTTTATTCCACAGCAGGAGATACGGGCAAAGAAGGTTACGGGGTTAGGAATTAGACACACAGGCGATCCGGTTGACTGGCCAGGTTGAAATAAGCCGAGTCGGGGACCGAGCGAGATAGAGCCGTATAATCGCTGGAGAAAAGACGTTGGGATGCAAGGGGGATCCGAGGCATCCTGGCCGGGTAGAGGGAGTTGTCAGGTCACGACCTGGACCGCCCGGTCATAGAACGGATGCAAGCCACCAAGCGACCGAGTCTCCCACATACATTAGGAAGTTCCACCGAACTTTTAGCTGTGCTTGGACCGCGCTCTCTCCCTAGCTTGCTGGCCCGGAATCGGATAGTCAACTAACATCCTCTATACCTCGTCACCCCTCTCCTACTGTTCTCACCCTGCTCCCGTTAATTCTTCCCCTATCGAAGCTAACTCACCCCTCTGACACTCCACTCTATCTCTTCGGCGAGTGCCGGCCGGGTTGCTTTTTACTCGCCTACGGCAGGCTGCTTTCTTCGCGATACACTTCTCCGAGTTCGCGGCTCGTTTCCCCCCTTTATCGTTACGCCCTTGTTATAAATAATGAAAGCACACCGGACTATCCGGCGAGTGGCGAATTATAATGGAGGAGAGGAACGGCGGCGAGGAAGGGAGGGAGAGAAGGAGGAAAAGCGGTAGATGGTGGAGAACGGATGAATAGATAAGTTAAGAAGGTACAGGCGGCCGGCGGAGCGAGGATGAAGGCGGGTGCGAGGGTGAGGGAGGTGGGAGAGGGAGTGAGGATCGGTAATCTAGCAGGGTATGTACCAGTACGATGGCCCTACGAGAGTCCAGAAAGTCAAGAACCTGAGCAAGAGTGCCTGCGGCCGTTGCCACAATATTTTGCTCGATTACCATCGCAGGAAAAGCTGCTCGAGCGACTTGCCTGTGCTCGGGCACATCCCAGAGCTGGAGCGAGCGAGGGTGGACTCTTTGCTCGTTCTCTCTTTCCTAGCAGTGCATCTACCCTGCTCTTCGTAGCTCTCGTTAGTATGCTAATTTATCGGGGCATTAAATTTTCGCGCCCGGCCTTTGATACCGGCTTGAATTTATGTTCTATATTTCAGACTCAAAGTAGATTACCAGTCTGAACGGATATAGAACTCCACTGGATCCTACACTCCCCCTTTTCCGGTACTCCAGCCAGTTTCTGTGTGGTGGCTCGCTTTGATGCCGCCCGCCGCGCGGGCTTGTACGCCACGAGGAATCGTGTTTACATAAAATATCAACGGGCAGTCGATACTAATTAAAATTTCGCCGATCGGAGCGGGGCCACTTTTTCAAGAGTGACATGACACTGATGGCCATGGCGGCTGCCGCTGCTACTGCCAATTATTAGCGAGCGGCATTTATCCACGAAGCTCGACAGTCCAATTCATTTTGCCCGGTCGGCGAGCCCGCCGGAAGAAGACTAATCGATTTCGATGGGATAACCTACACCTCGTAAAACGTCCATCAACCGGGACATTTATCACCCGCTCGAGCAACTACTATCAGAGATCGCGGATCACGAAATCAGGAATTCCTAGGTAAACTGAAATTTATGCCCCGTGGCCTGCTTCGGATAAAGGGGATGAACTTAAGCGGGTGATGCTGCGCGACTCCTGTATACCAGAGCTCTTATCCCGGCTCTACGAAAGTCTGGTAATGAGCAATAAAAATGTTGCCCCGAGCATGCCGTGCACCGAAGGACCCCTTGGATGAGGCTATCCGGGATGCTATCGGGCGGACCGAGGGACGTTGCGATTTATGTACACCAATAAACCCTTTTGGTAACAGAGGAAAGCCATACTTGCTCAAAGTGAGAATGGAGAACCTTACGCGTGTTCATAAATTTCCTATCGAGTTTCTGTTCTCAAGTTCCAATTTAGGTTCTCCATCGGACAACTATCAGAACTCCAATGAAAAGAACACTTTGTTCCTCAACAAAGTGTTCTCCATTCCGCTTCTGTCAAAGACATTTTGCCCTTCGTTAAATCCAGGGTGATAATTACACCGTCCAATTAGAATTCATACCGGGTGACATAAAATTTTATTCGCACTGGAATATGACTTTGAGAGAGACGATAGGAAGCACGATGAACCTCATGATGCGGAGAGTCGAGGGCATCATTGGGATTTGGTGATGCCAGGCCTGGGCGGGTTAAGATCGTAGAACGGGCGAATAACTAACGCGCAGCTGGCGGCAAGCTTAGCGAATTCAGGATTTTCGTAGATCGGCGGAAGTTACCATGCAGGCCGCACAGTCACATTGCTTTACGAGCACTCGGAACTGGCGCGGGGTCTCGGCCGAAGCTCTTGCCAAGCCCGGCCAGTGCTCCTCTGCCACTGGGCTTGCGGGCCGGATGGTTATTCCGAAATGGGAAAATTATTTTCCTTGGCATTGAGAAACTTCTGACATTCTGAGTGGCACGAACCTTCTACGACGCCACATAATTTCTCTGTCATTCCAAGGATATCCTTGCATGGATGGCGCCCTCTCACTGTATTCAATTTATGCCATTGCGTGATGCTTCATTTCAACATCCGTGTGTAACGAGCATGCACGTATGATAATGAAGTGAACGCGTGTCTTATGAGCCTAAAGAACTTTCCTTCGACGGTTTCTCACTAAACGAATCGACCATCGGTGGGTCCTTCTTTTTCAAGCTTGGAAATTGCATGGTTGGCTTTCGTGCGTTGCGATACACCCTGTATAAGGCCTACGCTACCTGGATAGACAGTTGCCGTGTATTCAGCCGCTCCCCAGGCGATGTTCGCCCGACCTCCTAGCTGGTTATTCGAGGCAACTGCGCCAAAGCTCTCGGCGTCTGTTACGTGCACGCCTTCCCGTACACGTCCTTGAAATTCAATCATCCCCCATTATTAATCTTGACGTGATGCACGCCCGGTTACATTTCGGACTTCGCACCGGGCGCAGTGGCGATCAATTTCACGTAGTGCTCTCTACGTGCCTATGACGCTCCCTGAGATTTGTGCTCGCCAGACTACACACGCACACTGACACACGATGCGTATATAGCTAGGCGTTTATTGGCCTGTGCGAAATATCGTGTCAACAAAAGTAGATGGTTGGGTTCTATAATCACAAGGATGTGGGTTGCAACGCGATGTATCAACTTTCCCGCGATCTTCTCCCTGGTAATGGCGACTTAGTCCGCACTTTCATAAATTGCACTAACGAATGTCATTTGTATTCGCCGCCCGCCAGACCGAAGTCGCAAGGGTGGAGTAGCAAGCCACTCGGTAATTGCCGCCGTTAAATTAGTATCGACGATGATGCTAATCTCGAGAGATCCCCCGAGCCAATTTACGAGTCGCGGGGGGAGAGTCGGGCGAAAAACGATACCATTAATTCCGCCTGGCAACGAATCGCCAGATTAGAAACTGGTTACTTCGATCGCGTGGCAATGCAACTCCCTCTTTCTCTCTTTCCAAAGACGCCCCTTACCCCGCAGACCTGCGACTGACGGTGGAAAAGAGCAGGCCGCGTGACTCGGAACTCGATAAAAAGTCTCGTTTCATCAAAACTTTTCGTGGACACCGTGACCGCGTGGCCTCTCTGCCCGTCTTTCTCTATCTTTCTTTCGCTGCTGCAGCCGAATGCTCCAGTGTACTGTGACAGGCCGTAAAAAATTGCGCCAGTTTCATAAGTTATTTAACCAGATTGCATGGTGGAATTCTCGGGACAGGCGGGGCATGTCTGAATCCGAATGATGCTTCTGCTCCGAAAGAGAGAGTCCCAGAAAAGAGAAGCGAGAGGAGAGTGCACGTCGCGAGTCTGATCACTGGATCACGAAGTGGTTAGGTCGGTATCGAGGCCTCCACCCCGAAAATATACGACGTGCGGAGGAGGAAGAACGAGCAGTGGGACCAAGGTAAATAAGGACCTCCACGGAATAACGGTACCCCAAGGAAAGCCTGGTCTCATCTCCTGTTGCTCGATCCCGTCCCTTCTTCGGCCTCCTTCATATCCTTCCACGACCTCCTTCCTCTCTGCTCTTCTCAACTCGGTCGCTCTCCTTCTCCCTACCTTCCCGCGCCCGCCCCGCTATTATATTCCACCCACCGCGAGGATTCCCATTATCGAGAGCAGTCACGACGTATCGTCCACGGAAGAGAACTCCAAGACAGATCGTAACGTATTTCACTTTCTTCCCGAAGGGCTCTCGGCGCCGCTCGCTTAGCCCATCCGGCGCGCATCTCTCTCCTCGAGGATGATGCATGCAGAGCACCCATCTACGGCCGACCGCCGCTCGCCTTGAGCCTCCTGGGGGCCAGGAACACGAGAGAGCGACGGCTAATCGAACGCGGAAAATCGCGATCGCGTTACCCACGCCGTTACGTGCCGTTTCGAGCCTGCCCTGCCGACTAGGAAGCGATCTCAGCCACGGTAGAAAGAAGGCTACCTTCATTATATCACATGCCAGTGACCTCACTCCCAACCGGATTGACACGGCACGATCATACTTTATGAAAAATGAAAAGAGACCACGAGCGATCGCGTCGGAGCTTGCTTCGTAGATTGAACAGATTTTATCGTGATGCGACGAAAAAATGACCACTGAATTAACAGACAGATTTCCGAGCACAGAATCCTCAACTATCTGCGAAAATCTAAATCTACTTTCTAAAGGTAGAAAGGTTGAGTCGGCTGGCAAAAGGAGAGTGCAGGAAACAGGGGCAAAAAAGTGAAGGGACTCCAGGGGATTTCATTTTAGCGGCCGACTTCCTCATCGTAGCCGGGCATTCGCTCAAAGAATTTTTCCGTCCAATGGCCACGTGATGTACACTTGACTGAAGCCAGGGCGTAGAAAAATGCTCGAATTTTGTAACCCTCTTTTGCGTGCTGATGGCAGAAGAGGGGTTGGGGTGAGATAGCGTATCGGGATCGGTGCTCGCAACTCTTGGCTACGGATACACGCTCTTCCATGCTAGATTGGCACTTGCCCAAAGCTGCTCTCTTCTCGGCCGTGCCAGCGTAACCGCGGAAATTTTAGCCTGATTAACGATATAGGTTTCGGTATTTTTCCGCGGCCTGCTCTCGCACCCCGACGCCCGCTGGCTCCGGCATACCTCACCTATATGTCGACGTCCTTTACGATTGGTGCAACGGAAGTGCATTTTCCCCAATACTTATGGGCCAATGCAAGTCCAGCTATTCATTTATTAAATCACCCAGCACTCTCCGACCGATAGGGAGACATGCATATATATATATATAGCATGTGCACATTAACATATATGGACATTGGCTGAATGCTATTTCTTCAATTAAAGAGCAGTAATGAAAGCAGATCTATTTATTCAACGAACGAAAGTCAATTCACAGAAGATAAGAGGATATACTGCTCGAAGCAATCGGAGTACAGTCGAATATCAAAGTTGATTTTGCCAAGAGGACTTTCACATTTAAAGAGTATGTGTGAGCGAATGTAATTAAGAAGGTGAACGGCAGCGCGGAAGACGCGGTTCATACGGAAGCTTCACAGTTACGCTTTTTTAAATGGCCTAACCTCTGGTAGAAGACCTTTCCAGTAGTCCCAGGATGAACCTTCTTATTATCCGAACAAGACCCCTTCCACGAAGCGAACTGTACTTGTAATTACACGCTTACATAATTGGATCCCAGCACACATCGACTTCCTCCGGGTCTCCAGATACTCTATCGATTGGTGCAATCGGAAGTCTCAGCCAGTACTCATAATGAGAGGAGCGCTAAAAGGGTCGGTCGGACGAATCCTCCATGTCTAAATGTACCTTGAGCCGAACCCTCAGTTAACATCATTCCAAACCAGTAGCTTTTTCAAAGGCACAATGTGGTACCGTTAGGGCAGCATCCTTACGTAACGCGTGTTTCCTTCAGGAAGTCCTGACGTACCTTCCCTTTGTGGATCCAACCGTACTCGTAATTATATGGTAATAATGCAGGTTGTCTTACAACCGTAAGTACACACGGTAACACGACCACCAAAGGGCCAGGCATGGCAAAATACCACGGTTCTGCTGCTGCTTGTTATTTAAGCTTTCTTCTTAGAGACGCATCGCGCCGTTCGCGGAGCGAGCGAGCATAATTCACTCGCGGATGTAGCCCGCAAGAACGTCTCCTTCTTTCCACCCGCCCTTCTGTTCCTCTTGAAATATTGAACAAAGTAAAACAATGAGCATCTACCCAACGCTGCATTGCGATGAGCAGCTTAGGTAAATGTCGGTTTCAATGTGGCCTCGGAGGAGACTCGAAGAACAGTGGAGCTCCAAACACAAGTAATATAAATTATTAAAGGCAAACCTTGCTACGCTACATTTGAAAGAGCAATGAATCACTGCAGATAGAATGCATCGGTCAGCAGACATTGGCAGGAAAAAGTATCATTGGCATAACAGTAAACATGTCAACAAACGCAGAACGGAAAAGGGAGCAAGAAAGAAGAGGGATAACAGACGCGCAGCAAAGCAAGAAGAGGAAGCGGGGAACGGGGCTAATGCCAGCCGTGCATTACACGGTTACAGGCGAATGACATTCAGGAATGCACGTGGACAGGCGGCACATACGAAATCGCATGTACGCTTTGCCCGGTGCGGTGTAGGCAGTGGCCCGTGTCGCCGCGGTAATGACACGTCGTTAAACGCCTGATTCACGGCCAGTTGATCACGATCATTACGCCATACAGAGTTCATGAGAGCGTCGTCACTATCGTTGATATGTTCGTCATAGGCCACGCCAGAGTGCTCGTCATAGTTGTCCACGGTATTCTCGATATTATTGATCCTCGTGGTCACCTTTGTCGACCGTAAAGTCCTAGGCGTGGTAAATCGTGACAGCTAGTGTCCCTCGACTATGTCCTGACGTTGTGTATGCAGCGACTAACTACGAAATATGAGTAGTCTGTATTTCTTGGCTTGAGCTTGCGAACAATGTAGAAAGAGAGCGTGTGGCTAAAGCGAAGCAATACTTGTCTAGAACGCGGACGTCTATGGAGCACACTGTTCTAACATTACTTACAGCCATTGCAGTAGAAAGATCACGCTCTTTCTACTATCTATCTGGCATGCTTTCCTTTCTGTCTATCGTCAAGTACCTCGTCTATTTTCTCCTGATTATCGAGTGCCCTCCGACGATACGTATTCCTTGAATCAATGCAGTCGGAGGACGCCGAGGAATCCGACCACTAGAGGGAAGTCCCGCTTCAATACTGATATCGACGGAGCATGTGTGAGTATGCGGGACACATGTACGTGCGCCAAGATACTCGGCTTTATTACATTTCGTGGTTTGTTAGCACTGGCCGGTGGCGATAGCGGAGGCCGGTGCTCGGCCTCCACAATATTTTCCTTCGCTCTTTTTTCGCCCAAGTTTATCACGGCGCTTCACCTTCTTTCGCTCGTGTGCCGTGCAAACATTGGCATGATGATATCAAGGGATAGCCGCCATACACTCCCTCGACCTTCGCATCTTCCTATCCCTTGCGGCTGCTCAACTTAACAAATCTCCTCCTCGCATCCCTTGGAAATCTAGTGTAGCCAGTATTCGCAACCAGGTGCAAGTGCGTCTACCATGAATGGCAGGGAGTCATTATACTCGAATTGGCCGTGCAGGACTTATCGCATTTCAGTGAAATATAAATTTCCCCATTGAATATGCGGCGCACATTGTTACGGGTACTGATATACTTTCGTTCTATTCGTGCGCGCGGCATCCTATCTACCAAGCGTGCTCAAGGAAACTGCTCATAAATATGACAAATTCAGCGTAAGCGATATAGGAACGGCAGTCTTCCCATAAGAAGCGAGGATCGCCATTCCAGGGTAGAATGTACTTCCATATCGGCGTCTTGCCTCCTTGCCTTCTGGTATTGCGCGAGCACACTATAGAGCGTTCTCAGTTCTCAGGGTAGAATCTGGTAGCAAGGAAGCGAGCAAGCGAGCGAGTGAGCAAGTACGCTCTCGATCGCAAGGGAGTAAGTAAAGAGGAAGTCGAACGAGATGGAGAGTGTAGGGTACCTTCGCTCGGCTATCCCCAGCAGGCACTCGAGGAGAGGAGGGCGGCGAGTATGCGGGGTTTCATTTGTTTGGTGTTCCTCCGGGGTATTAGAGAACGTGCCGACGCGGTGTACGTGGTATCCGTATAGACACCAGCTAATAGAAGCAAAGCAATCTGATGAAACCAATAAGCGTGAAGGAATGCGGGTGCCTTCTCCTCGTCGGCCGGCTTCTCGCTGGCTGGCTGGCTGGCTGGCTGGCTGGCTGGCTCGCTGGCTGGTTGGCTGGTTGGTTGGCTGGTTGGCTGGCTGGCTGGCTGGCTTCCTTTCAGTGCTCTCGCCTTCGTTCATCCACAGAATCCTCGAACCCCCTCACCCTCGAGAAAGTGAGAGGGACGCAGAAGAAGTAGGAGAGAGAGGAAACGATTGGGGGGAAGATGGGAAGAGAAGACTTCGAACCCATCTTCGTTCGACCTTCTACTCCTGATCTCGGAAGATCGAGTGTCCGTATAGACTTAACAGAGCCCGCCGACCGCTCTCCGGGAATACGAAGAGGGAGATAATTACATGCCTCGTGTCAACTTTAGCGAGATTTGGATCACCGCGACGGAAACTCACTTCGCAGCAGCAACCCTCTCGTCGCTATTATGGGAATCCGAGTGGCCCGCGTTGCCGCGCTGTTCTACATGCGAAGGTGTCTCGCTGAGGATGCTCGTGCTGCTTGACGACTCCTGTGCACTCGCGTGGACCAGCAATAATAGTCCCGCGCGGCTCGTGTTATTATGACGATGGGAGCGTTCGGGGTCCCCCTGTTTATGAATGCGCTGACGAGGATCAGGATTCCGGACTTGCCCAGCCCAGCTATGTACTTGAGAATATGATTTGTGGAGCGCGAACACTTCGCCGAGTAAATACTGCTTGGCTGCTGTTACATAACGTCTCTGTTCTAGCCTCAGCTGCACCCTACAATCGGTAAGACCAGAAGATTCTAACACACACATGTACCACTCCCGACTTGTACACGTATATAATATCAGACATTAGGATGCTGTGTTACCGAAGCATATGACTGTAGAAGACGATGATATCATCTATGAAATCAAAGAACGAGAAATGTCAAAGTTTTCTGGCAAGCTAGCATAGGTTTCTGAGATCCCGAAGACTGTACCATAACTGATTACATTATAACTTGATTTTCCCATCAATCTCACTTAAAGCGTCCCCTGGAATCGCTCGGAAACGAAATTGTTCAACGTGAATATCGTACAGGCTGGTGCAATGAGCGCACTAGGGAATCCTGGCAATTTAACTTTGATGAGTGGCTCGGGACGAACTCTAATTGGCAAACGTGCACGGACCGCAGATTAGAACTTCACTTTCATTCGCGGCTATCAATCCTAGAAGCCGATGGCACCGTCGCTTATCTTCATTGATCGGAACGCGAGACACACCCTCGTGCGCAACTACTCGGGTCAGTTGCACACGGATTGCATTAAAATCGAGTTGAGCACAACATTTCCTCGACGTATGTCGATGAGTATAATACGATGCAATTTCGTTGCTATTTGAAAAGTCATTCAGACTGAGTCGCTTTCATATGCTAGAATGTCTAGGTGCACGCTACATAGGTAGGAATAGTCACTGGATTTAACTGTGTTCCAAGATCCTCTCATAAAGCGCGAGAACATGTTTTCGCGAAATCTATCTCGCTGAGAAGAGAGCGCTACTGTTTACTTCCTGAACACGTTCTGTGCAAATAAAGACGGAGAGTCTGACTGTGATTGAGACAGGTGCGCCGCAGCGCAGGGTAATGAGAGGGTCGAGGAAAAAGAGTAAATTAATAACAGACTCTGCATAAAGGTAATGAGCTACCGGGGCTACCCCACGCGAGACTAGTAATTAGATCTGCACAAGGGACAGTGGTTAATGAAAGAGGTCACAGTCTGACTTGATTACTGTCGAAATTGTTATAAAGGAAATGGGTCATCGTACCGTAATGTCATCAATAGATAACATTTAATGAAGTCCCTGACCTAACATAATTCGTCCTTTCCAATTTCCGCAGTTAGAAGACAGTCGGAAATTAGATAAACACTGTCGAAGAAATCTCAGAGAAATGTGAATAAATTGAGTCACTTGCCAGTGTACAACTCATTCTATTGCTGCGATGCGAGTCTCGAGCGTCTCAAGTATTCATGCCATGAATAATTTTATTCAGACAAGTCATAATTCCCTAGATCTACTTCTCAAGAATCTCGTTCTATGCGTCCGAGTAAATGTTGAATCTGTCACACAGAAAACTGGCTCGAAACTTGTCGATACCGTAAGACACACATATAATCATCTCCTGATTTTTACCTAAAAGAACAACCATTCTCGTTACTTCTTCTTTCCTCGAACTTTCTCCGGTACTTGGTGCGCGTGTCCTTTGTACGGATCGACCGGATTTACTTGACCGTGACAGTTTCTTCGGGCGTTATTACATGCTTGGCGCATCGCCTGTCCTCTTACTTCGGCTTTTTGCCTGCTTTATTTAACGGCACGTGTCAAGGAAGCTGCGGCCGAGCTCTACCACTTCAAGGCAGAGCGGATTATATCACATGAATTGAGAAAAAAGTCCCTGTTAATCCGACAGTACGCCCGGTAAGGAGGGACAGGTAGGGAGTGCTCGAAACTCGAGCACGGCCAGTAGCGGGATCATATGTCACGGATTTACCAGGCGTGTTAATTAACAGTCAACAGGCCCTTCGGGTCGGCCGGTATAATTCTGCTAATTAAGCTCGCGCGTGGATTTAGCAAACGGGACAGTCCGTAAATTGCCCCGAAAGCCTCCAAGTAAATCAGGATTAATATCTTCCATATGTAAACTGCAATTTAATCGGTTGACCGGTGTAACCGATACACTTTTCCTGTGAACGAGTTGGATGGACCACTCTACCTTCATTACTCGATTTACTCTTCTCGATTTCTTCGTCAATCTAATTAATACACTATTGTTTGAAAGATAGCTTTCTACGATCGCCTTGGACTAATTTTCCCAACACATGTTTCAAAATAATTACGTGATCAGTATCAGATTGAAGATTGCCAATTTGTTTTCAACTCATTCACACCAGAGCGTGTAAACTCATGGAGTATACATTTTGGAGTATGTCTGTGAAATCAATTCGACCTTATCAATAGAATTGAGAGCACGGCAACGAGGCCGTAGTATGATGCGGGATGAGTAGAACGAGATGAGCAGTCAAACGTAGATCGCTGATCATCGGCTTGAAAACGCTCGCGCGCAAGATGGTCTTCGGCGCCAATTCACGGTGGAGATGAGAAGGCCAAAACGACAGAACAGAGAGAACGCTCCGTCAGTTGCGGATTCTGCGCGCGCTCTAGAAGCTCCGGCCGTCTTTTACGACTTTTTAAGAAGTCACAGCAAAGTTCGACAGGGAGTTTCACACAATGGCAGCCCTCTCCAGTGGCGATGGAGGCCAACAGCCTCGGGGGAGGCTCCCGCATTGTCTTGCCGCGTTGCTGGGCGCGTCCAATCTACCCCCAGCAACGAGTACGACCCCCCGACACCGAATCCTTTATGCCGATTATCCCTGATAAAGTTTCCGAGGCATGCTCGTTAAACTGTTTTCGGATTAGTGCGAGAGCGGGCCGCGCGTAATGAACTTTGCCAGTTTAACTCTATTAAAAAGAGTATACAGAGTGGCTCGACCCGAACTGGCAGAAAGTAGATCAGACCAAAAGAATGGAGCTATTTGAAATAAACTTTGACACTTTTCTTGTCCCATCGATTTGCCTACTCGCCTACACACTTTCTCTCACTCTTACACACACACACACATACATACTCTATCTTGCTCGAAGGAAACGGTACTTGAATTTTTGCAAGATTTACATCGAACTCGGTATAACAGTTTACTAAACAATGACTTCGTGAGCAAGGGTTTCGTGTTAGCAGTACCACAGCTCGGCTCCGTGGATCCCGCTCTCGGATAATGAGTGCTGTTGCCGATGATCCGACGATCATCGAACGCTTATTCGAAGCGGCCGGCTTCGTGTGCCCTGTCGACCAACAGAGTGAGGGTTCGAGGGGTAGAGAAAGAGGAAGAGAGAGAAGGCATGGGTGGCTACCACTACTAATTCAACCCCAATGAGTTGATGCTGACCGATAATAATATTCCATTACGCCAGCAAGGCCGTACATCACCGGTCGTCACGGGGATTCCCTCCGCGTACCGTCCGCGATGCGATACCATCTACATGAGGCGTTAATTACGTACCATCCTACCGCGTTACACTGGCACTCGGGCTATCCCAGGGGAGCTATAGGGACAGACATACACACGGGGGGACCGAACGACAGGATGTAAGAAGGACCAAGTCAAGCTCGGTATGCCTTGGCCCTTCTCTCTTCCTTATAACCCTTCTTGCGCTGTCCACTCTTCCGTCTGGTTCTTTGTAGCTCATCTATCCATTCTACCGGCTACGCTTCCCTTTTTATTTGTTGGATTCTTCGCCTCTTTGTTACTCTCCTGCTATCTCTCTGTTTAATAGGAGGCTTGTTCTGACCGTGGCTGCCGGTTTGCCTGCCTGCCTGCCTGCTTGCTTGCCTGCCTACCCGATCAAAGTCTCGCTCGCTGATCTGATCCGTATTCAGAGAAAGAGTATAAGAGAGAAAGAGAGACAGAGAGTGAACGGTTGTATGTGTGTGTACGTGTTAGTAATAGCCACTATCACTTGGATGTGAACGCGGGCAACGTACTGGACGAAATGACGCTAAGGGTATAACGAATCTTCGTGTAATCGTCCTCGCGGCGAGTGTGACCAGCACTCGCGGCGCGCGTAATGACGACGGATCAAGTTCAAAGCTGTCGAGATGCTGCGAGATACCAAGAGATACCCTCCCAAGAGTGTCCCTCATCAGATATGGATGGACGCGCCCGCTGTCCGCTGTCTGGAACGTGAGCCTGCCGCTCGCACACGTTGCGATCGTGTAATAACCTCCACTCTGAACGATTTTTCTTGAAACTGTACGATTACAGATTAGAGATTACAACCTGTTATCGAAGCCGTATCTTATTCCCACAGCGATGCTCTTTACAAGACATTTGGTTCATGTTTGACACTAATTCTAGAGATGAAGTGATGCTGTCTATGGAATAGAAAAAGAAATAGAAGAAGTTGGAGAAGTTGTTGAATTTGTCAGTGGCCCAGAAATTTGAGTAACACTTGTATTTGGCAAGCAGAGAACGACGGTAGAAATTCGTCGCTTCTATGCTCGGCTCATTCATGAGTTTGTTCCGTGGCAAAGCGCGGTCCCGCTGTCCTGGCAATTGAAGTGCTTCAGTGGCAAATGCAATCGGGCGAAATGCAGGCTTGCAACTGCAGCGGGTGCCTGGCAGGGAGAACGAGCGGTGGCTGAGAGAGCGGGAGCGCTAGCGAATCGGTTCGCGATTCGAAGATACGCAAGGAGTCGCTAATTTAGGCGTTTCAGTTGTAAACTGAATTATTCGGGCCACGCGGCGTAATTGCTGCGTAAGCGAGGCGCACGCCTCGATTGGCCTGATTCGACGATATGCGGGAAATTGACAATTTGTGCCCCTTTAATGAGTATTCAACTCGATTATGCACCGCTGCGGCGGCGCTCTCAATGAAATCGATTTATCCGAGCGAAGTCCAACTCTTTGTGACAGCCGCTATATCCGAACGACTCGGCAATCGAGTTGAGCGACTTGCAAATACGATCCCGTTTCACCAGGCATCCTAGCAAGTTCTCGTCGCTCGTCACCCCTTTTTTCCATGGTCCCAATAAATTCCCAAATAGCCCGATGGCACGATGGAACTTCGCATATACTTTAAAAGCCTCTACGTCGCGCGTCTCGTGAAAATTGTCCGTAGCAATGGAAGTGGCTCAGCTTTTTTCACGAGAATCAAGAATCGACAGAAGTGTACAGCAGATAGTCGGAGCCATAAGAAAGACATGAATTTGCCAGGCGCAGGAGGAAATGAATCGCGCCAAGTTATTGTTGTTGTTGTTCTTCTTCTTCAAGGGAAAAGAATCGAAAGAGAGAAATCTTAACTGGTCTCTCGCGCGAGTAAACTTGGGGGAGTCGTGTGTCAAGATGTCGAGCGGCTCTCAGTCCGCTCTACCGATAAAGTCCCCTCGTTTACTTTGAGATCGTCTGAACGTTCGCAAGAAATAAATAAAATCGAATGGAATACTTGGAGTGAAAATTGGCAGGCAGTGTGGTATACAAGAGGACAGATTGTACTTACCAGAGAACCTCGATCAATGAAATAACTATCCTGTTTTGGAGACAGAGAGACGCTTTAGAATTGCGGGACATCGTTGTTAAAGGCTTCGGCATTTTAACGATTATTACTACTCGCAAAATTGTTCGCCTTTACGGTTGCTCCAGATAATCGCTGGAACGAAACCCCAATAAATTCGCGTATCTACGAACGAGTTAAACTACGGATTACAAAGAACACTCATAAAGTTCGTCATTTGAACTCCCAACGAATTTCCCTTATCCATCCAAATACACTTCTGATTAAGCAGGTGCGGCTGCGACTCTTTGGAGGAAGAGAAAAGGACGTTCACTCACTATTCCCTTTTCTCTTGCTCTCTCTCTCTCTCTCTCTCTCTCTGTCTCCGGTTCCGTGTTTATCGATTCAGTCCACGCACAAGTTTTCCCTCACATAATAATCTCGCACCGCCCGGCTTTTGAGATATTACACTTCGAAGGTAGTTCTAGTAGGTAGAGAAGGGGTAGTGCTCAAGCGTACACAGGAGAGCGGAGGTAAAGCTATATGTATGTCTTCATGAGGCACTCACCACAATCGATGCGAGGGTCAGGTCCTCTTGCCAAGCTCAGCCAAGCCCTGCAACAATAAGAAGCCTTCCAATTAACACCGGCTGTACGTACGAATTACTAATAAAGTTTCGTCGAATAAGCGGTATCCCCCAGCGAGGGAGGACTCGATTTGAATTTTAATTGCTCACCGCCCGGCGAAGCGAGCGGGCACAAGTTAATCTGCATCTAAATACGACGAAGCGCCAAGTAAAATCGTGAAAACTCTGGCGCGCTTGTCTATTATCATCGTCATCGGGCGGAGAAATAAGGGCCTGCCGAAAGGTCTCGCTTAAACTCCGTAATATGACATACAGTCCTCGGCGGCGCCACGCCGTCCTTATAAGAACGATGAGGGCGGAATTTAAATTCTTTCCCCGAGTTTTCACAGATCCGGCAGCCAGCCTCGTAGGAAGAAATATTAATTCCAAGTCTTTCCTGGGAAGTCCGATTGTACGTGAATTACCCCAGCCCATATTCCGCGTACGTAAGTCTGTCGGCGGGAGCGTCGTCCTCGGGAAAAGAGGATGAATAAATTTACGTTCCTTGAAGTCGGTAATGGCAAAAGACACAAGGGCGCGCATCAAATCTACAAATTGAATCAATGAAATCTACATCAAATTAAGGAAGCTCTCCATTGCGAAACTGTGTCTCCAAAATGAAACCTTAAGTATATTAGAAAACATGTATGAGGAAGGGTCCGGCATGACTTCCACTTAAATAGCAACCGGGAAGTACATAGATAGCAAGCGGTGAGCGCAAAGTATCAGAAGAATTATAATGAGGCCTAAGCACGATAACGAACCACGCTCGCTGGATCGATAAGACGTTACTTTATGGATCGTAGCAGAGGCGTCGCTTAACGGTAATAATCGTAACGTTAATAATTAGCAGGGTCGCCAGAGTGTGCATCGCGTCGCCTCGGGAATTAATGAATCCCAAGGGAGTCGTGAGGCGAAAGCGGCAGGAAATCGGGAAACCTGGCGGCGTCCTATTCCCGGCGATATCCCGTGCATTTCTCACTCTCGTTATTTGTACCAGTCGCGCTCTCATGGGCGCTCGGGGATCTCGCGGGATAACCTTCATCTTTTTCATGGCTCACAGGCGATATCACGAGTGCGAGCGGGCCAATGGGCAAGCTGCGAGTGCACCAGGTTCGGCATAAATCCGAAAGCGTTCCGGCGAGGCCATGACTATCACCCAGATCTGGAATCGGACCGCTTAATCTCCGGGTAATAGGTAAATCTCCACGGAAAGCGGGAGGATTTCCACGCGTATACCTGTGCCTCGTCGCACCGTCCACTCTCCACTAGATTTAGTGCAATGCATAGGGACAATACACCTGGACCACCCTGGTGTTCCCCATCCATTGGTACTTCAATGCACCCGGCTCCCAAGAAATTTTCTGTGCGCACGAGCACACAGGGTTGTTAAACGCGCGCCCGAGACATGCTTTATGGAGGGTACAACATAAACCCGCCCGACCGCTGCTTCTTCGTCCAGCGAGCAAAAGCAGACGAGATTTTTTTTCCTCCGTCAAGCTCGCGCTCAGCATTCGCGTCGCGGCGCCACGAATCACAAAATTCCCGGACAAAGTGGTTGTCTCTATTGTCAGGTTTCGCAAGAGAAGAAGAATCCATTGAGGACGAGTCTGCCGCTCCTCTCGAATGCTCGCTCCTGTGGAAGTCTGGTTTTGTTAGATAACACAGCCGCGACTCCGTCCGGTGTAGTCAATTTTCAGGGGAAATGAAACACCTTGCGTAAGAACAATCGAATGCCACCGCCTGTGCGTCATATTAAGACGAGTACGACTCTACTATGCCTTTCCTATGATATAACGTAGGCCGTCGACCTTAGTCAGTTTGCCAGAAAATTCACTGCATTCTATATACAATCCACCCAAGGAATCATTGTGTTTCGGATAATAGAACTCGCTGAATCTCGACAATTCTCGAAGTACATATCCACATTGAATCGATCCAGGAGTCTAAGAATTTACACCAATTGCATTACAGAAGCTTATGCTGCGTAAGCGAAATACAGCGGGGAGGATTATAGGTGGAGGGCAGTTTTGGTCGATCGTTGGTAATGTGCACTTTGCGAACAACGCTTTTAGGAGGAAGGCATTCTGAATCTGATCTACCCTTGGTTACGACAGTGACGTCAGCACTGCCGGTTCTTGTCCGGCAAATGGAGAGAAGCGAGCTTCTAGGATGGACGCTGGAAGGAAAGATAGGGCTGTTCGGAGACGGCAACGTTCCCTTGCGGTCTAGTTGCATCGTCATTCGATGCGTAACTACATCCAATTGCAGGCAACGAGTCTTCCTAGCAATTCAGCATAGGGGATCGCTAGCAGCGATTGCAGCATCTCGAGCGCTTGGATCTGTAGCACCGTGGAGAGAAACAACCCGAGAGAATAAGGGAAAGTAGTTGCAGGGAGGATGGTGAGGAGCCAAGAACGTGGAAGAAGAAGGTGCGTGGCTGTGGAAATCAACGAGATGAATGGCAGCGGAGGTATTACGCGCAGGGCATGCTTTACAGCGTAAAGTGCACCGAGCAACTTGCGCTGCCATTTGCCAGGTGACACATGTTCCGAAGGGAAGCGGTTTGAGCGTCCGAGCGAAACCACGCTGAATATAAAATTCATCACCAACATCCGAGCAAGCTGCTGCCGCAGTCGCTTCTCTATCCACACTTCGCCTGCTATATTTTTCTTTCCTCCTCTCGTTCTTTACTAACGCTTGACTCTCAGGCTTGTGCTATGCCAACGCGCTCGGGCTTGCTTGTGTTTTTCCGCTCTTCGTTAACGATCTTACTATTTGACATGCATGAGACTCTACGAACATCGTAGACCGCCTATGCATCGCGATCCGGCGCCAACTATTCCAGTTTGTTATTATGTAATTAACGTTATTACTTCGCCATTGTAAAGTGACGGGTTGTCCAGTTAACGTACAGATTTTGTCCGAGTCTGACTCGATCCTCATGTGCTCAGTCATGAAATCACCTCGGCGGTAACGAACGTACGTATCCGATGAATAAATAGGAACAATGAACGAACTAATAAACGTGGAGTAACGAAGCTCGTGTTCGTCCTCGCTTCAATAAATAAAGCTTGCCCAGTAATTGTCCATCTTTGTTATTGCCGAGGTGCTTATCCGCTGCGATGTGTACGCCGTAATGCGACTTGCCATGAACCTGCTCGTACGCGCAACGATGCGCGCCGGTAACTCTGTGTAGCATGGTTATTATAAATTCATCGCTGGTAAGCGAGCGATGTCTAGGCAACTCGGGAGCAAGGTAGAACTCTGGATAATAGCTCGGAAGAAGTAGCACCGTGAAAAGGGCGAGGTCAACTTGTCTGTCGCATATTAAAGGAGCGGGCAACGAGGCCTGCTTGAATCGTAACGTCGCGGCGTCCAACCCCGGTAGGAATGTGCGTACGTCGAGAGTGAAGGCGGCTAGTGCGAGTAAGTGGCTCGTAGATTGGGCCAAGTGTACCAAGAGAACTCCGTAGCGGCTAGGCAGGTATCGACGAGCAACCGGAAGAGATCTTTCCTTGGTTCGACACGCTCTATCGCTAGCCGTGGATTCATTGCCGCGATCTTCCGAGAAACACAGCGTGGACAACCGTAGCCGGTGTCAAATTACCGTGGCTCGCTTACGCCTCGTTTTATTAGTTTCATTTACGAAAGACTCCCATCCTCCGGCACTCGATACGTTATAAATGGTTGGAAATAGCCCTATCAATTGCGCATTTGCAAAAACCGCGGATTATTTAAATCTCGGTAAGTGCTTTTTAGAGTATCGTTCGTGATGCCTGTACTGCAATCGCTGCTGTCTTCAATGAACGCTTGAGTCACGATCGAACATGTTAGAGCCCTACGTACTTCAGTGTTCACTTTAAAGCTCAACAATGTGTTAACTTAAATGACGTGTTTAATTTAATTCCTGTTGCACGGTAAAGGTAGCATCAGGGTCCGATTACAGAAATGACCGATTAAAGTTGACACTCTCCGTATCATTCTCTCGCGGCGTAGTGGGTAGCAAAGAAAAAAGAGGTGCGAATTTTTCACATCCGGCACGAATATTTCCACGTGGACAGGTTTCGAAGGATGCGAAAGCGATTCCGGAGCTCCTTGTAGCCGATCATTAATGGCCAATAAATGGGCGCCCATTAAACTACCGATCGGTTAAGGGTCATTAGGTTTTTTTTTGCGACACCTCGTGCTTAAATGTGATTAGTGTTCCTCATTGAGGCACGGCTGGAATACCAGTGCCCGACAGAGAAAGTCTTTGCCGTTCAGCTCTCTCTTTCTTCGGATTGCGGGTCAGCTATATTTTAAAATCCTCCACTCTTGAAATCTTCGTCCTTCATCGCTCCACCCTATCGTTCCGCTTCACCGACGTCTCTCCTTTTGCTCTTCCTTTCGAGAGCACTATTTTCTCTCTATCGTCCCTACATCTTCCTCGCCACGGAGCTGCTCATAAGGTGAGCGGCGGCCCGGAGAATTTCCATAAAGAGTGCCGACCCCCGAAAGTATCCGTACAAAGGACTGTTTTATGAATTCGCGCGAGATCTATCTGGCCAAGGACGTGAATAATATGCACCTGGTGCAACCGTGAAATGAGCTACGTGCACCTGCTCATATTAACCTCTGTCGAGGAATCACCTACCCGTGAGATATTCCCCCGAATTTCCTCATATTTTATCTCTCGCTCTCTGATTTTCGTGCGGTCGAACCTTATCCATGCGGTTCATCGGTCACATATCGCCCTGCCTCTTCCGGGGCTTATCACTTCACGAAGACCACGTTTGACACATTCACGGAACACCTCTGGCGCCACTAGGCTACTTTCAATATTTGCACATATTAGAGTTAATAATGACCGATGTTCCTAAATGGAATATTAACTCAGGCAAATACTGATACACGTAATATGCTAAGCCGAATTGATATCCTTCCGGGACAGCTTTAGTTGAATCCAAATGTTGGCCCGCCTGCTATCGGAAGCTCCCACCACTTGCTACTGTCCCACTCTGGGATGGTCGGGTGGGGGGGAAAAAAGGCTTGATTCACCTAGCTGGATGTACGGAACCAAGCGAACGGGGTCACGCGAATATCTCTTTGGTTATATAGCAACTGAATGGTCGAGGCACGACCCAAATAAGCCTCCGTTATCAGCGACAGGGTTTCGCTTCTCGTTCTCATAGAGCTTGCGGCCATAGATCTGTGCCTGGCCGCGGCATGGGAATCGACGTCGCGTGGTAAAGCCGGTAATAGGAATCATCCCAAATAGATTATCGTCCCGGCAACCTACATTATTCCGGCCAAGTATTCGGTCGGGGAGCACGCGCGACGGCCAAGCAAGCGAGCAAGCAAGCAAGCAAGCAAGCAAGAAAGCAAACAGGCAGGCAGGCAAGCTTGGGCCGCGATCCGGAGCTGTTTATCGATCACCATACGATCACGGGGGTCACGGCCGATCACGGTGTCCGGATCGTGTGGTGGACCCGTCGCAAAAATATTAATTAGCCCCGCGAGTCGCGTATATGGGTTGCGGGGCTCGAACTCGGCTATGCGATTGCCGAGTGCAAGCGACGGCCGCATTCGTTGACCTAGCCGTTAACCAGCCTGGGCTTGTTGCATAAGTAGCCTACATAAATCGTCCGCTGGGTTCTGCACGTACCCACGAGCCACGAGAGAGTGGGATAAAGAGAGCGAGTGAAAAGGTTCCGTCCAGCGGAGACGAGCACCAGCTCCATGCTCCTGGCCGTACCTCTCTTACTCCCCTACCTCTAACCTCTCGTCGCTCACCCCTTCCCTTCCCTTCACTTCCCCTCCCCTTCACCCTTTCAGTCTGCAGTGTAGGTACACCTATGTGTACTCTCCAGTACCGAGAGGACTCACTGAGAAGATCTGCGCTCTGGCGTGCACGGACGGATGATGCTGCCGCTGCAGGATCCAGCGGTGTCTGACGCCGGCGAGACCGCCGCTGAAATCACTTCGTTACATCTAGGCGAAATGCGCTACGAAAATACGGTCATGAGGATCCGCGGCGTTCTCTCTCTCAGCGAGAGATCCCTGGTTGCAGGTGCATCTTTCCCCGTAGTCAGGGACGAGGAGTTATGTGCGCCGATACGTATGCCCGTAACGGTGTTTACAGAGAGGCAGTTGCTGCCGAGGATCTTCCTCTCTCGCAAGCAGCGCAAACGGGAAAACTGAAACCAGGCATTTTCGTTGGGGCTGTTATCGGGGATGCTCTGGCCATTTCACTTATGGGGCCGACGCTCGTCGGTGAGACGGCTTTGGGTTATATGACTGTGCTATATAGAGCCCGAGGGGAGGACTGTTCTCTGCTCTCATGTTGTAGCCTGGATTCGCACATCCACATTTGGGTCGGCCTCGGTAAACCCTGCGGTGTTCGTGTACTTAGCAAACGATTGGATTCGCTCTCGCCAATGAAGAGGGCCTCCGCTCCAAGCCGTAAATAGTCGCCCTCGCCGCGCGCTATGATTTATGCCTCTGCCCCGCGTACGTTTAATGTAAAAGGCAGATATTCGTATCAGCCGAAGCATGAAAGGAATCCTTTCGCGTGCGCCGAGTTATTTACACATAAGTGTGCGCTTCCACTGACCCGATACACGCGCTCGCGCGCGTCCGCCCGCTCGCTCTCACCTCTCTCTCTCTCTCTCTCTCTCTCTCTTTCTCTTGCTCTTGGATTAGCTGCAGCTTAACCGGCCGACTCGCTCTTTGAATCCCTGCCTATATATTTGTCGCCGTAGATAAACGGGGATCCCTACGCGCTCGGCTAGTATTTATTCGCCCGAGCGCGCGTATGTATGTACCTGCACCCGCGGTATTTACGGCGAATACTCGCGTATTCCTTCTTCCGGCCGCGAAACGTGCCTCGGACTCCACTCGGTCCATGCGCCTCCAAAGCTCAGCTCCCGAACCGGTCGCCCAGCTCTCCTTTCTCTCTTTCTCTCTTTCTCTCGAGTGGTGAGCATCGTGCGTTATTTTGGCGCCTGCTCCGACCAGACGCATATTTCACGCGTCCCACTTTCTTGTCGCGGAAACAAGACCTACGCGCACTCTACCTTACCCGCTTGCTCACTTATCTTTTTACTTATTGCCAGACGAAAGCACATGCAGCCAGAGGCCGAGACTGGAATCGTGGCCTTCGCTCCGAGCATCCTAACGCTTAACGGTACCCATTGGATTGGGACCGGTGGGTCTCGTGCACTCATTATTCGTTTCGGTCCCACGAGGGTCTGTTGCTCGCAGGATATAACCACTCGCATCGCTATCAACTCGATAAGCGGTCGTTGGATTAATCTCGCAATTGCCGGTGACTCGCTATTATCGGGATTCCACTAGCCAAGTAGCGAGTGATTGCTTGTTCTGGAAGAAGTCGAAGCCTGGCTATATGCATATTGCTCCTGGAAGCTAAAGGAACAACATCCTCGAGGAACCAGACAAACTGGACAAACTGGAAGGCAGCTATCGAGGTGCGGGCTGTTAACGCTCGAACTTTAGTTTCCTTAATATGTCATCCATAGCATAGCGGACCAATTAGAGTCGGTGATATCGGTTCCCAAAGGTCATTCTCTCAGGATCGCCACATGGTACTGACCCGAGCATCAGTGTCCGGCCTCTAATTTCCTCCCGTTAGCCTCGCTATCTATACCGTACCCTCCTATCTGCACGTTGTCGCGCGCGCTCTCCTCCTCGTGCTCCTCTTGTTGCCGTCGAGTCCTGTGACCTGGCCCCGATATACACAACGGAGGCCAATAGCAATTACGGCTGTGTGCTGCCCCTTGAACAATGTGCAAGAGCTTACTGTACGGCTGTCCCAGGGGCCGCGCGAATATTGTTGATCCGGCCTATCGTATTAACGCAACATCCCAGCATCCCCTGACTTCCCGTACCAACTCGAGCTAATAAAAGACTGATCACTCACTCGTTCGGACTCGATTTATCGGAAACAAGCAGTTCCCGCTAATATGATTCCTCGTTCCAGAGTACTCTTAATGCTCCTCGAATTAACGTTCCCTCGTTAAGTGCGCGCCAGCCTGTACACGATATGTCTGCGAATGCGGACCTCTCAGGGATAAAATCCGTTCATACTTGCAATTACTATGCGTATTACCGTAATGAGTAAGGTTACTTGTAACCACCGTTTAGTCGTCTAAACGGAGCCAGGACGCTTCTGCGACGGAAGCTGACTATGGTAGTTATGTCTCACATGCGACTGCTTTAATGTACTGTCATTGTGACGGACCGGTAATCCCGCGTAACTCACGACGTAAGAAAGCGGTGTACCGCTAATGCAAATACAGGGTTATACCACTGAACGAGTCTCGCATCATTCGGGATACAGATGTAGTAGTGAGGCCGTAGCGGGCCCGGAATAAATTGTTCAAAAAGGCAGCGGTGCCATTAGTGACATCCTTTATCATCATTACCGGACACAGTGGTGCAGGATGCCCGCTCTTAGCTTCGCGCAGGCAAAGTATAAGCAAATTTAGAATAACGGATATCGGCCCGGGCGAGGAGGCCCTACTAACGCGGGCATCACGATCGCCGTCGAACGGCACTGTTGATGATGAGATAGAAGGCAGAGAGAGGGCCTCGGAGGGGCGGGAGGGAGGGAGGGGGCAGCGACAGGTCGCTTTACCGGAGAAAATTGAATTAAAGTCACTTAAGTGTTTACCCACGTTCTCAATTATACACGATGAACCCTTGGCATCGAAATAATTATCACTCACAGCCCGTTACTCTGGATCTGTGTGCACCGCAAATCGACCGCACTGCCGGTCGCCGCTCATCATCGCCGTGTTGCGTCGCCGTGTCCATGAACCGAGCATCCTCGCTCTACACCGGACTGCCTTACTCTCTGTGTGCACATCGAAGACAGTGCACTTACGTGCTGACATGTCTTCCAGCTACCTATCTTGCCTCGACTAGCCTCTCGGCCCATTGGGCGCTTGGCCATCAGGGCATTATTCTGCGGCTGATGAATTAACATGCCATGTTCTACGCATCCCAACATAGACATCGACCAAGCCCCGTGATCCTAGCGTAGCCTCAGATGTTACACGCTTCGATCCTCCGGATCCCTCATTTTCGAACTGTCAATACATCCGATTGAGAGACCACCGAAAGCTCTAACTGTTCTATCCGAAACTCGACAGTCCTCTGTTCATAGAGTGAGCACTGTCGGTATCGGGACACGGAATGAACTTCCCTACATCGATAGAATCCCTCAGTTACTTGGAAAGTAATAATTATCCCGATTCTTCTGCGGGCCGAGCTGCCGACATTGTGGCGTGGCCTTGCGAATCGTTCGTGCGGTATTACGGGACCGAGTATATCCAAGGAAAGAATGGTGAGCGAACGAATCCGTGGACGAGATTTAATGCGGGTCTTATCGGAGAATGTGGGGGTCTAGATGAAATAGATATAACCCTATTTCTGACATACAAGAAAGCCAAGGAAAGAGTATGAAGTCCGCACTGCTCTTTTCATGTAACAGTAAATCGATTCCGTTTCGTTTGCGGGAAGCTACGATTAGTATCTTGGTCTGCCTCTTTCGGCTCTCTTTCCCTCTTTCTCTCTTTGCGTGTCTATCCTTTCGCGGATTTAATCATTACTCCGCAGTAGGATGTAATCTACGATTGGAGGAGGGACACTGATGATTTGCCAGTCCAAACGAGGCTCATCCCTCTTTATCGCACCACTTGGGTCCCGCGGTAATTTATGATCTAAGACATCGGAATGCAGCATTACCTGACTAATAGCATCGCTCTATAATTGGTGTTGGTGTGTATACGTGTGTTTTGATTTGTACCCGAGTTTGCTCTCGCGATTGTGCCTTGCATACGTAATCAACCGCTCTCCTGAGCATATATATGCATATTAAGGGATCAGCATTAATATTGCATAATGGATTATATCTGGACCGACGTGCTCGGGAAAGAAGCGCGTGCGGAACGAGTTGTCAGTTTTGCCTAGGAGCGAAATCGCCTGGTAATTTATTCGGTAGCATTAGCAGATGGAGTACCTGAGCTCGATTAAATATACAGAATCTAGCACGGAGTAGTTGGTGGTGCACGGTTATAATCAGCAGATTGGATTTTGGTATTTGTACATCAATCGCATTTATACCGGGAACTCTGAATGAAGCGCTATATACCGGGCAGTTCTCGAATTAGAACCCTTCAAATAGGTAGCGGTTAGCATTCATTTGGCTGGAATGGCAGGATTACCAACTGACCGCGGTAAGTTCCACATGTGCGTTCTCGTCAGCATGGCCCGGCCAATTTTCGCCAATGCAATCGTGGCATATTACGGCTGAAAGAGCTGAGAACAAATATTGACGCGCCGCGGCGAGAGAATCCGTCGGGCGCGTCGAAACGGCTGATAACAATGAGTCTGTCGAATAGACGGGAAATTACGATGGAAGAGAGGGAGGCCGGCCGGCAGGTTTGAGTAAGTCGTGTGGTATGTGCTATGCGAACGCGCTCATGCACCGAAAACATGGAGGAAGGTGGAAAGGTGAAGTCTGCCTAGGCCAAGTGGAGACGCAGGAATGACGAAAAGCCGCGATGCCGAGTAAGCGGAAATGATGTCTGACCTGTGATCGATTTTTCCACTGAGCAGTGTCGAGTGAGAGCGGTACCCTCGAAATGATGTACGACCAGTGATTGACTTTTCCACTGCGCGCTGCCAGTGCTGGCAATGATACGCTCCCGCCAGCCGCTCCACGCATGGCTTTGCAAAAGGTCGCGTCTTCGAGGGTTGGCGCAAACCCTCCGGCGTCTCTCTCTCGCTCTCTCTCTCACACACACACACACACACACACACACACTCTCTCTCTACCCTAGTCGACCTCTTTCTGCACCTTGGCCTCTCTCAGTCTCGTTACCACGCTCTGATTTGCTCGCACGTCAAAGCGGGGCTTTGCAACGCGGCAACGGCGGCAGTCTCGTGCGGGAAACAGCTTGCACCCACTCTCGACTCTCGACTGAGAACCGCGGCTGCAGCCACGAACCCTTCATCGCCGAGTGCTAGTCAAATTCAGCACGGTGGAACGAAAATTAAACCTCTCGTACGCGTGCCACGTAGCGACAGTGCCGGCTTCAACGTAGATCCTAAATTGCGAGCTAGCTCGGGATAAGCCAGAGCTAAACGCAATAATGATCCGCCGCCTAGGACACTGCGTCTCCTTTGAACATCAATTTATCCTTTTGCTCAGGTAACACATACTAAAATCACATGAATTACACAATTCCTATCGAAACGCTTTGAACTTTGAAGTAAATACAACAGCTGGGAGAGCGAGGAGCATACCACCGGTGGCAGAAGGCACTGACTGCGACTGACACTTTTTAATAGGCGTCTAATCGAACGACGTGCGATAACGGGCCGCTATAATCCTCCGAATCGGAAGTGACGATCTGCTCTCGTGAACAAGCTTTTTTAGCGTATAGATTACCGTTAAGGAAGATCGCTATCTGAATCGGTAGACCACCCATGATGGAGTATCACGAGGGGTCGAATGATTTTTTGCGTCCGTTCTATCCTATGTACCGAGTACGTAGGCGGAACTCGGTGTAGTATACCGCTCTCATGTACCCCGCTGACGAATCGTTGGATGCCCCCTTCTACTCTATCACACAAAGCACGCGCGAGCGCCCGCGCGAGTGAGAGAGCGGGAGAGAGAGCTATTGCAATGTACGCGCGGCTGCTATACTTCTTGTCCCAGTATCGCTTGTCGCCGATACGATCATCGTAAAACGCTGATTCCCCTATAAACCTCTTATTTAATTGTCAGTTAGAATTCCCTGTCAGGTCAAAAATATCACGAAAACCATAAGGCAGCTGACATTTTCTAGGCAATCGGTAGAAACTTGTAATATCTACAATGACCGATGCAATATGTTCGTATCGCGCAAGCATTCTCTTCCGTAGGATTCCGCGGTATCCTTTGCCAGGAGTTGGCAATCTTCACTTTACCCTCCGCCCTCTCCCCCCTCCATCTCACTCTCTCTCTCTCCTTCTCTCTCCCGTAAGGTGGTTGCTGGCGGCGCGGACAATGCGATGGCTCATGCTAAATCACGGCGAGATAAAGACCAGCAGCTGCGCGCGGCCGGGCGCGTCGTCTTTTCGCGGGGATTTAGCGGCTTCTTTCGCGGCGTGGACGGCGTGGCGAGAGCGCGGAACGGTTAAGTAACGCTGAATTATCCACCCTACGGAGAGCCGAAGATGGACACCAGAGTTAACCTCTAGTCTCTCTCCGGCTTGAGAGACCGCATCAGCACACGTTAATGCCGATGCGAGCTAGCGACCAGAGCTAAAGAGAGAGTGAGAGATTGAGTAAGAGAGAGAGAGAGCGAGAGAGAGAGAGAGAGGGAGTGCAAGGAAGCATAGCACGAAAGAGCCGGGAATTCAGAGGAAGGAGAGAAGAGGAAGGCCTCGTTGCGCTCGCGTTATCTCCGGGAGTGCGCATACATTTGCTCGGTGAAGCAGTTCCGTTTTCTTCGCTTCTCTCTTGCGGGCAGCTGCTGCTGCTGCTGCTTCTGCTGGTGGTAGAGCTCTCCTCTTGCGCTCCCTCGCTTGCCCGATCGCCATTCCCGACCGGTAGACGAACCTAACTGTTCCGAATCGTTGCGATAATTTCGAATCTCGCATTCAACGCGCCGCGGCTCTTCCCTCGCTACTCGCTGCATAACAGTTCTAAACTGCGAGAGCTAGACCCATCCTACATGCCCACCCTTGGCCCTCCTACTAAATCAATAGATAATACCCTGCCGTTATTGTACACCGAGATAACGCGAGCAGCCACGTACCGGCTGCTGCTATTGCTTAGGAAGTTCGTGGGCCAACCTACCCCGAGAAGCACGAAACAGTAATGGGTAATGGGTAATAAGGTGCTTGCGTGTGCAGAGTCTGTTGTACCGGCGTAAATTTGGCAAGAGATATTTTAGGTAGGACGTCATTTCCTAATGCAAATGAAAAGTCTTAGAGAGCTTCCTGTGACCTTGGTAGGAGAAGGTTTGGTCGTAAGGAAGTTCCCAGGCAAATGTGACAAGTTACAGGATGCTATAGCTTCTACCACTCGCAGCGTCGCACAAATTTCATCAAGGATGGCTGGATAAAGTATACTCGTCGTGTTGATCTCAGCCCGGTTATAGATTGTAGGATCTCGGTGGGTAGCTTGGGGAAGAAGGTAATTCTATGTAGCTACGTGAGGCATAAACTCAACGAGCAGTAAAGCGGGATATTAAGACCGACACCTTCTCTTCACGGCTGAGAGAGGCGTCCCGGCTTGTGCGGTGGCGGCTGCGGCGTCGGGTTCGCGAAAGTAACGGCACTCATTAAATCCTTTGAGCCAACTACCACCACACCCGCCGAGGCCGCGTATTTTCCGGTCGCTCGCAGTGCGAACCAATAAATAATTTCATATTGTAATGTAGTTTTACGAGGCTGTGCACTCAACCCTTCGCAAAAGCGAAGAGCGTCGCACACCGGGCAAGTGGATCCTTCAGGTTTCCTGCAAGCTCTGGCAGAGTGCCGAGCGCGGAGTTAATGACGCCATCGACGAGAATTATACTCGCCGACGCTGCTAGTGCGTCGTCGTTCTCGCACGCTCGAATCCTGCCGCTGTTATTCATTACACCTTAATAATGATCTAGCCGGCACCTAAGCCACCTACCACTCTCTTGAGGCGGGCCTAGTGATGCTTGAATCGAGATAGGCGCGTAATAGTCCTTATATCGTAAGATCATTAGCAATGATAATCGCGGCGGCTTCGTAAAGTTACATTATTGCACTTACTTCAGAAATCAGTGGTACTTTCAACCTAGGAACGTGCGTTCTACAAATGTAAAATGGGAAACCTGCTTTCCAAAGGATCTACAGTTATGTCGAAATGATGGCCCATACTTTATATCGATACCAGAGCGTCGATACCGTCGACGTATATCGGCTATGTGACCGTGAAACGATTTTGAAAGTGATGATAACGCGACGCTTGATAAAACCGCTACTGATATTCGATATACAATACTGTTATTAGGGTAGAGCATAGCACCGGTCATTCAAAACCAATATGCGCTCTCGAGTGACTATTACTTCCCTTATCCGAACGGCAGTCGCATTGCGGATAATGTTTAGTGACGGATTAAAACCGGGAGAACGAGGAGTTGCAATTGCTATTAGTCGGATGTAGGTAATCCGTGGAGCGGCCGTCAGCGGGATACAAAATCGTTTGAAACTGGGATCATTATGATTATAATTTCGACGGCGTGGACTGTGCTATCTATTGGAAAGCTGATGGTCGGGGGGGTAATTTCTAATGCTCCGTCAAGCGCATGGATTTCCAATTTCTCGCGAGCGAACTGACAGAAGTAGGTCAAGCCTCGCTTCGACCTCAAGTATGACAAATAGACCCTCCATTAGGAGTGCGCGAGATCCCCTGGATCTCGCTCCATAATATGGCGAGAGCGGGCGCAACCATTTGACATGGTAGCAAAGGCCAAAGAAGCCTTTTGCGAATTACGCGGCCGACGAAATCCGCAAATACATGGTGCACGCCTAGCACAGAGCGCAGCATCCCTCGTAGAGTAGTCCGATTTTCGCATAGTCAAATCTGCTCCACCTATTTCCTCTCTGCGATGCACGCGTCTGCCTTTGCAAAGCATGGCCCGCTTTAAAGCAACGCGGCTCTTGCGATCAGCGTATGCTACGTCAAAGCGTACATCATCACCGCCCAACCCTCCCCAGTTCGTTGAGAAGTGAAGGGAGGACGGTCGAGAAATGGAGCATACTGTGTTTACTTATCCCACCGTCATTCATAGACACCTTGGTGGGAAGAAGGCCGCAGAAAGCCGAGCAGAGGTTCTCTCGCGTAAGTAACGCTGTATCGTTGCAACGCTGAAAAACGGATCTTCCGTTTGGCCATCATCCTGGCGGCGCAACAAAGCGAGTAGGAAGGCGTTGCTTTGAGGAAGCGACGAGCATCACCAGCAGCCAATTTCCTTAATAAATGATCCTATTACGCTCTCTACGCGAGTGCCGCTAAAAAGCTTGCCGCTAAAACGCCTTATACATCATTGTAACGTAAAATTGGATATTTATTGGTGACAGATGCGACACGCCTGTTCCACGGATCACGCCGGGCGATCAATCATAGCCGCGTAACACTATACACTTCGGCGCACGCCCCCGTAATGAATTGCATCCGCAGTAATAGCGAGGCCAGCGATGGCAGACCGCTTGAAAAATAACCGTAATATCATTGCACGCGTGTCATCGTGTACACATGTGGCCTCGGCACCGGTCAGTGGTCATCTCCCGTTTGCTCCGCGGTCTGCGATACCCCCACTCCTGTTCTGGCTTCGATTCTCCTGTCTGCTTCTCCTGTTATTTAGCACGATAGCTTTCGTTCCTAGCCTTGTGACAGACTAAAACCCCGCTGGCCTTCGAGAGGCGGAAACAGCGGCAGGGTTTGCCCCCATGGAAATGCATGGGGCAATGTAACTGTGCGGCCAACACTCGACGCCCGGTGATGGGGTACACCTTTGAACTTCCGTGGTTCTGCGGTGGCCGGCCTCGCTACACCAATCTCTATAGATGTATGTTCGCCGTTGGCATTTGTTTAACATTGTGAGTTCCATTCATTGCAGTGGGAGTTTCGATTGCGGAGCGAGTTATCGGTGTTAGGCTTGTTAAATTTGACTCCGGCTTCGACCCGTCTGTCGGACGACTCTAGAGAGCCCGCGGGACGTAACGGTGTCGGCAATGACAAATGGCGACTAGCCCAGGATACAAATCACACACTCCCAAGACCTCTCCTTCTATATATGCCCTTCTCTCTTCCTGTCCCGCGCGCGCGCTCCGCATGGGAATCAAAGGATTCTTCTTGGAATTCCATCGGGCAATGACGTCATGCTGCGATCCGAGTACAGCCATGGACTCGGCGATCTACGGTGAAATTTATTTTCGCATTCGCCGCCAGCACTTCTGATTTTCGATCGAAGATGCATCTCGAGACTGAGTCATACTGGACGCGAGCCAGCTAATGGATTCGGCGGGTAGCAGCGGTTCGCCAGGCAAACCTGGCGAAATGTGTATCTTTTAGGAAATTAGTTCATCAGTCTACCGGGAGGAAGCATGTAATTTCCTACCGACAGCCCGCTGACCGAGAAAAACACCTTATGCTCCGTGACTGCGCTACTGATGACCGCTTAGCGGTTAATCTCGGGAAAGCACGAGACGTATGTCGTGCTCGCTGGAGCTCCGCACACGAATAAGCGCACAGCAGCCGAAAGGATGTCATGACCTAAGCCTGCCTGCCTGCCTGCCTGCCTGCCTGCCTGTCTGGCCGAGCCAGCGTCATTAATACGGTAGCAATTTATTACTGACTTGTCTGACTGCCTGTCTACCGCGACAGTGTCTTTGGGGCGTAGTCCTTCCATTGGATCTCTCACTCGATCTCTATTCCTCTCATGAGGACACATGCGCAACCATAACCGCCCAAGAGATTGCAGCTTAACGACCGGTAGGCAAAGAATATTACACGACGTATGCTGGAGTCGCAGGATAGGAAGGTACGTTAAAGAAGAACAAGAGTAAAACGGCCCTTTGAACCGAATACACTCGACAAGCCAAACGGCTGGTATTTACTAGCAGTAATACAGACTAACGGAAGAAAGTCAATTCTATTTAAATACCAGCTTGAAAAAAGAAACTCCTAGTGCAAATCGGATGAAGAAATAGCAATGAGCATTAGTTATCTCGTTTGTTTATCGAAGGAAAATGAGTAGCCGAGAACCGGAGCACTCGCTGGTAATCTCGGCGAACAGGATTACGTTGTCCACTTAGCGAAGCGTAAATGTAGAAGAGCAAGGAAATCGTTTCTATCCATTACAGATATACAGCGAGAGGGTGGCTGTCGGTGGGTCTACTCGGTATACGTGCATGTGGAATCTGTATCCGCTTTTAGAAGGAAGGAAATCCTCGTTTTCGGATGCGATCGATCCGGATCCAAAGAGCACCTTCCACCCGACTCCTTGGTGGTGTAGCCGGTATAATCTGGCCACGAATGCTTGCCCGAACTTGGGAATAATTGATGACGGACACCGAACTTTCGTCGTTCCCTCGACAACGGGTTATCCGGACGGAAGTAAAAGTGGCGCAGTTTCGACTAGACCCCCTTTCGTCCGGGGCGGGTAGAGCGAGAGAGTAAGGATGCCCGAAAGCGAGAAAGTCAGAACATTTCCACCGCACCCAATTAGACGTTATTCAACACGACGACCTTTGACTCCTGTGTTCCAAGAAACTCGGATGCTACTCTACCCTATTTCACTTGGGAAAACTTTCTTCTCTGTTATTGTTACTGATTATCGGCTCTAGGGCTTTATTACGTTGCTAATTTACCCTCGATGCATTCATGCTTGGAACGCTACGCTCACAGGCATACGAGCGTTCTTGGATGCCACCGGTGGATGAATGAACTTCATGAAGAATGTCATAAACGTCGCTCCATGATGCAACGCGTATAGTATGCCGTGACGTGATATGAAATTAATACGAGCAAACTGTGGTACAAGTCTAGAGCGTGAGAGAAAGAGATTCAGATTCCAGCATCTATTTTCGTCCGTCAGCCGATCTCACGCATAAGATATCTTTACACAGTAATGGTTATATACCGGCACGCATAACTGGTATAAGTGCTGCTTGATATTTGATTGGCGTTTCTCGATATCTCTCGACTCGGATTGTGACATCATCTTTCAGTATTACCAGCCGATAACTCGAGATACTAAGGGACTTGGAGGATCGTAGAAGAGACTGTTTAACATACAGTGATGAGAGGATAGTATTCCAAGCTACTGCTCGGAATGTCAGGCAACGACCTTTACGATGACGCGACAAGGCTTTTGCGAATAATCCAAGCGACCGTACAAGTGTCGTGTAATAATCCACCCTGGCAGGTGAGTTCGCGTCGAGAAGATGGTAATACGCGATAGGAGAGAAGATGGGAGGATACGCACGAAACACTTCCATAGATAACATCCAAGGCATTGGGCTATCATTTACGCACATACCCCATGCCATCTAGTGCATATCTAATAGAATTCCATATGCTAACAGACGCACGTGGCCAGCCGAGGTTGCCGCCGTTCGCGAGAACATGTCATTTAGTATTACACCCGATCGAGAATGGCTTATGAAGCCGATCCAATTTTCCAGCATCCGAAGAGGCCGTTTTCCCTTCCATACAAGCGGTCGTGACTCGCCAACCATATACATACTTATCATGCATATAGTTAGACATAGAACCTGTCCGCCGCGGCATATCAACCAATCGATATAACCAGTTAATGTTTACTGCGGTGTTCCGGGTGCAAAAGCAGGATATACAGGGGTTTGTGTCATGGGCACGCCGCCGACTCGGTTCACTTGAAATCCGGTGCGAGTTTACCGCTAGGCATAACGCGAGGCATGCGAACGCGGCCCTCGCCCGCCCATCCTACGTGTTATGTTCCCGCAACTTTTCACACGACGCGCCGCGCCGCGCCGCGCCACGCCGGCGACCCTTCAAGCGTCCGGTCCCATTGAATAAATATACCTGTCTGATATTCATCTCGAGCGTACACCGCTGCACGTCAGGTTGCTCGCCGATAGCAAATGATCTACATCGGACTCCCAGGCCCGGCTTGAATGTTGCCGGCGATCTCCATCGACTGATTGATCTGCACTACTGTACCGCGCGTACCTTTGATCACGTTCGGACTATCGTCGAGGCGGAAGTGAACTCTATAAAGCGTGCGTCTTTGAAGAATCGCTGCGAGCCACTTATTACAAAGTATCGTGTTCTCGTAGGCGTCGATCAGTTTTCTTTTGGCAAAGTCTCCACTGTGGGAAACTGATCGAGTTCGGCCTCGAGGTGAACTCGCTCGGTCGTGCCGCAACGCCCCGTGTTCGAATCTTCCAGTTAACCGTTAGGGTACGAGGGAGCGAGCGGTGATATTGTAATATATTTCATTACAGAAAGTGGACTACGTCCGCGGTGTCTTGCTCGGTGTCATTAAGTGGAAGCCGAGCAGCAAAGTGCTCTCTTCGGTCGCGCGCTTAAACCTCCGCATAGTGGGTGTACTGTAGCCGGTTCGGGGTGAAGGGGGATGAAACTCGATACCGAATCCCGGCGTGATTAACGACGTTTCACGCTCGCCGGACGTCGGTTCTCGGACGCTCCGAAGGATTTGCGACTCACGAGATTTTCCTGGGGCATTGACCTTTCTCTCCCGGCAGCGCGGTGCGGTGTGACGATGCCGCCGCCGCCGCCACCGCCGCCGCCACCGCCGCCGCCACCAGGATGCTGAGCCTGCGGAGGGCCGCCGACTCTACGGAGCGCGCACGACTTTCTCGTGTACGCCCCTGCCCCAGCAATTCCTTCTGGCAGTAAATGTTTTTTACGAGATGCTTCGCGAAATCTTCGTAAATCCCCGAACACCAGGATGAAATCATTTTATGAGGATTCCCTCCTGGGGTCGTGTCATGTCGGTCTCGAGAAGAGAACGCACCTGCGAGGTTAGAGCCTACCGGATTTTACGCACCCCGGCGAGCGTGAATCTATCGAGTTCAATCTTAACGACGTGGGAGAGACAGTAAAAGCTACAGGCGCCGACATACCGTGACGTTACTACGGTCTTTAAAGTAATTGATTATAAACGTAAATATTATATATGATATATAAATATATTTGACGTAGTTCCATTAATTCATCAAGACGTGTCAATCTCGTGTGTAGATACACGAAGCTCTGTACTTTTTCCGCAACTACTTCCCCAGTGGAAAGAGTAATTTCGGAATGCAGGAAGAGGTCTGGCGTAGGGAGGGCGCAGCCCTTGACGGCTTGTTCACCGGAAGCAAGCTCGACGTTGTGGTCGTCGCGAAGAACGCTAGAATAAATCGTAGGTTGTACGGCGTACACTTAATTGAGCCGCCGGCAGCTTCGCAAGGGGATAATTGTACACGTCCGCAAATGTTGGTAATACGGCATAGGAGCGATTGTTCCGGGAAGGCCGATCGTGTGTCACCGTGCTACTATATTCCCGCGGTAGGAAGGAGAAAACTCTACTGGCTGCCCTTAACTCCGAGCCCCCTGTGCAGCCGCCTCGGTCGGCTTCGGTTCTCACGTGGGAGAGGAATTCTCCAAGACGAATGCCCGACTACCGGACTGCGAGGCTACTCGAGGGCCGCGCTAACGCTGCTAAGGCCTCACCGCGGTAATTAATGGCCGTCCATTAAGGGCTTTAATATCTCTCGCGCGCACACATGAAATTTGCCAGTGTACGGCCACGCTGCCACGACGAAACGTGCTCTACCCTTTCGTGGCTACCAAACCGGCCCAGCTTCTCTTGTGAACTCCCTACATCCTGCAAGTCCGATGATCTCCGTCGGCGGACCTGTTTTGACACACTGTGTCACCAAGTTCACGTGTCCACTATCTGACAGGCGTGGCACATGTTTTCGGAATAGGAACGCGCATTGTCATGCAAGTTGCGAGCGGAAATTAAGGTGCACTGTCCAACAACGGTACCAAGTGGCGCGTGCCTCGAACCGTTGACGCCTTCCTAACACCTAGTTTTACGAGTCTGGTGTGTCCTGCCAGGCCACACTCGCCACCGCCAAATATGCAATCTCTTGACCCACTTAACACGCTCGCACCATTCTAGAAGCTCCCGACTAGCCTTTGCCAGGATTTTAATCAACGCGTGCGATCTGTTTCGTTTTCTGCCGAAGCCTTCTGTACGGCGATCGTGCCGTATATGGTGGAACAAACCGTGGGAGCGAAGCAATAGGTCGCGCCAGTTCTCGGGACCACCCGCGCTTCCCTCGAAAGAATATATTTTGCGTACACATCCAGCGATAATGCGCGAAATCATTCGATCTTGTGCGCGCGCGCTCCTGCAATTGAGTTCACGATGCACTTGCGGAATATGAATTACCTGTAAAACAATGCCCAGCGATCGGCATTGTTATTCAGTAATGGTACGTGGGATATCTTGGGATCTATCGGTCGCAGAGGCCATAGGAGCCTCTGTTCGACGTTCGCTGGCACACAGCTGGCTCCTCTGTGTTTTCGAGGTGCTTAGAAATCGGCGCGCGGAGTCTACCGACCGGTCAGCCAGAGCTCCGGAATTAAAATCTCCGATCCAGCAACGGTACAGTTGCAGTGCCCGGTCCCTATGTGGGACGAAACATGTGGCACATTCCCGGCGCGTGGGCAACACGAAACGGGACGCGCCTTGGAAACCCGACGACCTTATTTGCCCGGGGCTCGTCGCCGCTGCTGATTCACGGCACCGTCGATGCCTCTTGCCACCTGGGTTATTAACCCCTCTACGAGCAGCAGCCTCCTAGCGCCTCGAACAGGTAACTTACTGTTATGCAACTCGGAATCTCCCCAGCGCTCCATTGTCAATGCCAGCATCGTGAGAATGTTAACAGGCTCTCCACCGCGTCTGGTTACGTGATCGTATCATTCAACCGGTCTGAACTCTTACTTCTTCCTCTCGGAACACCGAACCAACAACCTAATCATCTGTATATACCGAAAGAATTGAAAAGTGGAATCATTTCGGAGAGCAAGTGTAAATTCAAAAGAATATTTTGAATCATTAGTGGAATTCTACTTTTTAACATTGCGGTTATGAAAGGGAATCTCAAGAATTTAGCGGATAATATTTGTGGCATTCCTAACGCGGCAGGTGTTTCAAAAGCGGAAGATTCACACATTCCAAAAGCGGATGCCGAGCGTTTCGGCGAGGGTCAGCACTTTCAGCAAGATTGTGTCAGAAATAGCGCGGGTTATGCCGGGTGCAACACGCGTCGTGCGCGCAAATCCTACAGTGGGTATTCGTCCATTCGTCGTACGTCGGGCTCGTTCGTCGGTGTCCGTACGTAGGCTTAACGGGTTATCATCGGGAGCCCTCGTAATTCCGTGGCTGGCGTGACAGCTCAATGTACCACAAATAGGTGAGAGCCGCTGTGCGCGGCCCAGAGCGAAGGAAGCTGAGGAACGTCATCCATATTCAGCATGTTGAGGATTCCGTAACGCGTCCCGGCTATCGCGTCAGCAGGATGCCACACCGATTCGGATTTCAGTGTAACGAAGTTAGCGCATCGGGGCCGACGCACCGTACTCCCCGCGACGTGTGAAAATCGGTGTCCACATTTTTTGGGCCGGCTTGCTCTTTCCTAACGAGCATATTCAGTCTACGCCCATGCCAGTTGTATTTTTCAAATACGTCGCCTACCCAGCAATACCCACGGATTGCTGTATTCACACGGCATCGCCTGTCGTGTTGGACGCCCAATAAGTTAGCGCGACGTGTACACCAGCGTGTTGCGTACACATGATAGGTGCCGGTGGAACTACCTGCACCATCAGGTCACCTCGAACATGCTCTTATAATACCGGCTACACTAGAGCTATAATCATGTCGATAACTTTCCAAGTAGCTCAATTAAACCATATAATAAACCGCGTAACTGAACACCATGCATATGAGCAATAAACCAGTCGAATAAGCCATGTTATCGTGATGAATTCAGGACAGAAGAAAAGGCCGCGCTATGTACTCTTATTAGTGACCGCGGAGCAAGTGGCTTAACCAACAGGAGTCCACGTAACCCGATACAACTCTGAGAGGTACACGCGACCCGGATCTAAACATTGGTCAAGAGCGCGCGTCCATGCATTTCTTGGACTAAAATGACCTTCCGCAGACTGACGGGGCTGGTAAGGAAGCCGGTTCTGACGTTCCGGTATATAACACGTTAGGAATTCCGAGCACAGAATGAACTGGTTCCCATTTGCCCTGCCAATTCTTTCTCTCGTTCTTAGCGCAGAAATTGCGGGCGATGGTGGCCGTATTACGGAAGGTCGGCACCTTAATGAACCTAGCATGATAAGGGCGGCCTGTTTGCACTTAAATTCTCCTCCAAGACGAGCCGGAAATCCCTCCTCCTACTTACAACTCTTTCTCCCCGCCCTTCCCACCGCTAGAATGAAGATCTGCCGGTTTTTCGCGCACTCATGCCTGCCATGCCACTTGAACCTGTCACTCGGCGATATAAGTCAGTCCAGTTAGCCAGGAATTGTCCAGCGCGCATGTCGCGCCCAATGTCCATGAATTATCCGTGCCGTTCCCTCGGCAATGAAATGCCAGGCTGCCGACAAGTATAACTACCCTCGGGAAGTACGTCTGTTGTTCCCCTTATCGCGAGGATGCCTCAAAAGAAAAACATTCAGGACGCGAAAGTATCTATCGCTCCTGCCGCTGGTCATCACCGAGCTGGCAACAACTTCGTTACGCCGCTATTGTGCCGCCACATACGTGGTTACTTCGTCGTATATGTAGACAGTGGGATTTTCCCTGGCGGAGCGTAACTCCGCGCGCTTCCACGTGTATAGGTCGGGTAAATAATGCGGTGTTCTAACGGTACCGAGTGAATGCGGAGAATGAACGCTCGAAACCTTCCAATTCAATACGGTCAGCCGAAATTTACATTCGCCGAAAGAATCGTTAGCATGAAAAGAGTCCGACGCAGTATTCGTAGTTGACCCATACGCTTAGTCGTTTGCTTCTCCACTTCTGTGCACGCGCGTGTGCTTTCTTTCTCTCTCTTTTCCAGTGGAATCGTTTTCCCGTCAACAGCCTCCCTTTCAGTTCAGGGCTTGTTCTTCGAATCATCGTGAAACGATCGTCCTTGTGAGCACTCTCTCGAGCGAGGGAACGGGCGCTTTTACTAGGAGACCTAACCCGGTTGCCGGCTAGCACGGCTCACTCCTCTTTTCACATCGCGTGCAATTCCCAAGCGCACTTGTCTGTACGCTGTCGGCGACGACGGCGGCGGCCGGCGCCGCCGCATCGCCGCGAATAGTGCGGCCAGTAAATGGAAGAGGAAGATGCCTTCGTAACCGGGATGCGGCTGCCGCTGGTTCTCGTACTACTGGCTGTGCTGCCTGGACGCCCGGTACAAAGACACATCTGAAATTTCCAGCGTCACCTACCCCGCCCGGCCACCCGACGCCCCCTCAGAAAACCCGGCGTTTCGAGGGAATTAATGGCGTGTGCTCCGAGGATAAAGTGCCCCTGCGCGGCCGCCGACGACACCACTGAAAAGGGGTTACACGCTTTCCGCGAACCCTCGTTCCCTGGCCAACGCGAGACCCGCCGGAAAATATACCCAGTGCTCACAACTGATTCTTGCAAAACTAACTAGTTGTCATAATAGAAGAAAAGAAATCAACCAACTTGAAATAAGTAGTTTGGATTCTGTCAAACAGAGTAGTAGATTCCTTGAAAAAGTGGATGCTACTAGAAAGAAACAGGTATCATCAATGTTTGAGGAAAAATCTGTTTTCGAGACACCCGTTGCATCAGTGCATTTGCAGGCAACGGAGACGAGATCCTGATAGAGTGGCGCTGGGTATCCGAGAGGGGTGTAACTAGAGAGTAACTACGTTTAGTAAACACAACAGTAAGTTACGTCGTGTGGCAAACGACTCCTCCCGTGACAAAACAAAGTTTGATACGCACGCCGTGCTGTACTACACTCTAGCCTAGCCCGGCTAAAGCCGTGGAAGCCGCTTCCTGTGCATTCCTGCTTGCGGTATGTCGACACCACTTCCCCAGGAGCTGCGAATACTCCTACAGCAAGTATACGACTTGGTCCGCAGAACTCCGGGGACGACGGGCCTGTTTATCCGGAAAAGCAATTACGCGTCCTCATCGCCTGGTTTCATCGCGCACCACCGCTGCCGCCGGCGTCCGCGATAACGGCTTTCCCTTCTGATCTACAGTTTCCCTGACCGCCGTTACTCTCGCCCTCTTAGCAATTTTATTAGTGTCAACGGCGTATAATTAGCCTGCGCGTACCACGATTACATCATTCTTCCGGCAGGCAAAAGGACCCTCGAGTGATGGTGAATGTTGATTCCTCAGTTACCCGGCTATCATCAGACCTTCCAACGCCCTCTATCTTTTCACGACGAGCTCAAGTCTTCCCGAAAGCCTTAACTTCCTAAGGGAGATGCAGTCCGAGTGCGTAATTATAGTGAAGGATTAAAAGGTGACTTCTGAGATACCTTTAATCTGTGAGTGCTCGTAAACCGCCCTATAAAACGTCTGGGAGGGTTCGAGGGTATCCTACAGAAAGCGGAACCCCGAACGACCCTGATATGCATAACCGGAATCGCACCGCTGGAGATGCGACTTCGATAATGTTTCAATTTGTCCGTCATTTTCTACGAGCACTTGCTCACAGGCTCGCACGCCCGCTCGCGGTCGATCAGGCTTGAGCGGTGTGTTCGACCGCTCGCTCGCGCGCGCCGGCCGCTTCGAGAACATCAGCCATCGCCCGCTCGAGCCAATAATTGAGTCCTATTACGAGCGGGCACAGTCTATACAGATAAAATGATCAGATACGAACGCGCCCTGACACCGGGCCTGATGCCACGCTGAGTTGTCCGTCATCTCTCTCGTCAGCGCGTGTTTAATCTGATGCAGCTCGCGGCCGGCGGAATATATTTAATAAAGCGGCCAAGCTTAATAAAGTGGTTCAGGGCAGGCACAATGTGCAAACCGGTGTACCTACATATCTAAGGGAGAGAGAGAGGGAAAGAGAAGAGGGAGAAAGGGAATGCGGGCGAGGCCGAGAGTGAGAGTGAGGTAGAGCGAGAGAGCGAGAGAGAGCGAGAAAGGGAAGGGGATGGGATGGGGAGAGTGAGGGAGATAGCGAATGGTGAATATGCAGGGTAGAGCGGCGCGATAAGGGCCTATACGATCTGGAATTAGCACCGACGGCGTTGCCGGGCTGTCCGTCATTTTGTCAACACCCGCATAATCTGATGCAGCTCTACCGTTAAATCATGTGGGCCAGCGCATTCCTGATAACCAGCGATCTGCAAGCGAGACAGTGGTGCGCACGCTGCAGGCCCCACTCGCAACTGATCCGCCTAATTTTCCTGTAATTTAGCTCGGCACAAAAAGCCGTCAAACACGCGATTCCACACAGTTACGTAGCAACTCGAGCGGGGCCCCTCGGGCGATTATCAAAACCGGCGCCTGACGCATTCTCGCCCTGCCGGCTTGCCTACCTGTCCACCAATCAATTATGTACTACTCGGGCCCGCAATTTGTGTGGGTGCACGCAACCTCGCTCGTTACAACTGCCAGGGTTTAACTGTCACAACCATACAAATTGATCCGACTGATGCTATCGCTCGTACTCTACAGACACACGCGCGCGCGCATTGCCACTCGAGATAAAATCAAACGAAATGACTAATCGGCCTTGAATCGTAGGTCAGCGGTATTGCCGGAAATGTTGAACTTCCAGAGAGTGCACTTCGTATATCCTATCGGCGAGAGTGTAAGTGCTTTTAACGAAAACGGATTCTATTGAAGTATACCGATTTTTTACCGGAAAAAAGGAAAACTAGACGGTTGGGTTAGGTCGATAGAAACGTCCTGTGTACGGTACATGCCATGCGGTGGCACACATTTGCCTTGTTCCTGGTGGTACGTAGCTGTTGGAAGCCCTGGCAGGAAGGCAGTGAGAGTATATGCCGGCCGATTACCTTGAAGGAAAGAAGGTGGAACGGGGAGGCGGCGATCGCGGAAGCGTGCGTGAGCGGAGCGCATTTATTGTCGGCGTAAAGTAAAATTACCGCTGTAAGTGCTGTTACCGCAGAAGCAACACCGACCTGCCGCCACCTTCCTCCACCATCTTTCCGTTCTCGCGTCGTCTCCTCCGCATTCTTAGCTTCCGCCTCACCTTTACCAATACGTACGAAATATAAAATTCTCTTCGATTCGGCACGACCATCTGAAATGGAACCATTTTCGGTATCCTCCGTGGCGAACATGTAACGGTACCGGTTCCGAAGTATAACAACTCCTTCGCCATCTGTCTTGTCGCTCCTCGGCGAACGGAGCAGTGGCAGGAAAGTGCAGGACAAGCGATTTCACCACAAAATTTGCAGGCGAGCACGCGGGATGAAAAAGCTCCATCATGCACCCTGGGGCTGAGTAGAAGGGGCGAATATTGCACGCCCAGTTAATTATGCAATTTATATACACGAGCTACAATATCCTTAATGCGTTTTTAAAGCAACGCGCCCGGCCTCTTGTTTACCCAAGCCGGCGGCTGAAATATTTATGGCGGAAATTTCGATGTGCCCGTCACTTATTTTATCATGAAAATATTCCCTAGCTGCTCGAGTGCTGCTATCACGGGTAGATGGTGTCATACTTCCTCTTGCCGATCTACCCGGTTCAGGGATTTCCAACCCCTCTGGTACCGCCCGTCCCTCCCTCCTTACAATCTTCCATAGCAAAAACGTAGAGCCATATCCTGATATATATATATAGTAAGGAATGAAAGATATGAGGAATAAGGAACCCAAGAGACTCGGAGTAGAGACGACTGACTCTCTTGAACATTCTCTGCTATGCCTTTTTGTAAAAGCATCGGTACAAGAGTGAACAGAAGGATTTATCGGGAGAGAAGGCGAGCACGCGAGAGAGCCGTGTGTAGCGTGTCTGGTTTGGCAGAGCTTTGAACCTCCAAATCGCACGCGACCGCCTTTACCCCCGACGGGAACGGTACTCGCTGGATCGTGAATAACGAAAAACGCATCGCACCCGTGAGATTGCTCGCGGTGAGATAGGAAGCAAGCGCGAGCGCGCGAGAGGGACGATCCAGGCGATAACGGGGCTGGTTTCACGATCGTGCAAGTTACGGCGGCATGCACGCGCGATCGAGGCTCCTTTTGCTGAAATAAGACGACTGCCGGCTCTGTGTAGCCTGTGAGTTCCGCTGACCCAGCCAGATTTGCGAGTTGCTCAGACGCGATCGCGTGGGCGCTTTCCCGTTTTACATTTCCCTATAGCGCGAGTCGACTGTTACTCTTATCACATGATACGAGCTCACCTATACCATGCAACCTCTGCCCCCCTCCAACCAACCCAACCCGTCGCCCTACGCGAACCAATTCTCTGTCTCCCATTCTCGCTGTTCCTGTCGTATGCGAGGAACCCGTTCGCGCCATCTCCTCCAACTGTGCCGGTGAGTTCGACGAGTTCGTTAAATAGCCCGAGGCAGGCTTCCCTGTTATTCGAAACTCACCGAGGGTGGCTTCTCACACTTTCTCGAAATTTCGCTTTCTTGGCACGAGTCCTCTTGTCAAACACGCGGGATTGCCTACGCCGATATCGAGCCCGAGATTCTTCTCTGATCAGTTGCGGTCTGACTATCATGTTCTTGTTTGCCTTTTTCATGAGACTCATCGGAATCCCACCGAGTTCAAAAGTTTCACGCCCTTCGTCGAGAAATCTTAAATTATCTTTATATAAATCTGATACCGTCTATGGAAATCGAAGGAAGTGTCTGGGCTAACGAGAAGAATTCGTTCTGATCTCATAAATCGAAGCTATCTTTCGAGCGGCGTGGAGCTGCCGGGCGCTAATTAACACGCAATGTCACCGGACAACAACAATCCTCGTAGGATCATCCTGAGCAGCGTGCCACTAGGGGACTACAATACACCAGGGTCTCAGTGATTTAATTTAATTACTGATTTCTTAAATCTCCGCCCTTATCTGCGGTGAGATATCCTCCCACGATATTCCTCGGGGCCTCGTTACAGTGGGCGAAGGAGCGTCAACGCGCGCGAGACCGAAGGAGACGGAATCTAAACGAGCCTGTTACCAATTCCTTTCCTTAATTACCGCGCGCAATTATACTGCTCGAAGCGAGCCGTATACCGGCAAACACACACGCGCACCACTGTCTCCACATACGCGCATTCAAACATGCACCCACACTGTGCCATTAAAATAAGGAGCACAAAGTGTTCAGCAATTACTCGGCTGCTAATGGTTGCTGTTCGCAGAGGCGAACCGTACGAGACAATAAATATTTGCGCGTTATCCTTACGGAAATTACGAAACCGCGAAAGGTGGAGGATGCTGTCGGTTTCGCTCTACTCGACTTCTCGGCATGGGGAAGTACTATGTGAATCCAATTTCGATCGCATAACGAGAGCGTCGGCTCGGTGCGCTTTCCGGGCAGAGAGTCAATGACCAGTAGCGCAGCAGAAACCCTTTTCACGGCGAAGGAACGACGGAGGCCTTCGAAATGCTCAGGGAGTGGAGAAATGTGGGCGGATAGTGAAGAAGGTGAAAAAAGTGAGTGAAGAGTGTGAGACTTTTGGTTGGTTTCTGTAATTTTGGGCGAGCGAGCCAGCCAGCCAGCCAGGGAACCGATGCGATGCAAAGCTGGCTCGCCGTCGGAAGATGGATGTGTTCTTTTTGGTGCGAGAGGGCGGCTGCTCGTTCTCGCTCGCTTCCTCGCTCCGGCACTTTGATGCAAGAGAGCCCCCGGTAGCAGGAGGCAGCTACCTCAGAGAGAGGGTCCATTAGCGGAGCCATTTGAATATTTGCAAAGCGCGCGAACTGGGCGCCGAGGTTAAAAAGATGTGTAATATACCGGGACGAGAGAAGAGGAATGGGATCCTACCAGCTAGCGCGCTAACCCATTCTGCTCGTCTCGCCTGAAACTGTCGCGCATTTCTGGACCGAGTGGCGATGGGGTCGAGAGGAGACTACGTCGGAGTAACGGGACTATCTCGGCCAGAGTCACTTAAAACTTCAGCTACTGCCATCAACCCCTTCGCACTGCCTAGTGTTTCCGTGGCAGAGCGACCTATACTCGAGACCTCTGACTTCTATAAAGCACGAAAGAACGATTACCTCGACCTATTGCTAACTGAAATTACCCAGTTTTATTATTCTTTTTTAAATTGCCAGACGCTTACGGCCAATCAAGCTTGAATAGTATTACGCGATAGAATAATCGCGTAGACAATGTTTATACCTGATAGAGAGCAAGATACCGACAAAGAGAATCCAAGTATTCCGACAGACCGACAGAATCATCGAAGTGGTTAGTCACGCTGCTTGCACAGGCTAAAATTCTCTGCCTTCGTCAGTTCTTTCGAGTACCATTCGTGTGCCGTCTTATCGTTCAGTAATTCGGCCGGCTTTAATTACACTCCGGCAGCCTAGCAACCGGCCTGATTGGAGGAAAATTTCGCGTTTGAACCTCGTCAGTGGAAAACCGATTGAATCGACGGACTTATCGACCTCCTGGTCGTTCTAGTACTTGGAAGAACTGGTTAGGAAAGACTCGAAATAAAACGCCCTGGACGCTGTTTCATTTAGTTCCTACTAAATGAAATCAGATGAGGTATCTGGCAGGATTGTCTGTGACAGAAGTCGCTCCCGAAGTTCGGCGTCTCTTGTAATCCGCCGCGTGGAGGCTGCTGTCTCCCGGAAGTGATTCTCTCGTCGCGTTGCAGCTCTGCCGGGCATCTGACTCTGGTTCGTCCTGGCTGGACACCCGGTGATTTGCAATTCGCGACACCGACGCTGCTTTAGTCGGACAGGTGTTACCGCAGAAAAGCGGCGTGCCATGCAATTTAACGCCATTAGAAGAGAGCCTTTAAGCTGACCGGACATTATTTCACGCCTCGAACTAATACGTTAGCTCTATTTATGCTGCCGTATTACCGATAATTTCATTAGCATATTCAACGAAGAACGAACTAGCCACGGCAGCAAGGCAATTTCATTTCAGAGTGCCTGAATTTTTTTCGTAGGATTGACTTTAATTAGTTATTTTAGATCTAAAAGTTATTGGACCGGATTGAGGTCTCCCGTACAACGATTTCGCTCTATTTATAGCGCGTTCATTATATTTTATGAGCTTCGACCCATTTAAAATAATTATCTGACTACCAACAGTAGCTTACGACGATGCGGTGAATATTGGAATAGCCCGAGTTTTTCTACTATGAATTCAGATGCACGGTCACTTGCAGTACTACGAATATAAGTGGTTTAGCATATACATTTACACCCACATTGTCAGTCCATCCATGTGAGTGGTAAATAACAGATGTGCATTGATGTTTGATTATTTACGAGAAACCACCTGGAAGGCATGCACGGCGCATAAAGAACATGCCCTATTGAACCGGCTGGAGCCTACACAATGAAAGGCTACAAGCTACAGGCCAGCCATGAAGTAGACCCTATTCTTTTAATTCGGCCACTTGACCGGAGCCGTTCCTCCACGCGAAAGGCTGCCGGGCACTTAAGGGTTTGATCCAATTTCTAAGAGGGAATCGAATCGATGGCGGTGGCCCAAAACCGGCGGAACGTCGGCTGCTCTTTATCAAAAGGCTTTTACAAGTCGATCACCTATGTATAGTCTCTGAGAAGGTGGTTGGCGCACCTGCGCAACTCGATCAAGGTGTCTACAATATTTACGTTAGCACAAATGTGCGAAGCTTGTGTTCGCATTCAGTCGGTTGCTGGATGAACGGCTGACTCAAAGAAAAAGAGAGTGGTGTGGAGTAAGGGTGGCAGCGGGGAAATAGAGACGAGCGAGAGTCCCGTAACGAGGCGCCGGACTTTGGTTAAGGCCTGCGGCTGCGGAAACGCCGGCTCACTAGCGTGTCTCCTCCGCCCGCTTGCTTTTTCCACCTTTATCCTGGCAGCCTTCTTGCCCGAGAGCTCTTCTTCCTCTCGTTGCCCTTATCGCCTTCTTTTCTGTTTCACCAGGCTCTAACGGTCCGGCTATCGAGACAGACGCTCGCCCAAGAAGTGACTCGCCACGAGAGAAACGGAGAAAGAAAGAGAGTGTGAGAGGGACACTTCGACAGGTACACTCTCAACGCGCTCCCATCGATTTGCTATGGAATATCGGAGAGCTCGACCGCGAATTACAGGGCCGAGCAATGTCTTTCCCGATAGTGGATGCTGTAAAGCGCGCCCTGCTGTGGTGGTTTAATTTTCCGCGAGCATTTACAAATAAATTACGGCAGCTTTTTCGTGCGCGCGCGCGTTCGCTCCCTGCCGACCGCGTGTCCCAGGTCGCAGCGACCGTCCACCAGCCAACGTGCGCCGTCGTCGTATTTAATGAACTTTTTGCGATATCGCGTATCTTTCATGCCCGCTTTTTCCTCCCTGCTTTAATTTCACGCCCTAATGTGCGACTTTTTGCACTGCCAGCCACGCCTGCCCGGCTCTGACCGAGAACCGTCGGGCATTAATCACCTTTAATTAATAGTGCGCTGATACAAAGCGAGTGTTAGCAAAGAACTGCTAGGACACGCTTTTGTTCCCGGAGGATTATCTGCGGCTTGTACGACGTAGCACGTGTGTGTCTTTCTTGGTATGATAGAGGATAGAGCAAAAAACCAGTGACTTTGTAAAGCAATTTATAATCAGAAAACTCTTTGGTTCGCCCTGTACTGTATCTTCACGTCTTAATCTAATGTTCTACGACTTAATCGCAGTCTCAGAATCTTAAATCTTCTTAATTCTTCCTGTTTCCGGCCGACGATTGTAGATACGTACATGGATTGGGACCTTTTTAATTAGTTTCCGCTCGCGTCTTTTGCAATGGCATTCGCGCGCTACTTTGCCGCGTCACTCTCCCAAAATATCTGAGTATTACACGGTCCTTAATCACGATAGTAACGACCCCGGATATATAAAACGGCTGAAAGCATCGGCCTTTAAAATTGGCTAATTTAGATTCTGCATGCGAGTGTTGAAATGAGTGGTACATGCTCGGGTAATTATTTAATTAACAGCATCCGCGTACGATGAAGTCTAATAAGCTGTCGTCTGTCCTCTTCAACACGACTCCGCCCTTCCTGATTTCGAACTGTTCATTTTTTATCGTTTCCGCAGCGCGGTACAGTGGTCCAATTAGAGAGTAGACCTAAGGAAGAAGAAGCTCAATATTTTTCTGAAATTCAAGGAGCACTATCAGGCTCCTTGATAATATAATTCCTCACATCTCACATTGTCGCGGGAGAAAACGCGGTGAGCTAATATTGTTGCCGAGACTTCGTTTTGCTTTCCGACTTTCTTTTCTTCTCAAACAAATACGGCAGTCTCGAAGTTAGTTCGGCGTCGAATAATTAGTTTCCTCAAGACTTGAGTCCATCTTCGCAGCAGCGATCCAATTAGTAAAGTATAACGGGAGGAGCGGGCGGGGTTAGTACTCTTATTAATTTCTCCTCTGATTTCGTTGCATTCTTCGGATCGCTCCGCCTTGGCCGGACTTTCAGAATGATCGCACAAGAGTTCGTCGCATACTTTTTCTCTGTTCGGTGCACGGCCGATCAACGATTTCGGGGAAGCAGATGCGGGACGGACCGTTCACCAGCCAATGTACCGTTTCCTGGCGGGGCTTGGACCGTTTCCTGGCTGCGCAGTATCTGCGATCACTGTCCGGCCCCATGGACCCCTTAGGGGGGAAGTGGCGTAGCAACCAATTATTTTTAAAGGAGGTGTAACCCTCCATCTCGAGCGACTTTAATTCGTCTCTCCAACCTCCCTCTTAGCTCGGAGGAAGGTAATGTCTATAATTACGAGACCTCTTTATATACGTCATCTGGGGATTTGGCGGGCGGTAAGGAACCCCAGACCCCCAGAGTAAACACGTGTCGTACGAGAAGCCGACCTTCGTACGCGTCTTCAACCAAAGATCTTCCTCTTACTTCCCACAATCGTCTCATCCCAATCTTCCTTCCGAGTGCACTCAATGAAAATTCGATGCCATAAAACTCATCGTAAAAACAGTCTTGCGGTCGTCATTATCGAAGGAGGTACAAAGAGCAGTGGTGGGATTGATGATTTGAGGATCAGTGGTGTTCTGTGGAGGTCGAGATTACAGGTCTTTTTCGGGAGGGTCTTACGTTTGCTTGTCGATGAAGCGGACTAAATCTGACACCCTGAATCGCTCGATGAGACTCTGTCCCGCCTGACAGGCCTTTCTTTTCCATGGGGACTAAAAAGTGCGGAGTTCCCGGTACTCGGCAGAGGTAGGTAGAAGCAGGCAGAGGCAGGCAGCGGCGTACGGAGGTAACCGTTAATCTTTCCGAGGGCGCTCAGGAGAGGGACCGAAGTCCCACGCACATGTCGGAGGGAATTGAGCAATCCAATGCCGCGCTCGTGAACCATTCTGCCTTACACCGTTAACCACCAAGAAGGCAAGCACCGAGAAACGATTGCATAAGAATCTACCTGTACGTACGCATCTCTCTGCCTCTCTTTTCTCTTGTTCCATTCTTCTTGCTTCCCTCACGCCTGATTTACCCTAGGCGATCTGCTGTTCTCAACACTCCACTCGCAGCTATTAGCTAGTTTTCTTTTTCTATGGCATCGAGTGGTGGTCACGAGTTGGCGACGGAAGAAGATGACCCGTGTGCTATTCAGATATTCATTACTTTCCGCGGTCAGCGAAAATCAGCGTCATTTCCACCGAGGGAGAAAGCACCGGGATGAGCGAACGACCCTCGCGAATGAATTCCTCGTGGATGGTAATAGCGGGCTCGTAATTGTGGTCTTCAATCACGACACCTCGCACTCTCGTGCGTGGATTCCCCTGTGCACCACGGAATCATTCGGATTAATGGCTACATCGCCGCCAGGACATCGCTGGCGTGCGAACTTCGGCCGGGAATGCCTTTAGTCACCTTTTTTAATGTCGTTTCAGATCGTTGCGCCCCCTCGGTAAATGACACGTACATAAGCGATGTTATTAATGAGCCGCGCTCTCTCTTTCTTGGCCCGCAATTAGTCGGTAAGAGTTACGTGCTAGTTGAAAGGAGCCCGCGCTGTCATTCAACAATCGAGAGCTTCTATTTCTCTTGGGATCACAGTGATGCCTTATAAATGAGCTCTTGCCGAGCGATCTTTCTCCTTATGTCTGTCATTTTTTCTGAACTACAACTCGGATACAGATCGACCAGGATTATGTTCGCATCATCATTTTCCTGTTACAAGTATCGTTGCATCCATTAATTTCCTAATGATCCTACAGAGTCAAGAACTCGTCGGTTATGAAGTTGGCCAGTAGATTAGGTCGTTCCTACGCAGACTCCTCAAGCTAGTTCCCTATAATCCTGATCACTTAAGGCTCTTAAGAACCCACGTATCTAACTCGTCGGATGAAGGCAATAATACTTTGAACCGTGACTGCTTGTGAAACTGTGAAGTTCGAAATGATTGAACTGTAAACGATTGGAGGAAAAGTCGAGGAACCAAGGATCGATCTTGTTTCCGGGAAGGACGCGTATACTCACTTGGCCGGTTCGCCACCTACGATCCATGCGTGCTAACGGTGCCAAGTGCAATTAATTTCGCCCGTCCACGTGGCACACCCATTCTAGCCCGAAGTCTTCAATTACAGTGCTGAGGTAGGTAAGGGCGGTCGGTACGATCGTATGAGCAAACAGAGCGAGAAAGGGAGAGGCAAGACTAGAGCGAGACAGAGATTTGCGCAAAAAGGCGCCGCTCAAGAGGCGCGCGCTCGTGCGCTACGATGCTTCGTTGCGGATACGTTCCGCTCTCCGGTGTAAAACGGATGTTCACCTCTGAGAGCGCATAATTTTTCTGCTGAACTGACAGTGAACGATGGAGAGGGACAGGGGGCGGTGGGGGATGGTCGGAGGGTAGAATGAACGAGAGAGAGAGAGAGAGAGAGAGAGAGAGAGAGAGAGAGAGGGGAGTGGGAGGGGAGGGGGGAAGTGCAGAAGAAAGAAAGGAGGAAAGACTGCAGGCGGTCGCGGGACGCTGCCGTTCTGGTAAGGAGAAGCTTGACGAGGTAAGGTACGAGGGAATCGCGAGAAGTCTGTCGGAGACGGAGACGGAGAGGAGACAAAAGAATAGGGAGGAGAAGGAAGCCTGATGGAAGATGGTTCGCGCTTCCATGAGAGCGGGCAGACTTCGGGCGCACGGCTAGGTGTACCCAGGGGGCTATTAACCGTTAACAAACAATGATCTAGAAGCGGAAGTGGCTGCGCTCTCCCCGCTGTGGGCACATTGCCGTCTTATCAGAATTCCAGTCTAGCCTGGAGACAGGGAGACTAAGAAATCGGGCTGCAGTGGAATGGCCAGACCAAGAGAGACCAAGACAAGGACAAGAAACCCGCAACTGGAAGATAAGGGCGAACAGGTAAAGGGTACAAGGGAATGCGCCCTTTTTCGAGTTACCCTCTAATTGAGCGACTTGTACCGCAGGCATCGCACGCGATCGTATAATTCGAAAATAGATAAGCAGCGGACTCGTGCGATTACCGTGTAACACAAATGGAGCCGGCACTGTGGCTCGATTGTGCCGGGATAATCGGCGCCCCATCCCGCGCGCATTAAGATCTCGTAATGAAATCTTATGCACCACCACGCTACCTAATCGATTTCTACCTATAAAAAAACCCGGAAGGATATCTACACGCATACTACGAGCATTTGATAATCAGGCACATACGCGCATACCGATGGCATGGGTCGGCGTGTAATTATACAATCATATTTCATGGTGAGCCGTAATGAGACCAGTGACATCGTGGACAAGAAGAAGCAGCCCCAGAAGGGAATCGTGATAAGCAAGAGAAAGAGAGAGAATACGAGACGCCGGCTTTCCGTGAGATCGTTGGCTTCTCTCCTTGGCGCAAGGTCATACCACGAACGGGTTCCCATCTGTCCTGGCAGCGTAGCGGCTGGGTTCGCAGCTGGTTATTGGAAAAATGTCGAGGAAGTGGCTACTTATCGTCATAGAGGATGCGAGCTGCCAGTTACTCCGCGGAAAACTATACTGAACTCCTGTGGACACGTGAATACCCACTTTTCTCGCTCGATCTCGAGAAGCGCGGAATCGAAAATCCAAGATGCACGCCGCATCCTTCCAAGGTTCGATTACGAGCAGCTTCTCGTCTTACAGGTCCTCGTGTGGAAAGCACGAATGGACATGGGTCGTCGGTTCTTTTTTTATTAAACACGGAATCCTACGAATTCCAGGGGAGTCGAAAGAGAGTGGAAGGGAGAGAATGTTATTCCGATTTCGCTTGGTGCTCGAACCTTGCGGGTGCGCACGCATATGGTGGTACCGTTATGAGACTGCGCCGGCTGCACGGCTGTAATCCCCTTGGTTCGCTCGTGACGGCTCGCTCTGAGGGTAGAGAGCATCTTTGTTGCGATATCGGCTACGTGTTTTGTAGAAAATCGTGCTAGCTCGAGGTAACACTCTCCGTGCTCATTGTTTCCACGGCTATTGCCAGTAGTAGCGCGCAACGCGGAAGCGCTCGTCTAAGTAGATTTGGGGGATTGCGCGTATTATCCCTGTCGGTTGGTGAGTGAGCTTCTGCGTGCTTCCCACGTAACTTTTGTATTGATAAACCTCTTCTAATGCGGCTATTTCATCATTTAATCTAATGTAAAGTGATTGTCTATGTAGTTAGAGTTCATTGCCGCCTCGTTAAGATCGGAACAATAATTGGATTCGGACGAGACGCGAACGAGCGAGAGATCTCACCAATGCGCAGCGGAACGCTCGCGTTAGCGCGAGCCGGCTTAGTTCCCGGACGTTAGCAAATGCGAGCTGGCCGGCTAATGCCTTTTGTCGAATGCAAACGCGGCCCTTTGTGTGCAAATCTCGGCGGGGCCGATGTCCCGGCGGCGATTTATGAAAATAAAAGTTTCACCACTCTCCCGCGGCGCGCACGCGGCGAATCCTTTCCCGATCGTTTACATTCTCGGCTCTGTACTAAAGGTATGTCGGAGCGAAAGCGGCGACGGCGACGTATCTCGAAATAATCGCCCGGAAAATGAAATATGTAAATCTCGGAGAATGCCGACTTGATCTCACATTAGAATCTCATTGTTACCATTTGCTCCTACTTTAATATCGTCAACGCCTTCCTTTGCGTATTTGCAAATTGTTACTGTTGATGCCAACACCTGTCATAGAGCCCCCCACGACACCACCATTTGGCACGCGCTGGCGTCAACGCGACACCCGTGTCCAACGCTGATGTCAACTAATTAAAAGGTAAAAATGAGAAAAGTGTAGCGAGCGCGCTCCCAGCTATGAATCACGAGGAACGTAATTAAGGCCGTGATCCAAATGCGAGTGGCAATCACGGGGACCGGAAAAGGGCCTAAGCTTTAGACTCACGCCCTGCCATAATCTTTCAATTTTACTGCCGCAGGCGTGGCCTATAAATCATGCTTTCTGCGGGAGCATTTGAAAAATCTGCACTCAATCAGCCAGCAAATTGCACTGCGGCCGGACACGCCAACCGGCGTGCGGGGATCATCCCAATCGGAAGACGATCGCCTATCGTTGATGACGCGTGACGCCATAATTTGCGGGGGCCGCGACAACGTATTGACACGCGTATATCATTACCGTTTTAATTGACACGTTAATTTTGCATCGGCTTATCCCGATCTTAATTGCGGCGGGGAAAAATTCTGTCGCGTAAAACTGAACGAACGCGACGAGCTAGCTAACTAGTTCCGCAATAGGAGCATCCTAGCCTAAGGGATGTTATTCGATTCGATCGAGCAGTACCCGCACTAATGTATGCAAGCCTAGTAGGCGTACGTTAGTAAGATTCTTAAAAAAAGTCTCTTGTCAGACATTGATTACGCTTGGCCGGTGCCTCCTGCCCTCCGGGATCAGCCTTTATCTCAAGAGAAACTAGTTCAATTACTCATAACTAGTTCAATTACTCAAAACTGCCGAAAGAGGATGCCGTCCGCGCGCGTGCACCCGCCCGAGGATCATTTCGCTAACTTTGCGTTGGTAGTTATCCAGTAGGTACATCAGTAACTAAGCGCAGTGACGGAAGTTCCCTGATAGTCCGAGCTACCTGAGAGAGCTGAGGATTCATTGTAAATATGGGATCGATATGGCCGTGTTATCCGATCGGCCCTTCAACTTTCTATTGCAGCGCACGATCGAGCTATCAAGCCCAAAGGGAAATGGCATAGCTTGTTAAGGCGAGATCCTCGACTAAATTAATGATAACTTATCCCGAGCAAGCGGCCGCGCCGTGAATGGATGGTCGATCGCTCGGAAGACTAATGCTGATTTCAAGTGTCTCGACGCAAATGAAACCCTGATGACTTCAGTTGGCGCACGTCGTACCGCGGCGTGCTTTTTCCAGGGGTCAGCCGCATTACGTGTGGAAAGGCTAGCTGACTTGGCTTGCTTGGAAGATGATGTGACTTGCGGGGAGAGTGATACTCGGACTCGTTAGTTTCTCGTTTCAACCAGCTAACATACTCCTGTGGAATAGTCGCCGGCTTACGGGATCGCCGAGGTCGCCTCGGGTTTGCATCCGGTCAAGGACGATAAGATTGATTTCAGCAGGGCTTTTAAGACATGATGGCAAAGAGTTGGCAGTGCCAGCCGGGGGAAACTAGCCTCGTTACTAATCTGCGTGTGCTTGTTAGTGGCTGCGCTAATGTTCCTTAGTATCCTGACTGTACTGAATAGGTTGCTCGCGTGAGAAAGAGAGCCGCTCGCATTAAGGCTAGCTGCTCGTTAATATTTTATTGATACGGAACGCGCATTCGAGCTAATCCAACAGCGGCCTTCCCGTACACCACTATGATGAAGATTCATTGCTCGCCGTGAGGCCGTAAAATCTGCCGATTGTTAAGTGACCGGGAGCGAGCTACTTCCCGGCAGATATCGTCTTGAGAAAGAGCCGTGATAAAAATGGAACCTCTTGACAAAACATCGGGTCTCCAACGAGTAATTTGCACCGGTGGTTAACTATCTCGCCCAGCTTCCACTTTCCGCTGAGAAACTTCTCCGATAACCTGTTACTCCAAGACACGGCACTCACACATGCACATATACCACGAGAAATCTTCGTCCCGCTTGCTCAGTCGCCCCGATCGATTACGTCATTCGCAAGCTCGGATGACTCTTGCACTTGACGCTCGTAAACTTGGGGAAATTCGCTCGCACGCAACTGATCCTACGAGAGAAGCCTTGCCGTCATCCTCGGTCACATCCGCTTCGATGCAGCAGGCTTTCGTGCTTTTCCGTTGGCGAAATAGTTTCGCCAGCTAGTCGCGATGGCAAACTGATACGATGCTCGAGGACTCGTAGGCACATTCGTCTAACGGCAGATGAGCTCCGGAATGCACGGTCTTTCTGAGATCACAGCGAGTCGTTCGGTCAATTGGCTAAGGAACCAGAGCGAGACTATCGGTTCGTAAACGTTTACGCTTTTCCGCCTCCTTTTCAGGGTCAATGACGTTTGTCCGGACACAGAAATACTGCTACTGATTCGTGATTGAAAGTATTGAGCTCACCTCCATCGCGGAGAAGTGTGACAAGAAACTAACTGTCTTCACCACAACACTCGATTAAGCACGTAAGGTGCAGTGCGGGATGATTTTTCCAGCGAGTGAACGACGTCGAAATTGATCAACCCCTTAAACGCTTCCTGGCTGCGACGTCGAAAGCGGAAAGTACTTCCTGCGAGTAGTTTATGATCATTTCGTTAGGGAGTTACACGGGTTGTTAACCATTAAGAGGAACAGCATTGCGTTCGATAAGTCGGACGAGCTTCATCGATAACCTGTTATCCCGAGATGGTGCAGCGGAAGCAGCCGCTTACTTTACGTTTCCGCCCTCGCTCGATTAACCCCAGAATCCCCAGCTGCACTTGCACGACTTTGATATCACGCACGCACGAGGACAGTGTTAGTAGAATAGCTAGGGGAATGGGTCCTCGGCGATGGGTCCGAGCGATGTGTCCCGCTGGTAGTGCGTCGTTCCACTCTGAAAACTGTCGAACGGTACCGAGGCAGCAATTACGCGTGACGGCAGACTTCACTGATAACGTGGCAAGCGATAACATCGATAACGCTCGATATTCGTGATGTTTTTTCACAAGTGTGCTCGATTAGCGAGCGATTCACGTGTCAGTGGCAGTGATCGCTCTGTCGAGCAACCAGTCCCAGGACGCTTTTCCAAAGAACCGAGCGAAGACGAAGCGATTAATTCGGGCATCCTTTGAGCATCTTGCTAGGCTATCGAGGATGGCTTTAAGTAATCAATATCGGCGTAGAAACGCCGGGACAGGCGAGAGGGAATCTCATTACCCCTCGCTTCCAGTGCCATTGTGCCACCGAACTTCATTATCCGGACTAATTATTTCAGAGTTGCTCGAACTGCTCGCCACAATGTAATGGCGGAGGAAACGATCTTAGTACTGCGGGAGTACTGTGTAGATAGAGTGGCGAGCAGAATGAAACGGGCGAAGGCGAAGGCGAAGGCGAAGGCGAAAGCGAAGGCGAAGACGAAGGCGAAGGAGAAAGAGACGGAATAAGCGGCGCGCTGGAGAGAAGATCGCACAGTGGGCATAATATCGCTCGGTGGAAGAGTCCCCCCTGCCTTTGTTGCCATTCATTAAGGTAATTACAGAAACCGATTTTCCCGCGAACGACTTGGCGGAAGTAAGAATTGAATAGTGGGCGCGCGGCTATATGCTCGCCGTAGCGGCACTGGCCGCTCTTATACTCCGGCATCCACGAGTATTCCACTGTGCTTCACTTGTTGAAATAGCGCGCCGCTGCCGCCGCACCGTACGCGGCACGCACTTCGTGGAAGACGGTGACATGCTCACTGCTAACTACAACAACGGACAATTGCGCTGATTCACTATTGGAACTTGTCACACTGCACTTTACGGCGGACTCTAATATTTCTTGCACTACTGGCATTCGTCGGAGTACAGTTTCTTGTTTCATGCAGTCCGGTAATTCCTGCCTGTGGTTCTAACAATTGCTTTTTGGACAAAGATGATGCTAGAGGATGATTTTGAGAGAGAACGGAGTATCATTGGCGTAGAGATTAATTGGAGTGGAACATGAGAGGGAATATCAGAGTAACTGGGATATCAGTGCGGCCAGCCGTGGGATCGTGGAATTCAATGCACCAGAGGCTTGAATGTCTAAAGGGGCCGAGATTGATTCGATTCGTTCCTTAGGAAGGACGATCTATCTAATAGGGCGGCAAGGCAGCAGAGGAGCCGATCTCGCCGAGGTAAGCACAATGGACAGTGCGCGCGCGATCCAGCTTGGCAGTGGCCGCTGGTTATCTCGCTGCCATACACACGCGCTTTGATTCCGCATCCCGATCAATTATTACCATGCCACACGGAAGTCCGGAATTTCTCTCGAGTGGTCGAAAGCACCGGGACGGAAAATTGTTTTCCCGCGATCCGCGCTACGTTACGCCGTCGGGGCTATAAGCGTCGCGCGGATGGAACTTTATCGATTTCATCGAGAGAACACAACGAGAGAGCATCGGCCGAGAGGGCGAGCGGCGGACCACTATATGCTCCGAGGTACTAGCGGCTGGCGCACAGCCGTCCTGCGCGTCGGCGAGACGTGAAAACGTGAAATGGAAAAACTCGAGCTGCCCGCCATCGGAATTTCGCGTTTAATTGGAAAAGGGGAGCGGAACTTCTGAAGAGGATCCGATCCGACATTCTCGGCTGTCCCTCGATATCCCGATTCCTCTCCTCGGAGCCACGTTATAGCGACAGGGCAGAAGGAAGCGTGAGGAGGTCCTTAAAGCGCGGAGAATCCACGGAGGAGCGCCTGCCCTGACACCGCTCCCACGGGAATTTCCAATTCACACTCCTTTGAGCGCTGAGAGCCTGATAAATCGCGGTTCGTTTTTGCTCGCACTGCCTACTACTTCCCCGGCCTCCTTGCCTACGCTATGCCGAAGACGACGACTACAACGAAGACGCCGAGTAACTCGAGTCGCGGGAATACTTCTCTCAAGCACCAAGCGGAACCCCCTCGGTCGATCTTCGATCGGAATTAAAATTCTCCCTCGAGTCTTGGTATCGCGCTCCCCTCGCCAGAGATCTTTCATTCATGTCGAAATCGCAATCACCCGTTTCACTTTCCCTACTTAGATTCGTATGCTTGACGATAAGAGACGTTGGGGCAGAATGCTCCAGGAGCAAGACAATACAACACCAAAAGTGGGCTTGATTCAAAAATACCCTGCTTCCGGGTCAAGGGATTCCAGGATCCTCTGGTCCAGAAGCAGCCAGGCTTTCTCTCTCTCTCTTTTTCTTGCCAAGAACCCTGATACCCCGTTCCGAGTCTTCCGGATTTGCATTGGTGACGTACCTGGTTGGTCGACGTTATTCCGCTCGTTCTCGACGGTACACCAGCGTAAATCTTGGACTGGTCCTGGTGGATCTCGCATGCAGGATAAGGCCCTCTCGTAGCACTCGAGGAAGCGCTCGGATCTCCCGGTCTCTCTTGCCCTTTCGTTTCCTGTCTTTCGCTCGCCCGTTCGCTCGCGTGCCCTTGGACTTGAGCCCCGTTCACGGCCACAACCAACACAGAAATGCTGGGATTGCAAGGCGTGCGGCCACTTTTCCTGCCGGTACCACCAGGTGGGGGGATGTGCCCGGTTGCTGTTGGCAGGTGGAATGCTCAACATCACCGCAACGTACTCACGAATTATTAGTGCGACGGTACTCTCTTTCGCCCCCTCCTTCTCCCTCTTCTTCGCCATCACCACCACCACCACCACCACCACCACCACCACCACCACCAGCACCCCTCTCCCTCCCCCCGGCTCTTTCTCCTTCGAGATATCCCCCCTTGGCTCTCCTCTCCTTTGCCCCCCTTGAAAATGGGGAGGAAGGTGAGATTGTGATGCCACCATAGCACGGTAGAGGGGCACCTCGATTTACCTGGCAGGTGGGGATACATCGAGGGAGGAAGGACCCCGGATGATTCGGAGGATTCCACCTGCGATTTCCAAGTACATTCACCGGTCCCCTCTCGGCGCTTCCGCGATTTCGCGGGATGAACCTTTCGGAGTTCTGACCTTACGCCGACCGTGCGGCTATTAGGGTCTCTGGACGGAGAACATTTGCGGCGCTGTTCGCCGAACGAGCTACTTCAGAATGACCACGTAAATGAGGCGACTACGTTCGCTTTAATTAGTGCCGAGTGGTTGGAACTGACATGATATCGTGGATTCGTATGCGTTCACTATTACAGCTAGAACCGACGAGTTTTCACTGGTTTCATCCTTCATATTGAAATTGAGACAGAGCTCGTGCGAGATACGCGTGATTCTGTGGGAACGCCTGCGGTGACAATTATTGCCTGGCGATGCTGTATTGAATGATTGATATATGATGCACTCGAAGCTCCCAGCGACTTCGAAATCATAATGCACTGTTGTGGTATCGACATCGACGTTCACTGCGGTCATTGTGCAGCATACTGGAATTTCAGATGCACGCTATCTATATCGTTCATTCCATTTAAAGATTAGAGCTTAGAATTGGAATTTTAAATACTAGCGATATAGCAAGAAATTCGTCCGGAACCTTTAAGATGGCGGATGTTTTTCTATTCCACTCTTAATTTCATTGCGGCGTGCGAGTGGGATCGCGAGAGCGGCGAGGATGAGCCGAGCATTATTAGCGATGCAAAATAATGGCCTAAACGGTGGTCAGCGAACGCGATCCCGTTTCTTAGGGCTCCTGCCGCTCGCCGCGGTGAACGGAGCGCATTAAAATGTAGTAAAAGCGGATGCCATAAATCTCGCGCGGTAGTTCGCGCTACATTGCGCTCGGTTACGTTACGTTAGCGCGCATTCGAGTCAAGGTGAAGTCGCCGGGACGAGCTTGCCGGTGATCTCGTTACGAGTAACCCGTTCGCAAGCTCTCTCTCCTCTGCGCCCATAATGTCTCACGGGATCTGGTTGCCGTGTGGGGCGCACTGACTCACGGCTGCCACTCCGAAGATCCAACGCCGATAGCCTGTAACTTACTGTACAGCTTGTTGTCCGCAGACAACTCTTCGAGGACCGAAGCGTCTTCGCACGGCTTAATAGCCCGGCCGACTGTCATAGGATTGCCTGAGACTGGGTGAGTGAGTAAGTGGAGCAATGAGATCGACCCCAGGCGCTGTCATCGTTTTTTGACATTACTATCTTCATTGGCATGGTTTTCGACTGCCACACCACTGCTCGCACCTTCCTAGCCGCGAGAGAAACACTGCGAATTCCCAAGAAACTAGTTTCTTATGTGGCTAGGTTGAGTGTAGTCCTCGCCTAGATCCGGCCCCGGCCCCGGCCCCGGCACCAGCCCCGGCACCAGCCCCGGCATCAGCCGATACACCGGGGCTTTGCATTTTGCAGCGCTCGTAGCGGCAACGCCAACAGCAACTGCAACGTACAAGGCCGAGATTCTAACGGGCATCCTATATCGGCGCGAGGTATTAGCGTATCGAGGAAGTCAGCCTGCTCCAATGAGATCGTTGAGAGCAAATAGCTCTGTGTATCTCGATTAGCACTCGCGTCAACGGCCGCCTGGATAAATAACGAGTTCCATGCACGAGAGGAATTCCCTCGGCTCGCAAGCGGCAACACACCCCTTTGTATCTAACGATACAAAATCTGCTAACATTCTGCCACCGTTTACAGATTGCATTCGGTCTATTCGCAAATAAGTAAAACTTTTGTCGATCGTCAATAGTGTCACCCAAGCAACAGACGAAGTTTCCAGCATCCAACATATTGATTTACTCTCACAGTTTCACGCTTCAAAGCTTTTGCTGCAGATTTCGCAAATTTAATAATCAGAATTTCCACATAAACATCCTTTTCCGTGCTGAGGATTTAATGATTTGTATTATCGATGGGCGCTGCTTTATTGTGCCAGATTTTCCCCGATTATAACGCTACGACGAGCTGGTTACAGAACAGTATTAAATAAGCGGTTACACGCGAATAAAAGCGACGCAAGCTCGAGGAAAAAGCTGCAAAACAATGATCTACGTTATATTTATGACAAGATGAAAATGCGAATGGTCGCGTAATATTAAATAAAAGCAGCATTACATATCCGCACTCTGCTGTTTTCAGTTCGTTGGCGGCAAAATATGAGAAGTAAAGTGGATGTGTCGGATGCAATGAAATTCAGAGACAGGTAAAAGTACTTGCCAGTCGGTCGCAGAACCAGCTGGCTGATAGTGCACGCCCAACGCACTCTTTCTCTCTCTCTTCCCCCTCTCTTTTTCTCTCTTTCTCTCTTTCTCCGTCCGGCCTGTTGGGAGAAAGGGTTAAGTGGCTAAAGCCGTGCGGCAATATTTCTGGAGGTCCGGCTAGTATGTAAATTAATTTGCGTGGGAATCACGCAGTCCTTAAAGTCTTCTTTAAAGGGACGGCGGACGCACAGGAATAACTCGGCGGGTTATTTCTCGCCGAGATTAACATATTCGCCTTGCGCATCCCCGAGGGTGCAAACTGTAGATTGGGAGCCGAGTAAGTGCCGCTCGCGCGCCACTACCGCACGCTCTGGTGCTCGGTGCGAGCTTATATGACCAGCAAGTAGTTATCATCGTGGCCGAGCGGCACGTATATCTGCAGAACGAATCTGTGCAAACGTTCGTTGAGACTGAGCCAGTCAAGTCCCAGCGTAGAGCGCAGTATGGCACAAAGTCTCTCTTCCTCCCTCGTTGGGGCTATCAATGCTTTTCTTTCGGCCGATGGGAAATGAAGAACACACTCTTGGCAAAGGTGCGGGGCCAATTTCAGGCCGATCCTGGAAATGGTTACTACTAGAAATTACAGTGCGCCCGCACGATTGATTGCACGCTGCGCCACGCTGTAAATACATTATATTGACAGCTGTCGAACGCAGCTCGGTTGCCCGATGCGTAATGCCCGGCTGGATCTAACTCCTAATGGCGCTCGACCATTTTCTCAGCATCCGCATAGAGCAGACTTCCTGGCCCATAAGCCACGCGTAATGCGACTGATCTCCTATTCATCATGGTCAGTGCCAGGGACTCCTGCCTTCTCTTCGCCCCAAGTTATTCTTGATTTCTTTATAATCTACGCCCGTCACTACGAGAAAGCGAGCGAACTAGCGAGCAAGCGAGCAAGGCCAGCAATCCACGGATAAGTAGTGTTGCTGTGCCCTGCGATAATAGGGTACACAAGGTACACTGTCATAGAAATGGATTTATTGTGCGTAGACGAGCAGTACTGTCCGGCCGAGTGCATACTCGCCGCGTTACAACCGCGCGTTACTGTAATGGCATAAACGTATGTGCGTGGAGAGGCATGCAATATAATATACACTGTATACGAATGCCTGAGTCGCTTTACATGACCCGCTGCGTGCCGTATAACGACTTCGGATTAGTAGAAGGGGGGGAGAGGCTTGACAAACCCGAAGAAGGAACCTTTTGTAATTTTCATCACTGAGACTCCGGATTTAGGTGGGCTTCAGATTGGAATACGACTTATTAATTTCACCCTGCCAAACTAAGTACAGATAGGAAGTAGTTATTTTGCGAAACGTCATAGTTTGTACAGAATTCACTCGTCAGTTAGATCCGCGCAAAACTCAAAATACCGGTCTCGATGAAGTAAACGAAATTGCGTTCGCATACGTGGGGTACGTACGCTCACATCCATTTCGCAGGAGATGGACGGCTTAAATCTCGAAGCCCCGCTCGTTCGGACGGCCTTTGTAGCTTCGCAGAGCAGCTGCTTACCCTGGCTCTACGATTGGTATATACGTATCTATTTTGCAATTCACGATTTTCCTCGATTTTCTGATACTCGAGCGCGCGAGGGAGCAGTTGATGCACACTCTGCCATTCGAAGACACAATGGCCTTCGCATACATTCTCGGGGATCGAATGGAAAGGGAGTGGACCGTCCCGGATCAGAGCATCCTCCTTTTCCTCGATTCGTGTATGCACCGAGCTTTCCCTCGATGTTTCACTGACGAAAAGCCGGCAGGAAAAAAAGAATTACGCGGGAATGCACTCGGCCCTCTCTCCGCTTCGTGAGAACAACTGACAATGTGATCTGGGGCGTCTAGGCGAAGGGTTCTATGGTTTTGTCTCCAGATCTTGTTAACTTGTCCTACTTTCATTAGGCTGATTTGCGCACAGCATTTCGTCGAACCTTATACAACCAGTGACTTTACTGTGACTTGCAAGCTGCAGAACATTGAATTGTCGAACGATAGTAGAATGCTTTTCGATATCCGCTTTCAGTTTGGATACACAGAGCTGTTTCGAACTTGCTTGCTTTGGATTCGGATTCGTCGGACTGCGGTGATGCTTTTCGTTGACGGTTTCAGTTTCAACTTTTTGTTTTTGGACGTTGCCGGATTCTGTTGGAACTTGTTGGACTGCGACAATGCTTGCCCCTCTTCGGCATGAGTACGGGCGCTTTTGGCGTTGTCAAATTCCGGGCGGCCTAGAGAATTCATGGATTTACACGCGGCGGACGTGGTACACCTTGCCTCTATGATCCGACAAAAAACGGCCGGGCCGTTGCAAAATGGTTTATACCTCGGGCTTTACCGTATACGAACTCGGACTTATCGGTGCTAAAACGCTACTACTGGTCTGAAGGATTTAACTCCTCTGCTGATCATTCTGGGATCATCCTACATAGGATCGCAGTATGTATGACATGGATATACGCATGAATAACGTGGTTCCATGGCTAGAAGTATTGCATAGTAGAACTACGTGCCTAGAATTCGATAGAGGGGAATGTCCAATAATGAATTTATCTAGCTGCATTCTGAAAAGTTTTGTCAAGGTTTATTCAACCATCGAATATATTGCTTTATTGTAAAATTTTGCCGCGGCTAAAAATAGCATCACCAAATTTCTCCGCTTTCTATGTCTCACCAACACAGCGACGAGAAGTAATTGTTCGCTCCTAATTACGGCCCTAACCCGGGTCTAATGAAAGGTGAGAGTAATTCAAGCGTACCCGTAAACAATTTAACAATTTGCTCATCCGAAGCATTGGCGCTCTCGCTCTTTCATCCGTGGCTTTCGACGCGGATCAAGCTCAACGAGCGAGGAGACTGGCGTGTTTATGCAGGCAGTGGACTGGGATTAGCCGGCCGGCCTCGGCTCACTTCCCAGGAACTCGTCACAAAGCTGCTGCTTAAGAGTAATTACACGTTTACTGGCGTTCCCGATAAATTGCAGCACCGCCAGCCGGCAATTTTACGACAGGTGAAAAGCGATTAATGACCGTGTTACGTTGCAGCCTATAAAATGGGCTCCTCTCGCGATCGTTCATTTTCAGAGAACTTTCCTTCCTCGCACCTTTTCTTGGCTATCCTCGCTACCTTGCTCTTTGTGCGGTATATCTTCTGCCAACGTCGGTTTTCATCGAGGTTCACTTTCCACTCGTACGGGAGTTGCGCGCCAATAAAAAGCGGCGTCGATTCTCATTTCCGGCGCAGCCGAGGCGAGGCGGGAAGCAGCGATATTCCGGGCTGCGGCGCCTTCGGCCGCGGTCTTAAAGAAAGTAATCACTTACTCGAGGAAAGAGAAGAGGAGGCCCTATCGGTGAGGGAGAGAGGCGCGAGCTTTGGCGCTCTGTCTCGCGTGCAAGCGCCGCGGCGCGTCTTGCGGCCTAATTGAGTCTGTTTGTAATCCCGCTTATGGATCTTTATGAAAGGGAAGGTTTACAGGCGCACCGTAAGCCGGCCGATCCATCAAGCGCGAGCGCCAGCTAAAGACCTCATCAGTCCCGATGCCAGCGAACACGCTGTCCTCCTGATAAGTCCGCTGTGATAGAGAGAAGGCACTGTAAAGCCGTAGGAGAGACGTTCGAGAGCGCGCGCGCGCCACCAAGAAAAATCCACATAACTTCTATCCCACCGCGCGGTAAGCCGTGCACCACCGTCGAGATATTATCTCGGTGTCGCCGGATTTATCTTAACATCAAGTACCCACCGTGGCGTCGCGCGGTACACTCTGACACGCTCGTACATCCCCCAACGGCGGTGAAAGGGAGTGCGATGGGGCGGCGGGAGGGAGGAGAAAAAAAGTAGCATCCGCCTATTAACGAGCGCGAGTGGGCAAACTACTACCAAGATTTTTCGCGCCTCCGTCGACGACGTCAAGGCGGAGGGTGAGGAGGAGGAGGCGAACGAAGCTCTTCGTTACGGAGTTATGCGTGATATCTCCAAGGCGCCTTATCGTCATCTCGAAGCGTGGTGCGCCGCTTTGAAGAATTTGTGGCTTCCCTCGTATCCTCTCAGTCATTCGAGGTAGCTTGAGAGTTGGGTTACGGCAAATTGACGATGTCCACAGGAGACACGAGAGATCCCTCGGCTCTCCGTGGTCATAGTGAGGTGCGCGCGATAAACTGTCTGGCTCTATTCAATCCTCGTGCGGACAGGCCGGTTAATGCATCTCTTTCGGCTTGGATTCGAGCACCACGCAACCGGCACCCTCGCTAAACATTTCATGGGAAGGGGTGATCGGGTCACGCTGATTTACTGTGCCCGTCCAACGGTGTCCGCCGACTTCCTCGTACCGAACGATCCAAGTGTGAACCGTTATTAACGCAGAGCGCGGGAGTAGGCGCCAACAATAAATAAATTCTTACCAGGCATATCTGCTCGTGCGAATTGAATGCCAATTCTCGAGCGAAGGACTCAGGCAAGATTTGTGCGAGCTAGGAAGCGCACAACCGTAGTGCGGGCGATGCGTCGGCTTGGCGTCGAGGATAATGAACCTAGGGCTCTTCGCCTCTGATAATCCTGACGAAGGCACACTTCCCAAAGAGCAGCGCTTCCTTGAGAGCGCGTTAGCGCCCAGGCACGCGCGCGCGCTCACCGACAGCCAACCCTGGCTTCCCTTGAAAGGAATCTCGCGGATAATCTGAACCCCCTGGTACATTCTTATTCCGTTCCCGCATCAAGCCTCAATGGCTTCGATTTATCACGTGCTTCGTAGGCGAACTACTTGGTCCTGCTGGTGTCCGTCGAAAGAGAGACAGAGAGGGAAGAGCCTGGAGGAGAAAGAGAGAGCACGAAGAAACGAGAGAAGCGAACTCCCGCTCGAAGAAATACGACGGACGTATAGGCACACGCGCGCCTGTATAAGCGCAATATAACGCCGGTATATATCCCGAGGACATAACTCTCAAAAATCTTTCACTATTCTCTCTCTCTCTCTCTCTCTCTCTCTCTCTCTCTCTCGATCTCTCTTTCCTTTGCTCTCTTTCCGTGTCTTCCTTCGTCCTCGCTCGCTTTCTCCATCCGGCTCGTTCACTGTGGTCGCTCGTAACACGAATAAATACCCGTCGTAACCTGCAGGATGCGCAATCGTTTCGCTTTACTGGCGGGGTAATGACAAATCAATTTCCCCGCAAAGATTCGCCAGGGCCCTGAGTACGAAGATGATTGGGTCCTACGAGTGAGCACGAGCGAACATAGGACACGGGTGCTAGGAGCGGCAGGACGATAGTATACTCGCAGGAGCAGCAAGCAGCCCGATAGGGACACCGACGCCGTCCGATATTAGCTCTCAGTGTTGCTCCGGCAAATCGCTCCGAGGGCTACTTCCAGATCGCCCACGCCCTGACCTGCCGCGTGCTCGACTCCTACCTATCGAAACAAATTATGCGACTTGCATATGCCCTTCCTTCTTCCGCCGCCCTATCCCTCTTTCTCATCTCTCTTTCTCTCTATCTCGGCCGTTCACTCGGTACGCGTAGACCCCCGTTGGAAAAGACAGGCTGATGCATGGAACCGGTGCCCAGTGCGAGCTTTTCTTCCACCGATGCCCTCGCGGAAGAGCCCGCTTCCAACCACTCCACCTTGATATTAGAAATTCAAAGTCGCATACACTCCGGTTGGAAGATGCTCCCCGGTCTGACTTCTACCCGCCCGATCAACGATCCACTTCGTTCCACTGGATTTATCCATGGCATCTTCATTACAATCGCATGTATACGCGCTTCACGACGGAATGTCGTAGGTGGACTTCGTTGCTTTTTCTCCCTTGTGATTCTTCTTACTTAATATAGTATTAGTCGTACGTTGGCTGCCAGCTTCTTGCATATTCCCAGCGTCGGGGCACCCCCCGGCTCTGGTATGAAAGTAATTACCAGGGGGTAATGGCGAAGGCAGGTAAGAAATGGTCTGTCATTCGTGCGCGAGGAACATTATTCTTCGAGCAATGAAAATGGAAATTGGGCGAGGGGGAGGATCGGGTAGGCACATATAGCTAAGCGCGTCATTGATGGCAGCCAGATACGCCAGTTGGAACGTCCGCGCTTCCGGAGCTTGATAGGGCGACAATCGTATCTGTAGGACACTTAGCAGTCTCACGGGATGCACGCTGGCCGCGCAGCCAACTACTCGCTAGTAGTTTCATTCTTCGCCTTTGTGCAGTGCAAGTAGCGCCGCGTCACCGTAATTTTTGCGCTCGCCCTGTGACTCGTTGAATATGAATACAGACATTGAATGCAAATCCGATATTTTCGCCTGGTTCTCGTCCCACGAACTTCGGCCGCCACTGCCGCCGCCACCGCCGTCGTCGCCGCCGTTCCCGGCGGCTTTCTCGTGAGATTTCAACCGCCACGGTGTTGCGAGCACCAAGAACTCGACGTCTAACGCGGTAATTGCAGGCCACAAGATTTCAGCGGCCGTAATTGGAGGCAACCCGGGAACGCCAAACACGAAGGAACAATACTACTCGCAAAGATAAGGGCAATCGTGAATCGGAAGAGTCGGTTGAAATCGAAATTGTTTTCTTGTTCTAACTTTGCACAATTGAAATCAATGCTTTATTAATGGGAGTTTAATAATCATGAATCTTGCGTCAGGTACTTTTTAATACAACTGTGGTGTGGGTAGTAATAGTATGGGTCATATGGGAAGCATTGTGCAGTGGATGGTGTAACTACAAACTACACCTGTGGAACCTAGAATTTGCTAGAATCACCAAGTGAATGCCTGTAACATAAAAATCGTGGAAGGACCACACACAGGTAAATGGCAGCTGATTCAAGAGGACCGTTGAAAGACGACGGTCAGTGAGAAAAAAGTGCACAAGCAGCTTTCAACGAGATTGCTCATGCCCTTTAACCCATTAGTCACAGGCGTCCAAAGCGGTCCAGACGGGCGGGTTATAAAGGCTGTAGACTGGTTTCGGCGCCGGCAGTAGCACCAACTCAAGAAGCCTACACCGGCATAACGGCACGTGTCGAGTCACGGCAACAGTATTGACCCCCATTCGGTAGACCACCGAATTATTGCACGAGCAATTGCTTCCACGATCGTGCGGCTCTACTTGCATCGACATTGTGTGCTGGTGAACGTAGAGCGAGCTCGTAACGGCTACAGTTACTGCTCCGAAATGCTGAACAGTTATTCACAGCCATGTCTAGCTTGACAGCTATTTGACTGCGTCTAGTAGCAAGGTTCCCGCCATTCAGATCGTCACCTCTATACGAATATTAATAGGAATCGTAAATGAATTTTCATTCGTCATGACTAAGGCGATGGGAAAGAGAAATAAAGTGATTGCACGCTTCGCACAGAGATCGCTGATTTTCCACCACCCAATATTTCGCTTACTACTCCCGCAGTAATTACTCGGTGCTTCATCCAGAAAAAAATACGTTAATACAAGTCGCCCGCAAATTGCTAAATTTCAACGTACACGCCAGCCATTTTTGGCCGAGGGAATATCAGGCTTACAGTCCCGGTGCTCCCACTCTATGAATGTGAAATTACCGCTGGAACAGTCTCCGGTCGCGATTAAAACCGGCCCGTGCCAATTTTCAGTCGCGCAAGAGGCCATCGGCTAGGAGAAGCGTTTGTTTACGAGCCTCTCGATTGGTTGAGTAATTCTGGCGCACGCGTGAAGAAATCGACAATCGGTACATAATTCATTGCGAAAATTATCATTCGACGCTCTCCAATTAAATACGGCAATATATTTGCCCACCGCGGTGGCGGCAGGTAACCGACCAGGATAACAACAATAAGCCGCAAGCTACAAAAGCTCTAGTTTCCCGAAACCCCGAAATCCGATTTGTGATGCCGGATACCGCGGTATGCGATTTCAGCGGCATGCCAAAATAAACTGAAACCATGTGGTGTTGTATGTTGGCCATGTATTTCTAATGCCGGTCCTTCGGCGTACCGTAATTCTTTTACCAAAAATCTGCAACCCCCCTACGTTTGTCGAAACTTGTTTGTCCTTTCGGTGTCAATAGCCAATCTGTCAGAATGCGTCAACTATTTTTGTTCTACCCTGTTAGATACAATGTTATCGTATGAAAATTGTGGACTGATCAGTGTAGAGGAGAAATACTGGGCGTAGATTGTTAAGTGGAAACGGTCGGTCAGGCGTCAGGCACAATTTCTCGATGTAACTGGTGCCCTTCCGGGCGACACAATCGTGGCACTCTGATCGTACCCAGCCACACTGAATCGAACTAATTCTGGTTACGAGCTCGTACTTGCGAAAAGTATGCGAAGCGGATGGAAGCAGAGGATCGAAAGAAGCTCCGTGACTCCGGACGTTCAATTGCGCTCTCATCCTGCCGGTAGGAAGTGCGCTCGTTCTCCCGCCGCGCGATCAGTTTCGTCGTGCGACTTCTGCCCGGACGCTTAACTAGAGGTTGAGAGGTAGTCGAGCAAGTAGAAAAGAGATCCAAGAAGGAAGAGGAGGAAGTGGAGCGTGCTGAAGGGTGCAAGTAAGCGGGAAAGAAAGAGAGATGCCACGCCGGTCCCGAGAGAATTTACATTAAGGTCGGCGCACACCACTTTCCCAGTGCATCAACAACATCACGATATTTTTACTCGTTGCCACGATTTCCCTGTGGACGATCATGGCCTTGCACCACGCTTTTGATACGAACACTGCTCTAGAACCTTTTCCTAACATTAATTTTAAGTCCGCCGGTTTAAAGTACTGGATATCCTACAATTCCGGAGACCGGACCTTTTGAATATGAATGCCAACAATCAGACCTCGCGCGTCAGTTTCTTATTAATTTATAAACGGGCAAAGAATATCCTGAGCGCACCTCTTGAATAGTTTAGTGTAAAAGTAAAGAATGCATCTAAAAAATCCTTTTTGTCGGACAAAATACGGTTACAGACACACGTAATTGCTATTTGACAAGTTTCAGAGGCATTGTAGCCAATTGTGGTGGGTCGTTTGTTTGCATGAGAGATGCATTTGCGTCCATACAGTGCACGTATTCAAAAAGACTTTCGACGTCAATATACGTGCTCTTGTTTGCTTGCACAGTTCTATTCAAAGCACGCCGAAACAGGTTGAGCCGTGCGCCAGTATCTGCGCAATGTTGGCGCTGGCTTTCGGAATAGAGCCGACAATATTTTCTACCTTCTATTTTCTATTCCCTATGTACAACACCTAACCACTTCGCGCACATTCGGCTGAGCTTTACTCGCAATTGAATGTTTCTTTGAAAATAACGCCCGGTGCTTTTTAAGACATTTAATGCCAACGCGACGGTACTAAATGTCTGTCGAATTACAGTCGTAAACTGTGGCGCTTAGACTTTTTCCATCGTGTGTGTTGAAAACACGTTTTACTAGCGGCAACGGGAAAGCGGCACTTCGATGCTTCACACTTTATGACCCCCCGGAGTAAATCCCCAGTGCAATGCGTTCGACTTTCCAAGATTTATATTTAGCAGCAAAATTAATCGGTTCCCGTTGCAGGGCGCTACCATTGAGCCTAGCATTGCAGATTTATAAAGCTCGGAGTGACAGGGGTAACGGTAAATGAAAAAAAAGGCAAATATCACATGGTTAAGATAGATATATATCGATAGTATTCTCGTACTCGTTGTTCTGCATTTGTCGAGAGAGCGATAGATAAAATCTGCCAGGTTGTACCATGGTACATTCGTGGTGCGTATAATCCGACTGCGAGATGTAACACGTCACCGTAGGAATGAGCGATTCCCTTTCGACGCGCTGTCAATTAAGCGATGCGTTAAACAGCCGATTCACGAAAGAATCTGTCACACTCTTGAATCCTCACGCACGGTCTACTCTTATCCGCAACTGGCCACTGCAGATACTTCTAATACTCTGTTGCACGTAGAGCTTAGTAAATGTCTGACATCTGTTGCCCCGTTAGACTTGTGCGAATGCGTAGCCCGTGAAATCGTCGGTGGAAAATGCGAGATGCGCAAATGAAAGTAGCCGTAGAATATTTTCCGGAAGCACTCATTCCCGTTCATTCCTATTGTACCTTCGTGTTGAATGGACATATTCAAGGCTGTTGATTCCAGTTAGAAAAATCACCATTAATCAGCAGTTTTTATACGGCGGAGTTAACGCAATTGCCTCGTTAATAGGAATATGAATATCTGTAGCTGAACGCCCGCTACAACGGATTGTTTGATCGACCTCGTTTAATTAACATTTCCTTGATTATACACCCGCACGAATATGACGGCCTTCCAGGATTTATGACGAACATTGCCGATTCCTCTGCCAGTCGCTCAAGCGATAGCATCGATGCTTCAAAAAATAAGGAGAAAACTCGTATCTACCTAATGTAGTCCATTCGCATTATGCAAACGGCAGGAATCGAACAGGACTGAATAAAATCGAGATGGGGGTACCTTATCCCACCCTGCTTTACCCGCGTAATGTATCTCAATGTATTCGCTGAAAGAATGCGCTGTAACCGTTTCTCCTGAAGCCGGAGTCACACTTGAATGTAGGATAATTTATGACGGATCCGAATCGAAAATTGAGTGCCAGCCGCATATCCCTCTCGAATCAGCCTCGAATAGTAAGAGCAAAGAAACCCATGACATACTACTAGAGGAGTAACTTTATTATATATATTGTTCGCCTCAAGAAAACGAGCAACTAGTTAATCAATAATTAATTATATAAAATTACATAGAACATCTATAATATACTGATAGGCATACCAGCTAGAATTATATCTGTAACATGCTTCAATCGGCGGCGATGGCCGCGAAATTTTCTATTAGGACGAATTGCGACTCCAATTAGTTTCGGTCCGTTAATTTCACGAACAGGAGAGTACGTGCATCTTCTCGGCGATCGTTCTGCAACCCGGGATCCCAGATCCCCTCTGTGGAATCCTTGGGGCTCGTTCCAAGTGGTACTTCTCGGAAACCGAGGCCGATCTCCTTGGTCAGCAGACTGGTGGTACCACCACGGAAAATGACTAGAATTTCGCGACCCCTCGCGGATTCCTGAGGTCATCCAGTTGTCCACCACGCATAGGCATGTTAGGACGTAGTCGTGAAAACTGAAGAGACAGAAGCACGCACTGCTACATAAGCAGAAGAGTCACAGTAGGACTGCTGCGAGCATCATTCCGGGTAGTATGGTATAATCGACGGGTACTGTAACATACAAACCAGCTTGCTCGCACGCAGCCTCGTTCACCAGGAGCATCAACGGGTAGTAAGAGAAGCAAGGAGACGGTGGCCAAGGGGAGTATACGGCAGGTATATCCGAAGAGCGGCAGCAATAGCAATAGCAACAGCAACAGCAACAGCAACAGCAACGGGAGAAGCAGCGCAGCCACGGGGTAAGAGAAGAAGGAGGAGGATGAGGAGGAGGAGGAAGAGTCAGGAGAACGCGAAGGCAGGAAGAGCGCAGACACCGCTACTAGGCAGCGACTAGTTACACGTATGAAATAATCTATTATCTGGAAGGGGGAGTTATCTGGTGCGGGCATTGAATCGCCAAGGCCGTGCCGGAGTGCCAACGGAGAAATAAGGAAGGCGAGCGCGGAGAGGGAGACGGAATGACAGATAGTCCGATAGAGAGACAGAGAGCATGAACAGCACCCGATGCTGCCACTGCAGAGAGAACTCGAAGAGGAGTGCATGGGGGAGCGAGCGCGAAAGAAAGAGAAGTTGGAAGTGCGGTCAACGAACCTCCCTCGCTCCTGCTGCTGCTGCTGCTGCTGCTGCTGGTGCTTCTGCTGCTGGTGCCTCTGAGCGGACCGCACATACGTACCTACCTACGCTCGCTATGTTACTAACGTACCTACGTAAGAACGTAAGTACGTATAGGAGACAGTAGCCTACCGTTTGTCCGCTCAGCCGACAATGCTGTCCTAGTCCCTCTGTGCCTCAACGTCCTCTCGACGACCCGCACTCCAATGAAGTACTCCTCCACAGGAATCAGCCGAACAACATCCCTTTCCAAATGTTCCGCGAACCCAATAGCACTCTATTCAGTGCGACCCTATGTACTAGTCGAGTAGTCGATATTCGAGCAGATACCTACCCCACTAATAGAGTGGGCGAGTAGCCTGGTAATGCTAGAACGAGAAGAATTCCCCAACCATTTCGGATATTCCGTTGCTCCCAGGAGCTCGCCTATTTTCATAATGAAGAAGCAGCGAGCAATGGTAGAAGGAAGATGCTCGGCTACGGCAGTAAGCACGCCACTCGAGGATCGCGTCGGAGTGCAGGATATCCACTAGTAAATAACCGGTGGCTAGATTTACCTATCGTCCTCCGCCTCCTCGTAGAACGTACGTCGGTTCCGCATTCGATTCGCGAGCACCTCTCGGCGTGCCCGAGAGCGCACCTACCGCGTTCGGAGCGTCCTCCCGAACGAGCAGAGTCGGACCGAGTTGGCCGATCCAATAATTAGGAGGACTATCGGGAACGGATCCGCGTAATTCCCTACGTATGTCACCCGCGGCATGCTGCCTGGTGCCAATGTAATTTCTAGCTAGCATTGCTCCTGCCAGTGGTGGTGATGGCAATGCTGTTCGTATTACCGAATCATCGTGTATGCGTGCCAGTGTGGAAGAAGCGTCGAGGACGTTCCGCTTGCTCGCGTTCCACTGGCTGACGTTAAGAGCATCACGATGATACGCTGAATTTGACTCGGATTCCGGAGCTCGCCTTATTAAAGAGCACTTGAGTTGACAAGCCGGTGGTAGTGGCGGCGGCGGCGGTGGCGGCGGCGGTGGCGGCGGCAGCAGCGGCGTGGTGGCCGCTCGAGGCCCACCGGTTCTTTTAATTGACGGTGAAAAGCCTCGACCAATTGGACAGCCGGCCACCAAAAGAGAGTCAAGAGTACCTCGCTCGTAATAGTCTACCATCGGAGGCACATATATGTAGTATACTATATTATGGTTTCCGGCAGCGCCGAGGATGAAGTCGTCCTGTGATAAAGTGGCCCGGCGAGAATTGCGGCCTGCGAATTGATTAAAGGCAGCAATTTCGGATATCTGGAGGCGCGACATTAAGGAAAAGGGGTTGAATTGAATGGGGCGGTTGCGAGGATCGCATTCTCGGTTATAGTGGCATAGCACTGTGCGCACTCTCGTACAAAGTACGTGTCCGTGGTTCTTTATAATTATGATCGGCCGCGCCGTTTATCGCGATGCAGTGGGTACAAGCTCGTGCAGTATTACATGCACATAATTGCAGTCGTTGTGTAACGCGGGACTTAATCTTACGTAAGTTCAGGATGCACCGGCCCGCCGCCGCCGCGACCCACGGGATAAATCACTCCTGCCTGGCACGGAATAATGCAATGTTGATTTAGGTTCAAACTCGGCCCGAAGCCCCGAGGTCTAGCCCAAAGGCCTACATGAATATTTAGCTGTTGTCTTTGGCTACGCGCACGCTGGATATCTAGTCCCTCGGTTACTTCGGAAAACACACGCCCACCTACCTCCTTTTTTGCCGATGCCAATTACAGCAACAAGTGTATGTGGCCATTCACTGTGCAGCGCGCATCGCGCAGCGTTAAACTTGTACCGAGGAATTATTATGATTCTATTTTAATGACCCCATTAAAGAAGAGATGGCACTTCCTATATTAGCCGTATCCACACCACTCTATTATTCCCGGACGAACCACATATGTCTATAAAATTTACATAAAGCGTCTGCCGCACATCCTCCGGAATTTTTTGCCACTTTTCGTTGCCATAGCAAAACGAACGTTTGTGGAATAGAAATTCCCGTAAATAAGTGTATATAAATCAGTATCGGAAAGTCTATGATACATCGTTCTTGAATAGTTTTCTCTACGTAACCATACTCACCTTTCACGCTTCTCGGGTATCAGGTGCACTGGCGTACCCTTGCACGTGCCCTGGTGGGAAAGCGAGGTGAGGAACTGGAATTTGGGGAAAGGAGTTGAAAGCGAGCACGTGTGGTATGTGTGTGTGTGTGTCGGGGTACGTGCAACCAAGGAGGATAAAGAAGGCGTCAAAGAAGGACCTGGGTGCGAGAGCGAGACGAGAAATGGCCTTTTACGCCTTCCTTGGAGCTTCGGGAATATAGGTTGACTAGGTTCTGGGTGAAGGAGTTGAAGGAGCCAAGTAGTTGAACACTTGGGTCGCGCCCAAGTGTTCTTTGATAAAAGCTCCCAAGTACCTTTGTGTTACGATCCATCCCCTGTACAAACCTCACTTTCTTTGGTTTATACGTCGAAGGTACGCCGTTGTGATACACTGGAAAGTATTTTACAATGCATCGCCCGCTCGCCATTCAGCCGGCAACTCTTGACACTTTGGCCGAAGCTGCCAGGATGAGAGAAAATCTCTCTCTTTCCCTCTCTTCACCGAGTTTCCATTCTCCTCTGGCTTGCTTTTTGCCCTCGCAGAAGTCGCGCGCGATGAATTAAGTATAATGCTTCATTTGCACTCGAATAGTATCATCGAACACAATGGGTTTTGTTAGAATGCTAAGTGGATTCGAGCGGTCATAACTTACAGTAACGAGTACCAATTACAGAATAAGTATTTACGAGACTGTAAATGTCATTGGCGCTTTCATTACGGGTACCCCGGCCACCGCCATATTTGGCGGTCTGATTTATTGTCCTAGCAGTGTTCGTTGTTTTACAAAGCAAAGGGAGCTTGGGTTTCAATAACGTACCGATTAATTGGAACCCTGATTTCGAGGGCGGCTGTCGCGCGAACCAGTAATGGGTCACGGCGAAATTAGTTTTTAACTTACAATCACTCGGAAACAAACGTGAGTGGGCGGCCCCTATAATTGAATCTTTAATTAGAACGTGACGGAGCAGGTCACCTATGACGCCCGGTACACGTGCCGAGCAATCATTTTTCTAATTTTGTCCCGCACCCTCGACTCATCATTTGCTACCCTTCGTTTATTACAGCCAACCCTTCTACCAGCTTCAAATGTGTTTTTTTTTATTGTCGTGGGCAAGGGGACGTAAAACTAGCTATAAATTATAGAGTGATATGTAGTAGTAAAACTGGGCGACAGTTTACAGTGAGGCCAATACAGGTCAGCCAATAACAACGTCACCGAGTCAGCAGTACCAGCTTTTTACGATAATTACCGATACAGTTTACCATCGGTTTCCACGATTCATGGGGTATCTATAAAGAATCCAAAGGAAGTAATCGTAAGACGAAGGTATTATCATCGCTGCGGTTATTCTACTCCGAGGAAATGCACATTCCATCAACGCGGAAGGCGATACTAACGATGCGGCAGGTAAAGAACGATGAGACTCGCGACGCGCTCGTTGGCGTGCAACTAAATTCTAGCGTATGAGTAAACATTGCTGGCAGCGAGGCATGGGTTTTCCAAGTGCTGTCATGCAAGACGCTTTCCGCGAAGTCGTCAGTAAATATTTACGCTCGAACGAGAAGTCCACTGATTTCTCTAGATGAGAATCCACCTACCGGTCATATCTCGTCTTCATCAAATGTACACTGGGTCGTAGTTCCAAACTTTATTAAATGCCCCATTGTCTTCCATTATTCCTCACTAAGAGCTCAGGTACGTTTCTATCTCTGTCAGCCGCTCTGATGATTCCTAATGAGGCTTGACTATGTCTAGGTTCAATAACCCTGTGTCTTCCAATTATAAATCAGAAGTCGTAGGTCAGAAGACTCAATTAAAAAGCACTTACAATTAGCTCCAGGCAATCTCGACTAGATAATACTATACTTACAAATACTTTCGACAGTTACATCCAGCCTTGATAAAGTGTAAAAGCGGTGGGATTGTTACCGAAATGGCAAATTATTCCGGGTTTGCGTCAGCAACCCGATTAAATTGATGTAACACAAAGTGTAAAAGTGGCGTGACGGGAAGGTTGATTTTGGTGTTGCGAGCAACTATGAACGGAGATCGGGCACGTTAAGAAGAACACCGAAGAGCAGCAGCCGTAAAACTAAAGGTCGCTAGTTGCTTTCCGAGAAGGTTACCGGTTTCTTCTGCGCTCTTTTTACCGACTTTAATTGAACCTCTGTACAACTGGAGCGATTCCAGCATGGCGCTTCTCCCTCTGAACCACGTGTGCGCGCTCGGTCTCTTTCTCAGCTCGAAGCCACCCAGTATTGCTGCGTTTCGCCCTCCACCGGCTACTACGAAAGGGTTTATACGGTTTTATTACACTGATGCGTCGGCCCGTATTTCGCGTAATCCACGCTAGCACCGTGGCGCGGCCGATGCCGTCTCGTAAAAAGGCTGCTCAGAAACATTTCGTGGATCTTGATTGACGCGCTTCTTGGAAACATGGGGGAAGCCCAGGGTTATGATGCTTGCGAAAGTGAGGCCTCCTCTGAGACCAATTGTTGAAGTTGCCTACTACGTCAACGAAATACGACTGACATACTACAGGATATTCCACTTCTGAGTTTTCTTTTATTTCGATCAATGAAAGATGACGCAAAACTCAATCAAGAATGCTAACCCTCTGCTCTGTAAAAGGCTTCTCCGGTAACTTGTCTTTGATTGGTTTTGCAATTGATGTCTGCAGTACGGACCAACGAATTACTATAATTAGTTAGCACGATAAAAAGCGACGGACTGCAATCAGTTAAGGATTATACTATTCCGTCTGGTAGCCAGGAGCCGAACGACATTATCGTGTCTGACAAATCCTATTTCACGGTGAGCCACAGAAAAATTCTAGCGGACGGCTTTCGCTCGTCTCCGGCCAGTTCTCCTTTAATGTTCTCCCTGCATGGAGATACAGAAGCGAGAGTATCGAAGGACGGCTCTCCCGAATGCTTTGCAGCGCGCACTCTATGGCAAAGGGTGAAAGGAAAATGCACGCGAATCAACCGAGACAGAGCGCGGCCGGCTTTTTGGTAGTGCGCAATGTATGTATGAGTGCAACCAGCAACGAAAGGAGTGCACGTTTTCGCGCGACGATAAAACCACGCCTGCAAATGGTTTGCCGGTGCTTTGTGGAGTCACGGTTTGAGTTTGATGGTCGGTGCGTCGCCCGACCCTCTTAGATGCGGGTGTTTCAAATTTTATATCTCTGGATTATGCACCGGCGATAATATTATTGACCACCGACAAAATTCCTTATGCACCTGTTGTGTGTTGTCTTGGCTGGTGCGTGCGCTGGTATGTGTGTGGGCGTGCATACATATACGGCTGGCTACACCTGTGCCAGCGCAAACAGTGCATAAACCTGGCCACGAAGGAATCTGATAAGTTCCCCGCGGCGTAAGACTCATATTTCGATGTCAGTCCCGAAGAAATATAATCCCACGGCGCCAGGCGAAAGTACCTATCGGTACTTTGAATCAGCGGCGCTTCGCCTACGTCCGTCTTAATTAAATCCGCGAACGTGCGCACACACACTTATGATTTAGCGCCGCCACCGTGGAATTGTTCAGCGACCGCACGCCTGTCGAGCTAGCCGAGGAAAGCGTGGCCATCGATCTCGTGGTATTCCATTGTCGCATATACTCTCGCCCCGTTATTCATTTCTAATAAGCAAGCGCCGTCATTTTTGCCCCGACAGTTTACAAGATTTACGATCAGCCGCCTGTCGATTTCCAGCAACCGAAGCAGACGCGACGCGTCCCCAGATTCCACCTTAAATGTGAATGATGCTATCGCTACAAGCTCCATCATTCAATTATTATACTACATGTAATACAATAGTATTTATTAATAATGAGCTGTGTTAAACAAATCCAACTGATCAATATATGACATCGATGAATATTCTATATGCTAGTATGAAATGAACTAATTGAATTGCCGTCCGTCGCCTCAGTGCATACGATGCATTGTTATCGGAATACATCTGTATTATTCAACGTAAAAGGATTCGGAAGGTATGGCGTGCAATCGGGAGGGAAGAGGGTCCATTCGCTTAAACTCGCCCTGAGAAACGCGGTTTCGGTCTCGCACTTTCAACAAAGTTCTCGAGACTCTAGATTATGGTGTACTTCGCACACCGCCACCCTCCCGAGGGCTGCCGGTGAACGAACCTTTTCCCCTCCTTCTCTCCTTGCGGAAGAGGAAAAAGTTCTTCCACGGCTCGTATAACGAACGCAGCCGCCGCGCACTGTACTCTCTCCTACCTGTATTTCTTTTCACGTTACAGCACCAGGCAGACCCTCACTGCTCCCTGCTAAACTTCCGGGCCATTAATTTACATTAGGACATTTTTCAAGAGCGTCGGAGAGCTCGCTTGGCGTGTACCTTAAAATTGGCGGGCTCTTCCTCTTAACGCCCCCCCCCCCCGCCCTCCGCCGCCCCTGTTCGCTCCTCCCTCGACGGGTGCAGACATCGGAACGCTCACACATTCGCACACACGGAAGCCTTCAGCTACGTATACCTACACTTGGATAAGAAGCCGCGAGTTGTTCGTGCTCCCCTTGTCGATGTCACGCTTGAATTCCTCGCCATTAAACGCCGTGAGAAAAAGAAGAGCGGGATATTCGTGTAGCTGGGTAATTTTGGTATTTCATTGCCCCTGCGCGTATGGCAACACGGAACGTCTCTGCCATACCACACTTCTCGCTGAGACTGAAGAAGGAAGAAGGAAGAAGGCGCGCGTCTCTTTAAATCACCGAGGTTCTGAGTGCGCTCTGAGTTCTCATTGTCAGACGTGCACGCGGATGCACAGACAGAAAGTGATTGACTCGAGGAGTAACGAGCGAACTGACGATGGACGTTTACAGGGCTGATTTCTCCACACGCACTTCACCTAAACGAGATGTGCTCGAGAATAGTATGCGTCTACTTGCTGATCTCGAGGATTTAATTTCATTAGTAGTAATATATGGGCGAAGGTTGAGGACCCGGCTGCTGTGACCCGGTTGGAATGCATATTAGTTGCTGCTTCGGATTTATTAACGCCTTCTCTATGCATGGACACCGTAAATGCTGGTTACTGCCAGTTTCTTTGCTCAAGCTAGGAATAAACGCGCGCGCGCGCGCGCGAGTGTCTACTCTTCTTACATTCTCGCATGTCCATCACCAGGAAGGCATCGGGTATAGCCAACAGTGGGCAATATTGATGCAAGCTGTGCGCGAGAGCGCTCTGAAATGTTTGCTCGTCTGAGACAAGAGATGTCGGCGGAGGTTTTAACACCGAAGCGAGAATTTAGTCTTACCGGGAGTCTCGTAGAAAAGGAAAATCCTGTGAGAAGGACGTGGAGCTACGCAAACACATGGCTTCGTAATCTGTAATCATAAAGGTCCACGTTACTCGACGAGGTGGGCTTAGTAGCCATCCCGAGTGGAAATGTCCGGAATGTAGCTCTCGAAATACTTTCAATTATATATGCAGGTGCGAGTGCATCAGCCGAGTAGTCGCTTGGAGCGGGATAACTCGACTTCGAAGAGAAGCCTCACGGAACTATTCCACTTCGGCAGGTTCGATGGCATAACTGTCCGGGAGTTATTAGACGAACCGTTAAGATCGGCATTAATATGCGCCGTATTATCATTTATACGAGCCTTATGAAGTTATTAATGTTTGATATCCAGAAGAAGTGGGTACTGCCAGGATCTCATTCGCGTTCTTCCTTTTCTCGGTGCCTTCTCACTAGAGGCAATGAAAAGCGGAACCATTCTTTTGATGTCTCTCTCCCAAGAATAACCCTTCCACCTGCGAAAGCGCATCTTTAATAACGCCACACTATTTTCTTCCAACGAAATTACATTCGTTCCCCGTTTCTAACACACACCAGTGGGCACAGAGTTTTCCATGGAAAATTTCGACTAATTACAAGCGATAATATAGTACCGTAATTACCTCGACTTTTCTGTGAACTTCTTCTCTGCGTGTACGTCTATGTACATGAATATTTGCGTCAGACTTTTCCAAGAGTATTACTTGCTGCTTGTGAAAGCACTGCATTCTTTGGAAACTCTATGATAAGAGATCCTCGAAATTAAGAGAATACTCGCTGTACACCTAATATGTGGGAGCATTTACTCCCGGATGTATAATATGCGGGAACAATGTACTGGTGTTATCAGAGTGGGTCTGAGAATTTAAAGTAACCTTCGCCTCTCTTTGTTACAGCACACCCTAACCGGCCACTGCGGGAAAGTGTTGACGGCGAAGTTTCTCGGCGAGCCGTCCAAAGTAGTTACCGGCAGTTACGATCGCACCCTAAAAATCTGGGATCTTCGCAGCAAGGCGTGTAAGTAAACCTTCATTCGAATCGCATAGAAATTGGGTGGAAGAATGCTGTGCTCCTGTGTGGTGAACTCAATGAACATGAGATCAACCGTAACACTCGGTATTCACAGAGAGAGATCATGCATATCGCTTCTGGTGATTCTGCAGTTCTCATCGGCACCGTGAGCCCTGCATAATGCAAATTTACTCGCCAGTCCTACTGGAGATCGTAAAATAGCAATATGCAGATTTGCTTATGCGTGGTGAGGTCGTAGCATCGGCACTCGGATTTGTACTTGATTAGGCAATATACTTTCTATATCTCGAGAATGACGAGATTTAGATGGGAGCTTTCACGTCCCTCTACGACTACGTTTCTTTTTCAATGCGGACGTACCGGGGCCTCGACATGAATGAAGTAAAAATCTTGAAGGCGCTCAACCGGATAGCTTTTGCGAACGTTAATTAAGCTGATAAGGTCTCACCTCTGACGACCGAACTCTCTTAAGAGTTGCTCCTATTCACCACTTCCTGCTTGTCAGGGACTGTTTTATCCTTGGCCATTGACACCCTTAACGAATGGTCCGCAGTAAAAAGCGAGTCGATAAGAAGTCCGCCGATTTATGCGGGATAAATGCGCGCTCTCTTTGCGCGCTTAGCCAGCTCTAAAATCTCTTACGACGTATCTGCCAATAATGACGGCTCGTGATCGTAAACTGTTAGGAAGACTGGTGCTGCTACTGCTGGTGCATCGCACGCTCCAAGCGTGTCCTACAAAACACATGCGATACACGCGCCGTCGCTTCTTTTTGACCTTAAATATCTGCTCGAACAAAAACAATAACGATAGCTTGCGCGAATCTGCGGTGCGATCGGTACCTGGCGCTACGTAAGAAAGTGGTAGTAGAGGCTGTAGCAGTTTATAAACGGGACCTTTTATATTGCCGGAGCAGTGGCTGAAGAGTAAAGCCGAGCACGCACCATTCTCTTCTTCTTTAAACAAGAAGTTACGCATCCCCCGGATGCTGAGCGATATACATCTCCCGACATTTTTGAGGCCGACGCTCTTGCTTGATAAGCTGTGCTCCAAGGATCGAAGAGGCTTGTGATAATTTAGTGACAAGTAAGATTGGCCATTCTCGACGTGTAATACAGACCGCGCGAGACTCCCTTGCCAAATGGGCCACTCCAAGAGGCACGAAAAGTAAATTGAACACAGCTCGGGAACGTGACCAACTGATATGAAGCCGACCCTCGAAAGGAGGGGTCTGCTGCCTTGCAAATGTATTCGGGATTTACATCCGATCCCCGTGGAGTAGCCCGTGCGACTAATCTCCCGTGAAACCATATCATTCCAACGACCGGTCGAAATATCGATTTACCCTATTCAGGGACACGGCCAGGTTACTTCGGTTGCCCACTGGAGTCCTATTGACAAAGGATACAGACCTGCCAAGGATGATAACGCGACTCCAGTGTACGTTTGCAGGGATAACTCGAGAAACGCTCAGTCCCTTCAACTTGTCCAGGGATACTGTTACAGAATATTTACCTTCAGGAATCATCCCTTTTTATGATTGATCAACCTCTAAGAATTCAAGCTATGCGGTACTTATGTGAAGTCATTTCGAAATGAAAACGTTGATGAATGCTAAGTATAGGTCTCGAGATAATATCTGGTCGTCGATGAGTAGTACTTGATTATTAGATTGGGTCCGAATGGATAATGTAATGTAATCGACTACATTCCAACGTAATGTTGGGAGACTCAGTGGATTAATTCGTAGTTACGTTTCCCATAAAGTTGGCACAGATAAATACTAGCCGGAGGAATAATCGATTTGTGCGACACTGAGGGTGTCACCGGAGAATCAGTGGTTCTAAGCACGAAATTACGAGGATGATCGTTTCCAGTCCGCTCCATTTTCTTGCGACTCGGACGGACGCGAGCCGCCGCGCGCCTTCACGAATGCCAAGCGTAACGACCGTAAAACCAGTAATTACAAAACGTTTGCGCCTTCGCTTCGGCAAGAAGCGTCGAGTGCTCGGATTACCCCAAGAGGACAGATAAATTCTGGCCGACCAATTTACAAGGGGTATATCCTTTCAGCGCATGAGCTATTACACGCCAGGGAAAAAGCCGAATGCCAATTAGCTCGCGGTCGTTTCCGTCTTCCTTGACAGAAAGAAAAAAGGAATAAAGTGCGCGCTACTTCCCATGGAGCATTGAAAGCGCGACGGAAAGTCGTCAGGCTTTAATTTCTGCCCGATACACTTGGGGCGCATGGGGATTTGTCGAAAGGCAGGATTAAATTCGACCTAGTTTCCCAGAGTGCCTGCCGCGATAAGTTCGCAGAAATATTTACGGCATGCTGGTGCGCATACAGGAATGTAAATATTTAGACTGTAGAATGAGCAGTATTACGGGCAAGTAAGAGAGAGAGAGAGAGAGAGAGAGGGAGAGTGAGAGAGTGTGACGGGATGAAGGAAAGAGAGGTGGAAGCGCGGTGCAAGTGTCGCGTACATGTCTAATGCAAAAAGTAAAGCCCTTTTGCTAAGTTGTCCCAGGCGGATACGAGCACTCGGCAAACTGGAAGCGGAAAGGCGGGGCTTTTTTTGCCAAGCAGCACTGGTCGCCGCCTGTGCCTGAGCACCCTGCAAGGATTCCCTTTCCTTTTCCATTTTTTATATGTATAAATATAAACCTAGTTTACTGACCGTAACCGTGGAACGCGAGTATTCGCGCACCTTTATTTCCCTCCCGCACGCGCTTCTCCATGTCGTCCTGTCCCTCGAGCGCCGAGAGTTAAATCCGAGTTAATTTTACATGCTTCGTGCTATGTGGGCTGCTTCCACGGCGAAATTGCGAGAACCGCGCGTACGCCGCTATCACGGAAAGGCGGTCAAAGGGGGAGGTGTACAAAAGTTTTGTGCAAATAAATCTCAGAATGCAAGGAACGGACAATGGGGTGTGCGCAGCTGAAAGCGCGTTTAACCGTGAATTATCGGGCGACCATGCCGCTTTAAGACAAAAAGGAAGCTTAAAGAGGATCAACTGTTTGCCAACCAAACAACGCCGCACTCGATTCTCGCAAATTCTGTAAATTGTCGCCAGGCTTGCTTAATAAATTAAGCTGTAAGCAAAGTGTTTACCCTATTTCCCCAGACTCCGATAGAATCATTTGCCTTAAGGATACAAATTGAAACACTGTAGAAAGTAGTTCATACACCGAGAAAAAACAGAGTGTACGACTGTGAAATTGTTATACGAATGCGCCGTGACAAATTGAAGGAAGTATTTCGTTCTCCACGGAAGAAAAAGCGGGTGCATTCTATCGGCACTAATGCCGTCTAGCATATGTGGTGGAACGAAGTTGATAGTCGCGTGGAAAAACTAGCATATCGATTAATGCTCGCTCTTGACAGTCGTTGTGCTACACACTACTGAGATGAAAATAATGAAACACGTACGTATCTCGTTTGACCTATTTAGTCCGCGGTCTCATTACAACCGTGAAGCATAGTACCAGAATGCAATTTTGTGGAATCGAGGCTAAATGAAAAAGGTATTGACAATACAATTGTCATTGTCACATCAGCCACTGATTTAATCTTATTACTGAAAACTGGTCATTGACTAAACCATATTACTCCACTGGCTGACACAACTGGTCTTTTCTCGTGGAGACGCCGAGGCGAGGAAAAGGGTGCACTCGTCGGAGACTAAAAGCGTCGATCGTAAGGCTACTTGAGGATTCGCGTTTATAGACGACCGTAATCCCCTGAGAAAGTCCTCTCCGTTAATGCGGCTGCCAACGAAAGAGTAAATGGACGTCGTGGAAGTCGGTACTGGCTTTGTACGCTGGCGCATGCACAGCTTAAATTAGGAAATCCTGCCTCTTTGTCCCCTCGGCTTTTCGCAGACGGGAAGCTGACCCCCGAAAATTGCACACGTCAACCTCGTACACCAGAGACGAAACAAATGCGACGAGAAAAGTTTCGTAGAATCTAATTTGTTCTTCATTTCGGAATGCAAGGGTTACTTTTGATTGACTCTACACCTATATTCGGGCATCATGCATGGCTAAGTTTATTGGAATGATTAGTTTTATAGATGTAAATTCTGGTGCAAATAAAGCTTTGATTTATGTGGTACGTTACTTTGATGCCGGCAATCTCCATATTGGATTCGAGATTTTCAGAAGCTTCGTAGAAAAGGGGCAACGAAGTAACACCTTTGCCGACGTAAATTAAGCTTGAAGCGCTGCTTATTTCGAAGGCGAAAATCGATGGCAAGTACGACCGCTTTGTAGAAATTGTAGTTTGAAAGAACCGGCAGCACCTTGGCAGTGTACTTTTGATAACAGCGTTAACCAGCGGGCTCCAGCCCTTGCGTACACCTCTACCTCCGTATTTCAAAGCCCTCGACGAAATTGCACCCTCTTGTTTCTTTGTTACTTTGCGCCCCATCCCCGGCTCTTGAAGCTGCCCACCAATAGAACCAACGTAACTCTATCACTGAAGCGTTAATCTTGAAATTACTTTATTGGAAACTCTACGTGCTATTCTTATTATTAATATTGTATGGCGAACTCACCATTGGATAACTGCTGGAGAATTTACAGAAATACTCTCGGAGATTTAATTTAAAGTGCTTAAATTTAGATCTCGGTTGTCCTGGATGTGAGATTTTATTGTCTAAAGTTCCAGCAAGATTTCTGTTGAAAGCAAATAATACTGTTAGCGGGGAGTGCTGGTAATTCAAGTGGATGGCTCTTTTCATTTCAGGTATAGAGACAAAATTCGCTGGATCGAGCTGCAACGATCTTGTAACATCTGATGGAGCGGGCTCCACGATAATCAGCGGTCACTTTGACCTGAGAATTCGATTCTGGGATACCAGGGCCGACTCCAGTTCAAACGACATTCTGCTCGAGGGAAAAGTTACGTCGTTAGATTTGTCACGAGGTAAGTCTCATTTGCGTAGTCGCGAAAAATTGAGGACATTGCCCTTACCAAAAAGACTGTCTCAATTCAACGTACCATTTTTCCTTCTTCTCAGTGTAAAATCACCGTTGCAGAATTCGTACTACGTAGAAAGAGTACGCCGTTTCATTGCACGCCAAGAGACGTAGTATTTCATTTAAAAAAAAGTAGGACTTATTCCTGTGACGCGTTAAGCCGAAATCAATTTCCCTCTCAATCCAACACTGTCAAACATGTGCTAACATTTTATACGAACGCTAACCGGTATCTAAACCTGGCCATTGACGTTGTTCAACAGCGCTTGCGGACTTTTAACATTGAGTTTTAAACGAATATCGCAAAATCCATGCGCCACGCGTAACGACCTCTTTTATTTGACCGCGCGCATGTCGGATTATTGAAAAGGGAAAATTTCCAGAGATCACCATTTTTCAGAAGCACACCGTTCGACCCGAAAAATCGCGTATGTGTCGTTCGTGCACATTAACACAGCTGCTATTTCGGCGGAGTGACCTTTCTAAAGCGTGTTTCAATTCCCGCGGTAATTAATATCCGAGCGAAAATTGGAAGTAATTGAAATCGCGCTGCACTTCCAAATGTATCTACCAATGAATGGTTCAGTGGCAGGGCTTGCTGTATACGTGTGTTTCGGAGGGGAGAGGGGTTGTAGGCTGTGACGGGGTCATGTGCGATATGCAGAATTGATTTGCATTGCCGGTAATAATCGCATGGCAACGCAACATCTGCCTTTTGTCATGCGTGCGCTCGCGCATGGAATAATTTTGGATGGAGATATCATCTCTCTTTTCCCTACTGATGGAGTGCGCTTATTTTGGTTGGAAATTCGCAATATTGATTGAAGAGATTTTTTAAGGGATAAACACATTGTTTTGACGGATTGCATTAATCATATTAATAGTAGCGGACGAAGAAGGGGCAGGTCGACTGGAAAACGTTCCTTTACTATTTACATTGCGATGCTTTAATACCTCTTCTTTATGATTCATCGCGCTTCATTATACATGCCTCCATTAAAGTTAAGGGAAAGAGATTGGAAATGAACTGGCCGCATTTGCGAGTGAAATCCAGCGCAAACACGTCTCGTAAGATTTATGCGCAGAACGAGAAAAGGGCCGCTTGTGTGGTTGCTTGAACCCTCTCGCATTTTTTGCCCCCTTCCTTGCGCACAGCTTTGCATCCCTATTCAATTAATGAGTCTCGCGAAAATACCGGACGTAACGTGATCAGAATGCAGACAGACAGTAATTAGAGATTCGGTATTAGCCCTCCGGCCATACTTGTTGTGCGAATATAATTGTATCTGACCCCAGTTAATTTAACTGTAATACTGGCGGCATGCAAATTCATGCAGCAACAACTGCTTGTTTTTAGATGCCAATTACCTTTTGAGCTGCGTCAGGGACGACACCCTCAAGCTTATTGACTTGCGAATGAAGAAAATCATCGGTTCATTCAGGTAAGTGGGCGAAACTGTAGCTGCATATTTTTTTCTTTCACGACCACACTCGTTTATTCTAAAGAGACAAGAATTAGTGAAGCGCACATGAATGAATATCGTTGTCGATGATTGTTTAACAGTGCTGATGGCTTCAAAGTTGGATTCGACTGGACCAGAGCAGTATTCAGTCCAGATGGTCAATACGTTGCTGCTGGCTCTTCGGATGGATCAGTGTACATTTGGTCGGTTTCATCGAACAGCGTCGAGTCCGTGCTGAAGAACCACTCGTGAGTAGAGTTCTTTCGTTCTTGTATATTAATGAGCACTTGCAATTTTACGAGATTGCTACTGGGACGTCGTTACCGCGTCCACTTTAATTGAGCTGACCGCGGTGGTGCGGGAAATATTCATAAAAGTGTGATAGCCAATTTATGTAATATGCCATTTCCACTATCTTTATGATTTTTTTAACCCGCTGAATTTCAATTGAGATTTCATAAAATTCATCAGCGATAATGGAAGAACCTATTAAAACATAAATTGTCAACCAATGGATTTAGCGGCGTACTGTTCGATAGAATATTATATAATCCTTGTTATCACCTGGTCGTTTTATTGGCAGTTTCAACTTCGGCTACTGTATGATTCGTGTGCATTTAATTCTATTAAAAAAAGTCTCGGCAGATATCGGGAAAAAGGGCCAGGTTTCCAAGGCCAGACCACGTAAATTTCGTGAAATAACAATGATACTGCATATAATACTGATACGGAAACTTGTCCACTAACAATCGTCACCTAAATTTAAGTTTGCCATATGCTTCTTGAACACGTAAGATACGAGTACGAAGAAGACGTAGCACAGGAACTTCACGAGCCATCCTAATATTCTAAGTTCTAAATTTTCGGCTGGAACCTGAATCAGGATCAGCAACGATCTAATAAAATTCTTGGAAATTCTCAAAAGTTCTTGAAACTTACGATTAGTCCGCATCACGTTCCTCCGAGTGGTCAGGATTTTCTTGCGTCTCATTAAAAGAAGAACTCACTTGCCACATGTCGCTCAGCCTGGTAAAAATATAGACACACAGGTTATAAATATATTCATGTACGTGATGCATGCATGTCGACAGCTATGCGCTTATACAGTATCAACGCTTCACTGGCTTCTTGAGGGCAGCGGCATCTCTGACCTGGCAATTCAAAGTGCCACTCCGAATGAGCAAGCACCCTTACTTTTAAGCATACATACATATGTACTCCTTCAAGGAAAGTGGAAAGCTGTAAGAAGGGCAAGAAACTGCTAGAGTTACTATAAGGCCGAGGGGTTGAAAGCAAGCAAGCGAGGGTGACGTGATAACTTAAGAAGCCCCGGCGCTAGAAGAAAGTGGCATACAAATCGGCTTGTCTGATCAGCTCTTCATAAGCACCTCTTTTAAGACATGCCTCTTACTTCACCGGAGTCATAGTCCATCTCTTTTTCCGACTCGAAGAAACATCCCTCCTCTCCTACCACCAAGGCCTGTCTTTTCCAACACACTGAGCTTGGTAACAACGGGGATCCTTTCGCCAATCCAACGAGAGTATTATGTGTGTAGTAAAGCCGAGAGGCTCCGGGTGGCTAGCGTCCAAACCGCCGCTGTCTAGGGATAACAATCCCCGGTGTAGGGAAAGGGGTGGTGGTGGGGGGGTGAGAATTTCACAGGGATAGAGACGCATGGTGAAATTGATAGAGAGGAATGTATGGATAGTCTCACGTTGGCAGGAGGCTGTCTGCTTCTCAGGATCCATTTCCAGATTATCTGTCGTGAGACGACGGCACCTCGATTGAAGCACACAGGTCGACCCACACGTCCTCGGCCTCCTCGGGCTCGTCAAGGACGCGGCATCTCCGGCGGTGGCTTCCTCTGAGAGAGGGAGTCTGCCGGCGACCGGCAAGGCGTGCACCTAAGTACCGGTCGTATCGAAAAATGGCTTAAGCACCGGTCACGTATGGACTCGGGCACTGTGCGTGCGAGTAATCGCGCGCTAGTGTGCGAGTGTTTCACTGTTATTACTTTCACTCCGGCCTAGTGCACCTCGTGGCCGTCGCTCGTCATTTCAGCCGCTGCGGCGGTCCTCTCACGTCGCCTTTGCCTTCGTCTTCCTTCCCATTTGCCCGCTCGTACCGGCCGCAATACAGGACCATCTTATAATTCGTATGTTGCGCTCTCTGCGTACGCGCGTTCATCTTCACCGCACTAACTTAATAAGCGACTCACTCTTTCGCCGTTCTTCATCCCTAACCCTCCTAGCTATTAATGCGACTCTTCGTGCCGATTCAAGTCCCTCATTGGCCGCGTGTCTTGTCGGATTACGTCATCTTGTGCGATCACATATGCCAGCTTACTTTATATTACCCTGGACCAGTAGTGTCTGGATCGAACGGCTGGAATAAGAGACCGGACGATGGATATCGCGTGTCAACGCATTCCAATCACATACCAGATTGTCTGCTCGGCAGATGCCAACGTCAGGCCTTGCTCGTCTATTAGTCATCGTAGTGATGCGTCTCGTGACTTCAAAATACCCTCCGGTAATGTACAGTCGATTGGCCTGTTTAGACGCTCTGCGTCAGACTTGCGGAATAACGCGTGTATTCCGCCCGAGGATCCTAGCGGAGTACGATGCTCGCTTTACTCGCGCGATAACTCACCGATGGTGTGTCAGCTGATCATTGCAGAAATGTTATCGTAATCCGGGTATTATTAATTGGGCTAATGCGGCTCGTGCGTTTTCGGATAATGAAGACAGTCAATTACTGGGCGATCGTACGCCGGCGTAATGGGCTCCGCTGACTACGGGGGAAACTGTTAATAAAGGCATTGGTCCCGTCTTCGTTATCCTCGGTATTAATTATCTCGTCGATCGCACTTCGTGCGCTTCAGTCTCTCTTTACACGGTGCAATCCCGGTAACGCTGAACCTGCTAGCCGCATATATATATATATATATATATGCGTTCATAGAACTCGGTACTATGTTAGAGTGACATAGAGTTCGAGGTTGCTATTCCGCGGTGTTTTCCAGTTACAGCAAAAGCTTCGAGTGCAGAAGGCCTGCTAGGATCGGCCGATAAGCGAGAAGCGAGTGTTCATGCTCTAATTTGCAATCAACCGGCAGGATCCGGCAGTGCTCACGTCGCCAGGCGGGAATTTACTGCACCATCCCAGCAAAGATCCTGCCTGGCGAATAAATAGTGCCGCGCGATTATGGCAGAACTGCCGTAATTAGTGGGACTGGAAAGAATCGAGGAGCAGGAGCAAGAGCAGGAGCAGCAGCGCGAAGGCTGACTCCCTCGGGCGCGCCGCGATTAGCTCGCAATTTTCTCGGGAGGCGTCCGATCGGGCGCATTAGGCAAGCACGAGCTGCATTACTTTCGCTGGGGCCCGATTCGAATTAAAACAAGACTTGGAAGGTGGCGTCGCTGAATTAACGAGAAAAAGGAATAATCAGCCCGAACCTCCACCGTGGCTTCACCTATCCAAGAGTACGTACCTGCTCCTTCAGGAATAGCCGCGCACTCTGCAATCAGTCTAGAGTTCACTGCGCACTAATCTTCATTGACGCGATCCATCAACGAAAGAACACAACTTAACCTTTAATACCTCGTACTTAATGATACATTGACTTTTTGGATTAATTGGCTCCTGGGAATTACCAAGCGCCTGTCAGTTATATCAAAGTGAAACACAAACCGTTTCTCACAATCGTGAAACACAGGCTTTGCGAAACGAGGTGCGTCTATCTAATAGGGGAAAAGAGGCGATGATACATAAAATAATTCCAGCCGCCGCCAGTGATCCGGTGTGCGTCCGGAATGCGGAAAGTGCAGCGATGGGCACCGGAAGCGCCGTTGGCTGTTTTCTCACGTGTGAGCGCGCTGCCTCTGGGGAAACAATAAAAAGCAGTGCTTTCGCGACGGGATGACGATATCTTGATCCGCGCAACTCGTCATTAATAACTAAATATGTGGCGAGGCGTGGTAACGTTCTAGTAGGGTTCTGCACCTCGTAGTGTCCCACCTCTAGCGGCAAGTAAGAGGATATCTCGTAAAGGTTACGCTCCCATATTTCCGTCACGCACACATTTACGATGATTTCGTCCCGCGTTTTACGAGTTCTCACTGGCGTGCCGATAGCTAGGCCGCGCTCGTACTCGCTGCTCTAGGAAGTAGTTCGATTAGTGTATTTCATGCGTTTTTATGGCCATTTCTATCGCTTTACGCACGGTTCTCAAGTGGACTGGTAAACGGCACAGCTAATTGATGATCTCTACTCAAGTAACAAGACTCCCCGGAAGAATGGTGTGATGTAAATGAAAGAAAAGTCCTTCTCAATTTTAGCTTGGATTTATGCGGTCGGTGCGGGTCGTGCCTGAAAGAATTTCTCAATCCTGCCATTTCTTTCCCAATTTTTTGCGAAGCCTTGATCACCGGTCTCCATTGGTGGGTAGCTGGTTAATGATCGGGTTGATATTAATCGAGTACCTGAGCCAGGGAGCAGGCGTGCATTATCGGAGATGCCTTAATTGCGGCAGGCGTTTCCGGCCGTCCCAATACGGGAATAATTTTTCCATTCCCTACCAATTCGTTCTGGGATCTTTAATACCTGTGCACCCGGATAATACTGGCGAGATCGACCACACACTCGATCGACTCCGGTATGCATCATCCTTTAAGAACGCATAAACTACCTGTTTATTGATACTTAAGGCCACCGTGAATAATCCTTTCGCTTCAACATCCTATCATCTTTACCTATTAAGGGGGAATAAATAATTCCACACTTGTGTCGTGCAATGACAGTACACGCGTGGCAGTAAGTCGTCCATCTGTCGAGAAAGACCATTAGGATAACAAAAATCTTACGTTATTACATTTCATTCCTACGTACCAGAACACTTTAATTACAGCGTTGTGCGCATGTCAGTTGAATTCAGGATATTCGACAACCACACGCGTGTCTCGAACGGAGCTAACCCTCGTCTTGGGCTATCTAATATCCCAGCATTTCCGTCGAGCGACGAAAGGTTTGCTCGGAAGAAATCAATGGGGGCACCTTCGAGATTTAACACATAAGCGTTCGTCGGTTCCTCGGTGGCAGTAAGGGACGTAATGAAAATTCAGCGTTCCCCCCGGAGAAGAATAAGTGGCGCGTGAGGACGGAAGCAAACACGTCAAGTGAAAAGAATTAGATTATACTGCCGAGCGTATCGGAGTGCTCGAGGTCGAGCACTCGCTTATATAGGGTGTACATCCTGATAAACTGCACGTTTCATCCCCCACAAGCCCAAGCTTTCAACCGCGAAAGTCGTAAAGAACTCGGCCAAATTTTCATTCCAAGTGAACCTGCATTTTTCACAATTTCCAACTGCATATGCGACCGAAAAGAGTTGAAACCTTCTTTCGCTTGGCTACGATGTACACCCAGTATATCGCTAAACACACGCAAACAGACACACATACACATCGAGACAAATTCCACAGGGCGGCTGTGAATTTCGAGGAATTAAGGAATCAATCTCGTCGGCTTCCTCGCCGATGAGGCTCAGCGCGCGATTTCATTGTCGCCAGGCGTAACGAAGCATCGCCAGGGTTCAATTGCCCGAGAGCACGGCCTCCCGCACGGCTTAACTCGATTTCGATTCCACGCCAATGATCGGCTGAAGGGGCACGATATTATGTCATTTATCTTCGTCCCGTCGTGGGCCTCGGCCTGCTGCCGAGAGTTCTTTATCTGTTTCGATCCAATTCCTACACTCTCCCGGAATCCTTGTGCCAGGAGACGTTGCTGGTACGGATATACACGAGCCTTTACCAACCGGTGCTTTCGATTCTCTTTCTGCTCTTCCCAGGCCCTTCAACTCTTCACACACTTTTTCTCCCAGTCTCTGTTCACTCTGCTTACAGTCACCAACAAGCTTATCCTCCAAACGAACCTATAAATTTTCATGATTCCTCACTCGGTATTATGCGTGCTCTTATCGACTTACATTTATATATATATCAGAGTTAAGTCAAGCCAGTTCCGGTGTAATTAAAAATTCTGTCTTACTCGGATTGACTTTACTATCGCACTAAACTCATCAACTCCTTTCAGCCATATCGATTATTACCGTCGACGAATCTTACATTGCGAAGAACTCATTTCTCGAATACATAACAGGAAACAGTACATTCGCATACATCGCTATATCACCGAGGACAAATTCGTGAGAATATGAAATGGATCTATAAAGGCTCGAAGGAATTATCTCGCTGTAATGTTACATGCTTCGAGTAAATCAGAGTGCTCTATATATTACGATTGCGCTGTAATCACAGCAATGGGTTTCCCCCAGATATAAAGACCAGGCCGGAGGGATGCTGGTACGGCGCGTCGTCTCCATCTCGACTCGGTTCTCATGGCAGGCAGGAAATTCAACTGCATTAATACGTAATAGACACTGTATATTCATCGGCATGTTCGTCACGAGAGCATGCATCCTCGTATGAAATTTCCAGCATAAGGCGGTAACGCCGCGCACACACACGCACACACGACCACACTCTCTCCGATGCATTCTCGGTGAGCATCAACCACGTAAGTGATAGAGCCCCCAGCCTGGTTGTACTATGGGCGCAGCTCGAACTTGGTTTATAATTTTCCCCCATTTTTCCCCTCCTCAGGAAAAATTGAGCCGCTTATGAGTTAGATCGTGTGTCTCCAGAGCCCGCGGCTACCACTAACTAATACTGGGGTTTTGAAACATAATACAGGCGTATTAAACTGCCATTAAAGCGCTGGCCGCATCCCCGTCCCGTCCGACGCGAAGATCGCCTGGGAAATAATGGAACACGAGTCTGCCTCTCGTCCTCTTCTTCACAAAGAGGATTCACCCTGAATCTCTTACCAAGTTCGAATCAACTAAAGTCGATCGAAAGTGAAAGTAAAATTAGGTAGAAGTTGATGTAGTGAAAAGGAAATAATTGCAATGCCTGTAAATACGCGTAGAATACTGTTAAATAGTTGAGCATCCAATCTTCCCGATTGATAGACTACAATACAATTTCAACGTACGACACAGGAGCGAAAACAGAACTTGAACGGAGAACAGCCGTGCGGAAGGATCTCTCTTTACCGCCACCGAAGTAGGTGAATCTTAATGCACCACTGACGGCAAAAGCATTCCCGTGCACGAATTTGATTCAAAGACGAATCAGGAAACTAGTGGAAGTACGCATTGTATATAGAAGAACAACTTGCATCATACAATTTCACTTAATCACTAATTTAATAGTCTCTATAATCATGGATAGTAAAAGAAGATAAACAGTGCTTTCTACATTTCATTATAATATGTTGTTACAAATATCTTGCAGTTTCGAATTCCGTAAAAATCAATGAGTATTCTATCAGTCTTAGAATATATGACGTTCTCGAAACTATCTACGCTGCCCTTATGAAGTAGCGAGCATGTATATCGATAAGTACCAAGGTGTGTTATCTACCGACAAAAGGTTGATGCTCTGCTCTTCCGGGTGCTTCTAAAATATGGGGAGGCTCTCGAGGGGATGGGAGCGTGGCATCATTTGTCGGGCGGAACGACGCCGATCTAATCATCGAGCATATTGTCAGGTATGGGGTTGAGCAGCCACCCCCGCAGCCAGAGCTGAGCAGAGCGACACCCGGTTCGCCAGTGAATGGGTGCGCCATTAGGCGGCAGTGTGTTAGCGATCGAGCGAGCATTCATAGAGGCGCGTTGCTCGCGGCCAGGTAGATTGATGGCGGAGATCTGCGATTGTCTCGATAACTGGCGGATTCCTCGCGCGGAATTGTCGCACTCCGCGCGACTCCTACGCGCTCTTGAATGCCGATCGCTCCCTCTCTCGAGTCGCCTTTGTCGCGCGATCGTTCGCTTCCGCAAGCTCGAACCAAGCTTAAATAGACGTAGGGGCGCGCGCGAGCGGCGAAAGTAATCGTACGCGCGCCACGGCAAAAGAGAGCGCCGTTCGTCTAGGATCGTGTTGGCTGTCTTCTATTCTACTATTCCATGCATAGAGGAGCGTCGCGGGGGCGTTCGCTCATAGTCGTTCGTCCCCCTTGCCTGCCGTGAGCGGTATTGTGCGGTGGAAAAGTGTTCGCTGCGCGTAGGAAGCATTGATAAATCGTCGCGAACGCGGGAGCGCCGGATGCACCGGGGATCCTGATTGTCTGGGAATCCTGTCCGCGGCAACAAGTTTGTAATTGAGTGAGGTCACTGTACCGTGGAAATCTGAGGGGATCGATCGCGGTAGTTATATTTGGATTACAGTAGCACTAATGAATAGTGCTGCTGGATAGGCAGCAGCGGCTCGCTCTGTCCTGCTGCCGACAACGCTATGCTGGGACAAGGGTTGCAGCAACCTATTTACCCACCTAATAATATGTATTGGTCATTGATTATGGATATAGATGATCCCTCCCCAATCAGTTCGGACTCCGTAATACTCGTGCAATACTTCATATGGCATTTTTGTTATCGATCTTGTTGATTACATAACAGCGCGCGAATGAATGTATCGCATCAACACACAAATTATACAAAGCGCCCATTTAGATATTTAATTCGTAGCAGATTCGTTAGTTTCCAGCGCGGCTCAGTTCCAAATTATTGCGGTTTAATGCAAGAGCGATATAATGCATTTTTACTACCAATTTGTTTTTTGCGCTTATTAGACATCGGTTCTCTGGCACAAATGAAACAAAACGGTAGTGGTGAGCCGAGCAACGACGAATAAAAATGTTTGCCCATCCGCTATAGCGACACCGTGCAAACAAAAATGCGACACTCACCAAACATTGTATTATTAATTGCTCCAGTAATATGTGATAATAACGTTTTCGGACGGTTTACTGGAATTATTGGTAGCAAGAGCCGGCAGAATTTTAACAAGCTTTCCCTCGCACCCCTCTAACCCCCAGCGGAACGTTTGCTCTGCTGTTTATTAGTCTTGGTGTACACAGCTTATAAGAAAACCCGTGCTAACTGTACACAAGCACAGATAGTGTTACTGTGGGCCAGCTTACCTACTACTGGGAGATCTTCCTGCTTTCCCATGGCACCGTAATTAATTTACTAACGAGATAGATATAATTTTCGCCGACCATTCTCTCTCACTTCCGATCTAGGATCCTTTTCACAGGGAATCAGTAGTAGCTTGAAAGCCAGACATGATTATATCTAACGCTAGTCGCGTTAAGATGTTCATTTCGTTGCACTCGCAAATTTATCAGCCGCATGCATCGTCTGGCGACGACCACGTCAACAGGTGGCATTCAACGTTTTACACTGACATATTATAAAGGGTGACAGCTAGCCATGATAATAAGGATATATTATCGTAGAGTAAATTCGGTTGGTTAACACCTCAATTTTAACAGACGGTGTCTACAAGGCCGCACCACGATAATTCGACTAGTAATGAGCCATTTGGCCTCGAATATTTAATGAATACTTTGGTATATCCTGCTCGCATGTAGCGTGTGAATATTTCATGATTTCTTTCACCTATATATGTATGAAAATATTCGCAATCACTCGAGAAAGCATCTATTAATCCCAAGTCGTCCTGAACTGAACACATTCGTACTGAATCTATAGGCTTCCTCTGGCCTAATACTGGATTTGTGGAATTGCGCGTGTTAATAGAACCTAATTAGAGAAACATCTATTGGATTCCGCTGCAAGTCCAGTAACTCTGGATACAAGGACGAAGGTTTCATCACTTACGTCAATTACACGATAATGATAGGAATGACACGTAATCCAACTCGAGTGTTGAGAGTCATATGCATCAAGAACGTGAGGGATAAAATCGAAAAAAACAAATGCATAATATCGGCCGGTGGTCTTCATTAATATTAATTGCGACTTTCTTTAACGTCCTGTCATTTTTATGAAGCATAGCGCTGTCTAATTATGCACAACCTGTTCTAAATACGGAAACAATCTATAATGAATGTATGGTTCCATTGCTCATCGTGTAATTTGTACGAAATCTCTTCGAAACTGCATGTAACGCTCATATAAATGCTAACAAGCCACCGGCAATGCAATGTTCCTGCTCCATTAAGCAACATAAATTTTTATTTATATGCCATTAAATGATATAAGCTTCCAATACGTTTCTAACCAGTGTTATAAAATAAGTAAGACTGCTTTTAACAGATGCATTATGCTTCAGAATTAAATCAAGTGTCGCGAGATATAGGTACCCGATCGATTCAGTTATTGCATTCCGGAGGAACACACTGTCAAGCAGTATTCCTTGTTGGAGCAATAGACGCTTCTTTAGCAATGCAATTCCATCTCAAGTAGTTTCCCTCCGCGAGTGTAGGATCGATTTCTTCTCCGAAATTCTTGCGATCCATTCTAACTCATTGCCAGCAACAAAAATTCAAAATCCATGATACTCTTTTCCTCAGGATAAACGAGAGGGCGGGTATGGATGCCACGTTGTTCGCGTTCTGGCAAACTACATGCCTTCACTATCGTTTATACGCTAACTCTGTCATTTACAAGGAACGGCGGAGAAAAAGACTTTTGCTCGATGCATCTCAAAGCTAACCAAAACCCTTCTCATGCTCTTTCCTTTTCTCTCACCCTTTTTCCTTCAACGATTGTCTTACTCTGACTGACTAGTCCAAACCAACATCGTAGATCCTCCTTTTACCCTATTTCCTTTAGTGCAGCTGTCCCCTTCCCGTCTTGGCGGCTTCCCTCCGTTCTTTTCCTAAGTTTCCACCTTCCCATCGTGCGCTTTCTACATTAGCTTTCCAGCCGAGAGGAAAAAATAAAGCGGGAAAAGTAGAAACACGAAGACGTGTTTGCGGGTGTGGGAGAGGATGCGTACCAGGAACGTCTTCGGCAAGTGACTTCACGATAAGGCCATGGGAGAAAGAAGCGCAGCTAAAAGGAGAAGGCAGTGGGAATGTCGTTCGAGAGAGCTTATTTCCACGCCGCTTCGGCAAGAACGGATAGGTCTCCTTTATCACGGTTGCAATATACACCGCGTAGGTAGCTGCTACACGCAAAGGTATCCTGGATACACGGGCTTTCTGCCGCTACTAGAAATATCGTTCTTGTCGTCCTTGCCGTCGTCGTCGTCCCCGTTGCGGCGACGTTCGTGGCTTGGTGGATGTACGTAGTCGCCGGCGACGTCGGCGCTCTCTCGATGGGCGGCCGTCGCGACGCACGTTCGTCGCTTTTTCCACCGTGCCACCGCTGCTCGGTTTTGCAGCCTTCCATGTACATTGCGACGTCCTTTTTGCGTCGGGACAAAGTTCACGTGCTTGTAGGCGCGACCACCCCTGCTAACCTTCGGTCACCCACTCTCTTGACTTTCCTCGTGTCACCCAACAGTTCATCCTAGTATCAATTTAATTAACATTTCCAGTACTTCTTATTACCAGTACGGATAATAAGTCGTTCATGTGGTAGTACTGTTTTTTGTCGCCTAAATGAAATAGCTCGGTGATGCGTCTGGTTTCCTCAACCGGGAGTGATTTTCTCCCTCATTTATTTTAGGTACCGAAACAGTGAAGCTCAACTATTGATTCTTGCAGTTATCGATAAAAGGATATAGTTACGATTAAAATACGCCCGGCATACGAGCGCTCGTAAAATTTTAATCATACTTTTACGATATTAATGCTTTATAACGTGTCATATACGTCGATGCTCCGTACACTTGACCTTTGGCGGAAAAATATAGAGTCACACGGTATATTCATTTCTTGGAAGACAATTTTCACTGCCAAGCTTTACCAAGGACTTTGAGCCAAGTCTCGCGATTTCAGTTGTGTTTGTCTTCGCCCTGAAACACCCTTTTATGATTCCGCGGATCCCTGTAAATCACCCCTGGGAACTCAGGTTTTATAGGTCCCATGTTTCACGAGTGGTGCTACTCGGACCAGAAAATTACATGCCATTGTGTACCCCGCCAGTCAAATGAAATCGAGCGCGACCGGCTTTAACTGTTGGAGATTTACGCGCTAGTGTGTAATTTCATATAGAATGCAAATTTTTCAGCTCTCATTTGTTTTCGCTTATTTCGATCTGTATATCGATGCGTCCGGGTTCATAACTTTTATATCCTTGTCATTAGAGGCGATAGTCTCACACTCTTAGTTTATCCACTGGCCTATTTATGGAAGAGTATACTACCGCGAAACCGAACCCGTTAAACCAGTTTGGAATGAGCTATCATAATCGACATAAACACGTATTTACCGTTACAAACGCGTCTGACAATGATAGCGGGAAAACGGTATGGTTCACCACAAAGGATGCGACGATCCGCACATGCAATATTCGCATGCCGACGGTGCCGTCGAGATGCATGTGTGTGCGTTAGTGGTCTGAGCATCGATATATACACTTGCAAGGAGAGTTCGCGGTCTTTTGTGACAGTTAGTCGGTGGTCACACCGATCCAAGCGGTCCATTACCCCTCTTGGAAAGACAATCTCCCAGCCGTAATTGACGCGAAATTGCAGCCGCCTAAGCGAAATCGGCTAATGTCCAAAGACGCCACACGTACACGCTCCAATTTCTTACGTGTCATCCACGATCTACCTTCACCGTTACCGCATCCAGCCAGTTCGTACTCGAACGGTATCTATCGTATTTTCCGAATTGATACAGCACACGGCGCATTGTGTTTTTGACAGGTGAATCGAACCGACTAAAACCAGCTCGATAAATATTAGTGTAAAGTAGCTCTGGCTTCATACGTATGAATACCATGAAAATACACATAAAGTTAGTGGAGCTGCGTGCGGAATGGCAGGGGCTAATGGGTGACACGGGCTGGCTAACTTTATTAAATTGGATCATATATTCCAACGATTAAACGACCCTGCTGCTATTGGCATACCGCGATTCTGCCGCTTACGGCGAATTATAAGGGCGAAATAGTCTAATTGTCGAGTAATTGAATTAGCGCATCCGGTATCGTTGCACCGGGCCCGGTCGCAGGGAAATACGATGCGGCCCGAGAGCTTTTCCCCGCGGCGTCTACCCATCTCGTAATTCAGTTCTGGCGACCGATAGCGGTGTATCGTATAACGATAAAAGTGGGAAAGTGCTATTGATTCCGATGGCCCGCGTTTTCGAACAACGCCGCTCGAACCATTACCGCACACGCCGCGCCCTGCCGCGCCACCTCGACCCCCCATGTAGAGTGGGCAACACATCGACTTTCGCATAGGCATAGCCGCGTTTCACCCTATCCCAAAATTCATCTCGCGAATGGATCGCCCCAGGGCACATTTTTCATGCTACATATTTGATGCGGACGCTCCCAAAATACATATTTAAACGTGCCAATAGTGGCGAGATGTATCGCCGGATCACCCTGGTGTCAACCGTTCTATACACTGGCTCTGCCGTCCTAAGTAAACGGAAGACCTGCGGGAGCATAAGTCAAACTTCTATTTTATTCGTTATGCTCACCATGAGCGGACCTAGCACAAAGACAAAGTTCACGGATCATCCTACGAAATATGATAATCTTGTATTAATATCTAACCACTTCAACTCATATACTTGTTAAGTTCAACCATTTGTATTCATTGAATGAAGCAATGTCAAGAGCATATTACAGTTTTCTCTTTGAAAATGAAGTATCCAAATTAGCCGACTAATTATGTGCGTGTATTGTTCTGTGGAATATAGGGCAGCGGTCCCAGCGGTTTCCTGGCACCGGCACCCCCACGGCACATACCTGGCGTCGGTCGACCGAGCGAAGACCGTAACAATCTGGGGCGACCACGTATGAGACCAGGCGAGCTAAGGGTGACAGACGATTGTTACTTCACGCACGAAGATCACGTCTCTTACGACGAAACATGTGTAACCAATGGCGTTCGCAGTGGGCAGCCGTGAAGCAGCGACTCGTGGGAGCGGCGGCGGCGACGGCGGCGGCGACGGCGGTGGCAACGGCGGCGCCGAAAGATCATTCAAGCATATAAAGGTGGAGGGCAATCAAAATCATTGGAAGGCACATAAAGCCTGGTAAGAGCGCCAACTTTCAAAGCTGTAATTGCCACAATTACAAGGCCAATTCAGGCCAATTCAGGACGGAGCTATTGTACATAAAGCTGCACTTATTGTTACTCCAAGGTTGTAAAGAGCATCCGCCGACTTTTCTTATTAGCGTAGAAACGCGCGCGACCACAAACGAAGGTGCCTGCACATTAGAACAGCGTGACTCCATCGCTCTAAGGAATACTTATTCCGATGGAGAAGGAAACCTGTCGAAATTTGGCTATCGGCAATCGAGAGTTTCACTTGCGAATGACATCCTTATTACGCTCGCGCTGACTGCGCAGCCAGCTTCGGAAATGCAGACGATTATGGTAGTTGCTCTCGCGAGATTCGCCAAGTATACTCCTCGAGTACGAGAGCGTTTTCGCGTGTCAGTCGTCTTTACCCGGGGAACACTGGACCGCCCACGCAAAAGGACTTCGTGAGAATATGCTGGCTACTGCTGGCTCTTGTCCTACTCAGCTCTCTTTCCATTCTCTCTCTCTCTCTCTCTCTCTCTCTCTCTCTCTCTCTCTCTCTCTCTCTCTCTCTCTCTCTCTCTCTCTCTCTCTCTCTCTCTCTCTCTCTCTCTCTCTCTCTCTCTCTCTCTCTCTCTCTCTCTCTCTCTCTCTCTCTCTCTCTCTCTCTCTCTCTCTCTCTCTCTCTCTCTCTCTCTCTCGCTCTCTCTCTCGCTCTTCGTCCCTTTTTCCTCCTCTCTTTCTATCTTGCGCATGCCGAATACACATGTGCATATTTATAGCCCGTGTATACTCGTGCAAGGTGGACTTTCGCCGGCGATCCAGTGTAAAAGGCGGACGGCACGCTCGCCCCGAAATTTCGGGCTTCCGAGCGATAACTTATCCATTTAGAGCCGGTGGCGAAGTCGTGACCGGTTCTGTCTCACCTTCTCGGAAAGCACTGCTTCCCTGCTGAGCGCAGTTTCGTCAGGGCGGAACTTTAAGCCCCGCATCGCGTGATCCGGTTAATTGCCGTTGCCGCCCGCGGCACCGCGTGAATTGCGCGCAGCGCACGCTCGAGAGCACCAAGTTTTCCAGCGGCGATGCCCGTCGAAAGTTCGAATGCCAACTCTGATACACACTGCACCGAAGGAGGGAAGGTGTGTTCGCCGAGGGAAGAAGCACAATAAAATTGTAAGGTTCAGTACCAAGCAGTCCCGTTCAGTCGAGAAATTTGTACGACTAGAGCTAAGATAATAGAAGGATCGGTCGCGAATTTTTAATCGAGTGCCACTTTCATTAGCACAATTACACATAAGTAATTGGCCGCATTATTATTTGCTCTGGTTGTCGTTACGTTGGCACACGTTTAGAGGAAGACCTACTGGCGCCGAGATTTCACCTAAGCCCTTAATTTCCGATAGGCTCTTTCAGCCAGAAAAAGTCTCGTTATACAGTAAAGCGTCGCGTTAAACGTGAAGTGTGCTCCTCTTACAGTCGCAAGAGTCAGAAAGTGTGACGCGGGTAATACCCGAGTACCGCAGCACCAATGGCAAAGTAATCGTCGCTTGACTCCGACTTTTACATTTTTTATATTTTTGATACTCGTTTTTCATTGACGCCGGCCCCGCCACCAACTCAAAACGTAGTCGCAACATTTCACACCGTGCTGCATGCCATTTTCTGATTTGAGTTGTTATTTTCTTCGTTGATCGTCCATATTCTCACCGTTTCTACCGACAATCGAAAGTCTACCCTACCTCGCCGGATCCTTTGATCATTCCTCGAAGCGATCTTTTTCCCCGTGCCAGAATGGTGTTACACCTGCGCTACAAAACGGGACATGGGTGGTGGAGATTTCTTATTTTTAGTGGCTTAGGCAAATTACAAGCCTGGCTTCAAACCCAGTTGTTTATTACCGGTTGCGGACTCCCCATGTTTCGATTGGAATGATATTATCTTTTATAGAGAGAATCTTAGGTACTCGGAAGATCCCCATTAATTGCGCTCGAATGTAGGATCATTTACTAATCCATTCACCCCTTTATAACCAGTTTTCTTGTAGGTGGTTACAACAGCCTAGCAGAACTATTGAGGAAATACACATTAACTGTTTTATACTTGGAAGTATCATATAGTTCTACTTAGCGCTCATTTTCAATTAACGCTCACACGATTGCACTTTCTTTGTATGCCGCGTAGACTTACTACCGTCATTGTCACAATCCTCAGGTATAAGTCATCGAGCCACGAACCGATTACGTCCAAGAGACACGTTATTATATAGTTCTTTTACTACTCTATACTTACGTGCGTATGAATATTATTTGTACCGTGCGACTGCAAGCCTACACAGACTCTATTGTACTTCTAATCTAAGTTAATTTCAGGAACTACGTTGTACACACTGTTCACATGCGTAAATACATATTAAATGTTTCTGTCTTGTATTTTTTAAAAAGCCGTCTTCTCGAACTTTATTCCTCCACCTTCACCCTCTCTGATTTCCGTATCCAAGATTTCCTTGGCGTACTAAAGTGGTGACTCCTATACAGAGCGGCACCCGTGAGATGTCTGTCAAACCTGGAACTTCAACGCTCGCTCCGATGGCCTTCACGAAAGACGGCAATTCGTTCACTCATACACGGGTGTCCCTCTGCCCCCGTTCGCCCTCAATTTTCATCCAAAGCTGGATACGAGCTTTTTGAACAGACTACTTATTCAAATTTCGCAGAGGCAAGACACTTTTAATTGGAGGCGCATTCAAAGTGCGCTAATTTCACGGACGTTTGAGACGCCTCAATATTTCACAGCAAGTGTTGCGTGCAGACTGCGCACGCGCGCGTAAGCTAAACTTAATGCAAAGAGAGTCATATCGCATATCATGCGCTCCTATTTTCCTGCATCCCCGTATTTTTCCTAATTAATTCTGCGCGCTCCTGGCTACACTACGGGCGGTAATGCTTCCCGTATCCCGAATTCTCTCGAGGCAACGCGCGGTCCGCAATAATCCGGATGGTATAACATATCCGGTGAACACAGTCTGCCGAGCGACTTCTTGGTACTTCGCAAAGTACGCAGTGACCTCCCATTCGGCGTTTCCGCTTAAAATTTCCGTTTTTCTCGCCAAAGGCAAAAGCCAGCATTTTCTTCTTATAAAGCTGTACCTCAAGAAAACCAGTTCTCAAAAATGCTTCGTGTCAGTTTATGCCACATCATATAAAATGCAACGCAATCTGGTGATGTTAAAGGGACGATCCATATTCTGCCGTTGTAACCATTTCGAACAAGAGATTCTACCCAATAAAATTCTATTTTTCGGAATATTTTCAGTATCAGTTTACAATGCGATCGGGTTTGATAGGAGGCCTTGTTTTTATTTTACGGTTGAATCTATATCGCTGTTACGGTATTGAACCGTCTTATAGGAGTAGTGTGGCCGGATGCCGACATATATGGCGAATGTTCGTCTACAACCCTATCAAGGATCCCTTGACAGGAGGGCATGCCGCGGCGCATATGGCGCTGTGGTCGTGTATCTGACAGTAGCCAGCTTTCGAAAGCGCTCATTAGTCAGCGAAATGTGGCCGCGAAGTGACAACTCGCGCGCGGAATATTATACGGTCCAAGAAGTTCCCCATATCGGGCGCGAGGCCGATGTGCGATGCCGGTGCCGCCGCCGCCAAAGCGTCGTCGCCGGTACGCTGCTCGCGAGCTTGTAACGCCGCCGCCCGCTGTTTCTAACTTTCGCATTATACGCCCTTTGTCCCGGCTTCGACAGTTTCGACAGTTTCGCAATGGAACGTGAGAATGCGGTGGCGGCAGTGGCGGCGGCGGCGGCGGCGGCAGCAGCAGCGGTGACGGGAGCATGAGGCTGAGCGAAAGAGGGGCGAAGGGAAGGTGAGTGGGCCTGCTTGCAAACGACGTTAAAGTTCGATCCGACCACCGCCGCATCTGGGGCTACTGAAATTTTTCTCCCGCTTTCGGCCATCCTCGACCAAAACCTTCCTCACTTGCGCCTCGTCATGCCGGCTCACCCTTCCTAACTCATCCCGCCTTAGCCCACCAACCCCCTTCGAACCCACTACGAGAAATACGATCAATCGCCTTGGCAGATTAAACAATTCACCGGAACAGCTGTCGATCATCAAGTTTAAGCAAAAAGCTGTCGTTGCTCTAGCATCATCCACCCTGGCAGAGAGTCTTTGAAAGGAAGAGGATATCTTGATTGACAATTACGCGACAAGCCTGACAAAGCTAGCTCGACGATGTTGGCATTCTCAACGAAAAGTAGTTGAACGCGCCGGTAACGAGGAAGATGTTAGTACCTCTAGAGGAAGAAGATTGCGCAAAAGAGTCAAGTGAATGACAAAATAACTTGCGCGCTCGCGCAACCGTGAGATCGTGATATCCTTCTTCGCCTGCCTACCTTCCTGCTTGCTTGCGGCAAAGGCCCCCTGAGTGTATACATATATCCGGAGAGGAGAAACCTCGCGGAAGTATCAGTCGTTAAACAGGTAAGAGGAGAGCCGGAATGCCTAAGCGCTATGTTTGTTCACCGATGCAGAATCAACTACACTAATAGACGGAATATCAGTTGCTGCTTTTGACTGCGGGATTAAGCTTACTGGTTAACGAAGCGATTTGCGAAAAAAATACTCCCGGAAAATTCCACTGTAGAATTGAGCTGGTATTTCGTTTGTTAGTAGAACCCATTCTAGTCGCGATATACCGGACCTCAATTACGTCAGAGATTTATTTTCCTACTATGTCTTGTATATTCTACCAGTTTTACCGAGAGGACCGTTCATTGGAAATCTGCAGATTTATTCGTTCTACTGGGATAGCAGATGGGGCTTCTTCGAGTATAGTAAGAATCGGATAGGACCTTCGTCTCTTCTTTCCTCTCGTCAGGGTGTACTTTCCTCACCCGATACATCGTACTTCATACCTGTAATTACTGACACCCGATGGCGTTGTGATTAATTAATGAAATCGAATTAATTGCGTGCGTTGGCTCGTATGCATTGGAGGGCAGGTTTACTTGTCTCGAGCCGGCACACTCATTCATTCTCAATTAATGTGACTGTCTTTGATAAGTACACGGTGCCAGGTAAAGAAGAGTGATTGGCAGATTGGTGGGCGGATCGGCGTGGTTGCCCACTTGCTCCCGGGCAACCGTGCACGCCACGGAGAAAGAACGGATCGTAGCAATGCTTTCTGGAGGGTCTCGTGCGTCCAAATGGGCGTTCATTAGGAATATTCATTCTAACGCATTGCCCCGAAAGCTCGCAGGTAAATTACAGGAGATCCCGACGAATTACACCTAGGCCGCAAGTACGCCGCTGTAATTATGGCAGAATGAGAAGTAGGATCAAATTCCATGATACCAGCTGGTGAGGGCGCTTTCCTTCGCCTTTTTTTTCCACCACTCGTGCTCTTTTTGTCGGCGGCGCTGCCGGCCGCGTAATGACTCCGCCTCCTTCTTCCGTTCGTTACGTAAATCGCGGTTCATACCTACTCCAAATTTACACGCGAGAGAAGAGAGTGAGTGAAAGAAGAAGAAGAAGAAGAGAAAGAGAGAGGGAGATTGTGAGGAGAACGCGACCGGGGCCGGAGTGAGCGCACCGCCGTCGTAAACTAGTGAAAACTTTCCCGACTTTTTCTCGGCGGCGTTCGCTGGGGCATAATTGTTGAGCGCATCCCCCTCGATTTTAATTAGCCAACTTTTGGCCACTGCGCGATCGCTCTCGATCATTTTCCGACCTCTCCGAGAACTCGCGCACTGACTTTAGCTTCGACTTCGCTTATGAAACTGGAGCTTTTATCAGTGGCGACACGAACGAGTGAGATGTGGTGGCGACTGCCTTTACGATTGTACCGTTGTATCTCAACGGTGAAAGTCATCCTCTATCGCGGTGCCACCGGTACTCCAAGCAAGTCGAGCTTCCCCCCATGCTTCTTCTCTCGTTGGGAGTGAAGCAGAACGCTCTCGTAAAATCTTCCGGTCGGCTCTCCGTGCTCTTGCTGCGTGCGGCATAGATCTGTGACTGGGTTGGAGTTGGAGAGGGTCGGTCGGCGGGTCGGCGGGCCGGCGGGATGGGGAAAGGCGGTGGATGGCGGAGGATGGGGATATCGATATTGAAACGTAAAAAAGATTCAATCAGTCGCGAAGTTTCAGCGCCAATCAATCACCCCTCCCCGACGGGCCGCGACGCCCCGCGACACCCCGCGATGCCCCGCGGTGGTCTAGCCTCGGGACGCGAGGGTTCGCTCGCGCGCGCAGCCCGCACTGGCCCGTCTGATCGCGACGACGACGCTAAAATGGCCGTGGGGCGGCGGAGAGGGTGCGGACTACCGACTACCCCCCTGAGAGCGGGAGGAAGGCCGCGCGAGCAGACGGCGAGCGGCCCTGACAAGGAGAGGGCAAGCTCGAGCGCCGGCCCGAGAGGGTGTAGTGTGATAGCCGAGAGCGAGCGAAACGGAGCACGAGCTTTCGGGCTGCACGACCGAGTCGACGCACTGGAAGCTCGTCGTGCTTGCGGCGGGAGCTTCAGTAGCCGCTTGTACGTCGACCGGAAAAGCCCCTCACGTCACGTCCTCCTCCTTGGGAGCGCAGCGCGCCATCCCCGAGATCATTAGATTTTGGTGACTTAAAGCCTGGATTAATTCTACGTTCAACCCGAACCATCGAAACTTGGATCACTTCTCTATCGGGCTTTGCTATCCTTCCGTCGCGCACCATTGGTGAACAAGTCCTTGGAAGGGTTGCTAGAGTTTCTGAAATTCAAGAGCACCGGGGACAGGCAGGGGGTACTTGAAGATTGTGTGAAGTGGGCGGTGAATGAATGCGTGGATAAGTACGATCGCCGCGGCGGGCTGGCAGTGTTTGATATGAGAGGCGGGCCTGTGATCCATGAATAACCTACGGGAGCAACCGGGCAGTGTGTAATAATAGGAGCTCAAGCGGAAGCATTATGAGAAGTGCCGCAAGATACCGTGAAGCGCGTCCTACCCTTACCGCGTCTCTTCTCTTCACCGTCCTCGCCGTCACCGGTAAGAGCTACCACCGAGCGTACCAGTGCGATACAGTGGATTTATACGACTCCCGTTAACCTTAATTTAATGTTAAGCCTGCGAGCTTCACCGCGATATACTGGCCTGGATGACGCCGGATTGAAAAAGACCAACCTACCCCTACGGGCCACAAGATAATGATCTTAGAGTCCATGGATAAGAAACAAGAACTTTGTTTGGGATACAAAGGATTAAGACGCCTTAAGATGAAGAGGCTCAGACTTTCCGACTCCTCTCCGGCTTTGGGACAGCCTCTTATTGTTATGTAAATGACTAAGAGGACTCTCTCGCTATTGTGCGCGCCCACTTGTTTTCAGCATCCGTGTGTCCTCAACGCGAATCCCGACACTGGGATTCATTTATTTATTGCTCTTCCCGCTCATCCGCTAACTGAATTCGGTAAAATTCATGGGCAAAGGCTATGGATGTCAAAGTTGGTATCTTTACAGAAGCACTCCTGGCATGGTTTCAGATCTAGAGCGCGCACTGCGCTCCGCCGAATCATACCAGAATTGAGTAACTTGAGTAAAACGGTCGAGTACTCGGAGATAAGTAACTGAAACTGCGCACCAAAAGCTTCCGACTTATTACAAGCGAACCGTGCTAAATCAGCGAAGTAGGAAGGAAAGAATCCTGCGTAAATCTTCTTCTGGGTACATAGAGCGCGAGAAAAAGTGGCTGTAAGCAGGAAGTGGCTCTTGCGTTCTTTGGCTCTTCACCTATTTGGATGGTGCGATAGAGCGACGGCTCTCATGGCCTATCCTATGTGATTGTAGCCGCATTCTTTCGAGATAGCGAGCACCAGTCGGCCGCGATAAAAGTATCGCTTCGCAGTTTAACGCCGGTGAAAGAGTGTTAAAGAGCTTCTCCAATTCCACGCGATTCGATCCTTTTGTCGAGAACAATCCACTGGATAGGATTAGAGTGTCTTTTATGCCGAATTATCGAATCGAAAGTATAATCTGGTATAAATCGTTACCAGGAAGTTCGATAATTCGAGCTCTGGGAATCGTACCTTTCTGGACAAAAACCAACCTTCGGCCGAAACTTGTTCCAACCATTCGTACTGCGGTGTTAAGTGTCCCGAAAAACTTTATCGCACGACTTGCTGACCGGTTAAATTAATGCAGCGCGTAGCCGCTCGAAATGAAAATCAACCACATTAATTCTCTCTTGGCACGCACACCGACCGGTAATTCCGGGTACCGCTTTCTTGTACTGTTTTCCGTCGGTTTTATGCAAAGTTAACTGTGCGCACTTAGACCATTCCGATGATCGGCGCGACGAGACCCATGAGCAGATGAATTCGCGAATGTAATCGACTTATTCATGCAAAATTGGAAAGCTGAAATATATTAATGGCACTACTTGGCGATACTACTTGGTCGAACTAGCCGTTCCCCCGAACTCTGGCTGTGCGCCATTAATTACCGTAGTTAAAAAGTCAGTTATAAAGAACGGATTGAAGCAAAGACAGGGTACCACTCGACAGTGACTGAACCGGCGTTAGGAACAGACTGAAATATTTAAGATTCGAATGGCACTCAAGGGGATTACACGGAACTCGTAACTACCGCTATTACTACTACTACTACTTCATGCAGAAAACATTAGTCAAACTCCTGGGCGTCTGGGGGCCCAGAGCGTTTGCAGCGGAGTGTGACAGTAGTCGGAAGTATTTAACTGACGAAAAAGAAATGATCCCCGGCGAAACTTACCCAATTTCTTGTGGACGAGAGCAACCTTTACGATGAGCTCGCGCCAGTCCATCTCACCGTGCGCTTCCTTTTCTCGTTTACTTTTAATTTACTTCATCGCACTTTTACGATCAATTAATGAAATCGAGTAATAGAACGATGAACGTGGGCGCTCGTTCTCATGAGTCCCGTCAATTAAATTACTCGGTCTTCGCGAGACTTGTTTATTGGCTCTCCGGACGGACTTACGATCGCCAAAAGAATTAAGGAAGAATTTTGCTAATTGGCGCAAGAGCTCATCGAGCGGAGAGAACCTCTTGGACATTACTCGATCGTCGATGTCCTAGGCCGGTGAGCCTGCGAGCGGACTCGCTCCCTTTGGTGAAATCTATTTCCTTCCGGGAACTTGGTAGCCTCTCGAATGGTCATCGATCACCGGTGGAAGCGATCCTTCCTTAACGATCTTATTTCACCCGGTGACTAACAGCCACCGATCTCAAGCTGGTAAGCGTAGCTTTGCGCGAATACGTTGCCGGTAGCCTGCTGTCCGTTGCCAAACAAGGGCCGATGTTAAACTGATTACCGTTACCTTACTCGGATGTATTATTCGGTGCTCGCTCTCGGCATCTCGGCGATTTCGCATTGGCCGCTCCCTCGCTACACCAACCACTGCCACGTCAGACCATTTTCATAATTCGATTCAGTACAATGACCATTGTCAGTTCGCTTAACGCGTCGCACCCTACGCGTCCGTTAAAGCACGTTATGTATGTATGTACCGTATGTAACCAGGTTGAGCTTCCGCCCGCAGTCGTTAACGCTGACTACTCCAATTTCTCCGTGCCCGCAAGATCGGGTCAAATATATTCCGACAAAAATAACGAGCCCCGCCAATCTCCGGTATTATTCTTCGTCACTGTGAATTAGTCCGTCGGACTCGACGTGAATAGGCGAAAGTAAATTGCTTTTGGATATCGTTTCGAAAGGCAGTCATGGGAATACTCTCTCGCTCCCCTACTCTCATTGCCTTTCCCGTACGATTCTATTCAAACACGTTGGTTACTTTAGCCAACCAATTTATTCAGCCGAATGGAATCTGCGACGGCTTGCCTCATTCTACCTGACGTCGTGTTTTTCACTTTATTTGGACAGCCATTGACTGGAACCGCAAGACTCGCTCAATCCAAATAAACATTAGCAGGCAAATATTACTATTAAACAGCCGTGACATCGTTCGCGATCAAGAATGATTGCGTTGGTGAAAGTTTAACGTAACGTGGGTGTTGATACTCTCATCCGCATTGGCTCAGAGATTGTGGCATACAAGTGCTGTAATCCAATCCCTTTAAGCGTACGGTAGCAAGCATAGTATCACGCATGAAAGCAGCTACTAAAAGCGAACTAATACACATATATTGCACGATTAATTTTATTCATTCATACCTGTTCCATTATTATACAGCACTTACATCTTTGAACCGGGTACCCAAATCTGCGCTACGTTAATAGCTTCCCATCATCGGTGCACCTGTATTAAACAGGCAAACAATTATAGCCTTCCAGATAGCAAATTATAATTCTGGTCTCTATGAAGCTTAATAATTTCGCGATATTTGCTTTAACGTGCTAAATTGCCCCTCAAACAGCAAATAGTTATGATCGCATGTTAAACGACAATAGTATACACCGACCAACCAAAGGTACTAATTTCGGTGTTGAAACTAGTAGTTCTTGGGTCAGGACTTTCGTGAAAGAGTGCGTAAACCCGTGAAAAGTCGAATGTGCGTACGTGACGTATTGTAATGCGGTTGATGATCAAAGAACACAAATTTCAGCTGTGCTAATAGCATCAGAGAAGGCTCATATTATGGCTTCGAATTGTAACTGATTAACTGTAAAGAACAATACGATGAGCACGGCCCGACACACGTCAATGGGAATACTGGGGAATATTGGTTCGTGGTGTCAGTGATTCTGCACCTTTACGGTGGCCCGAAATTGGAGGCGAAAAATCCCCGTGCTCTCTCTTTCTGCTGCCGAGTGATATAACCGAGAGCCCGTTCTCGACGCGGCCTCCAGCTAACTCAACTGACGTATCAATCAATCAATGACAGAAAGGATGACTTTTCCCACTCGCTTCTTCTGCGCGTTCACCGACCGTCGGTTGACAGGACGAATCACTGGTTTCCACGCGTGGGAGGTTGCTGCTACAAAAGGGAGGACACATCAAAGATCGTGGCTGCACTGTGAATGAATATGAACGCAGCGAACACTCGAAGCTCGCGTGAAGAAAAACGAATGTGGGATGCAAGCAAATGAAAAGTGCAACCGGGGAAAAGCAGCGTGTGTTAATCAATCACAGGCGCAGTCGAAGCGGATAAGTTCGACGAATAATCGGGTGCGTGCGCGAACACTTGTCACCGAGAAAGTTAAAGTGCCGCCGAAGAAGCGGGCAGACCAATGTTCGACGGGTTCGCGTATGTAATCTGTCCTCTATGTTAGTATACGCAGACATAAATTCCACTTAAGCGAAAAACCAAATCTAATCCAATCTTGCGAAACCATTGCCAAGCTTTGGAAAGTCATTTACGTTACATTCCTTTTTTAAAATCGAAATTCTCCCAATAAAAAATCAAAGTTTACTGACATATCGTCGGTAATTTGTATGAGATTAATATCACTACGTTTCGCCAATCAAAGCCGCAATAAGGCGCGGATTTCGTAGCGGTGCGGTCGCGCGTCTGATCCCTTGAAAGCAGCATAATTAAACTGTCACGCGAGGAGTAATGTTGAGGGGGCAGCGCGTAAACGTAAGAAAGCCGGAGTAACGGGCACCCTCTCCTTTGTTCTTCGCTGGGGACTGGCCGGCGGGTGTGCGGACGAACGAGGGCTTAGGTGTGAGAAATTAAGCAATTAAGCCGCGTATTTTACTAACGGAGATCCGAGACCCGACCGCTCAAAGAGCCAGACTTAGTCTTCCGATCTAGAGTTGGCTCGGTAAGCGTGAGTAAAGAACGCATCTAAAGTCGTGCGATGTTATTAAGGCTGCGCAAGGTTCTCGAAAGACCTGAAGAACACTGATACGACTAGCTTGCACAGTGGTCGTCAAGAGAGCTCCAGCAGGTAATCGAAAAGTCCAAAGGGATTGCCGCGGATAACTAGCCACTTAAATACCCATTGCTCGGACAAAACTTTCTCGGCCGGAACTTTTTGATCCCAAGAAAAACGAAAATGGTATTGCTACAAATTACACCGGAATAATAATCCTACTTGTTTCCATCAACGATGTGAACTGATGTAACACAAGAGTCTCAATTACTTCGGATCGAATATTGCAGTATTTTATACTAGATAGGTATAGAGTGTTCAATATAGGAATGTCTATCCTTTATCAATTCCTGAAATAGTTGTTGTCATAAAGGCCCTCTCGAACGACGCAGGTTTCTAACCGCATTACTTGTTCACTGTTCACTGTTCTATTCAATTAATATACACTGCAGCGCCAATTACCAGACCTTTGCTGACAAATATGCATATTGCGGTATTCACGAACAATTAAGCCGCATAGTACAATACAAGAGGCTTCCCCCTTCCCACCTATTCACTCGCCCTTTCCCTCCTCATATGCTGCTAGTCGAGTGAACTTGAACTGTTTAACTTGGAAATGTTGAGACTAGTTGAAGTTCAGTCGAATTTTTTCCCTGAAACATTTCTCATTTAACGCGCTGTCGAGACTAGGCCCTGCGCTGGTAGTCACTCTTTCACTCTATGTATTATTAAATCCACCATATATCTGGTACGGCGAAGCCTGGTGGCGTGTACGGTTGGCGCAATCACTCTTGGAAGAAGTGTACTAGGAAACTCGGTTTTCCAATGGAACCGCCGCGAATATTGCCACTTAACAGTAGCTGTCGCCGAGTTAGTGTTTAAACAGACTGTTGTTAATGGAGAGTGAGGGTGAGATGTAGAAGCGAAGAGATAGCGCGCGTGAGGGAAAAGATCGCCGCCGAGAAACTTCTCAATGAGGGGGGGAGACACTTCGGCCAGGTAGTTCGTAATTAGATCGCCGTCTCGGAGAAATCGCGTCCCGAAGATGCGATTATTAATAAGCTAGCTTGGCCGGTAGTTAGTGTCTCTTTTCATTATGGCGGAGGGCAAAGAAGTTTAAATGGCAATTACGTTGCAGCGCGCACTGCCGCTCCCTTTATTCCAGCGGTAACGAGTACGCCAAGTTCGCGTGAAATGAACGTTCGATTTTCACATTTTCGCGCGATACGTATTTACCCGCCAGCCCCTCGCACGGCTAATGCCAGACTCAGTACGAAAGTGTCGCATGTATACGAATAATTCGTGGAAACAGTCATTTACACGCGACCGCAATCGATTTTTTCTCATGGAGTTGCACACGCATTCCTTCGGTTCGAGCCAAAAAAGAAAAGAAACAGTGAAGTTGTTCCCCCGATATAATTTCCTCAAGTTTCGCTGAGGCAATCGATATCAAGATTCTCGTGGAACAGTAACATTCATTATTCGCAAATGACTCTTATCTCGGTCTAGAAGGGGGATCTTTTCTTGGTTTTGACAAAGTGGCCGCGCCACCACTTCCTCTCACGAACTCTCCTCGTGTACTACTCCCTTTCAGTCTCCCTAGAGAGAAAGAATGTACTGAAACGGGCACAGAGTGAGCGAATGAGTGAGAAAGGGAGAGAGAATGCAATAGAATGTTTGCTCTCGCGTCGATTTATCGAGGTAGGTAAAGGGAATGCGTGCGATAAGGAAGTCGGCCATCGCCGCGAAACTATACTCCCGCGCTGCTCATTATACGAGAATAATGTTGACGGAAGGGCGGAAATAACGAAGAAAGTTAGCGGCGGTTGTATTAAAGCGGCGGGAAGACCGCCTCCAGGCCCATCCAGCGACTGTACCGCCGAGACAAGTAATTCGTCGCATCGAAGTCGATCGGTTCGCCGGTACCACTCGAGGGAATAGCCAGGAAGGAGTCCCCTGTTGTTTTTGCATCGCCAATTCAATCGGCTCGCCACGGGAAAACTATCGACGTACCGGCTGCCGCTGTTCCTTCGAGTTGCTGCTTCTCCCTTTCTTGGGTGCGCGAGCGCGCCCTTCTGACTGTTCGCCGGATGTTATTTCTCTCGCGCAAGCGCGTAAAGCCTGCATTCATAAATAAACAGGATCGGCGTGAAGCCCTTGGCAGAGGCGGCGGATAAGTGGTTGAAGACATTGAAGTCTCGGGCGGAGGCGAACCGTCGGATGTAGTCTCGCATCGAAGGAGAAGAGAGAGAGAGAGAGAGACAGGCTCGGAGAGAGTGCGTCATGACGAACGATATCCCAATGCAAAGTACAGCTGTTAGACTTGAAACAGAAAGCAAGAAGCGAAGAAAAAACAAGACAAGTATACATACATGTGTACTGAGTACTGATGCGGCAGTACATAGTAAGAGTGCAAGAGAAAGAGAGTTGGAGTGTCATAACCCCGATAAGCCTCTGCTGATTCCTACGGAACTTTAGCCACATTTGAAAGGGAATCGTCGGGATTACCATTATTTCTGGCTGAAATCCTTTTCCCAAACAGCGGTATCACTCCTTACTCGAGTAGCTCGCGAGACTGAGAGTGCGAGCAGGAGGGAGAGAATAAGAGGTGGATACTTCTTCCGCCAGTGAAGTAGGGAAACCTCAGAGAATATAGCGAGGAGAGAAGGAAACGTTCGAGGCCGTAAGTGGGAGCCAAAGATAGGAAGGATGAAATGAAAACCGGCTCTCCGAATAATCCACTTCAATTTGCAGTAAACTATTTGCGAGCGCGCGATAAAGAAAGTGAGTTCTTGCGATAGAGTGCTCTGCCGAGAGCACACGGCGAAAGAAAAAGCTCGAGAGGGAGAGAGTGCAAAAGAGAGTGAGAGAGAGAGGGGGGTGGGGGGGTGGGGGGGAATGAGAGAGTAAGAGAGCAGAAACTGAAGACGCAGAGTCGAGGGATATGGAGCGAGACGGACAGAATAAAAGAGGGTGACAGGACAAGAACCCCAGGAGGATCGTCCGAAGAAAGCTCGGCAAAAACGCGGTAGTCCCGAAGACTTTATCGGTCGTGTGTTTCTGAGTCAACGTTTACATTAACTAAAGCTTGCACACCTGTGAGGTTTATATGGCTGATAGTCCGTTTGATGCCTCTAGAGCATCTGCTGGATGTGCGATATATGTGACGTACGGCTAGCATCGAAATAAAGAACAACGCTCGTCCATTTTGATGCACCAGCGTGTATGATAAGCCGACAGAGAAGCAGAGAGCGAGTGGGTGAGCGGAACAGAATGAGCGAATGCTACTTGGAAAGCAGAAGCTCGCCGATGTCCCATGGACGGAATGCATTGCGCTCGTATGACTGATAGATCGGGCAACTCATCTTCCGAAGCGGCTGACGCGTTTATGAAAGCCGTGGACGTCCACTTGATATACACGCGGAAATCCTCCTGCTCTAGAATTGGATTCGTCGCCGCGCAGCACCCGGCGAAAGCGCTCACACCTGCAAATTGAAGCTTTGCGAAAGTTTCCCGCACCACTTGGTCAATTGATGGGACGAGCGAGTCGCTCTGTTTGTAGCAAAGCTGGCACAGTTGTCTTTCTTGAAATAATCAGTACAATTGTTGCAGCGATCGTATTCAGCGATTATTCGGGTTGAGCGCTCAATGGACGAAGCACTTGTTACTGTGTATCGAGGCGGATTCCGCGCGCGTATATCTATAAACACGCTAGAGCTTTGGAAGAAGAAGTATGCCGATATTTCATTAGGCGCGCATTTGTATGGCAGGCGTTGTTATCATTGCCGGCGCGGAAGCGATTAATTCATCAATTCCCCCGGTAATTGAATATTTTCAATAACGCCGCCACTCAGTCGCTGCGAAAATAATGCTGTCATCGTAAAGTAAACAAACAATGGCAATAATATCTCAACATTGCAATAATAGGGGGCTCATCTCGGAAAATCCTCGAGTACCGTCCAATATACGATAAGTAAATCATCGATCACTGATGGACGTGCCTTCGTTTAATTAGAGGTATATGCATGGCCCACGAGAATTATATCTCGAAAGCAACACTGTGATTTTGTTCTCGCTTGTAATTTATTACGCCCTTACTTTTTCTCATACACACGACAAATACACGTACGCGAATCTCGTAAGCCCATTAATGAACAGTGTTAGCTTCCCAACTGATAATTTGATGTGCATCAGAGCACACTCGAGCCTTCGTAACGCACTTCACAAATTAGGCCACAATTTTTTCAGTAAATCGATTGAAAAACGTAGAAGTTAATAATGCGTTCCCTCCGGCATTGATTTGCTTCACAAGGCAAACGTAAATTTAATACGGATTTAATATTTAATACATGTCCAATGGTAGCCAATTAATATCAAGTGAAACCACTGATATAGTTACGACACTCACAAATACGACTTTACTCCAAAGCCTGTCATAAATAATAACAGGGAAAATCTTACTGCGACTCCCATGCCATTTTATTCAGCAGCGTATTTCGTGTACAGACCATAACTTATCATTATACCGTAATAGGGTTTACGCGTGACGACGCTCACTGATTTGTTTACGTAGGCGAAAGAAATTGAGCAAAGGTGTGCCTGGGCTTTGGGATTAGACGAGACTCCCTCACGTGAACGCACTGACGCTACTGGTTTCCCATTTTTCACTTCTTTCTTCCTCCTCTCCCTCCGCTGCAGTCCGCTATATTTAAATAAATCCTTGTAGCAAGTAATAAGTTAAGGGCGAGATTTTCAAAGCGTTTCACTATGCACCCTATTTGAAGATGACATAGTTTTCATAGTCCTCTCGGGGCCCGCATGTTACTTCCCATAATCCTATATTACGTCATCTGCGACTGACGACAGGCATAACAGTTGGCATTTGCAATTTCGGAGTGGCTAGCTAAGCGATGCTATTACTGTTGTTGGGGTGGGTGTCCGTGTGCAGAGTCCGCAGATGGAATCGATGCTGTGCAAAATAAATTCCGCCCCTGGCACTTGGTGTCAGTGTATATTCCGGCAGGGAGAATCGAGAGTTGGAACGTCGGATTTCGTAAGAGCACGGCTTGCCCCGCGATAAAACTTGAAATCTCCATCCATCGTTGAGCGTACCAAGGTGCTCAGCATTTTCTAGTCCGGCGCGGTACACGAACCTATTGTATTGACTCAATGGGGCATCCATCTGGCGCAGTTATCAATTTGCTAAATTGCAAATCGATACGTCGAATTCCACTGCCCGATAATGTAGCTGACCACGATGATGGCCGCCGGATACGTAACGATCCTCGGGCTGCATCCGATATTGACCCAAGCGCGTCGTGATGTCTCAACATCGACTTAAATTGCGACCACGGCCAGGAAGCAATTTTGTCCCGTCCGTCTGCGAAATATATATCTCGGACACGCCAGATAAAGTGGCAGGGCCTTCGATACACTTCCGTGTACGGACTGACTTCACCGTAGAATGACGCCACATTGCTTTTTTCTCTCAATTTACTACCAATGCTCTCGCTAAGTATGCCGAAAGCAATTTACGCAATCTAATTACTTTGATATCGTTATTCCACCCGATTCACTCTCAGCAGCCACCAACTGAACATTTGGCGGCAAATCAATGATTGCTCGACATACCAATCGGTAGAACGTTCCTTTCCCATTAACATTTGTTTCATCTTCCACTTAATTTAATCGTCCTCTTAGCATCCAGGTACTGAATGTATCGTAATTATTTAATCTTCGATCGATGTGAATGGACCACGGTTCGCGTGTAATTTGCGATTCCCACACCGCTTATAAAATATGCTAATGCGCGGTCGACCCTATTAATTCGTGAAAATGTACAAGAGCCTTTAATGCCGAGCTTGTCCAGTTATTCGAAGAAGCATATTTATTACTTGGAAACACGATCCTTTCACAGGAAGCTTGTACCAATTCTTCTGGAATTCGCATCGCAAAAATCTGCCGGGCTGACGAAGTGGCCGTGCCGAAGGCGACGATAAATCCGGCGGCGGGTACACTTTATTGCGGACAAATGGGTCCTTCTTTTTCTCCGGCTACTCTATGGCTCTATGACCGTCGAATCGGCTTAATGGAGCGAACACTTATCGATTTGCCGAACTGAGAAACGATATAACGATATTTCAACAGCGACAAAACGTCCACTTTTCGGTGGGCGCGCAATGGCCTCTGCTGAAATTCGTGAATGAGGGGACCGATTAGCCGGATATGCGCATATGTCACGTCGATGGATATGACATGCTCGCGGACGGGCATAGGTGATCAACGCTGATGGCAGCTAATATCTTGTTCTTTGAAGGACATATCAGCCGAATCAATGAAATATCCAGCTGTCACTAGTGCGAGCACTCCAAATTACAAATCGATAGCGCACCAACTCATCCTGTCGATCTCGGCCGAGCCTCTACTCGTCTCCATAACTAACGATACTTCCACGATTGACGAGGAGCCTCCCGGGAGGATCGTGATTCAGGTGAAGAATTCATCATCGCTGCTCCACGGACTAGTCCCATCCATCAAATTACATTAGATTCCATTAGCAGCGATGCATTGCCGTTAACGTTAATTACCCGTTTGAGCCCCAACTGTATAGACGTGAGCCGGAGATCAGGCAGCCGGTAGCTGGTTCGTTCGGGCGTGGCAGGTGTTCGAACGCCGCTTAGCCAACGGATTTTCTCCACGAAAACACAGGGGAATTCCGCAACTATCGTCGAATAAGTGCACGATCGTAGCGCAAAGCCCTGACGCTTAATTAGGGGCGTGTGTGAAGGTGCACTCTCCCAGCTTTTGTGTCAGCATCCTCTATGTTATACAGTTTCACCCAAGGGTTTTCTCTCTGGAAAGATGTCATTATTTCCTTAATTAATACGCGTAAACTTTCTACTTGCGATCGCGTATCTCTTTCACATAGAAGGCGACATAAAAAAAAGCTGTGCCAATCGAGAAACCGGTGCCAAAGTTGGCGGTTGCTGTGCTACGCCCACTCGTATCAATCACACGTCAAGTAAACGTAACACTTCCTGTTCTCCAGGAACCCGCTGTAGTCGAGACCGATTTATCTTCCCACGCGCTTCGTCCAACAAATATTTTAGCACAGCAAAATACACCAAGGCGCGATCTACTTGTCTGGGATATCACATCGAAGCGCACCCGCTTTTCCTAAATTTATTCAGCGAGTTTGGTGAATTCTCACACGTAGAGGTCGCGCCAGGTGATTTACATGCTTGTTGGATTCATTGCAGCACGCGATAAGGGAAATTACGTCTGGTACTCCCTAAGTTTTCGCTCGTGCGAGCTTCTCCCATCTAGTATTTATGTTGAATATATTGTTTACTAATCTCCAGGCTTTGTTTCATTTTACTTCCACCCCGTGTAAACCAACCATTCTAACATTAATCCCAAGTTATGCGTGGTAAGCTAAACACCAGGATTCCCGTGTTATTCCGCACGAAACTCCCCGTTGTTAGTGATTGATGATCAATGCTAATAAGAATCGGTACTTTAATATCGTCTTTTGTTCTCCTCCTGGATCGCCTGCGATAACACGAAATCGCTTCAGCATCTGGAAGTGAGTTGTGCTTTGGGGGTCGATGGAAGGTATGCTTAGAGTCAACGGGAAACTGAAGGTACATTACAAAGAATTGGATTTCGATATGGCTAAAAATGTGAGGTCCCTAGCTATTTATCACATTTTTCGTACGCCAAGCGCAAGATCCCGTAAACAGGCATCAGCATGAAAAGTTGTGGCCGTTAAGCGTTATCCCTGTGGTAGACTGGTGTTGCTTCAGCCTGAAATCCCGGTCGCCGTGAGGGCGCGTCCTGCTTATCCGTTTAAGAGAGGACTTGGCGACTCAATTACAGGATCAAACAGCGTGCCCTAGCCGTGGTAAATCACAATCAGGTATATATCTGGTCGGCTATAACGGCCCACCGCCAACGGCGTTATGGTGCCGGGCTACTCCAAGTTAAGCTATTTTTCGCTAAACCAGTTTATGGTGTCAAACTTTGCGCGTCCGGCAGCCACTGCGAGGCTGCCGCCGTTGCCGCCGCCACCGGGTCGATACTCCAATGTACGCTTCGCTGAGAGTGCCAGTTATTCGCCCCCGACGACCGATGTTGCCATCCTTCGCGGTTACATTGCCGATGGTACATAGCCAGACCGATGAAGGAAGACCACTCTGAGTCTCAGACGCTAAATAACTCCCAGCCGGTGCCAGGACCTTTCGCCCCAACAAACCGGCAGACCCCGAATTGAACATAGTGTCAACGCTCTCGCACATTAATTACCATCGATTTCTTAGCCAAAGCTATAGTCACCGAGTTCTATATTGACTGCAAGATCAGCGTAATTCATCTCTCAAATCGTTCATATGCAAAGTGGTCTTATAGCATACATCCTCATTTCTGTGTCGAGCCGTCTGCTTCTACCAGTCACCAAGCTAGTCAGACTACGTCGGGGGAAACACTACGCTCAAGCAATTCAAAGAAACTAGGGTAGAATAAGAAAGCATAAACCACAATTTGCTAATCCTACCGGCTGTAATATCTGACAGTTTCTAGAACTGAAAGCTGACGTTCAGTATGATCGGTGGCTATCTCGACCACATGTGACTATTACTCTGTCGAAGATATCGGTCCTTTCGAGTGTATACTTTATACGAACTGCTACCTTAATCGGGGATCATCTCGAACACACACATATGTTCCGTCCTGTGCCCTTTCGAACATGGCTCAATGTGTTGTCCGCACCCTGTCCAGCTTTCATTGAAACAGACTGTGTATAAGCTAGCTCGATTACAGCGGAAAGCAATCACTTTTATGGTAGGAAAAAATTCACTGGCCGAGAGTTCCATTCGCCTACGTTTACGATATAGCCCTGGCCAATCAGTTTGCATGGAAACTGTACAAACTTCCACGAGATTTTCGCTGGCCAGTCTCGTCCGAGCGTGACTGCTATTACGTTTCATTCACAAGGCAGGTCATCGGTAGCGAAGCAAAATCTGATAAACGCTACTCGACGTGCTAGTTTTCTATACTTACCCCGAAGAAAAGCGACTAGAGACGAAGTTGTACTTTTCTCTAGCTCTTGACTCTTTCTTACGCGCACAGCTGAATCTATTACTTCTATACAGCTGTTTCCTCAGAAACCCATTCCGAATTACTCTACCGGCAGTAAGTTTGACATTTACACTCACGACCCATGCAACATATAAATCCATGCCGCTGCTCTCCGCCCAACATTTTCGTCATTTTATATCTCTACACTGCGCTTGGGTGCCACAAGCGGGATTTTTTTTTATCGCCGGAGCCTGGATACTAGTACCTTCGAATAAACCAGCACGATATATCACCTGGCCAGTTGAAAGGTGCACACTCAGCGCGTGTGTATGTAGCAGTCGAACGAAAACCCAAGCAAGTCGTGTAGCACACGAATCGCATTTGTATGTCGTATGCGCGGCCACTCAGATCGCTGCTGGAAACGGTTCACGCGATTGCCGCGTTATCAATTACATTGAATCGAATAATTGTATTCAGTACGGCTGCAATTACACGGATATCGTTTAAAGTAATGCTGGCCCCCCCGTTCGTGGCCGGGCCGCATTAGCCAGGTTAAAATCACCAGGCGGTACTCGTATTATGATAATACGCCTCCCTAATATACATATGTATGTACTCAGATTGCCGCCTGGCTATCCGAGTTAACTTTTACGCGATCCTCCTTGCTCCGTTCAGTCCGGGACGCACGTACATACGTAGATACATGAGGTGATGGCAGTGGCGTTTCTTGGTCGCTGCCGCGCCACGGCAAACTTCACGGCCTCTTCCGCTTCTTCATGGGAATCGCGCGGTAATCCCGTTGAATGCGTTACTTCCACCTTGTTGCGCCTGTGAGCCGCCTTCATATCGAAACGGCGCGGCGCGGCGGGGCTGAAAGTGAGTTTGACACGGCCGGCTCCAAAGCATTGAAAGTGAACAAAGCCGACGAACATTATAAAATAATCATTCGCAGCTGGCGGCACCCACCCTCTCCAGTCGATCTCCCACCTCGCTCTTTCAGAACCTCTCACACCCTTCAAAGACCCCCGATAAACGTGGCTAAAGTGGGATCCTCGTAAAATAATTACTACCGGCTGAACTTCCCTCGAGTCACTCGAGCTCACTCTCAATACTATCCATCTCGGTAGGCGTTTAATTAAAATTTACGAAATACAGTTGAACCATCGCGCACTGGGTAAAGTGTAGTCAATGCCGAGGCCAAGCTATATTGCCAATCAAAGTAGAACCATCCTGCGCCTTCCGATCTCTTCCGGCTTAAATTGGGCGTGGGATAAGACCGTCGTAAAAGTCATCATCCACCGACGGTATCGTTTGGTAGCACTCGTGACTCGAAGCAATCTCTATCTCATACGGAATGGTGCCGGGAGCTAACACGCTGGTAGTGTGAGTGAGTGGTTGAATGAAAGAGGGAGAAGGCAGACAGGGAAGGAGCCTCCTTTTTTCAGCCAATGAATCCGGAATCGTCCGCGAAATAGTTATTGGATTGCGATTCACGCTACCCGGCGAGAACACGCCCGAGGCATGCTTCCTCGGCTGCATGGAACTTTCGCCGTTACTCGCACGGATTCTCCAACTAACTTAGAATTTCTCCGGCGGCGCGTTCAAAATTCCATTTTCGCCGAGATAAGGGTATCGACGAAAGCATCGGCTTCCGTCCCAGCATTTCGGCAACTTGCTATGCGTGCAGATCGCAGCCACCAGAACCTTACTATTACACCAGCGCAATCGAGTAAAGAGCCATGCTTATCCTCGATGGATTCCCAAGAAACGCGATTAAGCGTCTCCGGCCTGGCGAGGATTTGTCTCCTTGAAAAGCTTGTGGCGCAAGCTCGCCGTCTAATCAGACGCGTTTTCACGAAGGATCTTCTCTTTGTTCTATCACGCTCACATCGTGGAAAACGGTTCCACTTTCGTGGGAGCAGAAACACCGAGGCAAGTATGTAACTTCCTTATCAAACTGCATCCCAGGAGTCCGCGGGAACACTTCCGTTGGAATTCTCGAATCCAAGGTATCGTAAGTGTTCCCAGCATTTAAGGATTGACACCCTGGGAAAGTGCGAGGCTTCGAATCGATCTCGAAATAGATGATGCTTCAAACTGGTAGAGATGGAAGGGGATTACAGCTTCCAGTGGATAAGAGGCTTCAGCAAGAGGATCTTTTTTGGTCAGGCCGATATGCAGGGAATGCCCTAGAAGTTCAAGTGTCTCGAGAGATACCGGTATCAGGGAGTACAGTTCGCCGAGCTCGAATTAAACTGGGAGCGTCGGTGCGAATTCACCAAACGATGCACTCGCACCGTAAGATTGGGAAACTGGTGTTGGCGTCAAACGTTTGCAACGCGCTTGCGTAACTGTACATGAAATTACACGGCGAGCCGCGTGCAGAGTGCGGCGAGTGCCTCTTGAAAGTCCGAGGGCACTCGTCGGGCAGCAAGCAATTCGCGAATGGCTTGGCGCACGCTCGGGAATCAAATTAACCTTGCCATTGTCACAGCCAAGCGCGGCTAAGGGTCGGAAACTGTCGGCGTGTTCTCAGACCGGTGGAACACAACGTACGCCGAAGGCTGCCCGCTAAATGTCCCAGTCGACAGGGTTTATTTGCGGAAAAATATTGCTCTGTAATTGCACACTTACGCGCTGGAGGGGCAGTGTTCCGGAATTTTCCAAGAGGCCCTGTGAAAAACGAGCTCGCGCGGCCACTCGTATACTATATACGCGGAGAGGAGTATACCATCCTGTCCTCTACGAAACTTTCCATCGCAAAACCCGTACGCTTTTTCCGCAGGAGTCCTCGGCTTAATTTAGCAGAATTCGATTCCACTGATAAATTGCCGCTTTGCTAAAGCGGCTTTCCACACCGCGGTTAGTGGGCGTTCTCCTCGGTCGGGTGGAAAGGGCTATGGCGTTTTAACTGGTCGATGGAAAAGTGCGAGGACCGAATGAGCAGAATCGCGATGACTTTTATAGGCTCGTGTTATACGCTTGCATATCCCACATTTCATATATTTCCACGCGAGATTACCCCTCGGCCAGCGGTTCCCGGTGCGGCTTTAATTAAAAAACAGCGTGGCCGACGCGCGCGGTTGGACACGCTGGGAATAATGCAAAAAAGAAAGGAATAGGGTAGGAAAGGGAGCGAAGGGTGGTTCCGGGGGTAAACGAAGCCGGATGCTCGGACAAACGAAAGCATACTCGTGTTGGGAGACGTATTCGTGGCTGTGGCTTGACTCGACTCGGCCTAGCTCGGCCCGACCCGGCCGCATCCCCTCAATTTCGCACGTGGCAATTAAACGTTATTCGGCGGGCGCACTGTCGCGGAGGAAATTGCTCAGTCATACAGCGAGGCGATGCATCGCTGTCTCGCTTCTTTTTCCCAAGCTTCCACGTGCGCGGGTTTGCAGCACGCGCCCGCAATGAAATCGGACATAGCGCATTTCAATTAAGCCCCCGCTAACACCGTGCTCCCGACTGCCTCTACACATCGATATCTTCGCGAGTGTCCTGCAGCGCGGTTTGGCTGCCCTGTTTTTCGACTTCTATTTTTTAGTTGCCACTACGTCGCCCCAGAATACCGGAGCCAGCGAGAATTAATTGTGCCCTCGCACCTCGCCAGGATATTGTGGCTCCACGCGTAGCACACTCCATAAACGGTTACGTCCGAGAACCACTATTGATTCCTTGTTTTAGTACTCGCAATCGCACACAATGGATAATCTATTTCTGCATGCGCGCACGCTATTGTTGGCAAAATTGCACCTGCAAAAAGTGCGTCGCGCAAAAACTCGACGCCCAATGAAAAGCAAATTTGATTATTGACCCCGCGGAGGGCGCGCCTTTATTCGTATGGACTGAGTTGCGCGTATAAAACACGCGAAATTTCGCGGCTCCAAAATCTCTCGGATATTCCATAGAGAAGAATTTTTTTCCATTAATCCAGATTCTCGTACGCTCGAACTGTACTCTTTCATACGACTGATGCAATTGCAAGAGTATCTTAACAACTACCGCTGTCGGATCGCTCTCAAAGGTAGCTCGTAAATTAATTCTTAATGTTCTGGAAGCGATCCAATCGTGTCACTGGGGAACCCGATAAAATGGTCGTATCAGGCACCGCCGTATGCTCCTTTTTCCTGCATGTACTTGCCAGCAAAAAGCTAAGGGGCGAGCCAGTGGGCCGAGCACAGTCTACCGACTCCCGCCAACGGACACGTATGAGGAGAACGCCTTGTCTTGCGAAATCGAACATCGCGTGCTTCAATTAAGTTCACCGCTTTACTTGCCGAGCAGCAAAAAGAATCACGCCGGTATTTGCTAGCTCTTCCCTTAAGGCCATAAGATCAGCGTCTCCATTAAGTTCCCATGGAATATTGTTAACCACTCGCCCTTCCGACTCTACTTTAATAGCCACTGTATTCTACATGTTACACGCTGTTCACCATCATCGATATATGTGTAATCCATTCGAGGAAAAAGCAATGCCTGTTCTCTCTTGCCCTAAACTCATTCTCGAGCTTTCGTTACAATTTCTCGACGATTTCGCTTTGTGCACACTCCCGCTCGCCCCCACCGTCTCAAATGAACTCTATCATGCGAAGCGAATGCGAATTACTGAAAGACAATTTGATGCTACCTTGTAATTCAGACTGTTCGGAAGCAATTTAGATTCCCTCCCGGCAAATTCAAATTGCTTTTGCAGAATTCGCGTCGTGTAGTGTTTGCATTGCATCACGCGGATCGCGGTTGTAGCGGCGGGTTCCGCTCTTCCCAGATGAGTCCATTTGCTATCCGACAACGCGCTCTTCCTTTAAGGCAAGCAAAAAATTGCTTTCGTGCGATTCCAGAGGATACAAGCCGGCCAGACATTGCCTGGGTTAATATTAAAAACTGTAAAAAAGTCTCTTCAAAGGAATCGAGCCGAACGATAGGTAATTACTAATCCTCGGAATACCCAGCTGCCGAAAACAAAAAATATAACGTACTGCCAGGTGACCCCAACGCTCACGTGCCAGCAACAAATTATAGATTTTCCACGGGCCAACAACAGTGGAGCGGCAACAAGCGGGCATCATAAATTACCGAGGCGCTTTGCTTCGACGGATTAAAGTGACACGGTGAAAGCCGGCGTAATCCCCTCGCTCGAATCGGCACCTAACAAGCGTCTAACGCGACTGTCAGCAACTTATGTCGCCGGCATAATCATGAATAACTGTGTGCTGCTATGCGTAATAAAAGAAAAAGACTGATACCGGTGGTCGCAGTTTCCTGGCTCCCCATGAACCTGTTGGCGAGGAGTCTACGCGTCTCAGTTGGGTGCCTCCGGGACCGCGCTAATTCGTATAATACCGTGTGTGCTTTGGGCTGCGGAACAATGGCCGCGCTTACGGAGGAAGCGTGGGTACCGGAATCCGAAAGAATGCGGGGGCGACGATGATTGCCCAACTCATTATGCCGGAACCAGAGAGTCTCGGCCAGCACCGTAAGCGCTTGGTGCCGGCGCGACCAACTCGCCCAATAAATAAAAGGCGCAAAGAGATGTAAAACCAGGAAGAGAAGTAACGCGAACGCGGAAGTACTATGCGTATCAGCGAGCGAGTGAGCCGTTCAGTCATAAGTAAAAACACGGACGAGCCGCGATGGAACGTGCCGCCAAATCACTACGCCTGGCCGATCATCGAAGAAACGCCACATCCATCCTTGCGTCATCCGCAACGTAACTCTTTCGAATCCCGCCGTCATATTAACACCATAAACGCAACTTGGCGATTCGACCAGGTGGACGGAACGCAAATGTGGTCGAACAGTTTCCGGGAGATCAAGCGTAGAAAGGAACCCTTGTAATCTTTTCATTCGCAATCTCTGCTAGAGCGGAATGGAGCTACAATGAAAAGTAAGAGAATTATGCCGGACCCTTGAAAGGAGTGTTCTTAAAACGCGCCAGCCAGCATTCGTCTTCTTACTAAAAATGGGGGCTTCCAAGGAGGTTCTGGAAGAGCGCTAAGTCTCAAGCTTCAAAGTTCCAAGGATCCACATTAATTAAACACTTCACAATGAAAAATAAGCCGGATCTCTTCGCTTCTTACTAATCTCTTTTACGAGTTCTATACTTGCGTAATTTCTGTATAGAATTAAGGATAGTGTACCATTCTTCACACGTGTCACACACAGCCTTTTAATTGGATCGAATATGGAGTACTTTCATCAAGCGGTCCATGTAGCCGTCATTTCCTCATCGTTGTTAATCGGAACTACGCTAACGGGACAATCTGCAAGAGTGTTAAGTACGCGCACCTCTCTCGAGAAATTAACAGTCGAAAGCACGAGACTGAGCCCCGACATTAACGGGAGCACTCACTGAAGGTGGCGGAAGGCACCGCGCGTTCGTGCTGCAAGGATTGCGCGGTCAGAGCAGGACAATTATCACCCAGCGTAAATGACTCGATTCTTTAGCGGCAGTGAGATCTAATTGCAGAAAATGTCCACTAGAAGATTACTGCGCCACCCGCCTTTCTGCATAACTGTATACGCGCGCTCGCGCGCCAGCTGCTCGAGTGCTGCGTGAACCTTCATTCCTAGCCAACTTCCTCTCTCCGGCTGGACGTCTACTCCAGGCAGATGAAATAAAAGGATTAATTCTTATCGCAGCAAAGCTGCTAGATTACAAAGAGGAATATCGAATACTGCCACTTTTAATTCCTGTCACTGCAGCACTGTTAAATTGTTAGATAGCTCAGCTGCGATAAAAATTAGCCCCTTTATTTTATCTCTCAAACCGTTCTCATTTAATCCGCTCGTCTATGAAATACTACTCGCACTTTGAATCGTGTGAGTATTCCCAATAGTAGCCCGACGTGGCCCAATTGTGTAATACATTAATGACAGTTCATAAATGTAGTTACCGCCTGTTTTCAATCGCAGTCAATGACTAGCGTTGTAACATTCATTGAGCTTATGCTTTAGGGTTAAGGAAGTAAGGCTGAACACGAAGGCTGGAAGAGCCGTAACAGACATGAGAATATAAGTTCATTGTTGGCCTCTAAGACCGTGGAAGTGTAGGAGGATTCTGGTACCCATCCCCACCTCCCTGTCAGCGTAAATCTACAGCTATTGTTGCAATCCTCGCTTCCTCCTAACAACGACGTGCGCGCACGTCAATAAGGATGCGCTCGCTTCTTTTTCTCGCATACCACTTATTTGTACTGGTACAAATAAGATTCGCCACCCGCCATTTCAGTCTAATTGTCTCATTGTTCTTGCAGTCTCTATTTAATGCTAAGTAAACGCAACAGTTACCTTCGTATCATCATCCACTTCATTCGTCAAGCATTGATAGACGCTTTAACCTTGTAATTTATCCCTCTGAGATGATTGACTAATGCACTAGTCTCACCGTACAGAAAACCGTATTTCCGCAAAAGGGAATCGCCAGTACTCCACGTCCGGTTAGTAAGAGTTGCCTGGCGTACTAGCCAAGGTACGACGGGTTTTTGGGAAAATATCGAGAATGTACCATACAAGGCACGTACCGGCGTCAATTTCGTTAAATCAAGGCCCAATATCGAATGACTAAATCGATCGACGGAATCATAGCGGAGGCTGGCTAGTCTATACGATACACGTTCTATGTGACTGGAATCAGCTTCTCGGAGGATTACGGTGCCAAGGGGCAAACGTGTTACGAAAGCCTTCAGAGAGCGACTACATACATTGGTAAACCGAGTATACATATACATATACGCGGTGTATGTGTGTAGTACGTATCGGAGGATTCATCCCGGCGGAGCACACACTTGACGCCCGAGACCGACAAATTTCCAGCCGTCCTCTTCTTCCCCCGATCCATGTATCTCTAGGCAAGGCTGCGCATGGTCGCGCTACCTTTCGCAATATGTGTGCTTCTGTGTGAGTATGTATCGTGCTAGCCGGATTGCGAAAGGGGCAACCCTTCGGAAATGGGCGCGCGAAGGGTGTACGCGAGCCATCGCATCGGCGAAAGCCGGGCAAGTAAATCACAACCGTACACAAACATGCCGCACATACTTCCGAAGTTAAAGCTCCGCTCGTGCAGGGCTTTCGGGGCTGAATTCAGACGGGAGGCTTAATAGGAAGGGTGCTACCGCGCGGACGTACATACACTGACACACACATACACATACATAGAGACTCTCGATAGTCCACGAGGACGGGAAGACAACGTGGAATTGGAAACTCCGCGCTAGAACATTCCCTCTCTCCACCGGTAGCCTCTATATCCGGACTCGGCCCCGATCCCTTTCACCCAACTGCTTCTGGCCATAAAAAACTTTCCTCTCTCCACGTATGGGAAAACTAAGCGGGTGGCTCCATGTATGGCGCGCAAAGGAAAAAGGGTAGTAACGCTGGGTGGCAGAGGTTTGGGAGAATGTCAGGAGATAGTATCAAAGGCCAAGGATCTTCCCTGATTTCGGTTAAACGAACTCCTCTCTCCTGCCAACGATGAAGCATCCTGGGTGTCGGAAAACCACGTATTTTTTCGGGTCCAAGGCCTGATTTACTCGAGGCTTAAAGCTGAATCTATTCGCTGGGGAGGACTCTACTACTTGTTTTTACTGCTCTCAATTCTCATGTGCTACCGCTGCCGAATGCTGACTACGAACGCCAACAAAGCAGCAACAAATAATCAAATGCATGCAAATACGAGTTTTGCATGTACTTGATTATTTGGTACAAACTCCGCTTGCTGGCTGGCATGTACCGACTTTCGGCTGAGAAGAACCCAAATCACTCTGGCAAACTTTCCGAAATATATGTATACGCGTATCTGCCAACGACGCAAAGTTACGCTCGGTGTTACAAGTTGAACAGTGATAGGAGGATAATGGAAAAATAAGAAGGGCGGCAGAGCGCGAGATTGAAACGATGAGAAATTCGCACTCTCGTTTCTCTCAATGGGAGCGGACGATGAATGGAACGTGTCTAACAAGAACTCATTCCCGCAATACACCGAGTATCCATCTGGTGGACTGCGAAAAACAAACGCGAGCAATTAGGGCGGACAATGTCGAAATAATAGGCAAGCCCGAGGTGCCCTATTACATAACTCGTTCGAGAATGGAACTACCAGAGAGGGCTGACTTCCCATTTATTCCAAAATCGCTTAAGGGCTCACAACGGTTACTCGCGAAAGTATATTGCACCGAGAAGAAGGAGACGAGTACTGCTTCGTTGTCTCGGCGAGTGGAGCTGAAAGCAGCTGCAAAAGAAGTCGGAAGTCCCATTGTGAAGACTTCAATGGGAGCCAGATCCAACAGAAACTTGATTATGCAACGACAGCCAAGGAAGGAGAAAGCCAAGAGTCGAAGGAGTAGCTACTAGGTTGAAATGTAACATTGGTCCATAGGATCACTCGAGAAACGAGCTTGATCCACGCGTCTCTATATACTATCAGTCCTAAACCACCTTTCTATGGAGGGCTGCCCTTCCCATACCTATCCCCTCAACCGTCCGTGCGGACGTCCGTTTTGTTATAAAACTTTTTACGGGCGTCGTAGAAAAGTTCGGGAGTATTTCTAGCATCCGTACCTTCTTTCTTCCGGCGTGGCTGGCTTTCCACTTCATGGAGAGCCGCCGGATCCGTTCTGCACTAGGTTGTGCGGGCACGCGCTGGTACGCCGAAATTTTAAAGATTCAACGAGCGCTTCCGGACCTTGCAATATTAAGCGGGCTTCCCCATTCCAGCTGAGTGGATCCATGATTTCCATTGGAAATTAAATACGAGCCCGAATACCGGCCGCTCCTACCGATCATGCGATCGTAATGTTTCCATCCGCCGGATTAAAAGATCCAGAGCCGCCGTTACTTCTCTCGCCCGTTTCCTCCATCTCTCCTACGCGAGTACTTCCCCGAACGCAGCCACGTCCAAGACGAGAATTAATGCCTACGCTATCTGGGATTAATATCAGGAGGAGAGTGAAGAGATGGCTACCTCTTAAAATCTACCGAGTGTATGCCAAAGAGGCTAACTTTACAATGGACCTATCGGCGCGCGTTCTAATTGCTGCGCACCCGATGAAATTTCAATATTCACCAGGCAAGGAATACCACTCCCGGAGCAATTACTTCGAGATAGAATACGGTCTGCGATGGCTTGCTCGAATATTTGCTCAACTATCTGGGCATTCTGCGTGCGCCTTGCAGCATTCTTTTCCTTCCGGCGGAAGCAACATAATGTTTACCTTAATTAAAGTATCCGGCGCACCAGCAAGCAGCCAACGCTCTCAGACTACAGAGTTCGCCTCGAGTTCAGGACTAATTAAGCCAAGCTTTGGCCCGGCATGGAACGTTCTAGCAGTTTAACGAATAAACGCGCCCCGAGGATCAAGACGGTGCGCGATTTTCTTTGGCCCCTTTGATCCTCAAACAGACCATAGGGCACGACGCTTTTTTCAGCAAGTATCTTTTAGGACATTTCTCAGTGCTCTCTGTACATTCATTCTACCTTTGCCTTTGTCCTGTTGCGCAAGTCCTTCCAGCTGCGTTGCTCTCAGCCCAGCCTTTTCAAAACAATGAGAGCCAACGACAGAAGCGAGAGGCGGACCATCCATTTATTTGAGTCTTTAAGGGAGAGCGAGATATCTCGTTCCTCGGTCTACGGGCTCTCTTTACGCCTTCGGTTTTTTCTTCTCCCCGCCGGCGATTGCGAGCCACTACGCTTGGCATATTCTTCACCGGCCTTTTTCGACTAAGTAAATATATAAGTAATTAAGGCGTGATTAAGAATTCCGGCTTTGAGAAGAGAATGGACACCATCCTGTCAGCTTGATATTCAAACCCCATTTATCCAGCGTATAATACGAGCAAGATAAAGACTGAGAGAGGCAGAAAGAGAGATAGAGAGTGAAAGACAGAACGAGCAGTCGCTTTTAATGAGGAGGGCTAGTAACATCCGACGCGATAATTGCCGCCAATAAATAAATACGTCTTAAAGCGTATCCGCCAAAGTAAATGAAACGTTAACGGCTCGAGGATATTACTTTTGCGCCGGATGCAAAACGCCGGCCGCAATTAATCGGTGCAAAGGCAGGACCAGCTGTAAGCTCGTAAGCACTCGTACTTACTGCATCTAAATAGGGGGCAAGCTTCTTCACGCGATCCTCCCTAACAAGGCTCGAAGCAGATGCTCTGGGAATATTAAGGCTCATTATACCGCGGTATCAGCCCCACGAGGAAGCAATTGTCACGTCGGCTGTAAAGCAGAAGTAACGCCTGTTTAACAAGCGTGCGCGCCCGCGCGCTTGGATGCTACTTGAAGGAGGAAGAAGGCTCGCCCCCGGTGCATAGTATTCTCGCACTGGCTGATGAATGATTTCGAATTCGAGCCTGAATTTCCCGGTTCTCCAGCCGATAATTCGAGCCCCCGGGACACCGAAGTATAGGCTGCGGGAGATTATACGAGGCTATTGTCTCGGGCAACCGTTATTTATGGGAGCGTTTCTCCTTCCAAAAATGGTAAGGAGTGCGCACGCGCTCACTCACTCGGCTCACGCGAGGTCGGTAATTAAGGATTAGCGAGGTGATTAGCGAGCCCCGGAGCATTTAAATCTTGATACAATGACCCTTTAACCCCCTGCTGGAACCACCGTCGTCGCTCACCCCTTCTCTTGCTCAACGGACCCAACGACTGATTAGGCACGCTTCTCTAGCAGTTGAATTGTTGTTGCCCCGTTGAACAAACCTACCTGATCATCGGCTCTAATTACGCACTCATTGTCGTGAACCACCTGAAGCCCTGACCCGAAAAAAACGCTCAGAATGAGGCTGTTGGTTTAACGATGTTCGTCTATAGTGACTGCTGGGATGTCACCTAGAGCAGGTCGCATTGTCTAGGACGAGAGACTGAAATTAAATGGAATCACTCGCGCGTGGACGCCGATAGCAGTGCGGAATTGGACCGAATTATCTTGCCACACATGGCGATAATGTGTCTGAAATTCGGCCGCCCCGCCACACTGATATTTGTCGATCAATAATGTCAATAGCGGCTAACAGCGAGTTCGAACATGTGGGTGGATGTTAGCAGGCTATTGCCTAGGAAGCGCACGCTCAGAGCGGACCCGGTGCGATTTGGCCTGAAGATAAACGATTGATTGTTCGCAATCTTCTTTTCGTATTTTGTAGAGCGGAAATGAGCTTGGGCGCGACTTAATTATGTTGCAATTATGCACGCTTGTGGTAGCTCCACTCACACCAGGACAATGGGACTGAACTCAAGCAGGAATATCCTGTGGTAATTTGTGGCGGTGTTAGTTGTAAAAACGAAGCGTTTCCGATTAACCGATCAGCAGGGTGTTCGGTCTGTTTCACGCGGCCGTGGAAGATGGATAATTAATAATTGAATCATCCGCGTTCAGTCCGATGTCGGGCAGGCCAGTCACGTACTAGACGCGCTGGTGATTTTGTAAATCTGCCCAAAGTGCGGACGCGAGAGCAGTGGGACCGATTTTTCCCCGCGCAATCCGAACGAAACGTGGACGACGTGGCTGACGGGCATTTTTCACCCCATTCCGCGGCGATGAGTGAGCTCGGATTTCGTCGCATGCCTGGCACCCTGAGCAAACAAATGCACCCGTAGAATCTACCAGGCGCAAATCCCCACGAGAGAGCTGATCGCGTTTAAACTGGAACTGCCTCTGTTTCGCTCCGCAGAATTTGAATCGCGTGCTTTACGTGACTCGCGAGATTCAAAATAGATTACGCCCGTTTTATCTCGGCGTGATTACCGGCTGTTTACTCGGCTACTTATGTGCTCAGGGCACAGCGATATTGATTCATTAATTTAATATCGTCCCGCCGTGGGATCGAAATGGCTCGACCAGCGATTGCGATCCAGTTTTAAAGCTCGTAACGCGCTGCTATTGGAGAGCTATTTAGCTTTGAAATTCCCTTCGCATTTCCAAATGAGCTTCTACCAAGCACACTGTTAATCCTCGAGAGTATCTGCGTCAACAGGAATTGCTCTGTACAAAATCGCAACTGGAGTATCCATAAATGAGTCGTTATAGTAGCAAAGGAAATGGGACTTCTACTTAAGCAACAGATTCCCAAGCTTCTCGCGACCAGTTGAAAGAAGAGACGATTGCTAATACTTTCTCCTATCTCTCGTGCTTACTTTCAACTGCGAATCTTTTCCCTTGCGGGCGTAATCTCCTGAACGTCCGACGTTCAAGCTGACACTGGCCAGCTTACGCGGAAAGTTGCTTAAGTACTTGTCCGTTTAAGTTATCCCGCAATGAGTGGCCCTTACTTAACGCGATACGAGGGTCACCCTTGCCGTTTTACTCACGAGTTTCCCGACCCTTCGACGGGCAAACATAATTCCATGAAGATCCTGACATTTCTACACACCGTTTCTTCTTTCAGGTGTGCGAGGACTGAGCAATGTCAGCATTGACATTCCTGTGGCTGTGGCGGCTGGCGCAACAGTTAACATGAGCTGCAAGTACGATCTGGGAAAGGATACCCTTTATACGGTCAAGTGGTATAAGGGCTCTGAATTTTTCCGATATGTACCCAAAGAAATGCCGCCCATCGCGGTCTTCGGAGATCTCGGCGCTAAAGTAATCGTAAGTAATTTCAACTTCCTACATCCTATGTTTTTTCTGGAACATTTCTTGCTGGACAAAGAATCCAAATTGATAATTATATAAGAGGATAAACACTTTGTGGGACAAAGAAAAATTGGGAAATCTTTCTTACTTAATGCAAACATACATTAGAAAAGTTTGAATAAAGAATTGGAATTATGTTTGAACATTGGTCTCAGTGGAACGAACACGTCCAAGTCAACGAGTGGCAATCAGTATAAAGTCGAAATGGATGTAAAGTTTCAGGAGTGTGAAGAGCCAGTTCCTTCGGACACAAAGGGGTCGAGAGTGCGTTGGCTTACAGTGCTAATGGAAGCAAAACATTTTTCTCTAATCCGTCCATTCACAGTGCGGTCTTCTTCGCAAGGTCTCTTTAACCACGGCATTACAAAATGCTCGGATTTGCAGCGGGCAGCGTTCCATGGAAATTCATGCACGTTCGTCGGGGAATTAATCTTATTTCTCGGGGAGTGCTGGCTTAGGCGAGAAAAGCGCTCACTACGGGGGCGCAACTCGAGCATGACGGAAAAATAATTGGCATACCCGCGTTCGCGATTAAACGTTCCCTTGTTTTCGAGGCGTGTGTGGGTGGGACGAAAAAACGGATTACACATTTTGTTTGCCCGCGAATGTGTAATTACTCCCCCTTGTTGAACGAATCTCTTTTTTATTCTCCGCACGGCAATACATCGCGGACCGAGCTTTTGTTGAAACAGCTCGCCAAAGTGTAAACATTGAAATGGCAATATCGTGGTGTCAGAAAGGTATTTTGTGTAAACTGCCCATATCATAAAATGAAATGTTAGGCAGAGTTCTCCTTGTACAATGCACAAATTCATTTCCAATAACTTTGTTCAGCTAGTGGCAATACGATCCTTCGGTATGTTTGGGCCTCCTTTGTGGTGAATGGTGTGGTTCGAAAAAATGGTGAAAAAAAAACAATGCTGGTACAATCTAGTTATTGGTAATACGTAATACCTCACGGACAACAGTACGGCCTCGCATGCGGACAGTATAAGAGAGAGCACGTGAGCCTGTTTCTAGTCAACGGGCTACCGGCCGCGAGAAAGAAATGGCCCGTGCAAAATCAACATGTCGGGGCACACTGGAAAAACAGACCTTCGCGCCCGCTGACGCATGAGTTCATGGCGGTATGCGCGCCGTCGGACCGTCAACATTTCCGTTTAACTGCTATTCTAATTTGCTAAAAGTGCGCAAAAACATGCTGACCATACAAAGCCCTCTCATAAAGTATCCTCGCAATCATCAGAACACCAACCCTTCTATTGCTTTCAGTTTCGCGATTGCCAAATTATGACAACTTACCGGAACAAAATATGTTCCTCCCTGTTTCGCCCTGAAATATAATTCTAGACCTCAGCGCAGAGTATAAATGATTCTCCACGTTTTCATTGAAAAATCATCCTGCTATTGCTCAATCTGTCGACTTCGTAAAAGTGAGCTACAAACAAAAAGCGGTGTAATTGTTAAATCAGTGCTTTACGATCGCGGTGAATAAAAAACACAGAGGGTTAAAGCTTTTAGCCATGCGCACGCCCGGAGAGTTTGCCAGGTGAGGTGGCCGACTACCGGTTACGCGAACGTTTGAAACACGCGCAATGGTTTTCCAATTAGATTTTAGCCCCGCGGAAGGTAGCGACAGGTCTGGGACCGATAAATTGCGCGATGCAGAGCCAAGCCGTTGGTGGTGTAGTATGACAAAGTGAGCAAAGTGAGCACCAGTGAGAGAGAGAGAGAGAGAGAGAAAGAGAGGAGGGAGAGAGATATCGGTGCGGTGGCACGCGTGCAGGTGGAGACCAAGCTATACAACTGGGTGGTATATGAACAAGCGCCCGGTTTCCCGGATACGTGGGATGCGAAAATATCGGTCGTTACCGCTCGAAGCGTATTTCACAAACGGCAACATTATTAAAATTATCAGTCGCTCGCGATGAATTTATGTCCGGGCAAATTGTCGGCTAGCTGTAAACCAGCGGCTGTACCATGTAAAATCGCACCGATTGCGCCGCTCCGATTGCCTGGTCCAGAGAACATGTGATATATACATATATATGTGTGTATATATATATATATATATGATTGTGCGTGCGAGACCACCTCACCTTTCCACATCCGTTATCGATGACGATCATTTTCGGAATTAACGGCTCGTTCATCCTTTCATGAAGAGGCTCCCACCCCATTTATGATGTATACCATGGGATAATGCGCTCGCCAAATCCATAAGAGTCAAGCGTACCTCGAAACTCGAGGCCACTATCCCCGGCGACTTTTTACGCGCCGTCCCGCACGATGCCGATAATGAATAAGCAGCGTAGTAGCCGGCAGACTAGGACTATTGAGTCGAAGGTGGCTCATTAGAAACTGGCGCCCCACGAGCAAATCAGACCTGCGTGGAATTCAGTCTAGAAATGGTATTGGCATTCATGGCGCAGTCATCGATGGGCCGCGAATCCCCGGCGGGGTCGGGCTTAAAAATTTCAATGGGACAATAACATTGAGGTCAGCCGACGTAGCCGGTGCTCGGG